>CM040129.1:139932200-141132200 GCA_022559845.1 Amorphophallus konjac
CCCACCGAGGGGTCTTCAATTCTTTAATTAGCACCCCCTTTAGGGGTCTTCAATTCGTGAAATTGCGCCTTAAGAGGGGGCGCTATTCATTTTTGGCCCATTTGTTATCTGATTTAAGTGTAAAGCCCATTTTGGTGTATATAAGTAGTTTATATATATATGGGTGGGACCTTGAACATTAGTGTAGTCTTTAATCCATTTGGATTTTATTCCCTTAATTCACCAGGGTTGCTACACCCTCCCCCACTTAAAAAGAATTTGGTCTCCAAATTCAATTGTATATAGACGTGGAGGGTGCAGAGTACATACCGTTCACAAATAAGTCTGGAAATCTCTTCCTCATGGATTCCTCGATTTCCCACGTGGCTTCTTGTTCTGAGCTTTTGCTCCATTGTACCTTGACCATGGGAATTGTCTTGTTCCTTAATGCACGTATCTCGCGATCAAGGATCTTCATGGGTTTTTGTTCATATGTGAGATCCTTTTGTATCACCAGGTCTCCATGATCTATGACATGTGACGGATCGTGCACATACTTCTTCAACATGGATATGTGGAACACGTTATGAACTTCGAACAATTGAGGAGGTAAGGCAATATGGTAGGCAACCTCACCAACTCTCTCTAATACCTCAAAAGGTCCGATATACCTTGGTGTAAGCTTGCCTTTAACACCAAATCTCCTGATTCCTCAACCTGAGAAAAATTTTAAGAATACATGATCTCCGACTTGGAATTCGAGATCTCTCCTTCGGTTATCGGCATAAGCCTTTTGTCTAGATTGAGCTACCTGAAGTCTTTCTCTAATTAGTTGGATCTTCTCGGAAGTATCTCTCACCATGTCTAGGCCTAGTAGTTGTTTCTCGCCAACTTCACCCCAACATAAGGGTGATCGGCAACTCCTTCCGTATAAGGCTTCGAAAGGTGCCATCTGTATACTCGCCTGGTAACTGTTATTGTAAGCGAACTCGACCAAAGGCAAGTGATCATGCCAGCTTCCACCAAAATCAATGATACAAGCTTTGAGCATATCCTCTACTACCTGATTTGTTCTCTCGGTCAGACCATCCGTCTGAGGATGAAAGGTTATACTAAAGTTAAGTCTTGTCCCCAACGAATGTTGTAGACCTTTCCAAAAATAAGAAGTAAATCGAGGATCTCGGTTAAACACAATTGAAATAGGAACTCCATGTAATCTGACTATCTCTTTAAGGTACAAAGCGACAAGAACATCAACTGACCATCGACTCTTAATTGGCAAGAAGTGGGCTAATTTGGTCAAACGGTCGATGATGACCCATATTCCATCATGTCCTCCTTTAGATTTAGATAATCCCATAATGAAGTCCATACTGATATCCTCCCACTTCCACTTGAGAATATCAAGAGGATGTAGCTTACCGGCAGACTTTTGGTGTTCCACCTTGACTTGTTGACAAGTGAGATAACGAGACACGAAATCCGCTACTTCTCTTTTCATGTTAGGCCACCAAAATGTCCGCTTCAAGTCTTGGTACATCTTGGTAGATCCAGGATGAATCGTGTACCTTTATCTGTGAGCTTCTTCTAATATCTTCTTCTTTAGTTCTGCACAATCTGGCACACAAGTCCTCTCTCTGAATAATAGTCTTCCATCTGTTGCTAGTTTGAAATCAGATTGCTCTTCTACCTTGCCCTTGATTTCCACTAATACGGGGTCGTTGTCTTGAAGATCTTGTATTTTAGAGAGTAGTTCGGGTTGTATTCTCATATGTGATAGAGTAACACACCTGCTCTCCTTGTCCATGCTTATATCAAGCCTAGTGAACTGTTCTAGCAACTTCCACTCCTGAATCATGCAATTGGCTAATATTACTCTTGGATTCTGACTGAGGGCATCAGCTACAGGATTACCCTTTCCAGGATGATATTATATTGTGAAGTCGAAGTCCTTGAGATATTCTAGCCAACGTCTCTGTCTCATATTCAATTCCTTTTGAGAGAAGAGATACTTGAGACTCTTATGATCGGAGTATACAATGAATTGCACTCCGTATAGGTAATGTCTCCAAAATTTTAATGCAAACACTACCGTGGCCAATTCTAGGTCATGGACTGGGTAGTTCTCTTCATGCTTCTTCAGTTGTTTGGAAGAGTAAGCTATGACTCTTCCTTGTTGTATTAATACACATCCGAGACCAATGCCAGATGCATCAGTGTATACCTTGAATGGTTCCCCTTCAATTGGTAAGGCTAAGATCGGGGCAGTAGTCAAGTGATCTTTTAGAGCTTGAAAGCTTCTTTCATAATCTTCACTCCATTCATAACGGATCTCTTTGCGGGTTAGCCTAGTGAGTGGCACGGAAATCTTGGATAAGTCCTTAATGAATCGCCTGTAGTAGCCTGTAAGACCCAAGAAACTTCGGATCTCGCTAGCGTTGATTGGTCTCTCCCAATTCTTCACAACTTCTACCTTTGAGGGATCTACTGATAACCCATCCTTGGAGATTACATGTCCTAGGAAGGATACTTCTTCTAGCCAGAATTCACATTTGCTAAGCTTTGCATATAATTGATTCATCCATAATATCTGTAATGCAATCCTCAAATACTCTTCATGCTCTTCTTTGGTCTTCGAATAGATTAATATGACATCAATAAAAATCACCACGAACTGATCTAGATGAGGCCTGAATATGCTATTCATCAACTGCATAAAAGCGGCAGGGGCATTTGTTAGTCCGAAAGGCATAACAACAAATTCATGGTGCCCATACCTGCTCTTGAACGCAGTCTTATGAATGTCCTCATCTTTGATTCTTAATTGGTGATATCCTGACCTGAGATCAATCTTCGAGAAATACTTGGATCCAGATATTTGATCAAATAACTCATCGATTCTCGATAGTGGATACTTATTCTTGATAGTGAGATGATTCAACTATCGATAGTCGATGCATAACCTCATGGATCCATCCTTCTTCTTTACAAATAGCACGGGTGCTCCCCACGGGGAAGTACTCGGCCTAATAAATCCCTTGTTTAGAAGTTCCATCAATTGTTCCTTTAATTCCTTGAGTTCAACAGGGGACATCCTATATGGTGCCTTAGAAACTAGACCAGCACCAGGGACCAAGTCGATAGTGAAGGCCACTTCTCTTTGTGGGGGTAGTCCAGGCAAATCTTCCGAAAACATGTCTAGGAATTCTTGTACAACTGGAATGTCTTCTATCTTAGTCTCCTTAGCCTCCTTTATGGTGACAAAAGCAAGGAAGGAAATACATCCTTTCTTTATAAGCTTGCTAGCTCGGAGAGCCGAAATAAGAGGTGACTTGTCCCAACTCTTAGGGCTAGTGTAGACAAGTTTCGGAAACTCCTTAAAAGTTACTTTGCCTTCTCAGCAATTTACAATGGCCCTATGTGTAGATAGCCAATCGGCTCCTAAAATAACATCGTATCCTTTTAAGTCTAGACATATTAAGTCTGCTGGCAGATTTTTCCCTTTTATCATAACTGTACAATTGGAATAGTGGTGTGAGATCTTGGATTCATTTCCGGGAGGGGTTGCGATTACTAGATCTATCCATGCTAGTTCCATAGGTAATGGATCAGCAAACTTCTTTGAAACAAAAGAGTGTGATGCAACGGTATCAAACAAGACATGAGCATACTTGGAACAAATCTTGAGTGTACCTTCCACTAGTCCGCCGTCTTCTTGTTCTGCCTCCTGAAGAGCTTGCAGATGTGCATTCTTCTTCACCGGGCGCTTTTCATCTCCGGTTTGCTCATTGAGTAGCGGACAATCGAGAATTCGATGTTCACAGCTCCCACAACGGAGGCAAGCTCTGAGTCTTCTCCAGCATTCCTCGGCCCTATGGCTGGTCTTGTCACAATGTTTACACACCTCCTTGGAAGGTGTGATAGTAATGGAGAAAGGCTTGGTCTTCTTGAACTTTTGCTCTTTGGAGGAAGTACCCCCATCACTGGCTCTCTTCTTATTGAAGGAGGGCTTGAAATTTCCAGGGCTTATAGTAGGCTCTTTCTTGTTCTTCCCACGGATCTTGTCGGACAGCTCAGTGGCATCTTCTAATAGCTGGGCTCTTCGAACCATATCTGAATAGACCAGAATGTCCATTGGTGCCAGTTGTGTGATATATTGGGGTCGAAGCCCATTGAGAAATCTTCTTGCTTTCATCTTCTCGATACTTACTAAATGTTTCACGTACCGTGACAGTCTAGAGAATTGGGCCTCGTATTCGGCCACTGACAGAGTTCTCTGTTTGAGTGAGGCGAATTCTGCGGCTTTCTTCTCTTGCACTTGGTCGGAAAAGTATTCGTCGTTGAAGTACTCGGTGAACTCGGCCCATGTGATGGGTTCTTCACCTATGGTGGCTTCTACAGACTCCCACCAGGAACGGGCGTCTCTTTCTAATTGGAAAGTAGCTAGCAATACCTTCTCTTCATCCGTGCATTGCATAACATGGAATATCCTTTCCACTTTTGGAAGCCAGTGCTCGGTGTCATCGGGATCTGATGAGCCAATGAACCATGGGGGGTTCATATTTCTAAAACTATGGTGGAGATCACCAGCTCCACAGTTTACCGTTCCTTGAGCCACTTGCTGTAGTGCCTGAGTCATGCCTTGAATAGTGCGTTGCATGTTATGCCACTGAGCACATTCGGCAGCCATCGTCCTACAAAGATTTGTAAATAACTAATAAATATGAGATTTGACCAAGAGTTTGAGTCCCTAAGTTACCTTAACCCATGGTTCTACCCAATTCTCACCGGGTGAAGGTTTAAACCTATCCTTGGACTTGGGTTTCCTAGGAATTGAATATCCTAGGATCTAATACCACAAAAACTGTCACGCCCCGAGTGCGGAAGGAACCCAGAGATGCGTGACGAGTTTATATCAATCATGTCAATCAGAGCATAAGTGTATTCGACATACAAAGACAGAGCACGCACAAGTAATGATAACCAAGTCCTTTATTAATCATAAATCTTCAAGTACTTCTATTACAACTCTTGATAAAAAAAAGAACTAAGAACTCAATAAAAGGAAAAGTACAATGGACGACTCAAATTAGAAAAGACAGAACTAGATAACGCTTGACAGGTTGGAAAGGCTCTAAACTCTTCACTCTTGTCCATCCCCATCCGAATGAGTCTCGTCATCGAAATTACCTGAAAAATAGAGAAAAACACTAGGGTAAGCGAACACTCAGTAGGAATTATATCTCAAGTGCTAGCTTGCTTTAAGTAAATTACATGTTGCATGAATGCAAATATAGCTATGCATGTTCGCATGAAACGACAATAGAGAGAGTGTATAGCAAGAGTTAACTAGAATGAACTAGCAAGATACCCAAGGTTTCATGTAATTATATCAAGATAGGCAAGCGGGTACGTTTATCAAGTCATGTCAAGAATTGGCTATCATGTTACCAAACAAACAAGTAAATACCCTTTTCGGGTCACGCATGTCACGTTATGTCAAGTCAAGTACAAGTACAAGAGTTTGTGAAAATGTCTAGTCAAGTAAGTCATGC
The DNA here is from genome assembly GCA_022559845.1 of Amorphophallus konjac. Taxonomy (NCBI): domain Eukaryota; kingdom Viridiplantae; phylum Streptophyta; class Magnoliopsida; order Alismatales; family Araceae; genus Amorphophallus; species Amorphophallus konjac. The sequence continues at coordinate 139,937,735 of CM040129.1, forward strand.
ATTTCGGTGCAATGCCACACCATGATCAATAATAGCTCCCATGGGCACAAGTACTTTCGGGTGCTCCTCCCAGGACTAGATCGGGCCCTTATATGCGCCAGCATTGAATTATGTATTTCGACATCCACTTTAGTTATAGCCAATTAGCACATGTGTGTGGGGGTGTTCATTAATTGACGACCTGAAGACGGTTGTTAATTCTTTGTCATATGATACGCACCGGGCTGTACAATCATAGACACATGATTTCTGGAGTATGTCCAATCAAGAAACTAGAGACATGCACAGACAAAGGAAAATAGCAGGAATCTAACAATATACTCATGCATTAAATTAGATGTCATGATTCACAGTTATTAAATTTTGAACATGTGTAATTATTAATTATCCAACTAATCTGACGACCGTTTGCACGGTCGCTATATCAAATAGCGCCCTAGAGGGAGGAGCGTTTTACTGAAACTTCCAGAAATACATTTAAACCTACTGAATACATTCTAACAGACCTATATGCATGCTCATGATCTAATAACTATTAGATTGGGCTTGTACTTGAGAACACCTACCTTGATTGGGTGATTCTGGTTGACAGGCGTGAAGAACTGTGAAGGGAAAATAAGAATATCCGATACTCTATTTCAGTTTCAGAGAAAATTGGAAACAACGGCAACATGATGAGCAGCTTGTTTCCTCTAGCTCCTAGTTGTAGGAGAATCAGCAACTAGGAAGAGACGATGCAGGCTTCAATGAAAGTAGATGGAGAAGTAACTCTTCTCAACAACCCACTATCAGAAGAAACAATACTTTTTCCTCTAACGTCAGCACAGCTTCAACCGTGGAAGCACGAAGGAGGAAGAACTTGACAGAGGGAAAAGAAGCAACTGCTTCTTATGGCAACAGTGACTTCGACTGACGGCGAAGTAAGGAAAGAAGCCTTCTCCTTCGCGTGATAACAAGAGCAGAAGAAGTAGCAGACTCCTTCCACGGTAACCACAACGGAAGTAGAATAGCAGCACAAGCCGCCTCCTATGGAAGAAGCAGAGAAAGAGAATAGAATTCTCTCCCCCACGTACAACCAAAGTAGAATAATCTTCAAGAGAACAGCAGGACATCTTCAAAATTAGAATCAACAGAGGGTTCGGTGGAGGGGGTTTGATATTTATAGAGAAGAGGTTCGATTAGGATCAAAGTTTTTCATGGAAGGAATCCTACTAGTATTTAAACTTTCCACGTATTCAACCTTTCTAGATTAATACTATCCCGAGTAGCAGTTAGCTTCCCAGTTTGAACCAAACACTATAGTCGACTTACCAATTTTCTTACTGCAAGGAAATAGCGCCTAGGATAGGGTTGCCCTTCAAGAAATTGGCGCCCACATATGGGGTCTTCAATTCTTCAATTAGCGCCCCCTTGAGGGGTCTTCAATTCGTGAAATAGCGCCTTAAGAGGGGGAGCTATTCATTTTTGGCACATTTGTTATCTGATTTAAGTGTAAGGCCCATTTTTGTGTATATAAGTAGTTTATATATATATGGGTGGGGGCTTGAACATTAGCGTAGTCTTTAATCCATTTGGATTTTATTCCCTTAATTCACCAGGGTTGCTACACCTATTTGTCAGACTTACCTTCCATTTGTCACCCTTAAGGTCTTATTTGTCACTCTTATACTCCATTTGACTTCCTTCTGAAGTGTATATCACCCAGGGACAGTTTGACTTGGCTGCGTCAACGCATCATGACGTTTCATCAACGCAACGATGTGAAAGTGACTATCGTTACCTTCAAAAGCCATTTTCACTAGGGTAGACCTATTTGTGACCCTTACCCTCTATTTGTCACCCGTATTGAGCTATATATAACCACTATTTCTTATTCTTCAGTCGGGTGAGCCTGCCTTTCGAAACATTTGCGGAGTCGGCTTCAAATCATTTGGAGTCGACTTTTCTTTTGAATTTTTCTTCGTATGAGCTCTCTATTTGTTCTGCTGATTCATTTGACACGGTTAAGAAATATGTACCTTCAAAACCAAATTGACAGAACATAAACAACTTGGTTAATAACCATTCTGTCATGATTATCAGAGTATGCACACACAATTTGTCATCATGAAAACTCAATTACCAAAAGCAACATGGAGAGATTCAACAGTAAGAGCCAAGAGTGAGAAGGAGGCAAGGGGGTGATGAGGACGAGATTGCTCCTCACCAATAAAGTGGCTAGAGTTGGCTTACCCTTCCGTAGAGCTTTTCGTGGATTTATATGGCGGCTTGTTCTCTTTCTGGGGTAGGGTAAGCAGGAGAGCCTAGGGGGCATTACCTCCTGGGTGAGGGCTCTTCACCGTTCGAGGACTCTTCCCCTTCTCTTATCCCCTGAACTTCTTATAGCTGGTTATGCTCGGTCGCCCTTTGGGCTTTCCCGACACGTAGGAGGTACCGTTATTCAGACTCCCAAGCCAGAAAACCAAATGGGTTGTGTTGGTCCGAATGAGTTGGCCTCCTGATGAGTGGGACCAATAGGGAGTTGTCACTTGTTGGGCTATGTGGGTCTTGTCGGGCCGTATTGGGTTGCATATTTTTTGGGCCGCGAATCTACCCCTCCACTTGCCCCACTACTCCTGAGCCAGGAGACGGGCTCAGAGAGTAGAGTATATACAGATTGGGGTTGTGGCTCGGATGGGGATTGACCGTTACGAGCTGTCCCGGTTTCAATTTCTAAGGGACATAAATGAGGCTACCCTAGCATATGGGGGCTCGAGCGTAATGATGATGTATTATGCGTCAGTTCGAGGGTGCCCTCTTGGAGTTTTAAATGTTGTGATGGTTCTTCTTAGGGCCGTTTAGGGCTTATAAATACCCCTCGTGCTTGCACTCCACGCCTCCTCTTTTAGGGCTTTTCCTCCTTTTTCCACTTTTTTGAGCGCGTAGTGGGATTCATGTGCCGAGTAGGTGATTAGAGAGAGCAAGAGATAGCCAAGGCTTTTGTAGAGCTCGTAGAGACCACCGCTGAGGTAATTCGTCAACTTCCTCTTCCTATCAGCTCATCGGGTTCCAGCATCTTTTCTTCTTCTCTTCAATCATCGATGGCGGAGCACAATGAAGAAGTCAGAGGCTAGGAAGTTGAGCAAGGAGGAGGAAGCTCAACTCCGGTGCCCAGCCAACCTCTCTGTAGTGAACTGATCGAAACAAAGGTGAAGGACCTCGAGATCGGCTACCAACTCCACTGGCGGTACTACTTCTCTCTAGCAAAACCCCATGAGTCCAGTCTGGATACCCGCTCGGGCCTTTTCTATAGCTACCTTCTAGCCTTGAACTGTGGCTTTCGTCTTCCTCTCCACCCTTTGGTCGTCAAACTGCTGGGATTTTACCAGCTGGCTCCCGTCTAGCTGGTCTTGAACTCCTACACTTTCATCTTCTCTTTCATTGTCCTTTGCTTCATATGCGGCCTCACCGCATCCCTTGACCTCTTTCATGCTTTCTATGAGCTGAAGGAGCATACCCATGCCGGGAAGGGATTCTTTTATCTTCAGGCCAGGAGAGGGATGAGTTGTGTTACCCTTTCCCCTCGGGATTCTTCGCACAAGGGGTGAAAGACCCAATATTTTTGGGTAGGGTTCATAAAAGATTGCAGTTGGAATTTCCCGATCCTGCCGAATTATCATCCTATATTCCCTACAAAGCATTCGACGGTCTCGTTAGAGATCAAGGAGGAGATTAAAATTTTTCAGAGTCATCGATGGTCGACCGCAGAGTTGATGTCTGCAGCAAACTTCTAGCACTACGGTCGCCTTGCGCTGCTTCCTGGGGGTAAGGATTCTGGACGCTTATTACAGGTGTCATTTTTCCAAGCCTTCTCTTGATAGTTTGCCTTTGGTCGACAGAGCCTTTCCGCAGTGCTGATGGGGATCGTCAAACGCCTATGGAGCTTGAAGTCGATGAACAAGTGGGGGCGGTTGCTCGAGATGCCTGTCTGGTTGCCGAAGGCCCCTCCTCTGCTTGAGATAAGGGCAAGTGGGTCCTCTCCGAGGGGCACTAGAGCGACAGGGGTCCAAGCATAAAGACCCGAGGAATGGCTGATGTTGGCCTCGATGAAGGCAATGATCGCCAAGCAGAGCAGGCATGAGGAGATGAAGATTCCTCGCTCGATTGAGAGGTCTTCAACCGAGGGTGCTTGTCGCTCAGCATCACCAACCCTTCAGCCAGAGGCGCCAGCTTCGACCGAGGGAGCCATTGCCGAGCCCAACGAGGCGTGCAGAGAGGAAGAGGTTGATCCAGGGATCCCGATCTAGTCAAGCATCGCAGTCCCGAGCTTGGGAGCCTTCGAGGGGGAGGTCCCACTGTTGAGTCATCTGGGGAGGAGTCTCGGCCCTCGACAGGGGCGATTCGCCCCACAAGCTTCCATCTATGAGCATTGTCGAGCGCTGGCGACTCCGTCCGTTCATGATGAATTCTAGCGTTGCTCCTCCCATATGCTTCTTGAAAGGGTTATGCAAGGAGGGCTATTCATGGCTCTGTTGGGAGCCGAGCTTGTAGATCACCTGGCGCAGGTGGGGAAGTGTGAAGTGGCATCGGCCAGGGCTCGCGCCGAGTCTGACCGGAAGGTCAAACAACTTTCCTCTGAGCTCGTGGTCCTTCGACAGGAAGCAACATTGCTCCAATCGCAGGATCGGGCGAATCAAGAAGATATTCGATCGCTGTCCGAGCAACTATCCCAGGCGTGGTACATGACTGAGCTGAAGAGTAGACTCCTAGAGGAGGAGTGCCAGGCCTATGCAGTAGGCTCAAGGTAGTGGGGGGCCGAGTGGGAAGAGCTCGGGAGTTGCCTCTTAGAAGTGGAGCGGGCGAGGAGGGATGTCGAGGCAAAGCTGGTCGAGATCGAGGCAAAGCTGGCTGGTCTCATGGTGAAGGAGGCAGAGACCGAGGCGAAGGTGATCGAGTGATACTTGGGCTCAGAAGAGTACTGAGAAGCCACAAAGAAAATCACCGTTGCTTATTACAAGCCGGGCTACAAGCGTGGACTATGGAAGGGCTTCGCGCAAGGCTTCAAGCAGGCAACAAGTTAGGCACAGGAGCAAGTTCTCGATGAGCTCATCTTCAACCCTGAGCAGCGCTATGACTCGGACGAAGAGGGCTCGACCTCTCCTTCCTTGTCCGAATGTAATGGCGAGGAGGGAAGCGAGGACATTTTTGTTCCTGTAGAGGAAGAGTCATTAGCTTCGACCGCTTCGGAAGGGCGCTTGGCTGAGACAGTTCCCACACCAGTGGGGTCAGTGCCCGAGCTAGCGCCTCTCGAGGGCGTTGAGCATATGCCGCCCCTGATCATAAATTTAGCCCCGGATGCCGAGGATCCTTCGGTTCCTGTGCCCTCCAAATGGCGATCGACTCCCCCATCCTCATCTCGATCTTAATAGACTGAGATCAGCTTGTACTTGTTTTCTGGATTTTCCTCTTTTGCTATTTTGTTGTTATTTTTTGTACATTCTTTCCTCCATGGTATAAAAGGAAATGAAAATTTTAAAAAGGAAACGAATGATTTGCACGATCCTTAACTAATCATTACCCTTCGTATCTGTGCACGTCAGTAGATAATCCCTACCCACGATATCCCAAATGGAAAATCCGGGTCGTCTCATCAGCGTGTATCTCCAAGTGTGGTGTCTGTGGTGCTTTGGGAGCCTATCTTCCGCGTATTCCCCATGCCGGGCCTGCGGAACTACGCTTGGGGGAATCTACACGCGTATTTTTGAAGATCGCTCACGACTCTTCGGGAGTGGGGGTAATTATGGCAGGAGTGTTGCCGCAAGAGGGGGTACCGCCTCAGCTTCTGCCTATAAAAGGCGTTGAAGCGCGGCTTAGTCCGCCCATCCTGCATCGTGCTTGTTAGCCTTTCTTGCCCCTTCTCCCCTTTCTTTCCTCATCTTCCTCCATCCCATTGGAGTCATGGAGTCTGTGGATGAAGATGAAGATCCCCGAGTTCACTGGAGCGGATGGACCAATGCGGCATAATAGAATGGAGGACAACTGGGCGGACCACATAATAGAAGGGAGGACACACAAATGTGTTCGTCTCAACGCATCTGCCGCCGCCCATGGAGAGTGAGGGGAGGGGCCCCGAAAGTGTGCCATCTGTTGCATCTTCTCTTTCGGGAGACGTGAGAGGGTCTCCCCCTCCCATCCCTTCCTTCTCCCTCTTTTGCTCTTCAACTTTCTTTTCGTGTCCCTCCTTGTTCTCATCATCTTTATCGATGGTAAGGATGGAAATGACCCTTTTTTTCTTTTCTATTTTCTTTCAGGCATTAGTGACGAGTTCCGACATGATCAGGGCTTGCGGTCCCATCACCCGAGCCAGTTTCCACACCCGTTGCGTTCAGTGGCTCGGGGTGAAGCCGCTTGCCCCTTATGTGCCCAGCTATCACTCTATTATTGTAAGGGCTATCATCCACTCGGTGTACTATTGTATAAATGCAATGAAAAAAGAAAAATTTATCTTTCTTTGGTCTATGCTCAATGGTGCATAACTCAGAAATAGAATCTACGTAATGTTGTAGCATTCCATGTTCACGGGATCGGGTCTCCCTCCATGGCCACCAACTTGAAGCTCCTTTCCCGAGCAACTTGACCACTCGGTAGGGGCCTTCCTAGTTATGGGCCAGTTTCCCCACTGCTTCTAGTGGTCAAGAGGCCTCGGCCTTCCTCAGGGCTAGATCTCTTGGGAGGAACTGTCGATCCTGAACCTGGACGTTGTAGTAGCGGGCCATGTGCCGCTGATACTCCATCGCTCAGATCCTGGCAGTTTCATGCAGCTCTTCAATTAGCTCAAGATTCTCGAACAGCTTCTGGTGATTAGGCTCGGGCTGGAAGTTGGTGACGCGGGCGGCGGCGTGGAAGCGATCGTCGGCACTCCAACAACACGAACGGGACGGCGGGTAGCATGGGAAGGGGATAGATACTGCCTCGCGCAACTGGGCCTCTCGTCGGACGGTCTCTCACCAGGAAATCACTCGAATCTCACAGGGAGTTTGGAGAGAAGGGAAGCAACAAGAGAAAGCTCACATTCATTCATGGGTTGTTCATTGAACAAAATGATACAACTAGCCTCCCTTATATAAGGGTTGGCCAAAAGACACCAGGACACAAATACCCCTACACAATTCAACTAATGACTTCCATATCCTTTGACTATTGGCCTAATAAGATAAAAGCCCACTAAGAGACTAATGGACTAATGGGGCTAAAAGATAAAGGTCTAATAAGCTAAATAGTAAATGGCCCAATACAACCACAATGGGCTAAAAGACACTAAATCACACATATAGCCCAATAGACATAATACAATCAAATGGGCTGAAATAAAATACATAGCAAAATGGAAATGGGCCTCAGGATGCCGAGCCTCCTAGCCACAAGCTCGGTGGTGTCGGGGCGGTGCGACGTCAGCTCCGTGTGACTGGTCCGGGATCCACGGGGAGTTTGGAGAGATGGGAAGCAACAAGAGAAAGCTCTCATTCATTCATGGGTTGTTCATTGAACAAAATAACACAACTAGCCTCCCTTATATAAGGGTTGGCAAAAAGACACCAAGACACAAATACCCCTAGATAATTCAACTAATGACCTCCATATCCTTTGACTATTGGCCTAATAAGACAAAAGCCCACTAAGAGACTAATGGACTAATGGGCCTAAAAGATAAAGGCCTAATAAGCTAAATAGTGAATGGCCCAATACAACCACAATGGACTAAAAGATACTAAATCACACATATATCCCAATACACACAATACAATCAAATGGGCTGATATAAAATACATAGAAAAATGGAAATGGGCCTTAGGATGCCGAGTCTCCTAGCCACAAGCTCGGTGGTGTCGGGGCGGTGCAGCGTCGGCTCCGTGTGACTGGTCCGGGGTCCCCACCAGTTGGCCACTCGGATAGATGGGCAGCCAATTTCCAATGGAATGATAGCTTTAGTGCCGTAAACCAAGTGGAAAGGGGTTTCCCCTGTTGAGGCCTTTGGAGTGGTGCCGTACGCCCATAGTACATTAGGCAGTTCCTCTAGCCAATTACCCTTGGCGTTACGAGGTCTGGTTTTTATGCCTTTAAGGATAGTCTTATTAGCATTTTCAACCAAACCATTAGCCTGCGGGTGGGATACCGAAGTGAAGTGATTGTGAATATGTAGATCGGCACACATATTCAAAAAATAAGCATTGTTGAAGCCATGTTTTAGTGATTAAGAGCGAGTTTTGTACGCAATCAAGATCTAATTCCATCATGAATTATGCTTAAATGTTCACAGCTTTTTAAACGCGTAAAAAGAGCTCATATGGACTTGAAATCAATAATATCATTTGTCCAATCTAAGCTCTTGTCATATGAATATGATCCACTAGGCTAACAATTCATTTTTTGCAGGTTTTTCAGAGTTCAGTCGACCTGGCCAGCATAGGCGGTCGACCTAATCTCCCAGAGCGGAAAACTCTATAAAATTACAGAGTTTGGTTGACCGCTCCCACTGGACCGGTTGACCGATTTTCCCAGTGTTGAAAAGTTCAAGTTCTGTAAAATTTCGGTCGACCACCCACCTATGCCCGGTCAATCGCCAGCATCAAAGCCTCCATTGTTGACTTTGTTTTCTCCACGAGGTTGAAGCATCTATCAAAGGTTTTTTAATCCCAAAAGTATCTAGACATCCCTGGAATTATGGATCTGTGTCTTGGCTTGTCCTTGACCATCCAAGTTATATAAAAACACCTCTTGGGGGAAAGAAACCCTAATCACTCAAGGAAGCTCAAGGAGGCTATCAAGGGGAGAAAGAGGGCTGCTACTGTAGCTCCGTGAATAGTGCTGCGTCCAAGAGTTCTTCATCCAAGAGCAATGTTCTCAAGTTCATCTGCAAGCCATTCAAGTGAAGATCAAGCTGAGGAGCAAGCTTCATCCAAAACAATCTTCATCCACTAAGGGGGAGCTTTAATTTGAAGTTTTCATTTTGTGTTTCTCCTTACATTCCTCATCAAGCTTCAAGTGTGTGTTCTTGTAATATTTAAACACTTGTGTGTGTGTAGTTCTTCTCTTCTTCACATTTCTATGTGATTCAGTGCTTGTGCACCTTCGTGGGAGTTCCTAACTCACACGAGTGTGTCTGTTATGATCTTGTAACTCTTTACAAGATAGTGTGTGAATCCTCACAGATCGTGAGGGGTGGATGTAGGTTGCCGTCGTTGCATCCGAACCACCTAAAAATTACTGTCTCTTGTGTGGTCTAATCCTTTTCTCCTATCTCCATTCTGTGCATGTTCATGTAGTTAAATTATTTGCATCTGCTGATTTCTTCATTTAGATCTAGATTAATTGATCATTCTCTAATAGATCTCTGGTATATCAAAAGTTGGGTTCGAACCGACAAGGTTAGTCTTGTCGGAAAGATAACATCTTCTGTTAGAGAATCTTCAGATTCCGTAAGTCCGCCTAGTACCAAAGAGCTATTGTAGTGGTTGATTTTGATAGATCTATTCTCCTTTGCATCAGATCTAAATTGATAGTTGCTATCTCATCATATAAACTTCAAATTGGTTAAAGCTTTCTTAAAATTTGTTATCTCCTAATTCACCTCCCTCTTGGGTGTCATTGATCGCGAGACTTCAATTGGTATCAGAGCTACGGCTCTATTTCCTTCAGATCTAACGATCTAGAGTCTGATCCAGATCAATGGCAAACAAAGGTTTGATGCCTGAGGGCCACTCCATTAATTGTCCTCCCTTCTTTGACGGTTCAAATTATTCCTACTGGAAAAATAGAATGCATATTTTCCTAAGGGCTCAGGAGTACAAAGTCTGGAGGGTCGTGGACAAGGGTCCTTATAAGCTCTCTGATGATGAGGATAAATGGACAACCGAAGAAATTAAGAAATCCACTGTAAATTTTAATGCTATGAACATTATGCAATGTGCTATACATCCTAACGAGTTTTCTCGTGTATCCATGTGCAGCTCAGCAAAGGAGATGTGGGACAAATTGTGGCTCATCTATGAAGGAACCTCTAAGGTCAAGGAAACCAAAGTCAATCTACTTGTCAGAGATTATGAGCTATTCAAAATGAAGCATGAAGAAACTATTTTTGAGATGTTCGCAAGACTGACTGAGATCACCAATGGTCTCAAGAGTCTTGGAAAGGAATACACCAACTCTGATCTTGTGAGGAAGGTGTTAAGATCTCTTCCACCTGTGTGGCATACAAAAGCCACAGTCATTGAGGATTTGAAGAATCTGTCCACACTTTCCCTAGACGAGCTCATAGGGTCACTCATGACCTATGAGATTAACATCAAAAGAACTGCTGAAGAGGAAACCAAGAAGAAGAAAACGGTGGCACTGAGAGCCCACCAATCTGATGATGATTCCCAAGAAGAGGAGTCTAGCGAAGGAAGTAATGATGAAGAAGACTTGGCTATGTTGACTCGCCAAGTGAAGAAATTTTTGGGAAGAAAGAAGAATTTCTGAGAAAATTTCAGAAAGGGCCAAAGAAAGCCCATTCAAACTAAGGGGGAGCCAAGCAAGCAAAACAACATCATTTGCTATGAATGCAAGAAACCTGGGCACATGAGAGGAGAGTGTCCGGATCTGAAGAGGAAGTTCAAGAAAGAAAAACTCAGAAAGCTGAAAGCGATGGTCACTACAAGGAGCGACGAAGAGGAAGAGTAGTCCGAAGAAGAGCTCGGGGAGCTTATGGAGAGCCTGTGTCTCATGGCACACGAAGATGATTCAACTGAGGTAAATTTTGACCTTGATTTTATTTCAAATGAACAATGGGAGTCAGAATATGAAAAATTATATACAAAATACAGAAAAATCAGATCTGAAAATAAAACTCTCAAAAAGAAGATTGATGATTTAACACATGAGGATATTTATGTGAAGTTTGAGAAACTGGAACAGGAATGGTTCGAGTTAACTGAAGAAAAAGAAAGTTTGTTACAAACAATCTTAGCCAGTGAGAAAAATCAAGAAGAATTGATGTGCAAATTATCTGAAATAGAAAAATGTTTTGAAAAATTGAAAAATGAAGAAGAAGTTCTGAAACTCACAAATTCATAACTTGAAAAGAAAAACTTGAAGTTGTTTGAAGAAGTGGCTGAACTTCAGTCCACTCTATCTAGGTTTGTCAAAGGTAAACAAAACTTAGACAATTTGTTGGGAGTCAAGGTTAACTTCCAAAAGGAAGGATTGGGATACATTCTTCAAAATAAAAAATCCTTTGAGCATAAGATCACTACATCCTATGTTTATGAAAAAGATAACAACTATGCTTCATGTTCTCACTCCAAGTCAAAACATGTTCAACCTAATCCACGTCAATTCTAAAGAAGATTTTTAAATATCAATTGCTTTCATTGTGGTAGATTTCGACATGTTATTGCCAATTGTTGGTTCAAATAAAACAATCAAAGAAATCATGCCATTTGGACCAGAAAAAGATATGCACAGAACTGGACTAACTCCTACAGACCCAAATTGGTTTGGGTACCAAAAGCAATTGGATGAGAATGTTGTTTCTTACAGATATGCCTTGAAGCGAGAGGGAGCAAATGGTACCTGGACAATGGCTGTTCAAGGTATATGGTAGGGGACAAGAAGGCGTTCTCAACACTACAAGACAAGGATGGAGGTTCAGTTGCTTTTGGAGGCAAAGACAAAGGTAAAGTCATTGGAATCGACAATATAGGTAAGAATTCTGAAATTCTTATCGAGAATGTGCTTTTGGTAAAGGGCTTAAATCACAATCTTTTGAGCATAAGCCAGTTATGACAAAGGATTCAAGATTATTTTTGATGAAACCCATTGCATTGTCATGAATAAGAATACAGATGAGATCAAATTCATTAGAAAAAGAAATAACAATGTTCATACTGTTGATATTGATGATGTCTCATGTGATGATGTGTGCTTGATTGCAAATAATCATGAGAACGGATTGCTAGTTTTGGAGTACTCTCCAAATTGTCGAGACATGACTTGGTGAACGGATTGCCAAAATTAAAAATTGAAAGTGATCAAATCTTTGAGGTTTGCGCAAAAGGCAAGCAAACATGTGTCTCCTTCAAAAATAAAAATATTGTCTCTACCTCCCGGCCTCTAGAATTGCTGCATCTTGATCTATTTGGCCCAACTAGGGTATCAGCCTAGGAGGCAAATCTTTTGGATTTGTTATTGTTGATGATTATTCCAGATTTTCATGGGTGTTATTTTTACCCAATAAAAGTGATGCCTTGACGGAGTTTCAAGTGTTTTGCGGGAAAATTCAAAATGATAGAGGCTATCTTATCACTACCATCTAGAGTGATCATGGTGGTGAGTTTGAGAATCATGACTTCAGTAATTGTTGTGAAGAGTACGGATACACACACAACTTCTCATCACCCAGAATGTCTCAGCAAAACGGTGTAGTAGAGAGAAAGAACAGAACACTGATAGACCTTGCAAGGACCATGTTAAGTGAAAATTTCTTACCAAAATATTTTTGGGCCGAGGTGATAAGTACAGCGTACTACATCGTCAACAGGGCAATGGTAAGGCCCATTTTAAAGAAAACTCCGTATGAGCTTTACAAGGGTAAGAAACCAAACATTTCTCATCTTAAACCCTTTGGATGCCCATGCTTCATCCTGAACAATGGTAAGTCTAACCTAGGTAAGTTTGATGAGAAAAGTGACAAAGAAATTTTCCTAGGTTATGCACTTAATTCTAGAGCTTACAGATTATTTAATAAGAGGACTTTGGTTGTTGAAGAAAGTCCTCATGTGATCTTTGATGAATCTGAATTAAAATTGACAAGTCAACTTGTTCCAATTATGGATGCAGATGAAAATTCCAAACATCCAAATAATGCTAAGGCCAAGGATGAACCAACTGAAGGGATATCCAGCAAAAGTGAAAAGGATGAAGATCCTTCAATTGAAACATTTCAAGAGCAACAAGTGCAGCATCCTGACTTGCCCAGTTCTTCTACGTTCTTGAAGGATCATCCAACTGAAAACATAATCGGTAATCCTCAAGATAGGGTAAGAACTAGATCATCACTAAGGCAAGTAGAAGAACAGGATCTAATGGCCTTAATCTCACAAGAAGAGCCTAAGGATGTACTAGAAGCTCTACAAAATGAATCCTGGATCCATGCTATGCATGAAGAGCTGCACCAGTTCGAAAGAAACAAGGTATGGACTCTTGTGACGCATCCTAAGAATCAACCAGTAATAGGAACCCGCTGGGTTTTCAGAAACAAATTGAATGATACGGGATTGGTTGTTAGGAACAAGGCCCGGCTTGTAGCCAAAGGGTATAGCTAGAAAATGGGTATTGATTTTGATGAGTCATTTGCCCCAGTTGCTAGATTACAAGCAGTCCGGATTCTTTTATCCTATGCTTGCTCATTGAACTTCAAATTATTTCAAATGGATGTTAAATCTACTTTTCATAACGGTTACATCAAAGAGGATGTTTTTGTAGAGCAACCTCTAAGTTTTGAAGATCTAAAACATCCAAAGCATGTGTACAAGTTACAGAAGGTCTTGTACGGGTTGAAGCAAGTACCAAGGGCGTGGTATGAAAGGCTTACTTCATTTCTCATGAAAAATGATTTCAAAAGAGGTAAGGTTGACCAAACACTCTTCACAAGGAAATCAGGTAAAGACATATTAGTAGTTCAAGTATATGTGGATGATATTATTTTTGGAGCTACTAATAATGCCTTATGTGATCAATTTGTAGAAATTATGCAAGGAGAATTTGAGATGAGCTTAATGGGTGAACTAAACTTCTTTCTTGGATTGCAGGTGAAGCAAACGCCCGAAGGCATCTTCATAAATCAAGCTAAGTACACAATGGAGCTGTTAAAGAAATTTGGAATGGCTGAAGCAAAATCCCTGTCAACTCCGATGGCCACAACCATGAAGTTAGACAAAGATGAAAATGGTAAAACAGTAGATCCTACACTGTTTCTGATGGGGACATCAAAGCAAGAGCATTAACATTTTATTTTGCATTTGTGTCCTTTAGTTTATTTTTATATCCTTGGGAAAGTATATGTGCAATTGTAAGGCTTTATAAGCCAATGTGTCATTCCCTTGGATTGTTTGTGTTTTTATGCAAATTATCAGTAGGTCCAGCAAGGGGGCCCTCACTCCTTCCCTATTTGTCCACCTAAGCCATTTGGGTCCATATGGGGCTGGTCAAAGTCCTAGGTGGCCTTCTAGATGCTTGGACTAGTCAAGGGGGACAAGTGTTACCAAAATTCAAAAATGAAGGCCAAGAAGTCCAAGGGGAGCCCCCCCCCCTAATATTTCTTTAATGTGGTTCCAAACCACATGGGAGAAATAGTTTTGACCTTCCTTTTTTACCCCTCCCAATTCTAGATCTAGGGTTATTCTGTCTCTTTTGGCATTTCATACAAATAGATGTAATTCATAATTTTAGTAGAATTAATTAAGTGAAATTTCAGAAAATTGGTTGGAATCCCCCCTTGGAGGGTGCGCCCCTCTCCCCTCTGGTTCTTCTTCTTCCTCCAGCAATCTAGGGTGTGAGACCCTTTCTACCTCCCCCTCTCATCCTCGGAGTTCAACTTCTGCCGCCGCCACCGCCATCGCACCGCCATCGCGCCGCCGTCTTCATCGCCAGAATTCTGTCTCCATCAGGATAGAAGCTCATCTCTAGAATTTTATCTTTAGTTCTTGTTGTCTGATAGAGCCCAAACTTTGAGGGCTTGTTATACGTGTCTCCCCTAATTTCCAATTCAAATTTCGTGCCATTTGGCTCTAGTTTGATATTTTTGTTTATCCTCTCAATAATCTACCCTTTTATAGATCTGCGGGACAGTGTCACCTGTTCGTATTTTTCTCACCCCCTTATAAATATTCTGAAAATCCAAAAAAATTACTCAGTGTTTCTTACATATACCTCCTTCTACCATAATTTCTGTGGAGTCTAGAAAATTCATTTTCCCTTCGGTCAATGGTCAATTTCAGGCAGATCCCATTCTGTCCTGAGTGTCAGTAACCTGATCCACAGGAAAACCCATAGATTTCAGAGTTTTTCATTTCTAATCCATTCTCTGGATCAACGGAAAACTAATATATGTTGTAGTTCTGTGAGTGCTCTTTCCAATGGTATAAACCACGCCTCGATCAGTCTCCGGATCTGAGCACCATAATTCTTGTAGCCGAGACGTGCAGATCTGTTCCCTGTGCAGGTCTAAAATTACAGTCCGGGAATAATTTGTGCAAAATTATCAAAAGTCAACTTCTGGAACCGCCACTTCAGGGAGTCGATCAGAGACAGCCCGCCACCGTCCCAGCCAAGCGGCTCCTTCAGAAGACCTCAGGATGGTGACGTTCCTTTGGAATCCGTGCCTTGCTATCCAGCGAGTCAGAACCGAGTCGGCGCAGGACCGAGTCGGAACAACAGGCCGAGTTCGCCCCGAACGCACCTCCAGATTGCTGCCCGTCAACCCAAGGTCGGTCCTCCCGGGCCCCACTTGTAGCCCTTTACCTCCCTGCGTGGAGTGGGTAATATAATTCACTGTTGTAATTAACTTTTTACCATTATACCGGGAGTTACCGTAACTGGCCGGGGTCGTCTTCCCCACGCCCGGAGCGTGGAGGTATCGTGTTCGCTCTCTTACTCGGCGTTTGCTTTACTCGTATTTATTCGTATATGCCACTGCATGTGATAGGTTATTAGCCCATTTTATCAATTGTATCACCGCTGCGAGAGAGCGAGAGTGAGTGACCCGTCCCGTGACTCAATCCGAGTTAACGCGAAAAAGTCGATACCCGAGACTCATTGCCGGTTTCTCAACCGCACACGGTCTACGTCTTCCCTCGCATAGGGACGATCGCGAGCTAGAGTCCCAGGTCGTGTGTCCGTCCTGCATTAATTTGCTATCAGAGCGCCAGTTGAGTCTAGGGTAGAAAATAAAACAAAAAAAAGAGTCGTTTAAGTCGGTCTAAGTGTCACATTTGCATACCATTAATCGGTATATCAAAAGGTGTTGTCCGAACGTTAGACTACGCCTATCGGGAAGGCCGCACACTTACGCGAGTGATTTTCTGATCGATTAACTCTGCCACGTACCGAGTCTTGGTTGTGTCTAGGTGTGTAGTCGAGTCTTATTTCAACTTTGCATTTTGCATCGCATTCTAAGTCGTGTCTAGGTGCTTGCATTAGTTGGCATAACATTTTGCTTATAAATTAAAACAAAAAAATGGCCTTCCATATCCATTCCTAGGGGATCCAACCCCATCTTTGCAACCATGGCCGCACCCCGAGCCCTTAGTTTTGATGAAGTGACCGGAATGTTCTGAGCCATTATGGGAGCAATGAAGGGGTTGAGTACACGCCTGGATGTGTTGACTACAGTGGTAGATCGGTTGACTATAGGGGTAGATCGGATGGAAGGGTTGAGTATGCGAGTGGATGGCCTAAGCTTGCCCGAGCCTCACATCCCGGTGCCACCCCAAGGACCCCTTCTCCACGAGGAGGACATTCCTTCCTCACCCATGAGGGCTCCAATGCGACCACCCTCTACTTCCGAACTTTATTCGGAATCATCTTACTTGGAGCCACCAAAACCCGAGCCACCCGTGTTTCTAACGGGTGCACTTTACATAGCAGAGCCACTACTTAGTTGGCTCAAGATCGGCTTGGTCCCACTTCCTTACCCATTCATGGACCCCACCTTAACTCTAGTGCCCGTCAACTCCTACCACACGACATTCCAGTCTAGTCACCATGTCGATACATTGGGTGACCTTATTTTGGGTTTAGGTTGGCAATGGAAGTTGACACACTTATTGGCTCGAGACTTCGACCAACCCACTAGTCGTAGCTTCACCCATCTGGCTATAGGGTCCATTACCTCCGTGTGCACCGTGGGTTATGTCACCACGGAGATTCTCTCATTCCTCCCCATGTCGGCCGAGCCTGACTTCAGACCCTTTTGCCCGAGGGAGGAACCATATTTCCTATACATGACCACCATCCCATCTCCCTTCATGGATGAAGGTGGTCATCTACACCTTCATGAATTCCACACATGGGGCCATGTCATGTGGGAACCCATCTCAGGGGGTCATACCTTTTTTGACCCTTTTGACCCCTTCACTAGTGAACCTCCCGAGCTATCATCTTCACTCCACTTCTTCCGCGGAGTTCACTATCACACCTTTTCCACTCGGGCCAAGCAACCTCCACATAGCAATAGGTCTGAACCATCATTTGGGGGTAATGAAGATTTTGGTTCCCCCGGACCACCTAAACCACCCGAACCTCCCGGACTTCCCACATCCCAACCCAATGTCCATGAGTGGTGCCTCGTAGGATGTCTAGGAGTTCCCCATGACGTCAACCTCCAGTTACGTCAAATGCATGCATGGCACATATTCGGGTGTCCTGGTCCACCATCACCTATGCATAGGTCGGACTAACCTTAGGTTTGTTTAGGGTCTTTGTGAGTCGTTGTTTCGTTTGTATGTCGTGTGTCTGTGTATACATCGAGTTGAGTCGGTTTTGTACGCTCGCGTTGTTAGTCCCTTTCGAGCACGAGACTTGTCGGACTTTGGGATCGGTTCTACTTCACATATCGGATCTAGTCACATAAGGGACAAGCGGTGATTCCCAGTGAGTCTTTGAGCCGCTTCCTTCATTTGAGAGTGACCCCACCCCGGAGTGTCCACCTCTAGCCTCCTCCCAGCAGCGTGTGCATATCGAATCTATACGGGATGAGCAGGTGTCGATTACTTGGAGTGGAGCGTACTCCGCGCTTCCAGGTTCGGTGACGCATCGATCGGAGCTACCCGAGCAGCCGCACCCCTTAGTCGATGGGGTCGAGTTCTTCCCACCCGGGGAGAATTGATGGGGACATCACAGTAAGAGCATTAACATTTTATTTTGCATTTGTGTCCTTTGATTTATTTTTATATCCTTGGGAAAGTATATGTGCAATTGTAAGTCTTTATAGGACAATGTGCCATTCCCTTGGATTATTTGGGTTTTTATGCAAATTATCAGTAGGTCCAGCAAGGGGGCCCTCACTCCTTCCCCATTGGTCCACCTAAGCCATTTGGGTCTATATGGGGCTGGTCAAAGTCCTAGGTGGCCTTCTAGATGCTTGGACTAGTCTAGGGGGGCAAGTGTTACCAAAATTCAAAAATGAAGGCCAAGAAGTCCAAGGGGCGCCCCCCACTTAATATTTCTTTAATGTGGTTCCAAACCACATGGGAGAAATAGTTTTGACCTTCCTTTTTTTACCCCTCCCAATTCTAGATCTAGGGCTATTTTGTGTCTTTTGGCATTTCATACAAATAGATGTAATTCACAATTTTAGTAGAATTAATGAAGTGAAATTTCAGAAAATTGGTTGGAATCCCCCCTTGGAGGGTGCGCCCCTCTCCCCTCTGGTTCTTCTTCTTCCTCCAGCAATCCAGGGTGTAAGACCCTTTCTACCTCCCCCTCTCATCCTCTGAGTTCAACTTCTACCGCCGCCGCCGCCATCGCGCCGCCGTCTTCATCGTCAGAATTCTGTCTCCATCAGGATAGAAGCTCATCTCCAGAATTTTATCTTTGGTTCTTGTTGTCTGATCGAGCCCAAACTTTGAGGGCTTGTTATACGTGTCTCCCCTAATCTCCAATTCAAATTTCGTGCCATTTGGTCTTAGTTTGATATTTTTCCCATATTTTTGTTTATCCTCTCAGTAATCTGCCCTTTTACAGATCTGCGGGACAGTGTCACCTGTTCGTATTTTTCCCACCCCCTTATAAATTTCCCAAAAATCCACAAAAACTACTTAGTGTTCCTCACATATACTCCCTTTCACCATAATTTTCGTAGAGTCTAGAAAATTCATTTCCCCCTCGGTCAATGGTCAGTTTTAGGCAGATCACTTTCTGTCCTGAGTGTCAGTAACCTGATCCACAGGAAAACCTGTAGTTTGTAGTGTTTTTAATTTCTAATCCATTCACTGGATCGATAGGAAAAAAATATATGTTGTATTTCTATGAGTGCTCTTTCCAACGGTACCAACCACGCCTTGATCAGCCTCCGGATCTGAGCACCATAATTCTTGTAGCCAAGATGTGCAGATTTGTTCCCTGTGCAGGTCTGAAATTGTAGTCCGGGAATAATTCATGCAAAATTATCAAAAGTCAACTTCTGAAACTGCCACTTCAGGGAGTCGATCAGGGACATCCCACCACCGTCCCAGCCAAGCGACGCCTTCAGAAGACCTCAGGACGGTGACGTTCCTTTGGAATCCGTGCCTTATTGTCCAGCGAGTCAGAACCGAGTCGGCGCAGTACCGAGTCGGCGCAGGACCGAGTCGGACCAGCAGGCCGAGTTCGCCCCGAATGCACCTCCAGATTGCTGCCCATCAACCCAGGGTCGGTCCTCCCGGGCCCCACTTGTAGCCCTTTACCTCCCTGCGTGGAGTGGGCAATATAATTCACTATTGTAATTAACTTTTTACCATTGTACCGGGAGTTATTGTAACTGGCCGGGGTCGTCTTCCCCACGCCTGGAGGGTGGAGGTATCGTGTTCGCTCTCTTACTCGGCGTTTGCTTTACTCGTATTTATTCGTATATGCCACTGCATGTGATAGGTTATTAGCCCGTTTTATCAATTGTATCACTGCTGCGAGAGCGCGAGAGTGAGTGACCCGTCCCGTGACTCAATCCGAGTTAACGTGGAAAAGCCGATACCCGAGACTCATTGCACGTTTCTCAACCGCGCACGGTCCACGTCTTCCCTCGCATAGGGACGATGGCGAGCTAGAGTCCCAGGTCGCGTGTCCGTCCCGCATCAGTTTCGAGGTATGATTGGATCACTACTATATCTCACAGCATGCCGCCCTGATATTCAATTCAGTGTATGTCTATGTGCTCATTTTCATTCATTTCCTAAAGAGTCTCATCTGTTGGCTGTAAAATGAATTTTTTGATATTTAATTGGCACACTAGACTTTGGCTTGTCGTTTCCGATCGGTAGCTCATTTGATTTGATTGCATATACCGATGCGGATTATGCTGGATGCATTGTTGATCATAAAAGTACTAGTGGGTACTGTCAGTTTCTTGGTGGATGCATAGTTTCATGGGCCTCTAGGAATCAACATTCAGTAGCTCTCTCAACGGCCGAGGCTGAATATGTAGCCGTCGGAAGTTACGGAGCCCAAGTACTTTGGATCAAAAATCAATTGCTTAATTTAGATGTTGAAATGAAATGTGTTCCAATCCTGTGTGATAATACCAATGCAATAAGTTTGTCAGAAAATCATGTTCAACATTGTAGGACAACGCATATTGATATTCAGCATCATTTTATGAGAGATCATGTAGGAAAAGGGGTCTTTGAATTCAACTTCATTGACACACACAATCAGCTAGCCGATATTTTCACAAAACCCCTAAACCTGGATCAATTCAGCAAGATAAGAAGAGAACTTGGGATATGCAAGGGTGAGAGCATACATACTTAGGTCTGCACTAGGATGAGTGATGCATTTAGATTTAAAAATTGGAAACTCATATGCATAAAGGGTAGATTAACATGCATATTGTATGAATTTATTTTCGATACCTTGTATGTATTTACATCCCTGCATGCTTGAGTGTATTTATACATATAGCCCTCCTTGAAAAATTTTTAAGGACAATATTCCTTGATTAAATAAATGTGGACCCAATGACTTCAGATCTGAGGCACTTTCTGAGGGGGAGCTAGAGCATCCTCTCTATACCTCATCTCTTTTCTTTCTCTCTACTTCATGATGTTGGTTCCATTAAGAAGGTCGGCTGATGATGATGCTCATATAAAAAAACAAAAAAGGAACAAAAATTAAAAAGGGATGAAAAATGAGCTTTTAGGTCTAGGTCGACCACTTCGGTCGACCGCCAGCCCCTGTTCGGTCGACCGAACCCAGCGAACTGGCCCGGCCGAACCACAACCGAACCATCTTATATGGGGACTTATCACCCCACTCTCTACTTCTATCACCCCCACTCTTCCTCCAACACATTTCCCTAACCCTAGAACCACATATCTCCACCTCCCTAGCCCAACACCCTCATCTTTCCTTCACCCGCACTGGATTTGGTCGGTTCGTCATGGTTTCGGGATGAAATCTCTGCGGCCGATTCGTGCTTTCGTGAAGCTACCTCCAAGGATCCAGGTTGTGGAGAAGTTCATTCCAGGCCCTAGGAGTGCCCTTTTGGTTCATCTTCATCCCCTGGGTTGAGCTTGATCCTTCAAGGGTCTCTCGGTGAGTTTTCTGGTCTAGGATGCCACTTCGACGGAGTTCTCGGCGTCCTGCCCAAGGGGAACCTAGCGGTCAGAGACGAGAGGCCCCGGCTCATCCCCCACAGCAGGCACCTGCACCTCGTTTGCCTCCAAGGCCCATTATTGACCCTCGACTGGTCGACTTTGATGAGATGAATGATATCTTGCCCGATTTATGTGCACTTTTTGAGATTCAAGAGGGTTGGAGTGATTTTGTCACCAGATACACTAGGTATTATCATAACCTAGTGCAACAGTTTTATGGCAACTTAATTGAGAGAAATGATGAGCTATACACAGTCGTTCAAGAAGTTGAGATACATATTACACCTGATCTCTTTCAACGAGCCTTAGGAGTCTCGGCCAGGGGTGCTGACATGATTTTTGGTCATGGTGCAGTTGAGGACACTTTTATTGCTATGACAAACTATGACTATGTGCGTGGTGTTAGTGATTTGATTACCTTAAATGCAAATTATTTTCCATCACTACAGAGGATATTGCACCACATGTTCACTTCACTTATCTATCCAAAGAGTGGGAGTAGGAATGAAGTTACAGAGGTTCACAAATTTCTGTTTTATCATGTTATGAATGAAAATTTAGTAAACATGGGTCGGCTCATGACAGACTTGATAGGGACATGTCGAACCCAACTGAGAAGATCATTGCCTTACGCTTCACAGTTGACAGGAGTGTTTGTATATGCTGGGATTCACCTTGGTGATGAAACATTCATTCTAGTCAGACAAGATGATATTTACAATCATCAAAAAAATTTCTCAGATTTTAGATATTACTATGGTCCCGATGGTGAGCTACGCCGAGATATACCAATTTATGGGGAAGAAGCTGATAGTGAGGTAGAGCAAGAACAAGAGCAGCAGCAGGGTCAAGGGGATGTTCCCCCTCCAGTTCAGGCTGAGGACCAGCCTCCTCCACCTTGACCTCATCACATGGATCTAGAGATGCCTCCTCCACCACAGTACTATCATGGAGAGTCTTCTATTCAGGGGGCCGGATAGCACTCTTGGGTAGACTATGAGACTTTTGACAGGTGGTTCACTGGGCTGGAGACTCGGGTGGATGCCTTTGGAGAACAACTCTCTACCTTTGGGGATAACATCGTAACCATGGGCACCATGCTGGAATCTCTGCCACATCGTCCAGATTACTTCTCCACAGCTTTGGACTCCTTAGCCACTCAGATGCACACTCTCTCCACCAACATGACCACCGTCACCCAGAGCCATGAAGATTCCCGTGAGGCTTTTCATGCTATGAACCGCGTTCTCCTGAACATGCAACGCCGTGACTATGATAGGGATCAAACCCTTACCCATATCCAGTACCGCCTTCAGCATCAAGACCACCTACTTGCAGATATTCGACATCGCCTTGGCTATGTGCCTCCTCCTCCACCTGACGGCCAGCCTCTTGCAGGAAGCCCCTAAGGATGTCCTTTAGTTTCCTCCTCCAGTCTATGTCACTGGTTTTTGTGTCTTTTGGGTTCTCTTTTTGTATATCCCCTCCTTTGATGATGCCAAAGGGGGAGAAGTAGTTATGCAGGTCATATATATAGTTTGCGCATGCCTGTCTGGTGTGTTTGCATGGATGATCATTTGTGAGGTTTTCTCCTTAAGTCATTGTCATATTGTGAGTCTGTCAGTTCTACATTTCTGCATTTGCCGTGTCATGCATGCTATCTAGAAGTCTTGCATTCTCTCAAGCATCAATGTACTTTGTAATGAAATGATGGAATGAATGCACTTGGTATTTGATCTCAAATGGTTGGCTCTTATTTCTCATTTCCTATCTATTTGGCAAATAAGGTGTTGAATGGTTTGTGGTGTTTCACCTAAAGAAAAGAATTGTTGTTTTATTCGCCTTGTGGATTATTGGCTTTGCTTAGCTCCAAGTTTGCTTAAAGACATGTCAATGTACTTGTAATCTAGAGTTTTGTCATCATCAAAAAGGGAGAGATTGTTGAGTATATCCAGGTGATTTTGATGATAACAAAACTTCGGACATGTGCTCTATCACATGCCATGTTTTAGTGATTAAGAGCGAGCTTTGTACGCAACCAAGATTGAATTCCATCATGAATTATGCTTAAATGTTCACAACTTTTCAAACGCGTAAAAAGAGCTCATATGGACTTGAAATCAATAATAACATTCGTCCAATCCAAGCTCTTGTCATATGGATATGATCCACTAGGCTAACAATTTATTTTTTGTAGGTTTTTCAGAGTTCGATCGACCTGGCCAGCATAGGTGGTCGACCTAATCTCCCAGAGCTGAAAACTCTGTAAAATTATAGAGTTCGGTCGACTGCCCCCAAAACCGGTCGACCGGTTTTCCCAGTGTTGAAAATTTCAAGTTCTGTAAATTTTCGATCGATCGCCCACCTATGCTCGGTCGACCGCCAGCTTCGAAGCCTCCATTGTTGACATTGTTTTCTCCATGAGGTTGAAGCATCTATCAAAGGTTTTTTAATCCCAAAAGTCTCCAGACATCCCTGGAATTGTGGATCTGTGTCTTGGCTTGTCCTTGACCATCCAAGTTATATAAAAACACCTCTTGGGGGAAAGAAACCCTAATCACTCAAGGAAGCTCAAGGAGGCTATCAAGGGGAGAAAGAGGGCTACTATTGTAGCTCTGTGAATAGTGCTGCGTCCAAGAGTTCTTCATCCAAGAGCAATATTCTCAAGTTCATCTGCAAGCCATTCAAGTGAAGATCAAGCTGAGGAGCAAGCTTTATCCAAAATAATCTTCATCCACTAAGGGGGAGCTTTAATTTGAAGTTTTCATTTTGTGTTTCTCCTTACATTCCTCATCAAGCTTCAAGTGTGTGTTCTTGTAATATTTAAACACTTGTGTGCGTGTGGTTCTCTTCTTCACATTTCTGTGTGATTCGGTGCTTGTGCACCTTCGTGGGAGTTCCTAACTCACACGAGTGTGTGTGTCTGTTTTGATATTGTAACTCTTTACAAGATAGTGTGTGAATCCTCACAGATCATGAGGAGTGGATGTAGGTTACCATTATTGCATCCGAACCACCTAAAAATTACTGTCTCTTGTGTGGTTTGATCCTTTTCTCCTATCTCCATTCTGTGCATGTTCGCGTAGTTAAAGTATTTGCATCTGTTGATTTCTTCATTTAGATCTAGATTAATTGATCATTCTCTAATAGATCTCTGGTATATCAAAAGCTGGGTTCAGACCGACAAGGTTAGTCTTGTCAGAAAGATAACATATTGTGTGAGAGAATCTTCGGATTCCGTAACTCTGCCTAGTACCAAAGAGCTATTGTAGTGGTTGATTTTGATAGATCTATTCTCTTTTGCATCAGATCTAAATTGATAGTTGCTATCTCATCATATAAAATTCAAATTGGTTAAAGCTTTCTTAAAATTTGTTATCACCCAATTCACCCCCCTCTTGGGTGTCATTGATCGCGGGACTTCAGAAGATTTTGAGGTTCGCACAGGCGACCTCGTTGTTCTTTTCCTCTCTTGAGAAGCTGGAATTGGCTGGATGGCGAGGGAGGATTAGGATGGTGTTTGATGATGTGTGGCCCAGGCATAGAGATAGCAGATGCGCGGGCCAATAGGTGTGAGCGAGCATCTAGAGATTTGATTGTTGGTTCTGCAGAGAAGCAGAAGAGAAGTGTGATAAGAGGATTCTTGGTCAGTGTGTGACCGGCGGATGGCGGATGATTTTCTGCAGCCGATTTGTTATCCCACCGGTTGGTTATTGTATGATGCGGTTAGTGGATTGTGAAGTCTTAGACGGTTAATTGTAGGTGTTCCATGGGTATTGGTGGAGATCGGTAAGAAATTGGCTTGGAGATTGGTGTTAACAAGTGAGCATTGGTTGTATTTCAGCTCTTGAGGTGAGAGTCATTGGTTTCGTGGAGCCGTCAGAAGTGTTGCGGACAGTGGTCAGAGATGTGATTGTGCTCCACATGAGGGGTACTCGGTGTTTGGTAATGGAGAAAGCGGGTGTCCTGAGTGGACTGCTGGGCATGGATTTCCCTAGTGATGGATTGGAGTTGTGTCTAGAATCGGTGTTTCTTTCTGTGTGCGAAGCGTGTCAGATGTTGCTCGTGCCCTTGAGCTTTTGAAGAAGCTGTAGTGATGCCTGACTTGTCACGCCCCAAGCACGAAAGGAACTCGGTACGCGTGAAGAGTTATATCATTCATGTCAATCAGAGCATAAGGAATTCGACCTTATAGACAGAGATGCGCAAATTGCAAGATAACCAAATCCAATTTATTCATAATAACCATCAAGGTAAATTCATTACATAATCTCCTTTTTGAAAAGAGTACTAAAGGACATTCTAGACTCAATAAAAGAAAATTACAATGATTGACTCAAGAAAGTAGAAAAGGCACGACTAGATAACAACTCCAATGGTTGGAACGGCTCTACGCTCTTCACTCATGTTCGTCCCCATCCGAATGAGCTTCGTCATCAGAATTACCTAAAAAATAGGGGAAAATACTAGGTAAGCAAACGCTTAGTAGGAATTATATCTCAAGTACAACCTTGCTCAAAGTAGATTACTTGTTACATGAATGCAAGTATAGCTATGCATGTACGCAAGATAAAGACGGGAGTGAAATATCAATAATTAATAGAGATGAACTAGCAAGATTTCATGATAGTCATGTGAAGTATCAAGATTTATCAAGTCATGTAAACATCAAGTCATATCTTGTGAATTGGCTATTATAATATCAAGTAAGTAAATACCCATTCCGGGCCACACAAGTCATGTCATGTCAAGTTAAGTACGAGTCATGGAATGTCAAAATCTAGCAAGTCATGCACTTCGGTACAATGCCACACCGTAATCAATCAACTCCCATGGGCACAAGTACTTTCAGGTGTCCCTCTCAGGACCAGATCGGGCCCTATATGCGTAAGCATTTAGTCATGTATATCTTAGACATCCACTATAGTTTATAGCAAATATAGAATTTCAAGAATAAGCTATTGTAGGATGATAAGGTAGATTTTATGAACGAAGGAGTTCAAGGACAGAACTTGAACAAGTAGGACATACCGATAAACCATATGAAAAACCGTGACATGTCATGAAACTAGATAATTGGCGTCCACTCGGTCACCACCAATTATAGAAATAGCGCCCACTGTCTGGTCGCTAATTCCTATGAATAGTACAAGCTCGATGAAATAGCGCTTGTTAACACGGTCGCTCATTAAAGATTTGGCGACACCTTTCAGGTCGCAGGTTCAGTGAATAACGATGACTATCTAGTTGCTAATTTAATTAGCGCCCATATGGCTGTCGCTATATCAAGACAGAAGGCAGAACTTCTCATAAAGGCCATGACAACACTCTATGAGGGCTAGACCACCATGTTTCTTCAGAGTGACATGGCTAAGAGGGTTCCTGAGTTTTGAAGGTACAACCTGCTCGGCTATCTTGAGAGAATCCAAGGCTAGCATAGACTTACGGAGGTCTCCATGATGAAATCATCAGTCCGAAGGAAGGAATATCCCGCAGAGGGGTCAAACATCACCGAAAATTGAGTGTGTAATCGATGGAAAGAAAACAGGGACTCCATCTACGGATGTGAGATGAGAGTGCCAAGTAAACCAGCGATATGGGTCATAAAACGTGATAAAACTGAGAGAAAAGAATTGGCACCTTATTAGAGGTCGCTATATCATGAAATAGCGGCTCTCTGAAGGGTCGCTCAATCTTATATTTTACAGACATCTAATTTATATTACTGAGAATTAACGACTGTATGAACGGGTGCTAATTCTTGTGATTTTCCAAACTCAACATAATTCTATTACAATTGGAGACCATTTAGAACGGCGTCCAATCTTTAAATAACGTCTATATTCATGGCGCAGATTCATAATTTCCATATTTTTCCTTTTTACCAATTATTTTATAAATCAACGCCACCGTATAGGGGCCCTCATTCTTTAAATAGCAACTAGGTGATTGTCACCCATTCTTTGTCTGATGCTACACATCAGGCAGATACAATCTTAGACAGATATAGTTCATAGATTTGGAGTTTACATAATCCGGAAAGTAAAGACACGGATAGACAGAAAAAAATATCAGGATTCCAGGAACATGCTCATGCAATAATTTTAACGTCAGGTTTCATAGATATTAATTTTTAAGCATGTGCTATTTATTAAATACTTAAAAGAATTAGCGGCAGGACTATGGTCGCTCATTAAATTGCACCCGTTGACACTATCGCACATTTAGGAAAATTGGCGACTGCTAACGCGGGCGTTCATTAAATAAGCGCACATGCCAGGGTCACTATTTACAAAAAACCGCAGTAAAACTACATAAACTGAAACAGAAGTCATGAAATCCATACTATACTACCTATATGCATGAATTTACTCTGATTATCATGTTGGGCTTCCTATCTTGAGAACTCCTACCTTTTTGGCTTGTTCTGGATGATGGACAGAGAAGATAATAGAAGTAGATAAGCTGCAGTAGGCAGCTACGGCAACTGCAACGGCAACTGAAATAAACGATGGAAGAAGAAGCATAATAGGCTTCACTTCTTCGCGTATGATAGCGGAGGGCGACGATGAAGCAACGACAGTAACTGCGACAACTGCGGTCGCTCTTGGTCGTGAAGAAGAGGCAGCAGTAGACAAAGGAAGAATAAGAGCAACGTAGCAACTACAGCAGCAAGCACAACGGCAATATGAGGAAGAAGCAGCTATGCACGGTGGCAAGAAGATAAAGACGATGTTGACGCTAAAGGAAAATGTGAGTAGCAGCAGTAGCCGGAGCTCATTAGAAAAGAGTGTTTATTTATAGGGAGAGGGACCTTCGATGGCTTTAGAATCCTAGTGGGAACTATGTTTTCTAGGTAGCAATCCTAAAGAGTTAGAAATTTCCATATTAAATCTTCCTATTGCTATGTTTGCAGCCACCATCCTAGTTGGGGTTAAAAACCCTAATTCTTCATCCTATGCATGTTCGAACGTGCTACGTCCTATGTGCTTTTGCATTTGTATCCTATCTTTTCTTAAGATGTGGGAAGCCCATAGGCCTTCTTTTGCCAAATTAAGCCCATATATAA
This sequence comes from Amorphophallus konjac, assembly GCA_022559845.1. Taxonomy (NCBI): domain Eukaryota; kingdom Viridiplantae; phylum Streptophyta; class Magnoliopsida; order Alismatales; family Araceae; genus Amorphophallus; species Amorphophallus konjac. The sequence goes on from CM040129.1 coordinate 139,966,169, forward strand.
TCAAGGCTTTGTATAATGGTTGAGGCCCATAATTGATGTTTGTGGTTTGGGCCTTTATTATTTTGTTTATTTTATTTGGAGGATTTATTTATGCCTATATTTATCTGGGTTGCTACATGACTTGTCTATCTATGTGTGCCTTGGTAGGTCCGAGGATTGGTACGAATTGGCATGGTAGTGCGAGAGGGCTTTATTGGTTGTATTGGTCTAGTGGTGTTCCTTAGAGAAGGTCATATGGAGATATGGTGGTTGTGTCATGATCGTGAGGTCTTACCCGTTGGGTAAGTTCTTCCTCGTGAGTTTTGTGCATTGTCCCAAATTTTGAGGATAAAATTCCTATAAGCGGGAGGACTGTAATGTCTCGGGTCTCAGATCGTGTTTTCGTGTGTTGCGGATCGTGCCTATATTGGTTTTGGAATTTAATATTTGAGTTTTGGACCCCAAAATGATAGTTATGAGAGTCATTCGGGTCCGCGATGGCGTGTTATGTGGCCTCACTTTTTTTGGAAATTTTTTTGGGTCAGAATGTATTTTTTAGGAATTTTTGGAGTTAATGTGAATTTTTAAATATAACAAAATAATAATAATAAAATTAAAACCAATTTAACCCCCACCTTTCTCTCTCACCTCACTCTCTCGTTCCCTCCCTCACCCTCTTGTTTCTCTCCCTCTCTCCCTCAACCTCTTCGGCGGCCGACAGAGGACAGTGGTGGGCGAGACTAAGGGCAACGTGGGCTACGAGTGGCAGGGATGGACGTGAGGAGCAGGAGGCGGTGGCGTGGCACGGCGTGCTCATGAGTTCGAGGTTCAGGTTTGAGTGAACGTGGCATTTCTTGGCCGTTCAGCATCCATAGCACGTGGTTTTCTCGCGAGAGGTAGGGGGATGGATCCTAACTACTTCTCCCGTGTTTTCCCTTGATCCGATAGTGTTTTGGGTGAGAGAGAGGGGTTTATCACCTTTTGGGGGGAAAATACATGTTAGGGTCGAGAGCGTAATTCAATTGTATTTCATAGTGACTCTTATCTTAAATCGTGTTTTGTGGATGGCATTGTAGTTGGGAATGATTTTCCCATATTTCTTGCGGGTTCCTGCTCGCATTGGTTGCAAGTCGGGCTTCGAAACAACCCTCCGGATGTCGTTCTAGATGGGGATTTCTGATCATGTGGTGGCTAGATGGCCTGCTGCCTTGCCCACTCTGGGCGACTGGTGGGCTTGCCGCCTGGAGGGCTTGGCGGCCACTGTTGTAGCTGCCCAGGCACCATCTGTCTGGGTGGCCAAAGCCCTGGCTGCTCAGGCTTCTGGGCAGCCAGTGGACTGGCCGCCTTGCCCATCTGTTTGGGCGGCCCATGGGTTATACGCCCAGATCCCTTTCCTCTGGGCAGCCAAAGCCTTGGCCACCCAGTCTGGGCAGCCAGAGGGTTGGCCTCCCAAGCCATAGGGGTGGTGGCCACTGGGGTGGCCACCAAGGTCCCAGCTCACCCGATGACTCTCCGTCGTTTCGTATGATTTGTGCCAGCTTATTCCGTATGCCCCATTAGCCGATAGATCAACCATCCAGTCTGAGGTTTTAGGGTTTTTGTGATGTATAGCCGTCTCATGATGCATTACATGTGTATAGTTGGATTAGCACGAATCGGTGGTACTTCAGTGGTTTCTGCATCTTCAGCGAGTTCTCACCTTCAGTGACCTTCCCCACTAGTCATAGCTTTCCTATGCACACATGTGTGGACCCACTTGGGAGTGGTGGAGAGCTTTCCCGATGAGACAGTTTTTAGGTTGGTTACCGTAGGGTCCATCGCCTTTGCAACCTGAGTCTGGGATAGGGGAAAACTTTCTAGACGACCAGACTTAAAGTGGATGGTCTGTGTGTGCACATGTGGTTGGAGGCTTCGGACATGCACTGACTAGTGCGACCCTGACTAGTCCTTGTTCTATTTTGTTGTTACTTACTTACGGTGTGTGTCTCAGTTTCTGTTGGGGGCTTGTAGGGAGACACCTAAGGGTGCAGACTAAGTCATCAGTGGATGCATCCGGTCTTGCTTTTAGTGGGTAGTCCTCCTGTCACTCGAGAGGCAGCGACTCAGGTTTCCTACTGATGAGGTTTAGTGTTTTGGAGGCTCAGTGTCCTTGTTACATGTGATCGAGACGTGGTTCCTTGCTACCTTCGAGAGCCCTATTTCGACAGTGTATCCGTGTTCCTTTGTTGACAGACTAAGGGTCGACTTGGTAGCCTAGATTCTAGCATTCGTCCTCCAGAAGAGATATTCCGAGATAGGTTATTGTGATCCAACCTTCTGTAGCCTAGGTTAGGAAAATTCGATTCAACATGGTTTATGTTTGATGCTCAAAGTATTCCATTGTTGTGCATGCTTTCGACAGTTAGTTGTTTAGCATGGTTATTTTATGTTTATAGTGTCGTTCCTTCTACCTTACTATTCTTCCTACTTTACTATTTTTTATGCCTTATTATTTACTGCGCTATTGTTACGTTTCGTTATGGTATAGATCCACGGGACCCCCATTGAGCCAATGATATGAGACTCACCCCTTTTTTTCAGATTTGGCATGCCTCCTCATCGTTTGGAGGTCTTGAGCGGCACCCGGGAGTCCTAGCGTCGCCACCTTCCGCTAGATGAGGTATGCCCCAAGGCTTTGCACTTTTCTTTTGGTGAGCTGTACCTTTGAGACTTGTATATCTGGACTAGAATCAGTGTAAAATTATATAAATATATTTATAAATGTAAACTTTAATTTTGGCACTTTAATTACTACATTTATTTTAGATTTCTATATACTCCCGTGACACCAATTTGAACCCTTCGGAGCTTCCCAGCTCGTGGATGGCGGCATAGGATCTTAATGGTATCGAGTTTCACTCGGTATCCAGATCTTTGGTCATTTTAGAAGATGGCTGGCTCGAAGGCTGCTGAACATGAATCTGTTGAGCCTGTCTCTAATGGAACTTCCCCATTCTAGACTCCTGGGTCCTCAAGGTATCCGCCTCCAGAGCCATCACTATCTGATATGTTGCGTCCAAATCTGTAACATGAGCTATGATAAGCGCATGTCGAAGCTTTGCCCTCAAGCCCTGAATAAATTGTTAAGTCTTCATAATTTCATCTGCCATCACATGTAAGGCATAACGACCCAACTCCACAAATCAGGCCTAGTACTTAACCTCTATCATATCTCTCTGAGTCAGATCCTGGATGTGATACAACCTCTCCATCTGTAGATATGTATGGCAAAAAACTCGCTCATGCACCTCTGTAAATTCATGCCATGAAATCTACCAAAGTGGTCGAGACTGAAACGCCATCTCCCACTCTGAGGTCCACCATAAGAGAGCCAGACCCTGCAACTGGTAGCTTGCCAGAAGGACTCTCTCCTCATCAGTACACTCCATCGACCATAACACTCGCTCTATAGCATCAACCCATGACCTTGCCACATCAGGATCTGGCTAGCCATCGAATTAGGGTGGCTGAAACTACATAAACTCTCTCACAACATGCCCACGGCCACCTTGCAATGATCTGCTCTATCCAACCTCCTGACCATGGTGTTGCTGACTTTGATGCTGTACAAAGAACTCGTACATGCTGGCAAAGAATTCCGCCTAACTTGACACACCCGAGGCCGCAACCACCAGAGGAGATAACTCTCCACCTTGCTCTTCCTGAGCCCCAGCTGACAACACCCACACGGATTGGGTCCGCCTTCTTGGCACCATCATCACTCTTCTAGCACAAACACAGAAACAAGGCAGTAAATAAAACAAAATGCCCTAAGCCAGCTGGCTATTGTACTAGACATTCTGGAGTCTTGGAGACTATAATTATCTTAAATTCCTATGCACATCCATAACCTCGCTCTGATACCACCTGTAATGACTCAAGATCTGAGTACTAGAAAGTAACCAACACGACCCGAATCTTGACCCATCACCACGAGCCCCAGAGCTCAGAAGAGATAGATTAATATTGTGGGAGCACATCCGAATTTAAAATAAATATAGAAAATTATTTACATGATTAATTAAATAACATAAATAAAATTTACATTTCACAATTAAATATTTACAATTCAGAGTCCAAGTTCACAAGGCACACTCAACAAGAAAAGAAACAAGCATAGTCTCGGGGCACACCCTGGCCCTCGCAAGCTGGAAACTAAGAACCGTAACAGGCACTGCACTAAACTTCCCAACCACGAGGAGGAATGCCACACCTGAAAATAAATGAGTGAGTCTCATCTCATTGGCTCAGTAGGGGTCCCACGGATCCCCACCACAACACAACAACAATAAACAACAATAATAATAATAATAAATAACAACACATCAATAGGTGACGGGGGAAACACTAACATGAAGCTACCTGGAACACAGTCATACAATCATCCATCAGTCACTTGGAATCACGACGACACCATCTCTAATCTCTATAGTGAAAGAACCATGACATCTCTGTCAGGAGAACCTCGACCTCGCTGTCGTGAAACCACAACTAAGGCCACCCAGTCAAGAAGCACTACGTCAACCCTCGGGAGAACCATGATCTCGCTGTCAGAAAACTAAAACCATGGTGATCGGAGAACCCACATGCTAGTACTAGCTGGATGCATCCACTGACATCTTACACCACGCCTATTCTCCCTCGCTTGGTCCACTTCCCTCAAAAAGTGTAGTAGAGGAACTAGGTCAGATGTGTCCACTGATGTCTTACACCGCACCACTTATCTCACGCCTGGTCCACCTCCACACTAGGAGCGCGACGGAGAAACAAGGGTCTCAAGTCTAGTCCACCTCTCTCAAGGAGTGCGATAGAGACACAACAACAGTAGGACTGGCTAGGATCATACTCGTCAGTATGTGTCTGAAGTTCCGAACCACATGTGCATACACAAATGGACTACCCACCGTCTAAGGTCCTACAGCCAGTTTTCCCATGGATCCGGACTTAGGTAGCAGCAGAAGAGCAAGGAGGTCCCACAATAACCAGCCTACACCATCTTACAGGAAAGTCTGACCTCACAGTCGGTAGATGCCTGCACTCAGCAAGTTACTGATGTTGGCTATGTGGCTGGTACGTGCAAGACACCCCGTAAGCTTCTCTAGCGGGGTACTACTCCAAAAGAACTCTAAACTACACAGTCACTGGAAACCACCGGAGTACGCACACACGAACCCGAACTACGGTACAACATGGCACAAAGCCGAATGATAGAAACCAACGATTGTCGGCCCACTTAACTCACACAGGAATGACCCTCCATGGATATACCCATACACGTGGGAATGACCCTCCACAGATACACAAAATCACGTAAGTAGATAGAATCACGTGGGCATACCCTCTATGGAACCACATCACCCACAGACACCTAGAAACACAAACCCAGATCGACGGGGGTGTCTAGGCCACACTGACTGGGTGGCCACCATGATGCCCACCCAACAGGATTGGGCAACCAACTCTTGGGCCACCCACTAGGGCACCTTCCCTGGGCGGCCACAGAGTTGGCCACCCAGTAGACCCTAGCGGCCATCGAGTTGGCCACCTTCTGCTGGGTGATTCTGTACAGAACACTCCTCTGGGGTGTTGTTCCATGCCCCATTCACCTCAAAACAAAGGGGAAACAATGGGGAAACACTCCCCGATATTCTAGGCATAAAATATAAAGAATCTAACTACAAATCACGGTTCAGATCGGTGGAAATCCGTCACTTGAACCTCGAGCATGTTTTTTTCCCAAAACATGAAATAAACCCTCTCTCGGCCTCACTATAGCACAAAATTGCGGGGAAATGACAAAGGAGGGTGCGGGATCCATCTCCCTATCGTTCACGAACTTTTACCGCATGGAACATGCCGGATCGCCACGAAATCGTTGTTTTTCCTGCGGCCGGCTGCCCACTTCCACAAATGGGCTATCGCGCCGCTCCACCATCGTTCCTCACTCTCATCCTCGCCGCTTGCCACCATCGTCACTTCGTCGCCTTGCCTCCATGTTGTCGTTGGCCACCCAGTGGATGGAGGAGAGAAGGAGAGTAACAGGAGTGAGAGGGAGAGAATGAGAAGAGAGAAAAGGGGGTGGGGGTTTTATAGGGTTGATTTGGGGATTTAAAAATCTAAAAAATCTAAAATTACCAAATTTCAACCCCATGGTCCTCGAAAAATACGTAACTCTCTTGTTATGCCATGGTAAGAAAAAATAAATTATTATTTCATATTTGGGGATCCAAAGACCCCACATTTAAGAATTCAAATTTATTTAGGAAACACGATCCGAAACCCACAAAACACACTCCAAAACCTGCGAATATTACAAGGTACGTGCATGACCCTTCACATGTGTTGAGAGAACAGCCACTAAAGGTCTATCTAGGTTTGACTTTTGAGGTTCGGCCTGTTCAGATTTTGGATAGAAAGGTTCAACCACTCAAGAGGAAATTAATTCCGCTAGTCATGGTGTTGTGGCAGAGTTTTATGTCAGAAGAGATGATGTGGGAGACAAAAGCTAACATGATGGAGTAGCACTCGAAGTTATTTTGATAGTATGTTTATCCCTTTAAAACTTAGTTTTATATTTTGATTTTGAAGACAAAATTTCCTAAGGGGGAGAGGATTGTAACACCCTAAAAAATGTAAGACTAAAATTTATTAAGTATTTATGATTAAGAAGTCCAAAAATCATTTGTCTATTTATTAATTATTTATTTTTGCTTATGAGTGTTGATTTTTTGCCAGCCAATTAGACGATAAATAGATGTAGCAGGGATTAGACGGAAGAGAAAAGAGATAGATGATGGTTTGTCTAAGTGGAAAGAGCATTAGATGATAACGTGGAAGGCATTAGATGATGTTCCATCTAAGGGGAGAGAAATAGGTGATGCTCTGTTTAAGTGGAAAAAATGTGTGACAATGATGTGGAAGGTGTTAGATGTTGCTCCATCTAAGTTGAAAGAGCTTTAGACGATGACGTGGAAGGCGTTAGGCAATGTTCTGTCTAAAGGGAGGGAGATACGCGATGTTCTGTCTAAGTGGAAAGGAGTTAGACGATGATGTGGAAATGAGAGAAATAGACGACGTCAGAGTAGATGATATATCTTCTAAGTTAGGAGCATTAGATGAAGCAACTTAATAGATGGATTCCTTTGTTGTTTTTCATATAGACGATATAATAAAGGATTGGGTGAGATATTGACGAAATAGACGATATAATGAAAGGTTAAATGAGAAAATAGCGATATGTTAAAGGATTAAATGCTACGATGAAGAATTAGATAACTTATTGAAAGATTTGATAAAGTTGGATGGTAAGAATGTTAAAAATATAAAATAAGACAAAACTTAGACCGTACAACTAAGAGGTCAAGCTAGATAGTGAGAGTAATGACATCTCGAAAATGATGAAATTCTTATAACATTGATTGTGCTCGACTTTTCTTAGACTTAAATAATGTCGAGGCTTAGCAATATTAGATTTTCCTTGGATTCGAACACGAACATGATCTGCACCAGCCAAATTTTTCAACAAGGTGTGGGGTGACATGACCCGATGAATAGAATAGAATAGAATAGAATGTCAGGGCATTAAGCAGGTCTGCAGATGGGAATGGTCTGTGTAGCAACCCAGTTTCTTATAAAGGTTAATTTAAATATGTATAAAAGATAATTACAATGGCTAAAATGGAAACCAAAGAAATTATAATAAGTTTTAATCTAATGAGCCAATAATTCAGGTTAATGGGCTAAAAGGCTTAATTAATCCCTACATTTCAAAATTTCTTAAACCCTTCTTTTAATTAGGCTAATTTGGTTTAAAACTAACCCTAATGGGCTAATAACCCCAATCAAACCCTAATCCACTAAGGGGAGGTCAAATCTAACCTAAACCCTAACCCTAATTCAAGCTAGATAGGGTGTGGGCGGCCCTAGATATAGATAGATATCGATATTTTTGGAGTTCATCCCTATCTAGGCTACCTTGACCTTATTAGGACTCTTAGATGCTTGACATCCTATAAATAGGACCCCATAGCCTCCCTAGTCGACCCTAGTTTGTGGGCGAAGGCTCCTAGGCATGGGAGGATCGATCTAGGAGGAGGAATCGAGAGTTTCTTCGAGACGTTCATGGGTTTTCATTTTTCTTCCTCTTCCTCCTAATCCGGCTGAAAGGTAGGTGATCTCTCGGGATAAATCCCAAATTAAATGTTCAAACATGTTCATCTACATGTCCTCTTTCTTTCTGCATCATTTTCCCCATTTATATGGGCTATAATGCATGAATTTCATGAACTATGGGTTGTATATCGCCGTTTTAGGGTTTTCTCGACGGAACGGTTCTCTGTTCGTAGTCGCGGCCCAGACAAGCACCGCGGTCTTCAACGGGACCCTACGATAGACTGTGACTCCAAACTTTTATTTTAAACATCATATTCTATTTATAGATTTTTAAATATAATATTATTAATATTTGCATGAACGTGGTTCTTTATCTGACTGTGATCATAGTTAATATCTTCTTTAATTGGGATTTTGTTGTTGGTGAAAATTATAATAGAAGATGGATGAACTACAGATCTAGAGGGGGGGGGTGAATAGATCTACCCCAATTTTGATTCTACAGCAGTAAATAAAAATGTGGAATGAAAATTCTATTGTGAAACGAGCAATCAATTCAAATTGAAGTAAGCAGCGAGTATATCCAATGCAGACTAACGTCAATTCTAGATGAATTAGCACACACAAATTCAGAAAACAATCAACAACTAATTCTAGTACTGGGTGAAGGTTCGATCTAGGATATCCTCACGCAAGAGGTGGCATTCCAGATAGGCTTCACCTTACTTTCCAGCCACGCCTTTCTATGTACTCTTTGGTTGATGACACATGCACATTATACGAATGTAAATGTCAAAAGTAATTATATGTCTACTGAGAACGGTCCTAGGCATACATCTAGACAAAGTAATGAAGAATTAAGCAATCACACAGTGGATAAAGTAGTTTTAAGGTGGTTCGATCTCAATCTTGAGATCTATGTCCACCCCTCACTCAATCGAGTGAGGCTTCCGCTGAATCATAGCTTTGAAACCGCTGATTACATAGCTTACAACCTGCTGAGCTTCACAGCTTGCTGTCTGAGGATCACAGCATGCTACTGCCTCACAGCTTACAACTCGCTGAGCTTCACAGCTTGCTGTCCGAGGATCACACCTTGCTGCTGCCTCACAGCTTGGACCGTTGATTACACAGCTTACAAACGTTCAAGGAAAATAAACTGAAAGAAATGAATGAAAACAATAACAGAATGAAAAGATGTAGCTCTCTCTCTATAGCAATTCGACTCTAGATCTGATCCAGAAGTCAAGATCAAATCAGCCTCTTCTTAAGCTCTCTCTTCTCTCAGAATTCCTATCCTTCTTCATATACTATGTTCTCTATCACTCTCTTCTCTACACTTCAATTTCCTACTCTCAGACTCTTGTCAGCATCATCACTCTCTTACTCTCAAGTTCATAGTGGCTCTCGCAACTCTCTTCTACTTCTCCTTTTCTCGATCTTCTTTTCTCTGATCTTCTGTAGCTCCTCTCTCTTTCGTTTCTACAATCCCTTTTATCGCTCGTGCTCTGGCCTCTATTTATCCTTGCGAACGTGAGTTCTTGTGGTCCCCACAATATTCAATTTGGGCGCGTGGAAGGAACACTCCCACCCAAGGCCTTCTAAAAAAATGCTTGGCCACGTGTCAGATGAAAAGGTGAAGCTTCTTTAAGAAACAACCACATGGAAAGGTTATTTCGTTAAGAATCTCCAAAGTGCTAGGAGATAGCCTCAGATCACGTGCCCCCAACGGTTGTACTTTCGAACCCACGTGACTTTTGACATGTTTCCCCCCCCCTCTTTCTTTCTCTTACCTTCCTTTTCTAAATCAAAATATAAAGACGAGCAAAGTGAAGGGAAGAAAGATGAAGAGGTGTGTGTGTGATCGTGATCACCACCAAGACACGAGTACTGGAGAATACTATGAACCTTGGAAAGGGAGAAAGCACTCGCCCACAAAATGCAGCGCTGCGGCGGTAAACAGTCTGGGACGAACCGCACAAGGAATGGCACGGCCGCTCGATAGACCGCTCACAACTCTAAAGAAGGACGCGGGACAAAGATGGGTCTGGCGACAGAATGGTTCATAGACGACCGCAGGAAGGCGTTGCACGGTCAGATCTAGGTTGTGTACTCTTCTAAGCGGACGAAGGAAGACCGTGTGATTCCGCCAAACTCTGAGATGTAGGACTTGATCCTCCACCCCTTCCGGCTGGCCAGAGGGGATGGGCCTCGTGTTGTGCTGATGCTGACCTACAAAACAATGTAGAGGACAAGAAAACAAAACCCCGATTAGCCCTGGAATGTGTAGTAACTATAGAAAAAATGGAAAATTAACATAATAGCATGGAAGGGGTGATACCTGGGGGTGGTTTTTAAACCCCTATAGGGCGTCAAAACAATAGGAGTATGTGAAGATGATGTGGAACAGTGCAAAACGTGGATGAAAATGATGAAAAGAAGCATGCATTGGGTGAACTAAAGACTAAACACCAAGACTAAGACTCCAAACAAAAGACTACTCCCTGAACCGAAGGCTTAGAAGGATGTAGAAAGCCTCCCTCCCTGGCTACAGCTTGCTCGAGAATTTGGCATAGCTTTGCCGTCGATGTTGGATCTCCCCCCTTTCAAGCTTGGACTAAGGGTTCTATATATAGACCCTTGAAAGTCCAACCTCGAAATTAGATTTTCCAGTGGATATTAATCCAAGATTACAAAATAAAATATGTAGATAATACCTCTATCTCCCACCTAAATTAAACGGCACCCCATTTGGTTGAGAAACCGCGGAGAAATGGGTGGAGGAAGTTGGAAGTTTAACCACGGACAGAGAGAGAAAATCCCAAACAATCCACAGGTCTCGAACATGTACACGGTCTCACGATAGATCGCTCCGTCAATTACACGGTCCATTGCTAGACCGTCTAACGCTGTCGGTGATAAATAAATAAATTAACCAATTATCCACCAAACTGACCTGCCACCACGGCACTAGACTCTTTTAGGATAAAATGGTCTACTAACAGACCACTCAATGAATGGAACGGTCCAATGGTAGGCCGTTTAAAGCGTGTCGGTGATAAATATAGGAAAATAGGATAAATAGATAATTATCTGAGAAACTCACCGGCTTAGGACTCTGGGAACTGGACGGTCTACAGATAGGCCGTTTAATGGAAGTAAACGGCTATCTTCAGATCGTGCAAAGGCTTGTCGGTGGAAATTCAAAAAATCAAATAAATATCCAATAAATTAGTAAACGATTCGAAGAAGACCGCCCAATAACTGAACGGCCAGTCTATAGACTGTGTAAAGCCTGGACTGTAAAGCCTGGACGCTTGAAACTAAGAAAATGGGATAAATGAGTCCATTTAACCCAGAGATTAATTGAAATCAAGGCCCATTAAGCCTGAATCCAAGAGCAGACCTAGCCAGGGAGGGAGGTACCCATAAAATAAGCCCACGATGTGCCTGAAAATAACCCAATGAGTGATGGAAAACTCGAGGCATCAATAAATGATGGTAAGAGGAATAACTCAACTCATAGGTAAAAATGGGTGTCAACAGATGCCCCTCCTTAACGTCCTCTTTGCAGGGGAGCGGGCGGAGGTGAAGTGAAAGCGAAATGGAACATTGAGATGAAATGTAAATGAAGCGGAGCGAACTGAAAAGCGGGCATTAAGGTAAAAGACACCTATTCCATTGCCAACATGCGATAGAAATCTTCTGAAAAACTTCGAACCGGTCATAAGGAATGATCGGACTAAAACAGCACCAGTCTGGAGGAACTAAGTAAAATAGTAGGATAAAAGCAAGCAACCTCATCAGGAGACATAATCCACAACCAATGAGGGAAAACAACCAGTAAAAGTAAAGGGGCAGAGTAAAACTCCAGATGGTGACTCCTAGTCAACCAAACCAAGTGAATAGACTAGGGAGAACCTTCCAACTCTTAGTGGAATTGTTCCTCTTTTGCAAACACTGAACGCACAATTATCCATCACTAACAGGACACTTTCTAGGCAAACCATGGATCGTGAACACTCAAAAGATGCGTATGATCCATGCTGGGCTAAAATAAAAGAAATCGTTAAAACGAGTGCAAATAAAGGATAAAATATAAAGTACTCGAGAATAGTATTGCAAGACCGGGGCAATCAGGGTCAAGACATTATATGCAACCACGACGTGCGAAATAGAACCATCGTCCCCTATTTTTTTTTGGTAAGTAATGATCTATGTATTAAAAATAGCCAAACTGTACATCAAAAGTCTGAAAATCAGAACTAACATGCTCAGGGCCACACAGGTTGTGGTCTCAGTGCTATATAAAAAGAATGAATCTTTTAAAGATGCATTTCTATTTAACAGTCAATGATTTATGACCATGAGCTTCAATGACCCTTCTAGCATCATCAAGGATGTCTATCAAAATGTTAGTTTTCCTGGTTTTGGTGCCTTTAAAAATTCTTCCACAACCTAATGGCCTATCTGATGATTAAACATGCAAGCCTGGATCATCATCCTTTTTTTTAAAGGGGAACATCAGATCCTGGAACACGTAGATAACCAACTGGTTCTCGAGATAACATAGCTTAGGTACCATATAGTAATGCAATAAGGGATATAGGGATAGGAATACTTACCTGACTTACCTGTGTAGGCGAAATGGCATGTTGCAGTGGTGCTGCAAAGGAAATCATGAACAAAGTTTTGCACTATTATATCATGAAATAATCATTCAAGCCAAAAAAAATCAGCCACTTAATCACACCATGCTACAAAGAACATTATTCACAACTGTTTCAGCACCTAAACGGTCTAGCATAGACCGCACCATAATTCAAACGGTTCAGGTTGGGCCGCTCAAGCACTGCCAATTTGAATGTGATCGCGAAAATACACGGCCCAGCATGAGGCCGTTCAAAGAACAGAACGACCATCTCCTAGCCGTTCAAGCAAGCGCACCGTTAGAAATGCAACGGTCACATTGTAGACCATTCAGTAGTTACACGGTCTATCGATAGACCATGTAATCACTGGCGGTTTCAAAAAAATAAAACACATCCTCCCTCCCCACCGTAACCGACGGAGGAGAACCCAGATGCCACCCATGTTCTCCACCCCCTCTCGCTCACTCTCATCTGCTCTCTCCCCCCTCGTCTCTCCCTTCTACATGCAGTTCAAGCATCAATTTCTGAGACGAGTTGCCTGACAAATGGCCGAGGAAAGAGCCCAAACGCCGCCGCCGCCGGCCACCTCAGAGGAGACTCCGGCAACGCCGCCCACGGCGGAAGGAGGCGTGTCCCTGCCGCCCACGGCCGGGGAAATGCCCTCCATGCTTGCTGCGGAGCCAGAAGAAGCCGGAGCGGGACCAGAGGAAGAAGTCCCGGTTACCGCGGCCGAAAAACCGGTCAAAGAACCTCATCCCTCCGAGGTAGGCTACGATAGAACCTCTCCATTTTCACGTTTTTAAAGCATGCATGTGGGTTTAGGGGTAGAAGAGGGGCGCATGTCCCCTTTAGGATCACCTATAAGGCCATTTAGGCCATCAACGGAGGTGGGGAAGAAGCTCGTTGGGCACGACGATCATAGCGCGGTTCAGCAGTAACCGCTTAATAAAACTACACGGCTCGTATAGAACCGTTCAACCCTAACATGGCCCATGGGTGGCCGTTCAAAAGGAACTGAACCGATGGGGTAACACGGTCTGAGGAAGACCATGGACACCCAGGACGGCCCACATTGGTCCGTTCAGAACATGAAACGTCTGAGAACAGAACGGTCTCCATTAGACCGTGGATACATAGGACGTCCCATATTGGTCTGTTTAGAATATGGAACGCTTGAGAACAAAACGGTCTCCACCAGACCGTCACTTAACCACACGGTGATAGTATAGACCGTGCCAATCCAAATGACTAGGGGTTTGAGATGGGAGTGACACGGTCATAGGGGGACCGTGTGATCTTTGAACGGCCAGCAATGGTCTGTTATCAGGGTGGGCACCAGATGGTAGAACGGTCCTCACAGGGCCGTCGACAGGGCAGAACAGTTCATAGGTGACCATGGACTTCTAGGGGGGTTATTGAGACGGTTGTAACCCAACCATTGAAAAAGAAAATTGCCCGTATGAGACCGTTCAGTTGAGCTGAGTGATTTATTCAATTAATGAAAATGCAAGATTCTAAAATAAAATGCAATTATCCTAAATGTATGTAGGGAAAGCACAGGACTCGAATCTCCTGGCTGCAGGTCCGAGCAGTGTATCTCGCACTGTCGGACTTTTAGCAGGAGAGGCTCACGACCATGAGCTTCGCTGAGTTCCTGAGCGTGGAGGTGACTAGGCTAGACACGCCGCTCCTCTATGCTCTACACGATCGCTGGGATTCGGTGATCCGGATGTTCCTTTTCCCGTGGGGCCACATGGTCCCCACACTGGAGGACGTTGCACGCATCACCGGATTACGAGTGCATGGGACTCCGGTTAGCGGGAGGACATACCCCGACTACTGGGAGCTGGCCCAGGAGCTGCTGGGCTTGGAGTTGCTGAACCCAGAGTGTCAGTCGATGATGCTGACGAGGGTGAGGCTACAGGAGAGCCTCGGACTGAGGGGCGCGGGGATAGCGACCGGGGAGCTGCCCGAGCAGCACTTGCAGAGATTGATAGATCGGGTGCGACCCAAAGTGGCAGCTGCGGCGGGACCTAAGGCGGATCGAGTGCTGAGACGGTTCCTGATGCTATGTTTCAGACGTCTGCCGTTCGTGATGAGGGTCGACGTCATCAACTGTCGGTTACTCCCACTGCTCGAGGACTTGGGACACGTTCGGGACTACGCCTGGGGAGCGGCAGTCCTCGCGTTCTTGTTCGACACCCTTAGCTCCACCAGTCGGCAGATGATGCTAGGGGGCTTCTCTCCTCTACTCCAGGTATGACTCTGACTCTTAAACTTAGCTATATGACTCCTATAACTACTATATGCAAACATTTGGTGAAATGTAATGCAGGTGTGGGCCTACGTGCACCTACGTAGGCTAGGGAGAGGCGAGGAGACCAACCCGGAGCGGCTGCTAATCGCGAGGCGGTGGACGGCTCCACGAGAGATTGGGCCCCTACGGAGATAGGTCCGGGGGATCCAGGATGACTTGGATACACTACCCTTTGCCTCAGTATGACTCCAAACTCAAACCTTTCATTAAATGCAACTTATATGCTTATGATGCTAATGTGACTTTCCTATTTGATAGGTTCTGTGGACACCCTACCATAGTGAGGGGCACGAGGGTCAGCCTTGGGTAGTGGCGGCCCTCACCTTCTCAGGCCGAGATGTTTGGCTCCATTGTATGAACGTGTTGGAGCCGCTCCATTTTTGACTGGTGATGAGGTCGATCGGCATCCATCAGCCAGCGGTAGAGTTTCCAGCTCCAGAAAAGTTGGAGGAGCGGGTCGGGCGACACCCCTAAGGGTCGGCCATGGTGGTGGACTAGACAGCGCAGGCTGCGGAGCAGATCACGGACTGGACAACACGCGGGCAGGTGGTAGCCGCCCGGGCGGAGAGTGGGGAGGCCTACTACACGGCCTACGCCCGGCACTACAGGGACCAGGTGTTCCATGGTGCCTGTCGATCGGTACGACTTCTAAACTTTAATGCTTTCTATTATGCTTTCTATATGATTGTGCACCGTTACTTTGACTTCTTAAATGCAGATTGACCTTGAGGGGAGGATCGCAGAGTTGCAGGGACTCCTACACTCGACCATCTAGGAGCGAGATGAGCTCCGGCAGGCCTTGACCCTTCTGGTGAGTTTCCCTAAACCTTAAACTTATTTATGCACTTGATTATGATTATGCCTATGACATGACTGACCTGGAGTTTTGAATGTAGCGAGCCGAGGGAGCCCAGCGTCAGGGGGCGGACGCACCTTCTTCCTCTTCCCAGACCTCTGCGGACCGTGCCAAGCGGGAGGCAGAGTTTGCACGGATGGTGACGCAGACCGAGGCAGCCGAGGCAGCACTCTCCGAGAGGGTAAGTAACCACTACACTTTTCCAGTTGATTATGTTTATGAAATGCAATTGACTGACCATGATGCGTGTATGCAGACGACCAAGTTGACATCAGCCTTGGGTGAGAGTACCCGGCTAAGGGCGGAGCTGGAGCAGAGTCGTGCGGCCGCTCAGGAGGAGGCTGCCCGCCTTCGGGAGGAGATGGCGCGGAGCTGACCAGCGGACACACTCAAGATGGCACTCCTCCACGCGGAGCTGGAGCGTCTCCGGGCCGGTGCTGCGGAGACAGAGCGCTACCGAGCTATGGCAGAGCGCTATCGAGTTCAGGCGGCGAGGCTGGAGGGTGTGGTGGAGGGGATGAGCTGGAGATCCGAGCGCAGTGGGACTCCGAGCGGCAGCACCCATGACACGCACGGCTCTGTTAGGAGCTATTTTACGGCCTCCTCCGACCACCGGAGGAACGAGGAGGAGGAGCGGCGCCGACGACACCGCGAGGAGGGGAGCTCGGTGATGCCTCCACCAGCAAAGATGCATGAGGGAGCTGGGGATAGTGACAGGCCGAAGGGAGAGGCCTGATGTACTTTGACAGGACTTTTGTACACATGTGGATATGATAGTGATATGATATGTTTTTGGTTTGATTTTTGTGAATGAATGTATGAATGGATGCAAATGCTTGACTCTAACTAACTAACAACAACTCCTAACCCAACGCGAGTGAGTGGGAGAGAGAGACGACACACGGGTGAGTGTGAGAGCGAGACGAGAGAGACGACACGAGTGAGTGTGAGAGAGCAATGACATGAGTTTGAGTGAGAGAGAGAGAGACGACACACGAGTGAGTGTGAGAGCGAGAGATGACACACAACACAAGTTTGAGAGAGAGAGAGAGATGACACACGACACGAGTTTGAGAGAGAGAGACGACACGACATGAGTTTGAGAGAGAGACGACACGACACGAGTTTGAGAGAGAGATGACCCGAGCGAGTGAGAGAGAGAGAGACGACACACGACACAAGTGAGAGAGAGAGACGACACGAGTTTGATAGAGAGAGAGAGATGACAAAGGTTGAGTGGCATTGGTGCAAGGAAGACAAAAATGAAGATTCAGGTTTCTAAATGGTCATCCAGAGGACCGCTCCATGATCCACCCAGCCATCCTTTAGACCGCTTAAATCTGCTCAGCTGAGTGCTAATGAAGCAACGAAACGGTCTAAAATAGTCCGTTCAAAGAATAAAACGGCCTTGTTTGAACCATGCATTTATCAGAATAGTCTCTCCATGACCGTGCAAATCATGGTGGTTGAAGCGTGTAGAAGGTTTCTGAACGGTCTTCAAGAGACCGTTCACTGATCAGAGCGGTCTATCGATGGACCGCGTACACTTACGCCCTGAGATTCTGATCGGGACTCTCTTGGAGAGTCCTAACCCGAGAATAGGTGCTTCAAACCAACCCAAACTCTATCTTAACCCAATCTAGGCTTATTCTACCTCAATTCTAGTGGGTTTAGGTCTTTAACCAAGCCTTATAAGTAAGAGGGGACTCCAAATTCATCCTTCACACATCAACCCTCTTTCAAGCCTTAAAATCCTTCTCAATCTTCCTCAAAACATCATGAAGAGGGCCTTGGAAGGGAGCTCAATGGGTGAGGTGGCTTACCAAGGTCCAAAGCCGGCTAGAAAGGAGCACGACGTGCTACAACATCTGACTACGATCCCGAGGCATTTGCGCTCCAGCCCTATGAGAGAGGTAAGTTGATGTTACTTCAATTCAATTTCATATCATTTAATGCAAAAAAGCTCATACGCTTCTTCCTCTCTTTTCTCTTTTTCTTTTCTTCATTCCAGCTTCTCCCCGGCCCGAGACGATACTCCACCTTGAAGTGGATGGCTCCTATGATCCGCGAACTACCCACATCTATGACATCCATCCTTAGGTCCTAGGATCTCCACTCTCTTCTGGTGCTAGCCAAGAACTACCCCAAGCTTTCCTTAGATTGGCATAGCATTTCAGCCTTTGTAGAGATATGGCACCCTCAGACCCACACTTTCATGTTCCCATCTTTTGAGGCCACCGTCCTACTAGAGGAGGTAGAGACCTACTTGTCTTTTCCTAGGTCCAAGGTGGGTAAGGAGGATCTAGTCTGTCACACTGTTGACCCTGTGGATTCTGCCCTCATCTTAGGAGAGTTCATACCTAGCAGCAAGGACATTCGCACCATAGTGGGCCCACACTAGATCCATCTACTACCTCTCAGCCAGTGGATGATAGCGCACTGTAAGAATAAGTGTGGGTGGTACGAGGCCATAGCTAAGGCCGCCTTCCATTTGCTTGTGCGGGGCCATACTTTTCCCCTCTATCAACCATGTCTTAGATGTCCCCATCCTTAGCACCATCAGTGGTCTGTGGCAGGGTCTTTCCATTTCACAGGCCATCCTTGCCTACCTATATGAGGGTCTTAGCTCAGCCGCCCTAGGGGGTCCACTGTTCGGCTCTATGATTCTCTTAGAGTGCTGGATGGGAGTTAGGATGAAGTTCTTGCCTAGGGAAGATGTCCCCTCAGTTAGCCGAATCTTCGGGAGCCATGCATTATTCGTGATTTGTGGTTATTTCAGGTTCTCACAGTAGGTGGAGTGTAGGACAGCAGATAAGAAGACGAGGGACGAGTGGCACCTCTACATCAACACCTTGCCCCTGGACCGATTCGTGATGCGCCCTCCTTTCCTCCACGGCACTACTCTCTGGCTTCGTAGGAGGCCTGGTTTGGACTTGAGGCTAGTGGGCGACACTGCTCTGGTGATGTACAGCCCACATCGGTGCTTCCTACAGATCGAACTACCCCGGACTACACTTCCAGCACTACCCCATCTTCCCATACTACAGGCGAGGAGGTTTGGGTCAGAGGAGGACGAGCAGGCGGTCAAGAGTGCCCTGATCATGTGGGCGGTTAGTAGGGTGCTTACCCTACCGGCGGAGGTGATAGAGCTCCAGGAGGCGTATCAGGCATATGTAAGAGAGTTGAGAGAGATTAGGCCTCCCGGGGATGCCCGTCTGAGGATTGAGTGATTTTCTTGTTTCCATGATATTGATATTGAGACTCATGTTCTAGAAATGTTTGCATTTGAATGAATAAAATTGATGATTGGATTGATGTGAATTTGGCCTTCCTTGCATGTAATTGAATGAGTTTGAGATAGGAGCTCAGGATGAACACGGCCCATAACTAGACCGCTCAGATATATAAACGGTTAGAGTCTAACCGTGCCATAGCATTGAATGGCCGGACCTGGGCCGTGTAGCAAATCAACCACAGGGTTAAGAACAAAGATCTTTGGCGAGTGGAACGGTCTATCGATGGACCATGGACTGAATGGAACGGTCAAACCTGCACCGTTCTGATTTATAAACGGTCTAATAGACACCGTGGATTCTTGAAGGTGTTAGAGATTTGAAGCGGTCTAGACAAGGCCGTGTGAAAGATGGAACGGTCTGATGTTGACCGTTGGAGGGATCAAAACGCTCACCAGAGGACCATGCATGGATGGAGATGCTGAATCTTGTCTTCAACCTGCCCTTGCACACATACAAATAAAGAAACAGATTAAATCTATTTTAGGCTTAACCCCTTGCCTGTAGCAAGTTAGGAAATGACCAGTTCTTAATTTTTTGTCAAGGGGGTAAGCCTTATCAAAATAGGCAAATAACACAAAGGAACAATGAATGTAATGCATGCCATGAATGCAAATCATGATGATGAAAATATTTTTGTGACTTTGAGGATATTTGATTGATTTTTTGGATTTTAGAATATTTTATTTTTTGGGATTTTAGAATATTTAATTTTTTTTATTTTTTTCTTTGGATTTTGAAATATTTGATTTTTTATTATGAAATATTTGATTTTTTTTTGGATTCTAAAATATTTGATTTTTTTAGATTTTGAAATATTTGATTTTTTTATTTTGAAATATTTAAATTTTTTTTTGGATTTCAGAATATTTGATTTTTGGATTTTGAAGCCAGCTCAAACCCGGCGACGGGACACCTTCATATCTCATTAGGGATTTCCTAAGCTCAACGTGCGTTATGGGTGACCGCCCATGGCCGGGGTCCAATTCAGCTTAACGGTGCCTCTACTGAGGCCACACCTGGGGTACGATCTAGTCCTTGGAAAATAATAGAGAACCTGATAGGGAAGCTGGCAATAGGTATAGATGTTTTTAGGGCTTGAGTTCTTCTCATGAGAACCCCATTTTCAAAGGTTTTTGGTCTATTGCGTCGGGGCTTTACGTCTGTCATCGAACCTACATCCGCTCTAGGCACACATACGACCGGGCTCATGACGTCCTACGGGGAAACTGTACTGCCACTCTTGCCATCCCTAGTTTCATTCTTTTGGGAGCATTTAGACCTTTGAGCTTCAAGCTTTTGAATGAGCTTTTAACTTTTGCCTTTGATTTTGCCCCTTTTCTTTATTTCTTTTCTTATTTTTGCTTTTATGAATGCGGAATCAGGTCATAACGGACTGCCCCTATTTGAAACCTCTCTTTTTATCGGGGTGTCTATATCAGTTCTCGCCCCCTTATTCACCACTTGCCCCTATTTTCAGTCGAAAGAAGAGAAAAACAAGGATATTCACTTTCCCCTAAGCATGGCCAAGGGAGAAACGGTGTTGCGCAAAAAAGAAAAACCGAACCACGGGGGTCGTGTAGTGTGTGAATATTGAACCGAGGACCTCCCTTCATGATCAAGTAGAGGAACACCCTGCCACCGGGCCGATGCTGGCTTAACTCTATGAATAAAAACGTTTTAAATACAAACCATTCTACGGATTAGGCAATTCTTCACCCTCCGCATTAACAAGACGATATGCGTTCCCAGGATAGATTTCATTAACTATAAACAGCCCTTCCCAATTGGGTTGCAGCTTAGACCTAGGACCTGCTGATCTAATAAATTTACGTTTCAAAATCATGTTACCCACTTGAAATTTTCTTTTGATAACCTTCTTTTGAAAATGTCGCGAGACACATTTTTGATAAACAGAGACGTGATTGGCCGCGTTTAGCCTCTTCTCATCCAAGAGTTCCAGTTGGACTAATAACAACTCTCGACGCTCGTCGAGATTAAGTTCATTGTCTAGCTGCACTCTTAGGGAAGGGATCAAGATCTCGTACGGGAGTACCCCCTCCATCCCATAAGTGAGAGCAAAAGGAGTTTGTCCCGTGGGAGTACGAACGGAGGTACGGTAAGCCCATAGAGCTTCTATCAATTTTTCGGCCCAATCAACAAATTTGTGTGACTCGCATGTTTTCTTAATGATTTTAAGAAGGGTTTTGTTTGTGGCCTCGGCTTGGCCGTTGTCTTGAGGGTAGTATGGCGATGAATGATGCAATGAAATGTTGAACTTCTTACAGAGATCCTGGAGTTCTTGTGACACGAACTGAGGCCCGTTGTCGGTGACGATGTCGCTCGACACTCTAAAACATGAAATGATATTCTTGAGGATGAAGCGGCATACTGTGGTAGCTTTGATTTCTACATAGACTTCAGCTTCTGCCCACTTGGTGAAGTACTCCGTAGCAGTTAATGTCATGCCCCAATGCGGAATATCGGGACTGGCAGTAGAAACGAGTAATTTTAATAATAATATGTTTATTTCTAGACATGATATGTTAAAGCTAAAAGATTGCACATCACCATAAATAGAAACCGCTCCATTCATTTAATAGCAGATAACCAAACCATGTTCCAAACCACAAAGATCTCACTTAACATAATCTTTGACAACATCCACTCAACACTATTACATTGGCTAACTTCAAACTACAACTCTTCCAAAATACTCTTAAATACAAATAGACTCCACAACTAGAACTAGTTTCACAGGCTTCTATCAGGTTCACTCCACGATCGTCACTCTTGCCCGTTCCCATCAGATTGCGAGTCCTCACCTGAGCTACCTGAAAAAGGGGGGGAAAACTAGGTGAGCGAACGCTCAGTAGGTAATAACAGGCAAGTTTAAGTAATTAACCAATTGAATTGCATGTTTGAGCACGTAAATAAAGAACGAAAGGAAATAACTATGTAACAAAATAACGAAAAGAAGGCAAGAACATGATATAACCGAGAATTTGGCCAACAAGCAAGATTTAACCAAGTCAAGAGAAATTCAAGTAAGAGATTATTGTCATAGACATCACGCTAGTCATGCACTCGGTGCAATGTCTCACCATGTCATTCAAACTCCCCGGGACACAAGTACTTTTTGGGCGCTCCTCCCAGGACCAGACCGGGCCCTTATGATGCGTTGGCATTGATTTATTGGATCCAAGATCCCAAGTTATGTCTAGACATTAATCAAGTTAAGTGGCCAATACTCCAAGATGTGGAACTTACCAAAATTTCAAGGGTAAGTTGAAGTAGACATCATGTCTGGAAAGTTCAAGTTATCAAGAGCCAATCAGGTCCTTGGATTCAACACAAAAATCACGGAAATCACTTCTGGATGATAAGCAGTCAGAACATGGCCGCTCAAGCAATGCACGGTCTAAACTATACCGTTCAGGATAGAGATGGCTTAGGACTAGCCATACCGGAGTCAAGGATACACGGTCCATGTAGGGCCGCTCGAGTAATTGAACGGTTGAAAATGGGCTGCTCAAGACTAGTAGAGCTGGAAGCCCAAGAACAAGATAAACGGTCCATATAAGGCCGTCCAACAGATAGACGGTCTAATACGATCCACGCTACAACATGGGCGGTTCCAATAAGTCCGTTCAACTTAAACAACTAGAAGTCTACCCAAACGGGCTCTGGGCTGCCATAAGTGGGACAGAACTGAACCAGGGTCCAGCCCACTCTCCACTGGTCAACCTAGGGCTTATTGGGTCGATCCAAACACAAATTGGTCGAAGATAGATCAAGGTTAAATGACCAATGTAAGTGGCACTTGGCCAGGGATGCACGGTTCGTTATGGGCCGCCCAATAAGATGAACGGTCCCTTTTGGGCCGCACAATTCTCAGAGGGTCCAAGTCGAGCCATGACTTACAATACGATAGTTCAATCGATTCGATCACGTACACAGGTTCAAGTCTTGATGGTACAACCTGCCCGGCATGCTAGTGGGAATCCCAAGCTCGCGGGGGCTTACGGAGGTCTCATAATGAAGGTCCTAGTCCGACGGAAGGAATATCCGGCGGAGAGTCCCCAAACATTACAAGGAAATATGGTTAACAAAACATCGGAAACCAGTGAGACGGTCAGTCAATCCTACCGGAGTAGAACGACTGTCATACAACCCTAATAAAATTTTCAATTTAATAATGAATCACGATTAATATTAACAATGAAAAAAAAGATGATCCAAGGTCAAGATGAATAAATCAGCAAGGTTTATAACCATTACTGTTATAATTTTCCAGAGTTTTTATGCATGTTGCTAACTTACATTTAACCATTAATCTACTATCATAAATCATGCGAAAAAGATAACCTTATAAATTTTGTAAAGATGGACGGTCCAGTTTGGACCTTTCATCCTCCTCGGCGGTCGCGCGACAGGCCGTTTATCCCCTCAGGTCAGAAGACCTTCTGGAGATGAGCGGTCTGTAATGAGCCGCAGGAGAAGACAAATGGTCAATAACTGGCCGCCTGAAAGAAGGGCGGTCTAGGTAAAGCCGCTCTTCCCAGAAACATAACACGAACCAGAGAACATAAACGGTCAGTAATATGCCGCCTAACTAGGTTGGGCGGTCTTTCGCGAGACCGTACAAGTCAAAAATGCTCAAGTCCCCCTTTCGCCCTGCCCACCTTCGGCGAGTTGCCTAGGGTTACAAAGAATTGCTAAATACGCATAGCACAGAGCATAATAATTAGGGCTTTTAGATTCAAAAGAAAGAGCACAAAAAGTTTTACAATAAAGCATGCTCAATTTAATCTTTAGTGCGTGCAATCCCTACTTAAACGAGATGGAACAAGTATAACCCTAGATATGACATGCTTCTACTAAACTCTAAAATTCTCGCATGATACTAATTAACTTTTAGGGCTTTTCCATTCAATAGAAAGGGCACTCGATGCTGGTTCTAATCATATATAATACTTAACGTTTGGCTTGCTATAACCTACCTTAAACGGAGGAAGAAGGAAGAAGAGGGATGATGACACGCTAAGAACACCTCGCCGGAGATCACCGGAATCTACCCTCGTCCACGATCCTCATCGGCCGCCACATCACCCAAACGAAAATAGGGTTCCTGAGGGTCATTTTTATAGGTCACACAAGGTCTAGAGTCTTCTATTCGAGGAGATAGAGTCCAATCAAGTTGGACGTGCGCGAACTGCGCGGATAGGGTTAGCCGCCGCCTTCTCAACCAAAATTCACTTTCTAGGGTTAGGGTTTCGGAGAGAACTAAGAGGGGAAATGATCTTCTCATCCTAGCCTTCCATTTGGATTCGGTCTCAGCCTAAATGATCGGGTATTGGGCTCAAATTTCGCGTTTTAAGGTCTAATTAGATTAAGTGTGGATTTGGGCCTTAATCAGTTGATTTGGCCTAATTACGGATTTTATTTGGGTCAGTCACAAAAGATACTATTATTAAACATTTCATCCTCTACAAGATTCTAAATTTTCCAATTTTTTACGAAATAGTTGAAATTTAACTTATTCTATTTATTAAAGATTTTCTAATTAATTTCTTATAAATTTTCTAGAACTTTTTTTCTTATTTGTTAATAAATCGGGATATTACACCCTCCCCCACTTCAAAGAATTTGGTCCTCCAAATTCACTGCACTTCAACACGATGGGGAGTGGAACAACTCACCTAGAACAAGTTGGGATACTGTTTTCGCATGGTATCTTCTGACTCCCAAGTAGTTCTTCAGTTCCACGCCGACTCCATTGCACCTTGACCATAGGTATAGACCGGTTCCTGAGCTGTTGCTGCTTACGATCTAGAATCTTAACAGGTCTCTCTTCATAAGTCAAATCTTCCTTTAACTCAAGATCTGCATGCTGAATGACATGAGTAGGGTCATATACATATTTCCTCAACATCGACACATGGAAGACATTGTGTACTCCAGATAACTGAGGTGGTAGTGCCAGACGGTACGCAACCTCCCCCACTCTTTCCAAAATCTCGAATGGTCCGACATATCTGGGACTTAGCTTGCCTTGAATGCCAAATCTTCGGATTCCTCTTGTAGGAGAAACTTTCAAAAACACATGTTCACCAACTTAAAATTCCAAGTCCCTCCTTCTGTGGTCTGCATAACTCTTCTGTCTCGATTGTGCTACTTGCAATCGGTCTCTAATAATACGAATATTCTTTGATGATTCAGAAATAAGATCTGACCCCAGCCATTGCTTCTCACCAACCTCGTTCCAACATAATGGAGATCGACAGCTTCTTCCATACAGAGCTTCAAACGGAGCCATCTGAATGCTGGACTGATAACTATTGTTATAAGCAAATTCAATCAAGGCCAAGTGATCTCTCCAACTGCCTCCGAAATCAATCATGTAGGCTCTCAACATATCTTCCACTATTTGGTTGGTTCTTTCCGTCTGTCCGTCTGTTTGTGGATGAAAAGCAGTACTGAAGTTCAGACGGGTTCCCAAAGATTATTGCAATCCCTTCCAAAAATGTGAAGTGAATCTGGGGTCTATATCAGACACAATACTGATCGGAATACCATAGAGTCGCACCACTTCCTTCATATATAAAGCTGCTAGAACATCAACAGTCCACTTAGATTTAATGGATAGGAAATGAGCGGATTTTGTCAATCTGTCGATGATCACCCAAATTGCATCAAATCCGCTACGAGTCCTAGGGAGACCCATAATGAAATCCATGCCAATACTCTCCCACTTCCATTGAGGTATGTCTAGTGGTTTCAACTTCCCTGCAGGTCTGAAATGCTCGGCCTTAACTTGCTGACACACCAAGCATCTACTCACAAATTCTACAATTTCCCTTTTCATATTTGGCCACCAGAAAGATCTCTTCAAGTCCTTAAACATCTTCGTACCTCTAGGATGAATGGTATATCGGGACCTATGAGCTTCCTTGAGGATCTTGTTCTTAGCTTTGGCCACATCAGGTACACAAGTCCTTCCCTGAAATAACAGTCTTCCATCATCAGCTATCATGAATTCCAGTCTGCTACTTAAGCTCTCCTTGATTTCTACCAACTCTGGGTCATTGTCTTACAAGGACTTGATTTCTGCCAAAAATTCTGGTTTAAGCTGAATTTGAGCAATCATGACTCGATCCTTGTAAACATTAATATCCAACCCGGCTAATTGCTCCAACAGCTTCCATTCTTGCATCATGAGACTTGACAATTTAGCCATTGGATTGCGGCTTAGGGCATCCGCCGCCACATTACCCTTCCCGGGATGATATTCTATGGAGAAGTCGAAATCCTTTAGATACTCCAACCATCTCCTCTGCCTCATATTGAGCTCTTTCTAAGAAAATAAATACTTCAAACTCTTGTGATCTGAAAATACTGTGAATGTCTCTCCATATAAGTAATGCCTCCATATCTTCAAGGCAAAAACTACAGCTGCTAGCTCCAAGTCATGGACAAGATAATTCTCCTCATGCTTTCTCAACTGCCTGGAAGAATAGGCTATCACTTTCCTGTGCTGCATCAGTATGCAACCTAAACCAATTCCTGAAGCATCGGTGTACACCACGAAGCCTCCTTCTCCTGATGATAAAGCTAAAACAGGGGCAGTAGTTAAACATTCCTTCAAAGTCTGGAAGCTTTTCTCACAATCTTTCGTCCAATCAAACTTATTCTCCTTGCGGGTTAATCTTGTTAAGGGTATCGCAATCTTAGAGAAATCTTTAATAAACCTCTGATAATATCCTGCCAAGCCTAGAAAGCTTCTAACTTATGTTACACTAGTAGGCCTGTCCCAATCTTTAACTGCCTCTACCTTCGAAGGATCAACAGAAATACCTTCTTTCGTAATGATATGCCCTAGAAAGGACACCTCTTGTAGCCAAAATTCACACTTACTAAACTTGACGTATAACTGATGGTCTCTCAATAATTGTAACGCCATCCTCAAATGTTCAGCATGTCCTTCCTCACTCTTGGAATAAATCAGAATGTCATCAATAAACACTACGACCCATTGATCCAGATAGGGCCGGAATACATCGTTCATCAACTGCATGAAAGTTGTAGGTGCATTCATTAGTCCAAAAGGCATTACAATAAATTCAAAGTGCCCATACATGCTACGAAAAGCTGTCTTATAAATATCCTCCTCCTTAATCCGCAACTGATGATAGCCTGATCGAAGATCAATCTTAGAGAAATATTGAGCTCCTGCTATCTGATCAAATAACTCATCAATCCTCGGCAATGGATATTTATTCTTTATAGTCAACTGGTTCAGTTGCCGATAATCAATACACAACCTCATTGAGCCATCCTTCTTCCTTACAAATAACACTGGAGCCCCCCACGGGGATGTACTTGGACGAATAAACCCCTTCTCAAGTAATTCCATTAACTGTTGCTTTAATTCCCTCAGCTCCGCAGGAGACATACGATAAGGAGCCTTAGAAACAGGGGTCGCGCCAGAAATTAGATCAATAGAAAACACAACTTCCCTCTCTTGTGGAAGACCTGGCAATTCCTCAGGAAAAACATCCAGAAAATCTCGGACAACAGGAATGTTCTTAATCTTGATCTTCTTCTCAGGGGTCACATAAACAAAGGCTACAAATGCCTGACATCCTCTCCTCATCAACTTATCGGCTCGGATGGTTGAGATAAGTGGCACAGATCTATGGTGCCTAACCCCTATAAAAGAAAGTCCAGGGTGTCTAGAAAAAGACACAGAGCTAGAACTACAATGAACATTTACCTCATGCTTAGCCAACCAATCCGCTCCTAGAATTACATCATAATCTTTCATATCCATGCATACTAAATCAGCCGGCAAATTCTGTTCATTAACCATAATCTTGCGAGAAGGATAAAAATATTTAATCGCTGATCTAGAACCAATAGGAGTTGATATCTCTAAGGGGGAATTCATCAAAATCGGCTTCATAGCTAATGTCTTAGCAAAACTCCGAGAAACAAATGAATGAGTAGCACCGGTATCGAAAAGAACAAAAGCTTGCTTTCCTTGAACAATGAGAGTACCTTCCACAAGTCTACCCTCCTCGGTGGTGCATGCATCCTCCTCTTGTAGGGCCTGGAGGTTGCCCTGCTGCTTCTTGCCGCCTTGAGGTTTAGTCGGGGTAGCTTGCTCGGATAAGAGAGGACATTCTGGAATGCGATGATCCCTACTCCCGCAATGCAAACAGGCGCCCAGCTTGTGCCAGCACTCTTCCATCTTGTGATCGGGGCTGTCACAATACTTGCATACGCCCTTAAATGGAACAATCGGGCCAGGCTTCTTGTCTTCATTCTTTGGCATTTTCCCCTTCCATGAACCAGACCCGCCATTGGGCCTCTTCTTGTTATTCCTGGGTTTAGCACTCCCGGAACCAGTAGGTTGCTCCTTTTTAACATTCTTCCCACGGATTTTCTCCGTCATTTCCAAGGTATCTTCTAAAACTTGGACTTTTCTTACCATCTCTGCATAGGTTTGAATCTCCATTGGCGCCAACGTGTTAATATAATGCAACTTCAGCCCATTTAGAAAATGTTTCGCCTTCATCTTCTCTGTAGAAATCAAATGAGTAGCATAACGAGAGAGTCTAGAAAATTGAGCTTCGTACTCCGCTACAGATAGACTTCGCTGCTTTAGAGTAGCAAACTCAGCGGCTTTCTTCTCTTGGATTCTGTCGGAAAAATACTTGCTATTGAAGAATTCTTCAAATTCCTTCCACGAAATTTGTCTGTCACCGAGGGTCGCCTTTACTGACTCCCACCAAGTCCTAGCATCCCGTTCCAACTGGAAGGTTGTTAAAAGCACACGCTCCTGGTCGCTGCATTGCATAACTTCAAAAACTCTCTCCATCTCCTTAAGCCAGTGTTCGGCTTCATCGAGATCAGTTGAACCTCCAAAACGTGGGGGATTCATCCCACAAAAATTTCGGTGTAGATCGCCAGCACCATGATTCGCCGCTCCACCTTGGGCCACTTGTTGTAAAGCCCGCGTAAGTCCTTGGACCGTCCGCTGCATGTCCCGCCACTGCGCACGCTCAGCTGCCATCGGAACCTCCTGCACGAAAATAATTTATCTTAAGTTCATTTAAGAGAAAGAGTTTAGAGTTGATTATTAACTCAACCCAAGTCTCTACCCAAATTCTCACTAGGTTTGGTCCTTTGACTCATAACAAGGGTATAGATTCTACGACAAACACTTAGAATCCTAGAACTTAAATAACCTAGGAATATTAGAAACCTAGGCTCTGATACCACCTAACTGTCACGCCCCAACGCAGAATATCGGGACTGGCAGTAGAAACGAGTAATTATAATAATAATATGTTTATTTCTAGACATGATATGTTAAAGATAAAAGATTGCACATCACCATAAATAGAAACCGCTCCATTCATTTAATAGCACATAACCAAACCATGTTCCAAACCACAAAGATCTCACTTAACATAATCTTTGACAACATCCACTCAACACTATTACATTGGCTAACTTCAAACTACAACTCTTCCAAAATACTCTTAAATACAAATAGACTCGAACGCTCAGTAGGTAATAACAGGCAAGTTTAAATAATTAACCAATTGAATTGCATGTTTGAGCGGGTAAATAAAGAACGAAAGGAAATAACTAAGCAACAAAATAACGAAAAGAAGGCAAGAACATGATATAACTGAGAATTTGGCCAACAAGCAAGATTTAACCAAGTCAAGAGAAATTCAAGTAAGAGATTATTGTCATAGACATCACGCTAGTCATGCACTCGGTGCAATACCTCACCATGTCATTCAAACTCCCCGGGGCACAAGTACTTTTTGGACGCTCCTCCCAGGACCAGACCGGGCCCTTATGATGCGTTGGCATTGATTTGTTGGATCCAAGATCCCAAGTTATGCCTAGACATTAATCAAGTTAAGTGGCCAATACTCCAAGATATGGAACTTACCAAAATTTCAAGGGTAAGTTGAAGTAGACATCATGTCTGGAAAGTTCAAGTTATCAAGAACCAATCAGGTCCTTGGATTCAACACAAAAATCACGGAAATCACTTCTGGATGATAAGCGGTCAGAACAGGGCCGCTCAAGCAATGCACGGTCTAAACTGGACCGTTTAGGATAGAGATGGCTTAGGACTAGCCATACTGAAGTCAAGGATACACGGTCCATGTAGGGCCGCTCGAGTAATTGAACGGTTGAAAATGGGCCGCTCAAGACTAGTAGAGCTGGAAGCCCAAGAACAAGATAAACGGTCCATATAGGGCCGTCCAACAGACAGACGGTCCAATAAGATCCGCGCTACAACATGGGTGGTTCCAATAAGTCCGTTCAACTTAAACAACTAGAAGTCTACCCAAACGGGCTCCGGGCTGCCATAAGTGGGGCAGAACTGAACCAGGGTCCAGCCCACTCTCCACTGGTCAACCTAGGACTTATTGGGTCGATCCAAACACAAATTGGTCGAAGATAGATCAAGGTTAAATGACCAATGTAAGTGGCACTTGGCCAGGGATGCACGGTTCGTTATGGGTCGCCCAATAAGATGAACGGGCCCTTTCGGGCCACGCAATTCTCAGAGGGTCCAAGTCGAGCCGTGACTTACAATACGATAGTTCAATCGATTTGATCACGTACACAGGTTCAGGTCTTGATGGTACAATCTACCCGGCGTCCTAGTGGGAATCTCAGGCCCGCGGGGGCTTACGGGGGTCTCGTAATGAAGGTCCTAGTCCGACGGAAGGAATATCCGGCGGAGAGTCCCCAAACATTACAAGGAAATAGGGTTAACAAAACATCGGAAACCAGTGAGACGGTCAGTCAATCCTACCGAAGTAGAACGACTGTCATACAACCCTAATAAAATTTTCAATTTAATAATGAATCACGATTAATATTAACATTGAAAAAAAAAGATGATCCAAGGTCAAGATGAATAAATCAGCAAGGTTTATAATCATTATTGTTATAATTTTCCAGAGTTTTTATGCATGTTGCTAACTTACATTTAACCATTAATCTACTATCATAAATCATGCAAAAAAGATAACCTTATAAATTTTGTAAAGATGGACGGTCCAGTTTGGACCTTTCATCCTCCTCGACGGTCGCGCGATAGGCCGTTTATGCCCCTTAGGTCAGAAGACCTTCTGGAGATGAGCGGTCTGTAATGAGCCGCAGGAGAAGACAAATGGTCAATAACTGGCCGCCTGAAAGAAGGGCGGTCTAGGTAAAGCCGCTCTTCCCAGAAACATAACACGAACCAGAGAACATAAACGGTCAGTAATATGCCGCCTAACTATGTTGGGCGGTCTATCGTGAGACCGTACAAGTCAAAAATGCTCAAGTCCCCCTTTCACCATGCCCGCCTTCGGCGAGTTGCCTAGGGTTACAAAGAATTGCTAAATACGCATAGCACAGAGCATAATAATTTGGGCTTTGGATTCAAAAAAAAGAGCATGAAAAGTTTTACAATAAAGCATGCTCAATTTAATCTTTAGTGCGTACAATCCCTACTTAAACGAGATGGAACAACTATAACCCTAGATATGACATGCTTCTACTAAACTCTAAAATTCTCGCATGATACTAATTAACTTTTAGGGCTTTTGCATTCAATAGAAAGGGCACTCGATGTTGGTTCTAATCATATATAATACTTAAGGTTTGGCGTGCTATAACCTACCTTAAACGGAGGAAGAAGGAAGAAGAGGGACAACGACACGCTAAGAACACCTCGCCGGAGATCACCAGAATCCGCCCTCGTCCACGATCCTCGTCGGCCGCCACAGCACCCAAACAAAAATAGGGTTCCTGAGGGTCATTTTTATAGGTCACACAAGGTCTAGAGTCTTCTATTCGAGGAGATATAGTCCAATCAAGTTGGACGTGCACGAACCGCACGGATAGGGTTAGCCGCCGCCTTCTCAACCAAAATTCACTTTCTAGGGTTAGGGTTTCGGGGAGAACTTAGAGGGGAAACGATCTTCTCATCTTAGCCTTCCATTTGGATCCGGTCTCAGCCTAAATGATCGGGTATTGGGCCCAAATTTCGCGTTTTAAGGTCCAATTATATTAAGTGTGGATTTGGGCCTTAATCAGTTAATTTGGCCTAATTACGGATTTTATTTGGGTCGGTCACAGAAGATACTATTATTAAACATTTCATCCTCTACAAGATTCTAATTTTCTAGATTTTTACGAAATAGTCGAAATTTAACTTATTCTATTTATTAAGGATTTTCTAATTAATTTCTTATAAATTTTCTAGAATTTTTTTTCTTATTTGTTAATAAATCGGGATATTACGGTTAAGATGAAAGATTTCTGTTTAACCTGGGAGTTCGGATAACCTAGTAGGCCTACAATATCAAAAGCCCACGTGGAGAATGGCCAAGGAGCGGAAAGAGGATGGAGAGAGGAAGCAGAAGCATAGATTTTGTCGGCATGGAGTTGGCATTGGACGCACCTACGGATATAGGTGGAGCAATCTTCTTCTAGGGTTCGCCAGTAATAGCCCTGTCTAAGAATCTTCTTTGCCAAGGCTTGACCATTAACATGTCCTGCACACTCGCTTGCGTGAGCTACTTCAACAACTTTCAAGTCTCATCGTCATCTAAACATCTCATAAGAACTCCGTTGAGAGCCCGCCTATACAACTCTCCTGCAACAATGGTGTATCTGGAGGCGACTCTTCTGATGGCCTTGCGCTGCTCGGCACTTGCCGCTTCCGGGAATGAACCATCCCTACAGTATAGCTCTATTTCGTGGTACCACAGCAATTCCTCCTCTTCTATAATCTCCTCAAGCTCAGTCAAAGATACTTCCTTCAAATTCTCCCTTTGAGCTTTCTTCTCTACAGATTTCCTAAGGTTGTCAAACCAGGGATCTTGGAGGGAAGGAGCGTCCAACCGCTAGACCACGTTGGTCTCAGTGGAATGACTGAGAGGGAAGGCAAGGGAAAAAGCAAGAGATGCCAACGCATCAGCGAGAATGTTCTAAGAGCGAGGAGTGTGAATGTAGATGAGCTTACGGAACTGCCCAGCCAAGAGCGTGACCAAATCTTGATAGGGCTTGAGCTTAGGGTCACGGGTGTGGTAAGTTGAAAGAACTTGACGTAGCACCAATTGAGAGTCTCCTATGATCTTCAGGTATCGCGCGCCCATGACGTAGGCGTGCTTCAGTCCGGCAAAGAGAGCCTCATACTCGGCTATGTTATTTGTGGCAGGGAAAGAGAGCTGGTAAGCGATGGGGATGGTTACTCCTTCCGGAGTGAGAAGAACAGTGCCGATTCCATGGCCTTGAGAATTGAGAGCACCATCAAAGTGCAAGGACCAGAAGGGGAGATGAGTAAGTACAGCCAGGTGCTCATCAGGAAACTCGCCCTAGATCGAATCAGTGCGGGGGATAGGAGAGTGAGCAAGATGTTCAGCAATCGTGTATCCCTTGATCACTTTCTGAATGACAAAGGTGATATCGAATTGAGAAAGAAAGCTCTGCCAGCGAGCTAATCTGCTAGAAAGGACGAGTTTTTCTAAGAGGTAACGGATTGTGTCCATTCTAGAGATCAACTTAACCTCATGGGCAAGGAAGTAGTGCTTGACTTTCTGAGCTACCCATACTAATGCTGCGTAGGTTTTCTCCATGGCAGTATACTTAGACTTTGCAGGATTAAACAATCTAGAGAGATAGTATGCTGCCCTTTCCTTTCCTTCGTCATCCACTTGAGCCAGGACAGCTCCTAAGGAGTCATCAATAACGAAATTTATAATATCAGGGGTTTCTCAGGGACAGGCGGCTACAGAACCGGGGGATTAGATAGATAAACCTTAAGATCCTTGTAGGCCTTCTGACATTGTTCATTCCATTCAAATTTAGCCCTCGCCTTCAATAATTCGTAAAATGGGTGGCATCCTTGCGAATGCTGAGATATGAATCTTCGGATAAACTGCAATCACCCAATCAATCCTCTACGTTGTATGATGTTCTTAGGTGGTGGCATTTCCATAACGGCCTTTGCTTTGTTCGGATCGATCTGAATCTCCCGTTTGCTAACTATGAACCCCAGTAATTTTCCTGATGTAACTCCAAACACACATTTCTTTGGATTCATTTTTAACTTATACTCCTTATCCCTTTGCAACACCTTAGCTAAAATGGCAGGGTGTTCTTCCTTGGACCTCAATTTCACCTGAATGTCATCCACGTAGGCTTCCATATACACATGCATCATGTCATGGATGATATCCATCATTTCCCGTTGATACGTGGCACCTGCATTCTTCAATCCGAATGGCATGACAACATAGCAGTATGTGCCCCAGGGCGTGGTGAACCAGGTTTTCTCTTGGTCTTCGGGAGCAAGATGGATGTGGTTGTATCCAGCATATCCATCCATAAACGAGAGGGCTTCATATCCAGCCGTGTTGTCTACCAACACGTCAATGTGAGAAAGTGGGAAATAATCCTTCGGACATGCCTTATTTAAGTCCCTGAAATCAATACAAATCCTAATCTTTCCAACCTTTTTCATCACCGGGACTATATTTGCCACCCATTGTGGATATAACACGACTCTAATAAACTTGGCCTTATGTAATTTATCAACTTCTTCTTTTATCCTTAAGGCCATTTGAGGGTGGAATCTTCTTGATTTTTGTTTAACGGGTGTTGCCCCTGGTTTAAGGATAAGTCTATGTTCAACTAGAGCGGGGTCAAGACCCGGCATGTCCTCATAGGACGAGGCAAAAGAATCGCTATACTCCCTCAAAACCTTGATTAGCCTCTCTTCAACCTGAGGAGGGAGATTAGCGAAAATGATTATGGGCCTAGGGTCCTCTTCAGTTCCAAGATTAATTTCTTTTGTGGGTTCATCCACCGTCGACGACGGTTCATCAAACCTCTTTAAACCCTGTGCATATAAATCGGCAGCGTCATCCACATCGCCTTCCTCATCATCGATAGGTGTTGAGTTTTGGTTTTGATGATTGTTGGCGTTATGGTTTTGATGATAACTAAACTTAATGTGTGATTGAGTGATAATAACTAAACTTATGGTTGATTGCACATGTTCTTGATGACTGTGTACATTCATGTTTAAATATGACTGAGATGGCAAATGGCAATGGTACATGGTTTTGATGAATATTGGCATTATGGTTTTGATGATAACTAAACTTAATGTGTGATTCAGTGATGATAACTAAAGTTATGGTTGATTGCGCATGTTCTTGATGACTGTGTACATTCATGTTTAAATGTGATTGAGATGGCAAATGACAACGGTACATGGTCTTGATTCTTGCTTGATTGAATTAGTTTTACAAGAGGCAAGAGGTTTGATAACCTCTTTAATGTGAACAAGCATCGTATTAACCCTGACTATCTGGCATGCAGGATCAAACTCATGGCAGTCACCTGGTGAACCAAACGTGTGGATAAGCACCCTGCTCCTCTACAATCTAAAACATGTGGTATATGTCATGTACTGTCAAGAACCATTGGTAAGGCTCTTACCCTGTTATACACTCCTTGTTATTGAGTGTCCCATGAGGTTATTTCATGAAAAATTCACTTGGGATGATTGTGTTTTATCTCTTGATTCTTAGCCCTGAACTTGATCCTTACCTCAGAACATGTGTGTTTCAAAGTGTTCATATGCAACAAGAGGCAAGAGGTTTCAAGCCTTTGCAAAACTCACCATTGTGCGCCCTCGTACACGGATCGACCTGCGCGGTCAGGAGATTTCATATAATGAGATTATAGAGGCGATATTCCTTTAATTTGTTAACTTCAAGAGTGAGCATTGAATTTGTTTCAGGAGATTTCATACAATGAGAAATGCTCAAATGGTCTAATGCATAAACCAAGTTGAATCCAATCCCAAAATTCATGGAATTGATAAGAACATAAAGCCCTTGACTTATGGACATGTTTCTTTGGGCTAACACTTCATTTTTGTAGGTATGGGTCATTTCGATCGACCAACACAACTTAGCCGGTTGACCAGAATTGCCAGAACTGAAAAGATGAGATTTTTGCAGGTTTCGGTTGACCGCCACCATAGGGTCGGTCGACCAGTTTTGCCAGAGCCAAAAATTGCTCCGACTGTAAAATTCTGGTCGATCGACCCATTGCTTCCGGTCGACCGACAGCCCCGAGGCCCTCTTTTGTTGACTTTTGTTTCAAGCTCGTGGAGAGGTCTTTCTTCCCATTTGTTTAATCCTAAAGTCACCCAATCTCCCATGATTTGTGGATCTAGTCTGGGGGGTGTCTATGGACCATTCAAAAGATATAAAACCAACACAAGAGGGTTAGAAACCATATTGCATTAAGAGAGTTCTAAAGGGGGAGAGGCTATCCAAGGGAGAGAAGAGGTATTGTAGCCGTTAACAGTACTCCATGCAGCAAGTGTTCTTCATCCATTCTCAACCCATTGAAGGCATATCTGAAGCCAACCTCCTCCAAGGAAGAGAAGAGCCAAGTAAGCAAGCAAGGATTCCAAGATGAGTGCCCAAGAGAGAAAGAAGAGAAGTCAAGCAAGCAAGAAAGGAGAAAAGCTAAGCAAGCACGTATTGAAGCTCCGGTCAAGTGAAGATTGAAGATACGTTCAAGATCCGTAACATGCATTCAAGGGGAACCCAAAATAGGAGTTTTCTAAACTAAGCCTCATCATCCTTATGTTTTGGGTGTTGTATTTTTGTTTGTCATAAACTGCAAGAACTTCTGTGTGTGTAGATCATTGTTGGATCCGTGGTCATGTGTGTGTGTGTAGTATTTGATACGTGTGTGTACATGGATCTTCCTAGATCTACGTTTGTGTGTGTGTGGGTCTATTTAGATCCGTTCCGTCTCATGTGTGTGGATTGCTGCACTTGTGGCAGCGGGTGTTTGTGTTGGTGATCTAGTTGTCGGATCGTGTTGGAGACTTCGTCTCAATGTGTGTGTGTGTGTGTGTGTGTGTGTGTGTGTGTGTGTGTGTGTGTGTGTGTGTGTGTGTGTGTGTGTGTGTGTGTGTGTGTGCGTGTGTGTGTGTGTGTATTGGGACACGTCCCCGTGTATGTGTGCCGGCGTCGTCCTACGTGTGTAGTTGGAGCGTCGTCTCCGTTTAGGGATTTATCCCCGAGTGAAGCCTCACCGGGTTTGGTGAGGGGTGGACGTAGGATTACCATCGTTGTATCCGAACCACCGTAAAAATCTTTGTGCATTGTGTGTTGATTTGTGTGGTTTGATCCATTTCCTCTATCTCCATTCTACGTGAATGTTAGTGTACATTGTTGTTCAGGTTTTATCCATGTTTATCTTGCATAATCTATCTCATCACCATATAGACTTTGATAAATCTAATTTGTGATTGAATAGTTTTGAATCTTTTAATTAGCATCTTATCACATATTTTACAAAAGGCCAAAACTTTCATTAAAATTTGTAAACACCCAATTCACCCCCCTCTTGGGTGTCATTGATCACGGGACTTCAATAGGGTCCTTCTCGTCGATGATTTCATATACACCTAGTCTGTCATCGCTCCATACCCCATCTATCTCCTCATCATCCTCCAAGACTATGGCTGTCTCTACAAACTCAGGGCATTTGAGGAGGGCGTGACAACGCTGAGCAAGATTTTGGAGGAATCAATCTGGGATGGCTTTAAAGTGATGCATCATCGGACGCGTGGCAAGTGTGGACGGGTTAGAGATGCTAGAATAGGAACCTAACTCACTAGACTTAACTGACTCTACTTCTCTAATCTCAACAAGTCCTACATCTAACCTAGAGGACAGAGAATCTACTGGGAAGGAAATAGGGGCCTCGTGCCCCTGGGAGGAATGTGGACAGAACATAGCATAATCCTCCATTGAAATCTCCGTTTTAAAATTGGCATTTTTTTAGAGGTCGGAGGAAATCATGCAACAAGAGAGGTCAGAGGAAGAAGGAGGAGGAGGAAGTTGCATGGGAAATAGATACGGAAAGAGAACATCGAAGAATGGGTCAGAAGAAGAAAACCACATTTCATGAAGGTTGGTTGTGGGGGTCCACATGGTGGACAAATCAATAGGTGGGCACTTCCCACATGCACATGGAACAAATAGAATTTCAAGCGACCTTTCCGTAAAGTACGGGTCGACCATGAGTGGTGGTGAACGGGGAAAAAATCCCAACCGTTGAAGTAGGGAGGCAAAGCGGGAAGGAGGCCAAGAAAAAGTAATGATGGAGCTCCTCTCTTCCCGCGGCCTTCGGTAAACTGGCTCAACCGGAGAATGCTTCACTAGCTGCATCTCCACTTTCTTCAAATAAGCTTCTTCTTCATGAAACATCTTCTTAAAACAACTGCAAAAATCTTCCATATCATCCACCAGCCCCTTTAGTGGCAGCGGTGGGTCGGCAGCTGCATAAGCGGCATCACTTGTCTCATCAACACAGGGTGGCTTCTTCTTTAAGGTACCTGGCTGCAATGGGCCCTTCACGAAATACTGACGGTAGTCCCACGTCAGTGGCCCGGAGTCTCCGAGTATTGACAATGCTGACTCCCGGTAGCCAAGGCCTCTTCGGCTCATCTTTCTGCCCCTGGGGACGGGATTGGTCCGGCCCTGCAGCTATGCGCCGAGGCCCATGCCCGGTTGATAGCCTAGTTCAAGATCATGTTCCACCCCTTAGAATATCTAATCTTGGACTTGATTTTAACATTTACTAGGGCAGTGGCGGGCTTGTGTGACGTATATGCCCATGGAAAGTTTAAGTCCATCACTGATAACACTGGCTTGTTGCTTGGCCATAGCGTAGGCAGAATCTTGTCAGCAATAGCATCCACTGTATGGACCGTGGAAACACTTTTCACCTTAACTACCCGCCCCTGAAATGGGAATTTGAGGCACTGTGGGCGGTCGAGGGTACTGCATTCAAGCTGTCAATCTATGGACGACCCAGAATAGCCTTGAACATCGAGTCTATGTCCAACACGTAGAATTCCACGTCCATTTTCAAAGGCCCTAGCTCGGCCTAAACTGTCACGACCCCGTGGCAAGCTCTCCTGGAGTTATCATATGCCGCAATAGTTGTGGGTGTCGATCTTAGCATGTCTTCAGAAATGTTGCAGGCACGCAACGTGCTCAAGGGACAAAAATTAATAGAAGCTCCCGTGTCCACTAGAGCTGAATCAACGGCCACTTTGTTTAATGAAATTGTAATTCATAGTGGCATCTGACGTGCCTCTAGGGGTGCTAGCTCCGACTCAGAAAAGGAAATAGATGGCCCCTTTGTGATAGTGGCTAACACCGACGACAAGCTGTCTACCGCCACGTCCTCGCTAACCATAACTTTCTATAGAAAAGCCCTTAGGGCATCTTGGTGTAGTGTGGACCTCTTGATTAACTCTAGGACTGATATTTTGGCTGGCATCCTGTCCAAGTGTTGTAATAAATCATATTTCGTGCCAGGCAAGGGGTCTGACTCTTCTGCTTCAGCTGTTGAGGAAGGAATTGGGGGGTTGGGTGCAGACGCACCAGTAGAGGGATAACCTCTATGAAATAAACGTTCGCTCCGGAGGGCGAAGTTTCGTGCCGACACGACATCAGATGGACTCCCGATTGGCCCAGTAGGGTGAGTAGAAGGGATAGAAACGGTGGTGAGGATGGCGGAGGCTGGTCTGACGGGCCCTGGAGGAGAGGTGATTGGTGAAGAGTTGAGTGGAGGGGTAATGAAGGAGGGTATGGCGGGTGATGGTGGAAGGATTGGCGGAATGGTGGGTAATGCGGGGGGTACAATAGGTGACCTGGAGAAGATAGTTGGTGGAGCGGTGGCCAAGGTGGTGGGCCGGAGGATGGAAGGAGCCGAAGGTGCGGGGGAGTTGGTGTATGCGTGGTGGAAGGCCAGGAGATGAGCGGGAGTCTCATCATCATAAGACCACCCAGCGTGGTGGAAGGCCAGGGGCTGGGCTATGAACAACATTGACTTGTGTCGGTGCCTATGGCTGCTGTTGCGGAGCGGGCGGATGGTCTGGCATGGGATTTTGGTGAATCCCGAGTTCAGGTGGTTGCTGCTGCTGCTGAGGTTGGGGTTGCTGGAATTGCTGTTGCTGTGGTGCCGCCTGTTGCGGCCTTGCGTGTCTTCTCTTCTCTTTAATATCTTCTATCAACTTATGCATCTCGGCCCAGTCAATCCTTTGCCCTTCATGTAAATCATAAACTAAATCACGGAATTGAAAGTACATGTCTATAGTGTGCCTGGGATGCCGATGATATATACAATACCTTGATTGATCGGCGGTCGGGTTCCAGTTCTGAAGTTCCGGGGGCAGCTGTATGTCACCAGTGTACATTAAAGCAGAGAAAATGTCTAGCAAAGTTTCGGGGAGTGGAGGATAGTGGGCCCTTTTTGGAACCGGCTGAGCAGGTGATGCGGGACGGACACGCGACTCGACTCCAAATGGATATGCGATCCTCGGACTCTAAGCAAGCTCGCGATCGTCCCTAACGAGGGAAGCGTCAGACGTGCGCGGTTGAGAAATCGGCAAAGAGCTAGGGTGGTCGGCTCTCTCTTATGCCCGAATCGGGTCACGGGACGGTATATCTCTCTCTCTCTCGTAGCAGCAATGATATAAAAGTAAAGAGGGATACGATCCTAGCATGCTCTCTAGCAGCGGCATATAAAGCATATACGAATAAAGCAAAATGCCGAGTCAAGGGAGCGAACACGATACCTCCACGCTCTCGGCTTGGGGAAGACGACCCCGGTCGAATCGGTACTCCCGGAATAACAAGTAATTAATTTACAGGAATGAATATGACTGCCCACACCACGCAGGGAGGTAAATGGTGACACAATGGGGCCCGGGAGTAACGGGTTCGGGTTGACGGGCAGCTTCTTGTGTAGCTTCGGCGGCACTCGTACTCGCGACTGTGGGACCCACGTGCTAGTCAGTAGGGTCGTATAGGACCGGGGTGGCACCACTGTGGTGGGGACGCCGGGAGGGGCACTCCCAGGGACGGCGGTGTGCTGGTTCGCCGGCCGGAGGCCGGGCGGCTCCGATCGTCACCCGCCGGAGTTGCTGGCCCCGGATCTACAATTCTATTTTACAGTGCGTGACTCGGCGAGATCTACTGCTGTGGTCACTCCCAACGTCGGATCGACACACAAGAGATACCTTTGGAAAGCTCTTTCGAAGTACTTCGATCTAGGGCTAGAGAGATAAAATTGAATTTCCCGGATCTGGCATTAGTCGATTTTACAAGCTGCTGGCTCACAGGATTTGAAAACTCAAGACAGAACCAAGTTTTCCTAAGAGTTGGCATTGACCACGTTGTAGACCTTCGATTCAGCTTTTGAGCCCTTAATGAAAGTTGTAGAAACCGAAGAGAGGAAAACGGGGATATATTTTATGCAAGATTTGGTGGAAGTTTCGATTTTGTGGGGATTTTATACTGACTCGGGGTCGGATCTGGACAGCAGAAATATATCTGAATTTCGGTGAAAGACTCAATTTCTAAAAATAGGTAGAGGGCTTTTGAAATTCGACGAAATTTTTGGAGGATGTAGAAGGTGGACAAAACCTCCAATAAATTTGAGGATTCCAAAAAAAATCAAAAAGGGGGTTGAGAGGTGGAAGAACTAAGCTTCTGCTACACAGATCTGAAAAGGGACAGATCAGGAAGATAGAAACACGAAAATAGAAAAATATAAAACGAACTCTGAATAGCATGATTTATTTACTGGAGGTTGGGAATCAAGAGAGGTACCAACCCTGAAAATCACAACTCCAGATGATGTCGTAGTTGGGAGTTAAAAATCTTGGAGCGGGACTCTATCCAGCCAAACAGAACCT
The DNA here is from genome assembly GCA_022559845.1 of Amorphophallus konjac. Lineage (NCBI taxonomy): Eukaryota > Viridiplantae > Streptophyta > Magnoliopsida > Alismatales > Araceae > Amorphophallus > Amorphophallus konjac. The sequence goes on from CM040129.1 coordinate 140,008,260, forward strand.
TGGACAGAACTTCGGAGACGGCTTCGCGGCGGCTCGATGGCGGCACGAACGGCGGCGGCGGCACCAGAGATGAAATCAGAGATAGAGGGACTCAGGTAGAAGGGGTTCTCAACCCTGAAATACAGAGGGAAAAAGGAGGAACCAAGAGGAGAGAGATAGGGGTGCACCAAGCTCCAATGCCAATTCAATATTTTCTTCTAATTAATTCATGAAAAAGAGAAATACAAGCCTTATATAATAAATGGAAAATGACCACTAATGCCCTCAGATCTAGGGTTGGGAGGGGTATACAAGGTATAGAACTAATTAGTTCTAATAACCTTTTTTTACAAAAATTAAAATGGGATAAAATGGGGGGGGGGGGGGGCGCCCCTTAACTTGGTAGGTAAGGTAGGTGGCCAACTTTGACATTTTACACCACTTGTCTCCCCATGTGTCAAATTGACTTGTCAAACCTTCTAGATGCCACCTTGGCTTTTGACCATACCCACATGGATGAGGTGGACCAATAGAGAAGGAGTGGGGGCCACCTAGCAGGTCCTACTGGCATTTTACACATAAACCCACTAAGACTTACAATTGTGTACCCATATAACACAAGGGTATACATACAAATATAAAAGGACATAAATACAAACAAAATATGAGCGGTCTTGCTTCAATGTCCCCATCAATTCTTCCCGGGTGGGAAGAACTCGACCCCGTTGAGTAAAGGGGGTGACTGCTCGAGTGGCTACGGCGGATCCGTCACCGTACCAAGTAGCGCGGGTACGCTCCACTCCAAGTGATCGTCACCTGCTCATTCCGTATATACTCGATATGCGCATGCTGCTATGGGAAGAGGCTAGTGGTGGAACACTCCGGGGTGGGGTCACTCTCAAGGGGAAGGAGGGGGCTCGAAGACTCACTAGGAATCACCACTGGGTCCCTGTAGGTGACTAGATCCGGGGCATAGATGTAGAACTGATCCCATACTCATCGAGCGAGTCCACTCGTCTCTTAAGGGACTGACATCAACGAGCTCGCACAAGACACATGTAGACTCCTAACAAACCACAAACCACACAAACAAAAAACTGACTCATGCATGACTCTAGACAAACCTATTGTTAGTTCGACCCGTACATGGGTGACGGTGGACCAGGACACCCGAACGTGTGCCATGCATGCATGTTATGTAACCGGAGATGGGTGGCATGGGGAATACCTAAACGTCCAAGTATGACCCAGTCATGCATGGACGGCCCTTTGAATTTGGGAGACTTGAGAGGGCTAGGAGAGCCGGGTGTGGAAGAGCCGGGTGTGGGTGTATCGAGGATGGGCTTAGGTGGGCCGGGGAAACCAAAGTCTTCATTATCCCCAAATGATGGTTCGGACTTATGGCTATGTAGAGGTTCCTTGGCCCGAGTGGAAAAGGTGGGATAGTGAACTCCGCGAAAGAAGTGGAGTGAGTATGAAAGCTCGAGAGGTTCACTAGTGAAGGGGTCAAAAGGGTCGAAGAAGGTATGACCCCATGAAGTGGGTTCCCCCATGACTCGGTCCCAAGTTAAGAATTCATAATCACCGTCATACATAGTGATCGGTGGGACGACGGTCATGTCTAGAAAATAGGATTCCTCCCTTGGGCAAAAGGGAATGAAGTCGGACTCAGCCGGCATCGGGAGGAATAGAAGAATCTCCGTGGTGACACAACCCACAGTGCACACGGAGGTAATGGACCCTAAGGCCGGATGGGTGAAGCTGCGACTAGTGGGTTGGTCGAAGCCTCGGGCCAATAAATGCGTCAACTTCCATTGCCAACCTAAACCAAGAATAAGGTCACCCAATGTGTCAACATGGTGACTAGATCGGAATGTAGTATGGTAGGAGTTGACGGGCACCAAGGTAGGGTAGGGTCCATAGATGGGTAAGGAGGTGGGACCAAGCCATCCTTGAGCCAACTAAGAAGCGGCTCGGCTATGTATAGCGTACCCGTTAGAAACACGGGTGGCTCGGGCTTTGGTGGTTCCAAATAAGATGGTTCTGAATAAAGTTTGGAAGTAGAGGGTGGTAATGGAGCACTCACATGTGGTGAAAAAGTGCATGTCTTTTCCAACCAATCCCAAAACATTTTCTCGATTTCGTCAAAGGAGCGGGTTGGAGTGGGGACCTCGGAGTGGACTTGCTCCTTGGCTCTCAGCTCGGGTGTGGACCTAGACTCGACTAGAAGTGGGGCTTCCACTTGGTTGGAGGCGACGGGGTGGGATTGGACAGAGATGCCAAGGGGAGGTTGGTTGGAGGTGACTAGGCGGACCACTTGATTGGGGTTACTTTGGAGGGCTTGGATGGGGGTGAAGGGGCGGGGTTGGTTGGAGGTGTGGCCCACTTGATTGCGGGTGAGTTGGTGGGGATGGCTAGTGGTATGACCCCCGTAGTTGGAGGTAGGTGGACGGGGAAGGTAGACCCTCCTAAGTGCTCTCTTCATATCCCACCATGACTTGATGGGCCTTAGCCTCCTATCTTCCCGGAAGTACTTGATGTCCCTCCATGTTTCAGCGGCTTCATAGAAAAGTCACATTTTGGCTAGGTCGACTTGTGCGGGATCGGACATAAGGTAACACTCAAAGTAGTCGTCCATAACGGCTTCCCACTCTAAGTAGTCATTCGGGTTTTCGGAGCCATAGAAGTCCCGGGCTTCGGGCCTTTTGGGTGGTTCGGGTGGTCCTTCCATTTTAGATAGTATCGCCACCATGCAAAAGATGCGGCCCCTTGGTCGTCCATGGGACACGGGGACACTAGTGAATGGACATGCAAACACGTGGAGACAAGACAAACTAACTAGACAATGGACTAAACATGACCCTAAACGACAATGCAAGTTGGAATGCCGACTCGAATACCAACCTAGACACAACCAAGACTTGGTAAGTGGCGGAGTTAATCGATCCGAAGATCACTCGTGCAAGTGTGCGGCCTTCCCGATAGGCGTAGCCTAACGTTCGGACAACACCTTTTTATATACCGAACAATGGTATGCGGATGCAACCTTAGACTGACTTAGATGATGACTAGACGTAAATGACACCTTTTCTATTTTTTTGATTTTGGACACCCTAGACTCAAACTCGCTCTGATACCAAACTGATGCGGGATGGACACGCGACTCGACTCCAAATGGATATGCGATCCTCGGACTCTAAGAAAGCTTGCGATCGTCCCTAACGAGGGAAGCGTCGGACGTGCGCGGTTGAGAAACCGGCAAAGAGCTAGGGTGGTCCGCTTTCTCTTGTGCCCAGATCGGGTCACGGGATGATATATCTCTCTCTCTCTCTCGCAGCAGCGATGAGATAAAAGTAAAGAGGGCTACAATCCTAGCATGCTCTCTAGCAGCGGCATATAAAGCATATACGAATAAAGTAAAATGCCGAGTCAAGGGAGCGAACACGATACCTCCACGCTCTCGGCGTGGGAAAAATGACCCCGGCCTAATCGGTACTCCCGGAATAACAAGTAATTAATTTACAGCAATGAATATGGCTGCCCACTCCATGCAGGGAGTTAAAGGGTGACATAATGGGGCCCGGGAGTAACGGGTTCGGGTTGACGGGCAGCTTCTTGTGTAGCTTCAACAGCACTCATACTCGCGACCGTGGGACCCACGTGCTAGTCAGTGGGGCCGTATGGGACCGGGGTGGCACCACTGTGGTGGGGACGCCTGGAGGGGCGCTCCCTGGGACGACGGTGTGTTGGTTCGCCGGTCGGAGGCCGGGCGGCTCCGATCGTCACCCGTCGGAGTTGCTGGCCACGGATCTGCAATTCTGTTTTGTAGCACGCGACCCGGCGAGATCTGCTGCTGCGGTCACTCCCAATGTCGAATCGACGCACAGGAGGTACCGTTGGAAAGCTCTTTCGAAGTAATTCGATCTAGGGCTAGAGAGATAAAATTAAATTTCCTGGATCTGGCATTAGTCGATTTTACAAGCTACTGGCTCACAGGATCTAAAAAGTCAGGGCAGAACCAAGTTTTCCTGAGAGTTGGCGTTGACTGTGTTGTAGACCTTCGATTCAGCTTTTGAGCCCTTCATTAAAGTTGTAGAGACCGAAGAGAGGAAAACGGGGATATATCTTATGTAAGATTTAGTGGAAGTTTTGATTATGTGGGGATTTTATACTGACTCGGGGTCGGATCTGGACAGCAGAAACAGATCTGAATTTGGGGGAAAGACTCAATTTCTAAAAATAGGTAGAGGGCTTTTGAAATTTGACGAAAATTTTTGGAGGATGTAGAAGGTGGACAAAACCTCCAATAAATTTGAGGATTCCAAAAAAAAATCAAAAAGGGGGTTGAAAGGTGGAAAAACTAAGCTTCTGCTACACAGATCTGAAAAGGGACAGATCAGGAAGATAGAAAGACACGAAAATAGAAAAATATAAAACGAACTCTGAATAACATGATTTATTTACTGGAGGTTGGGAATCAAGAGAGGAACCAACCCTGAAAATCACAACTCCAGATGATGTCGTAGTTGGGAGTTAAAAATCTTGGAGTGGGACTCTATCCAGCCAAACAGAACCTTGGATAGAACTTCGGAGACGGCTTCGCGGCGGCTCGATGGCGGCACGAACGGCGGCAGCGGCACCAGAGATGAAATCAGAGATAGAGGGACTCAGGTAGAAGGGGTTCTCAACCCTGAAATACAGAGGGAAGAAGGAGGAACCAAGAGGAGAGAGATAGGGGCGCACCAAGCTCCAATGCTCATTCAATATTTTCTTCTCATTAATTCATGAAAAAGAGAAATACAAACCTTATATAATAAATGGAAAATGACCACTAATGCCCTCAGATCTAGGGTTGGGAGAGGTATACAAGATATAGAACTAATTAGTTCTAATAGCCTTTTTTTACAAAAATTAAAATGGGACAAAATAGGGGGGGGGGCCCCTTGACTTGGTAGGTAAGGTAGGTGGCCAACTTTGACATTTTACACCACTTGTCTCCCCATGTGTCAAATTGACTTGTCAAACCTTCTAGATGCCACCTTGGCTTTTGACCAGCCCCACATGGATGAGGTGGACCAATGGGGAAGGAGTGGGGGCCCCCTAGCAGGTCCTACTGGCATTTTGCACATAAACCCACTAAGACTTACAATTGTGTACCCATATAACACAAGGGTATACATACAAATATAAAAGGACATAAACGCAAAAAAAATATGAGCGATCTTGCTTCGATGTCCCCATCAGCAGGTGCATAGCCAGTAGGGGGAGGAACGTTGTGGTATTGGGGTGGTTGCTGAGGCTGTTGTGGTGGTGGTGGTGGTTGTTGTGACTGTTGGGGGGCAAGAAAAGAGTGTCGGGGGCTGGCGGAGCGGAGAACTGGGGGTTGCGTGGAGGCTACTGGAAACAGGGTGGGGCGGACTAGTTGGTGAACTGATAGCCTGCACCTGCTCATTTGTCTGAACTCCCTCGGTAACAGGGCCCTGGGATTTTCTTGTGGTTTTGGACTTCTGGGCCTCAAATAGGGAATGTATAGGGGAGTCCTTGAACTGGGTTTGTATAAACAGGGCTCGATTGTACAACTAGTGCATATTTGATATATCATTCATCACCAGAATATTTAGGAACGTAGGTGTAGCATTTGAAATTAACAATTTCACTTTTTCTTCTTCCGGGATCTGCCCGGGCACACGTGAGGCTATCTGCCTCCATCTGTCTGCATAAGTTGCAAAATCTTCATCTATCTTCATCTTCTCTACTACTAGGTCTGTGAATGAGTACTCCGGGCCTTCCCGGTCTTGAAATCTTTGTATGAACTTCTCTTTGATCACCTTGAAGCTCTCTGCCTCCTCCAACGGCAAAGTGTAGAACCATTCTAGTGCGACCCCGTCTAATGACCGGCGGAAGAGATACGCCATGAGGTGATCGTCACGCTGGAACTGCGCTGATTCATATAAAAACTCCCTTTTGTGAATGAACGGGTTGCTGTTCCCATCGTACTTACGGTACGTGGGGAGATCCGACTGGGGAGGGAAACGAATGTCCTGGAAGTTAGGAATGGGGACATCAGCGAGAGACTGCGGGCCGACCCGCTTATGGAGGAGGTCAATTTACTGCTGCATGGCAGCCCATTTATCGAGAAGTTCCCATTCCCTAGAAGGAGGAGACAAAGCAGGAAGAACAGAACCAGTATATGGAGCGGATGGGTAAACTGATGAAGGGGGAAGCCCATAAGATGGATAATGGGCCAAGGAAGGGCCCATATACGAATGAGCCAACTGGGCGGCCCCTAGTTGAAGATGAATATAATCAGCCGGGGCCACAAGGGCTTGCGGCGCTGGTGAGACAAAGGTATAAGGACCAGAATAAGAACTCAAGGGGATCTGGGTCTTCCCCTTGTCAGCAATCTGATGGGCCGAGCTAGAAGCTTGGCCCGCTTCCATACTAGAAAATAGGAGGGTCCGAGGATGAACATGGGAAAGATCAATGGGTGCCGCAGAGGCAGCCCCTAACCCAACAATCGGGGATGAAGTGGCGGTAGCAGACATGCCGTGAGAAGGAATTGAAGACGGGGCATCCGGCCCCTGTAGAGCTTGACGAAGGAGATTGAGCTGGGTGGGATCTAACTGGGCCATCATGTGAAGAATTTGATTGGCCGAGTTCTGAGAAGAAGAATCAGAAAGAGAGGGCTGAGCACCCTCAATAATAATGGTCGGAAGAGGAGGGGCGGTCCCATCCCTTCCCTGCACGTGCACGACCCTAGGTGGGTCCTCCAGAAGTCCCTAAGGGAGAGAGTCCTCATGGTAGTGGGAGAAATTGTAAGAAGACATGGTAGGTGAGGAATCAAACAAGAGATTGAAATATGAAAAGAAATGAGAGCTGCCCCTAGGAGAAGATCCTGAGGGTGTGAAGCAACTCCACATGCAATGCTCACTGACACAAAAGAACAAACCTAATGAACTTCTAAACAACCAAACTAATCAAATGCACACAAAAAGAGAGGAGAGAAGAGGCAATCAAATGACCAACCAAGTTTAAATGATGCACGGCAAGTTTTAGATCTTCTCCCTTTTAGAACCTTAGTGGATTAATTAAAGTGACAATTCTCACAACCACAAAGGTGCCTAACAAGGGTGGAATGGGAGACTTGGTTGACTCTAAAGGGGACTCTCTCTCACGGATGCAATCCTAGCCTGGTGTAGTAAGGTACAACCCACCCGGCGTACGTGTGAGAATCCACGGCTCACGGGGTCTTACGGAGGTCCCGAGTAAGGTCACCTAGTCGGCTCCAAGGAATATGGAGACGAGAGGATCCCCTACCAATGTAGGAATGCAACTAGTATGGAAAAGATGGATGAATCCTATGCGCACCGGAGTGCATGCAAAATCTAGCCTAAATCTAACAAGCAATGATCAAACAAATATGACAATGATTATGCAAAATCAAATGATAATCAGGGGAGATCAGAATAGCACCAATCAAATATGAAATGATATGGAATAACAATCAAAGTGATAATCACGGGTGCACTGTAGCAAACAAACACGGTCTGATGGGAGACCACTCAGGGAAATAAACGATCTTGTGGAGGACTATTCAACAACAGGGAGTAGTAAAATAACCGTAAAAAACACAGAACTGAGATGGATTGAAATAAATGTGTACTTCAGGAGACTGGATGGTCTATCGACAGACCGTGCAAAATGTGAAACGGCCCTAAACAAACCGCAGAGAGTTAGTAAAACTACAAGTGTATCCAGGAGAATAACGTACCTGAGCCCGCAGACAGGCACGGCCTATTGGAAGACCGTGAAAACTGATGTACGGTCCGGCGAGGATCGCTGAAGCTAAAAGGCTCATAGAAAACCAAACACTCGTTAGATGGAAAGGGACGGTCTATAGGACGACCATGGAAGCAGAGGAACGGCTCGAATCAGACCGCGCAAGTAATAACAGCATGACAGAAAGGAACAACAGCGTACCTAAGACTGGGACTGCACGGTCCATTGTCCGACCACGGGAATGACTGAACAGCTCAAAGGGAACCGCGCACGCGTCTGAGGACAGAAACTGGGGTGGATGAAATAGCAACCTAAAACCACTTGAAAAAAACCCTAACCAAGCACGGAACACAAGTCAGCAAAACAACAGCACGATGGGCACTAGGTGTCCCACCGTGATCGCTAAAAAATGGGATGTTGACATGTTTTCCCCCCCCCTCTTTCTTTCTCTTACCTTCCTTTTCCAAATCAAAATATAAAGACGAGTAAAGTGAAGGGAAGAAAGATGAAGAGGTGTGTGTGTGATCATGATCGCCACCAAGACACGAGTACTGGAGAATACTACGCACCTTGGAAAGGGAGAAAGCACTCGCCCACAAAATGTAGCGCCACGGCGACAAACGGTCTGGGACGAACCGCGCAAGGAATGGCACGGCCACTCGATAGACCGCTCACAACTCTAAAGAAGGACGCGGGATGAAGACGGGTCTGGCGACAGAACGGTTCACAGATGACCACAGGAAGGTGTTGCACGATCAGATCTGGGCCGTGTACTCTTCTAGGCGGATGAAGGAAGACCGTGTGATTTCGCCAAACTCCGAGATGTTGGACTTGATCCTCCACCCCTTCCAGACGGCCAAAGGGGATGGGCCTCGTGTTGTGCTGATGCTGACCTGCAAAATAATGTAGAGGACAAGAAAACAAAACCCAGATTAGCCCTGGAATGTGTAGTAACTATAGAAAAAAATGGAAAATTAACATAATAGCATGGAAGGGGCGATACCTTGGGGTGGTTTTTAAACCCCTATAGGGCTTCAAAACAATAGGAGTGTGTGAATATGATGTGGAAGAGTGCAAAACGTGGATGAAAATGATGAAAAGAAGCATGCAATGGGTGAACTAAAGACCAAACACCAAGACTAAGACTCCATACAAAAGACTACTCCCTGAACTGGAGGCTTAGAAGGATGTAGAAAGCCTCCCTCCCTGGCTACAGCTTGCTCAAAAATTCGGCAGAGCTTCACTGTCGACGTTGGATCTCCCCCCCTTTCAAGCTTGGACTAAGGGGTCTATATATAGACCCTTGAAAGTCCAACCTCGAAATTGGATTTTCCAATGGATATTAATCCAAGATTACAAAATAAAATCTATAAATAATACCTCTATCTCCCACCCAAATCAAACGGCACCCCATGTGATTGAGAAACCGTGGAGAAATGGGTGGAGGAAGTTGGAGGTTTAACCATGGACAGAGAGAGAAAATCCCAAACAATCCACAGGTCTCGAACATGTACACGGTCTCATGATAGACCGCTCTGTCAATTATACGGTACATTGCTAGACCGTCCAACGCTGTCGGTGATAAATAAATAAATTATCCAATTATCCAATTATCCACCGAACTGACCGGCCACCACGGCACTTGACTCTTTTAGGATAAAATGGTCTACTAACAGACCACTCAATGAATGGAACGGTCCAATGCTAGGCCGTTTAAAGCGTGTCGGTGATAAGTCCGGAAAAATATGATAAATAGATAATTATCTGAGAAACTCACCGGCTTAGGACTCTGGGAACTGGATGGTCTACAGACATGCCGTTTAATGGAAGTAAACGGCTATCTTCAGACCGTGCAAAGGCTTGTCGGTGGAAATTCATAAAATCAAATAAATATCCAATAAATTAGTAAATGGTTCCAAGAAGACCACCCAATAACTGAACGGCCAGTCTATAGACCAGGTAAAGCCTGGACGCTTGAAACTAAGAAAATGGGATAAATGAGTCCATTTAACCCAGAGATCAATTGAAATCAAGGCACATTAAGCCTGAATACAAGAGCAGACCTAGCTAAGGAGGGAGGTACCCATAAAATAAGCCCACGACATGCCTGAAAATAACCCAATGCGTGATGGACAACTCGAGACATCAATAAATGATGGTAAGAGGAATAAGTCAACTCATAGGCAAAAACGGGTGTCAACTGTGACAATCAGAATTTCTGCCTCCAGTTGATCAATGAGGTTGCTTCGCAGCAAGGAAGCTTAACCATTAACTTTTAACTGAACTTTGGACTTGGCCTCTCTTCTCATAATTTTATGCATCTAAGGTGTTTGATCATGAATCTGAATTATTACTTGATAGTCTTCATCATGTTTTCTCCTGCCAAACCAAATATAGAAATTCATTAACAATCTTTTCATGAAACAAGTAGTATGTTTCTAAGAAATGCAGGCTCACATATTTCATAAAAATAGGTAAATCATATGAATGGATGTATGAAGATTTGCACATGCATCGATGCACAAACAAAGTACATTGACTTGTCTTACTGAAGTGAAGAAAAGAATGCAACAGTATTTCACTAAAGCATCGACCTGTATATCATACAGGTAGACCTCATTCAGTTAGAAAGACTATATCAGCTTTGATGCTTATGCATAGTGCATCGACCTGTCAATGCACGGACCTGCACATCATGTACTACAACATCGATGTGCCACTGAGGCGTGTCAACCTGTCCTGGTGATGTATAATGAAATGCTTAAATGCATCGACACAAGGCATTACTTCATCGACCTTGATTCCAAGCAGATGCATAAGGTGCATCGACCTTATGAATGATAGCCTTTATCACATCGACCTTATACAGCAATCGCTGGCTCATTATTAAACAACAGCAATGACCAGTCTCTAGTGTGCATCGACCTGATGATGCAACATCTATCATGTAGTGCATCGCGACATCGACCTGTGTATAAAGTGCATCGACCTGATAGTGCATGACTTCTGCGGCCGCATTGACCTTCTAGACCAGAATGCATATATGCATTGACCTGATGTTCTATGCACTGAGAGATGCATCAACCTTTCAATGCATGCGCATGAATATGCATCGACCTGATGGAGAATAGGGACTAATTCTGACTTAGAGAAAAGACAATATAGCACACATTATAAAATCCAAACAGTTTTACCAGCATCAATCAAGATCAATCACACTATTGCCAGCATCAAAACCAGAGGAGACACAACAGTCTCCCCCCTTTTGATGATGGCAACACTGCTATACATTAATGGCAACACTGAGAAACTTGTGAGTCAGAATATGCAGATTAAATGCAATGAAAGACTGCAATGAGAGACAAATTTGGAAGAGTTTAGCTTTATCTCCTCCTATAAGTTTTCTCTCCCCCTATATCTCATCTCTCCCCCATACAAATTAGAGAACAAACTCTCAATTCAGATCAAACTCTTCAAAAACAACATTCTCTCCCCCTCAACTCATAATGCAGCTTCACCCCATCCCATGCAGAAGGACTTTCTCTCCCCCTTTGCCATCTGCAAAAAAATAGAGACAATTTGAGCTAGATAGGGAAGTGATAGATAGGTGAGAAGAAGTATGTATGACAAGTTCAAAGTGGTGAAAGCACAGGAATGAACATGCTTACAATCTGATTCAACTGTCATTAACCAAGCATACACATGTCAGATTCTTCTGGTATAAGACTTCATGAAGCAACCTTGATAAAAATTTGGTTTAAGAATGATGAATCGAGAGTTTAGTAATCAAGCTCTTTGAATAATTTTGCATGAGCAGTTAATAGCAATAAACCAGAGCTACATAGTGATGTTAGGTTCAATCTCACTTTATCTTACTCATTCAAGCTCAGTGAAGATCTTGGGAGTGACTAATCACATGTATTGAGATTAAACATTTTTGACAGTTCTGATTTTTCACTACAGGGTTACATCATGATCTTCCTTTACTTTTCAGAATAGTCAGGTATAATCCAAACCTTTTGACATAAGGGTACACGTTGATTAGATGCCAATACCCTTAGTTACTCAGTAGAATTTACCATTGTGTTTCAATTTTTGAATAGAGTTAACTAAAGCACTTCATGACATAGGTTCTTTTCATTTCTTTGATGAAAGACCTAGTTTCTCGGTGCACTTAGCCATTGTTCTGTCTACAGGATTTTGACTCATAATTTTGACATGGCTGCCCTTAGGTTTTCAGAAAGATTTATGTTTAAAAATAATACACAATCCAAGTTTCTCAACTAAGATTCTTATGAACTTTAAAACTTTCAGATTCTGAGAGACTTTACAAAGCATACCATGTTGGATTTGGTTGAATGATATTAAGTGAAACACTACAGCCTTTTCATTGAGTTCAATCCTTAGACTCTTTAATTCATTAGACCTAAACCATCAATTTTTCATGGTGCATTATAGAATCTTATATGAAAATTTTCCGACTTTTTAGTAGCTCAGAGTTAAGAATTGGAGATCAGATTGTCATTATTTCAGCTCAAGAAAAGTACAGGATTTTGCAAGACATTTTAGTGGACAAGAATTTGATTCCAAGTGATAAAATGCTAAGTGATAAGATAGATATAAAAGAAAAGACATTTGTCCAACTGATATTATTCAAACCAAGAATAGTGAGGATTTTGGTTGACCGAAAAATGACAGAGTCAGAACCAAAGACACAGGAAGTATAAGACAGAAACCTTTGAATATCCTACCATGAACTCCCCTTATCAATGTGCAAGAAATAAGATGAACATATGATGTTTTTGACACAAAATCCCGCTGTCTATATGCACTACAGCTTGACACAACATTTATAGCACATTGTAGACACTTTTCTCCCTCTCTAAAGAAATAAGCACTAAAAGGGGAAGGCAATGTAGGCGTGTGGACGAATGAATGTGACTAAAGCATGGAGGAATAAAAAGTGCAACACATGCATCAACAGGTTGTGATCGCCACCAAAATACCTAGTGCAACCAGAAGAGCACTACGTACCTTGTAAAGGGGGAGACGGATGAGGCCACTCGCCAATGGATGCAGCACTAGTATAGGATGAAGATGGTCCGCTGGAGACCGCTGAAGGACGTAGACAACCGAACGATGGACCACCTCCAATGCTGAAGTAGGAACACGGGAAAAGGCCTGAGGTGGAGGCTAGACGGTCTGCAGTCGGCCACACATAAGGCCGCAAACCCCGTTAGACGGTCAGAGATGAACCGCATAGAACCTCCAGATCCCAAGCCGTAGGACTTAATCCTCCACCCCTTTCGGCCAGCCAGAGGGGATGGGCCTCGTGCTAGAACTCCTGTTGACCTGCAAAACAACACAAATGACCAGAAAAATACAACCCAAGTGAGTTTATGAAGTGCAATATCTATGAAAATGAACGGTGAATAGTATGCATAAATGGAAAGGTGTGTACCTGGGGGTTGGGTTTTTAAACCCCTACGGGGCTTGAAAAATGGTAGGAAAGGTGAAGGATTGCTGGAATGTCGGTGAAAAATGTGGGGAAGATGGAAAGGAATGATGATGCAATGATGAACTAACGACTAACTAGCTAGGCCAAGACTCAAAACCCTAAAAAATGACTACTCCCTGAACCGAAGGCTCAATGGGACGTGAAAAGCCTTCCTCCCTGGCTGGACTTCGCTCAAGAAAGTGGCAGGACTTCGACATCAACTTCGATCTCCCCCCTCTTCAACCATGACCCAAGAGTTCTATTTATAGACCCTTGAAACCCTAGCTCGAATGGAGGGTTTTTGAGCGGGAATTAGACTTGGCTTATGTTGAATAAAATGGAGATAATACTCCCAAGTTTTATCAGGATCAAACGACGCTCAATTTGGTTGAGAATCTGCAGAGAAATCCATGGATTAAATAAAGGGTTTGACCACTGATAGAGAGAGAAACTACCTGCCAGCATAGGAATCTCGGTTGAAAGAAACGGTCCATCGATAGACCGCCAAGGATGCTAAGCGGTCCATCAAATGACCATTATGCACCTGGCCGGTAAAAAATAAAAACAAGATAAATGTGCCCATTTATCCAAAGATCAAGTCAAAATGAATTCCCGCCAAATAGAAATGGTCTTTTGGCAGACCTCCAGTTAGCTCAACGGCCCATTGCTTGACCGTTTTTTACCCTGGTCGATGGAAGAAAAAACAAGATAAATCCACTCAATTATCCATTGACCAAGTCAAACGGGCATTCCCGCCAAATAGAAATGGTTTTTTGGAAGACCGCCGCATTTATGGCATGGTCTATCATAAGACTGTTTATAAAAACAACAAGTCGACGCAGAGAATGACAGGTCGACGTAGGGGCGCAAACGGTCACTCAACAGACCGCTATCTTCCTGAAAATGGCCCATCGAGAGACCGTTATTTAAGGTGATCGTTGGAATAAGAGGCAAGTAGGCACACTCAATCCAAAGATCTAGTCGAGCCAAATTCCACTAAGTCCAAACTCGAGAAAACACATGAGCAAACCCCAGCCAGGGAGAAGGCAACCCATAAAACAGGCCCAAAATTATTTGAAAAATGGCCCAATGAGTAATGAACAACCTGGGACATCATAAGTAAGGGTAAGAGAATAGCCCAACTCAAGGTAAAAAAATAGGTGTCAACAGATGTTCCTCCTTAACGTCCTCTTTGCAGGGGAGCGAGCGGAGGTGAAGCGAAGGCGAGATGGAAACATGGAGATGAAGCGGAGATGTAGCTGAGTGCACTGAAAAGTGGGCGTTAAAGTAAACGGCACCCGTTCCTAACCAACGAGCGATAGGAATCTTCCGAAAAACTCCGAACCAAACACACGGAACAGTCAAACCAAATTGACACCAATCTGGAGGAACTAGTAACATAAATGGAAGGAGAACACACGGCCAACCTCATCAGGGGACACAATCCACAACCAATGAGGGGACCAGAATAAACAGTAACGGAAAAATGAAGGAGCAGACTAAACTCCAGACAAGGACTCTCAGTCGATTGAACCAAGTGAACAGACCGGAAAAGACCTTCCAATTTGGAGTGGAATACCCTTTCTTACCAAGGACCATGGACGCACACATGTCAGACACCAATGAGACATTTTTAGATAGATTTAGGGATATGAATGCTCAAAAATGCGTATGATGCATGCTGGGCTAAAATAAAAGAAATCGTTAAAATGAATGCAAAGAAAGATAAAAATAAAAAATACTCGAGAATAATATTGCTAGACCAGAGAAATCAGAGTCAAGACGCTATTTGCAACCACGGCGTGCGAGATAGAACCGCCGTCCCCTAACTCCTCCAACCTAACGGCCTTATCCAGCGATTAAACATGTATACCTAGATCATCATCATTTTTGGTAAAGGGGAACATCAGATCCCAGAACACATGAACGGCCAGTCGGTTCTCGAGATAATATATCATAGATACCATATAGTAATGCATTTAAGGGATAAGGGATGTAGAATACTTAATTACCTGACTTACCTGTCGGATTGAAGTCTGCAGCAATGCTGCAAGAAACCATAAAAATGCTTTGCAATATAGGATAAACCAATCAAGGCATAAGAATCATCAATTAAGCACGTTATGCAATCACGCCTTTGGGTTTAGGCAACATATGGTCCTCTAAACTCAAAGTCCTCATAGAAACGGTCCTGTTCAGACCGCCTAAGAAATAAACGGTCACAGACTTGACCACACACATCAGCTAGATTTATATCCCAAGCATTGGCACTAAAATGGTCAAAGGGAGGACCGTTTGACAAAGTAACGGTCAGAAGCAGACCGTCTTATGAAATGCGATGATGATTGCAAAGACGGTCTCGATATGACCACCTAGAAACTAAAAACGGCCAGTCGCGAGACCGTCGTAGAGCCATCGATTTCAAAAAAATAAAACCGTTCCCCTTCGTCTCCCGTTCTTCCTACTCCCATACTAACGCTTACGACCGAGCCTCACCGAGCCTCACCCCCCTCCCAAACCTTCTTCCCCTTCTAGCTACCTCTGAGCCCCCGCTTACGAGCACCTAATGTAATTGAAGAAGCAAGCATTGATGAGATTGAAACGCCGAACGGCCCACGAGAGGGAGTGTGATGACCTGAACTCCGGATAGCAGAAATACCCGATAGGATTACCGAGTAGACCCGATACCACTTGGAACTCGTGAAGCCTCCAAAGAGCTATAAAGCTCCAAAGGGATAAAAGGATTGTTGTGTAGTACATTGAAGTCGCAGATATAAAAGTAAGCAATTAAATTTCATTAATCAGGTTTGCTAAAGTAGCAGAAATAAAATTACTTTTTAATTAACAGTTTAGATTAACAATTATACCAGAGTCCAGTCCAAAGGAAAGACAAGTACAATCCAATAGAAAGAAAAATGTACACTGAGGTCGGGGGAAGCCCGACGTAGGTACCGTTGGCAACTACGAGCACGCCACACCAGGAACCACAAGGAAGCAGAGACGACCACACCTGAAAAGCAGGGGTGAGTCTCGTGTCACTGGCTCAGTAGGGGTCACGCGGATCCCCACTAAAAAATAATGCAGTAACACGGAACAACAACTAAAATAGTAGTAGTAGTAAAGCAAGAAAGAAACTACTAGTAGAAAGAAAGTCGTAAAAGAAAGTTGGAAGAGCAGGAGTAGAATTGCTAAAAGAAAAGGGGAAAGCAAAGCCGTAAAGAACGAGGTCACGGCTACCGAGCAAAGCACAGCTCCCTAAGCTACTCCAAACAGCGACAGAAGGGCGAACCCTGATCTCACAAAGTCGGGAATTACCGATCCGTCGGCACAGTACAAGGCCTAAGGCGAAGGCCTACGAAGACAGGTAGAAAACCCTAGAAAAGACCTAGATAGACACGGAACACTGAAGCATACCCGACTGGATCATCGTGCACGCAACACAAAGCCATCCTTGGACAAGGCCGAGAATAGACCAACTCAGAAGGGGAAGCTAAACTTGGACAAAGCCAAGAACATACTAACTTCGAAGGGGAACACAGACTCCGAGAAACACGAGAGTCATGCGTCAAGTGACGGAAGCACCTCCCCACTAGAAGAACATCCAGATGCGTCCACTGACGTCTTACACTACGCCACAAGTATCTCGCTACGGACGCCGATGACGGAGACTGAGATACTCACTGAACTGAACTAGGAACTACAGTAACGAGTGACTAGTCAGGGTCACACCCGTCGACGTTCGTCCAAACGCCCCTGACCACGTGTGCACACACAAGCTCAATGCCTTGAGCCAGGCCTCTAGCTAGTTTTCTCCCCCAGCAGGACGCTACTGCAAGGCAAGGGAGCCCACAAAAACTAGCCTACAAACCGTATCTCGGGAACTACCGCGCCACCACTCCCATGTGGGCTGACACTCGAGGTCATCAGGCTATGACTAGTGGAGGCTCACTAGACACGGAGACTCTGAAACATGAGTGCTGGAGTACGGACAGGCTAAGCGCGCACTACCATCGGTACTACGAAGCATAAAGGCAGTATACAAACTACCAACAGACTCAGGACAGGGTGACTAGACCTACCAAAGCAACAATCTATGAGTCTCATGACTCGGAGTCAAGATCGTCATACAACGGCAGTGACAAGTCGCCAATCAACCTAATCCTAAGCCACAGAAAATGACAATGGATCATCGGATCCACAAACCCGTATAAAATGACACACGGAGACCAGAGGGTTCACCAAGACCCTCAACGCATCTGGACACGTAGATCAAGGTAAGATAGTACCTCTAGATGTCCAGGACCATGTCTCGATCTATCCAGAATAGTCGAGACACGCACAAGGTTACTTGTCAACCACTGGGTCTCACCAGGTTGACCAGAACCTAACAATGACTCTTAAGCACTACAGAAACATATCCAATAGCAAAGTACGCCTAGCTACCTTATAACATGGTTATAGCCCTCATAAGACATTCAAAACAAGTCCACGGAACAACGGGCAAACCACAAGGTCAAGTCGAGGCACTTGGGAACCAACACATCGGGAAACGACACTCAGGAATTAAGTGGAGGAACCTACGTTGGCGGTCATAGAATGGTCCGCTAGGGGACTGTAGTGGTCAAGGATTAGGCCGCTAAACCCTGTCAACCCTGAAATGACCTATTCGGTCGAACCACCAAGGCGGTCTAATATAGACCCGTTACACGGACTAGGCGGTCTAAGAGTAAACTGCCACAGTAACCACCCTAAAATATTGACCTAAGTCAAACGACCTGTAGCGGCCTAAGAAAGGCGTGCTACAACGAAGAAACACACAAAGGTTGGGCCGCCAAGGCCAACCGACTTAAAACATTGACTCGGTCAAACAAACCGTAGCGGCCTAAGGAAGGAGCGCTACAGTACGTTGGCGGTCAAAGCTTGGGCCGCCAGCCCAAACCGACCTAACCCGTTGACTAACGTCAACGACCCATAGCGGTCTAAGAAAAGGCCACTAGAGCAAGTAGCGGTTTATCGTAAGACCGCTAAGACTCGAACCAACTTACACTAACATCGAGGAACCACAGGGCTTGGCGGTCCACCATAGGTCTGCCATAGCAGGAGGCGGTCTAAGTTTAGGCCGCCATCCTAAACCGACCAGAACTAACCGACACACTACAGAGTGTGGCGGTCTATTGAGGGGCCACCAGAGACAAGAGACGGTCTCTGAAACGACCGCTAGAACGATACGGCAGGAAAACCAGGGGAATGGCCGGATCTTGCCGTTCCATGCCCCAATCGTGTCTAAAGGATGGGGAAACAGTCCTAATCGATAAAAACAACCTTCCACATGCCGGAAGGGGTCCATGCAACATCTAAGTCACAAGAAACGGGCGATTCTATCGAATCAACCCTAATTAGGTCACCGGGGTTCTTGGACTCGTACCGGCCCCAAATGACGACCAATCAACACGAAATCAGTGGAAATGGAATACAGACATGCTGGCGGTAACAATGAAACTAATCTAGTCAAAAACCGTCGCCATTTTTTGGCGAACCCGACGCACACCCCCCGTGCATGCTTCTCTTGAAACTGAACGAAACCCACTCGTATGCACACCGTTCGACGTGAAACTACGAGGGAACGTAGAGGAGAAGTAGGTGATCCATTTCCTTACCTCCATCGAAGATTCCGTATGCCGAAGCGACAAAACCGCACCGAAAATCGTCAAACGAACGAACCGCGCCAGCTTTGAATCCACCAAGGGATCGCACCACGCCACGCTCAATCCGCCACTCCATCACGCTCCAGGTTCACTCCATCGCGTCCCCGCCTCAGCCAGCTTGCCAACGGTGCGCGCCCCTTGTCGAGAGGACCAGAGAGGAGAGAGAACGAGAGAGAGAACGTGAGGTGAGAAATGAGAGGGAGGAGAGAGGAAAGAAAAATAAAAAGGAAAGGAAAATATGAAAATTTCCTAATTTCCAAAAATCTGATTTTTGGCCCAAAAATACACTAATTTAGAAAAATGTGCAAAAATAGCTGAAACGATCCTCGGGAAGAGCACAACGTAACTGTAGCATCCTCGAGTCGATGAACTGAGAAATAAACGCACCACTGGGTTCCGTAACTTGTACGAGAGAAAAACCCACGTGGATCGTAAAACTCAACTCAGGACCCACAAAAGTGATCTGAAAGCTCTCCGATAAGGATGTGGAAGATTCAATAAGAATCCAAGGTATTACAGCCTCCCCTCCTTCAAGAAATTTCATCCTCAAAATTTAAGAAACTACCAAAGAGAAGCAGGGAAGAACAAATCCCAAGACATAACTTGAAACATCACGAATCTCAAAAAACATAATTCAGAGGAACACTGTCAGACCATAATCACCAGCACACGCTCTGGATCTCAAGAGAAATTGATCCGAAGGACGAGCATAATACACGAGTGAACACAAGCTTGACACCTCCGAAACAAGGCAACGTCGCTTATGTTTCACAGGAAAGGAGACACGCGCCATGCCACAATAACAGATGCCGATAAAACAAAACGACAGACACAGCAAGTATCAGCTTAAACAAGGAAGCATAGTCCTCTCAGCTAACAGCTCGACAACATCAACTCCAGTGCCAAAGGCAACCACGAAACCTAACACATAGGACACCAACGATAGCATCGGATCACAAGCACAATCAAGTCACTCCTCACTCAGATATTACATCTGATCGAGTCGCATGCGAACTCTAACAGGAAAGAAGAGTACATCACAACTAACCGACAAGATCATGGGCCACACGATGCTAAGACCGATTGATAGGGAAACAACGACAAAATGACAACAATGACAACACCAACACTTGCAGGATCCCGACTCTGTACTGAACACAGAACCACGGAACACGACTGCAAGATGGGTCACATCAAGGCACAATAACAGCTGAACACACGACTACGATGGACTAGTCATGCAACGAGCAGCTCATCAAGAAAAGACCTACAACAATAAGAACAACAACCTTGGGAAACGCATCTCAAGGACCACGATCACGTCCCAAGAAGAATTACAGAGAAGCGAAGGCTACTCAACCAATAATTCAGCTGACAGATTCCCCAATACTCACCAACGTCGATGCCATCATCAGAATACCTCCAGCAACAGCACAGCAACAACAATGTCAAGGCACAGGAAGCCAAGACAAAGTCACAACGAGAAAGACAATTCTCTCGACCGGCTAGAATCTTACAACCAATAATTCTTGACCCATGGGTTATCAGCCCACACGCTTCCGCTGCGCACTCATACAATGCACACAGGCATCAGAAATATCCCGGTATCTGGATCTCAGCACATAATCGGCGCCATCAAAATTCATGAAAATCGCAATGTATCACGCCACGAGTACTGATCCTGCTAACAACCGATCACAAGTAGCCTAAGTGCAAACCAAGAAGAGCACCAGCTTCAGCACAAAGCATAAATAAAAAAGGCTAATCTCAGCTTACTGATGCGGGACGGACACGCGACCTGTGACTCTAGCTCGCGATCGTCCCTATGCAAGGGAAGGCGTGGACCGTGCGCGGTTGAGAAACCGACAGTGAGTCTCGGGTATCGGCCTTTTCGCGTTAACTCGGATTGAGTCACGGGACGGTACACTAACTCTCTCTCGCAGTGGTGACAACAATTGATATAACGGGCTAATATCCTATCACATGCAGCGGCATATACAAAAATATACGAGTAAAGCAATGCCTACGAGGAGGGTAGCGAGTGTACCTCAACGCTCCGGGCGTGGGAAAGACGTTCCCGGCCATGTACGGTAACTCCCGGTAACAACGGTAAAAGTTAATTACAACAGTGAAATCTATTGCCCCCTCCACGCAGGGAGGTAAAGGGCTACAAGTGGGGCCCGGGAGGACCGACCCTGGGTTGACGGGCAGTAATCTGGAGGTGCGTACGGCACGAACTCGGCCTGCGGGTCCGACTCGGCACTATTCTAACTCGGTGCTACGCCAACTCGGTTGCTGACTATTGGACAGCAAGCAACGGTTTCCAAAGGAACGTCGCCTTCCTGAGATCTTCCGGAGGCGCCGCATGGCTGGGACGATGGCGGGATGTGTGAGCGACGTCATGCGGTTCGAGGAGCGAAGAAGACGCGGAGTGCGCGGGCTCCTTTTTGTTTGCTGCAACACAGAAATGAGAGAAAAGAGAAGGGTCCACCACGGGAGATTGCTCCGGCGGGGCGATCGGGACAAATGTAATATAGCAAGATATGGGGGTTAAATGGCCATAGCGGGAAGTGACTCGTCGCGGCCTCGGGGGGACGGGAATGGTGCAAAAATCAAATAGCAAGAATTGAAACGACCATTGGGGAAGTGACTCGTCGCGGTCTCGAGAATATGAGCAGATAAGAATATAACAGAATATAAGGAGAATATAAAGAACGGGAATTTAAACGGCCATTGGGGAAGTGACTCGCCGCGGCCTCGAGAATATGAATAGATAAGAATATAACAAAATATAAAGAGAATATAAGAATGGGAATTTAAACGGCCATTGGGGAAGTGACTCGCCGCGGCCTCGAGAATATGAGCAGATAAGAATATAACAGAATATAAAGAGAATATAAGAACGGGAATTTAAACGGCCATTGGGGAAGTGACTCGCCGCGGCCTCGAGAATATGAGCAGATAAGAATATAACAGAATATAAAGAGAATATAAGAACGGGAATTTAAACGGCCGTTGGGGAAGTGACTTGCCGCGGCCTCGAGAACATGATGTGATCGCCAGGGGCCAAAAGACCCCAAAATAAAGAAAGTGATCGCGCCTACCTCAAGAGCGGGAGATGGCGGGTTGCTTCTTCCTCCCCCTTCGGCCGGCCGATGGAGAGGGCTTTCCTTGGGTACCCTTACAAAACAACGACAAACAAATAACGAGGGGATTAGAAAGATGAAGGTGTAGTATTCAAATCCTTGCGATAAAAATAATGAAATGATGGCAAGACACACACCTGGTTGGTGTTGTCTTTTAAACCCCTCTCGGATACGAGTAGGAGGAAAATACTTATGATGAATGGCGATTATGCCGACGTAGGAATAGAAAAAAGACTCGCTTACAAGGGGGATGGAGGATGCGATATGATGAATGCAAGATAACTATGAGAGAAAAGGAGAGAGTGGCTTATTGGATGGCTGATAGTGAGATCCGACGGAGCTTCGGTAGCGTAGGGACGACGTGGAAGTACGGTGGACGAGGACAGCCTTCCTCCTGTGAGCGCGGGCACCCGAGAAGCCGGCGAAACCTCCACCTAAAAAAGACCCCATGGGTTAGAAATGACTCCGGTAGCCTCTGGGCTCCGGCAGCCTATCGGATCTCTTAGAAGCTCCCTCAGAACTGAGGGGGTGGGCCTCTATTTATAGAGCTCCGGAGGATGGAGGCGTCCAGGACCCTGGACACCTCCATCAGGGGGCGAAGTAATATTTTATTCTATTTTTAATCATTTTTTTTGAATATTTTCGTGGAGGCGTCTAGGGTCCCGGACGCCTCAATAAGGTCCACTGAACTCCACCGAAAGCCGCACGCGATTTGGCACAACGCGTGTTTTTGTGAGCGACGCCTCGTGATTCAGAAATGGGCGCGTCGAGTTGTCTGGACGCTTCCACAATTGGCTTTTTTCATACATGACAAACCGTCGGACGGTGGGCGGGCCCGGTGGGCAAGTTGATGGAGACGTCCAGGGTCCTGGACGCCTCCAAAAAAAATATATATTTTTTTTGTTTTGTTTTTATGCCAAAGCTGGCATTTTTATATTTTTTATATTTGTTTTCATGGAGGCGTCCAGGGGCCTGGACGCCTCCATTAATATATTATTTTTTTATGTATTTTTGGTCTTAAGAAATAAATTAAAGTAATGGAGGCGTCCAGGAGACTGGACGCTTCCATTAAGACCCCCCCGGGTCGTTGGCAGCTCCCCGACAGGCACCCTTCCTGGTTCCGAAATTTTTTTGGCGTGTCTGAATGGTTTTGATGCCGTCCGAATGCTGTAACGAGACGATTCCGGATGTTGAAAAGGGCGGAAGAAGACTCAAGAAAAGGAAGCACTCGAGCGATTCAAAATGCGTAAGCCGTCGCGGGGCGTCGTATAGTAATATGAGACTTTCTCAGGAGACGTCAGGAATGGCGTGTCTACAGCTGCCCCGCCTTGGCGTCTGCTTTGCAAGGGAGCGACACGTAGTGGAATGGTATTAAAGTGGAGTGAAATGAAGTGGGAGCGGACTGATAAGTTGATGCCAAGGTGTGATGAGACACGCTTTTGACGTTACTTTTTGGAATCTTTTCTGAAGTTTCAATGAGGCGACCTTGAAGAAGGTCTTTCAAATATTGACGATTGCTTGGACGGAGATCAAATAAGGGAGGGTGAGATGTGTGCTCAAGCACGAAAAATAAAGGAGACCAACTTCTCGGTGTGGAAGTACCTGGGTCATAAACCCGCAGGTTTCACCTTTGGTGAGCGGTTACCAGCCAATGTGGAAGTGCTGCGGCCAAGGTGGGTCAAACAAGGTAAAAAGTAAAGAAATATCTGAGAGTCTGTCCAAACAAGGGTCTCCTTTGGAAGAGCAGCGTAGGGCATTTCAAAGAAACTCGGTATTTCATTCGGAGTGGAATGTCTAATATTTGTAGGAATTGAAACACAACGGCTTTCACAATCGAATCACTTGAATGATCTTCCGCAATAAATCAAAGTCCTATATGAATGCATGATGGGTTTAAATAAAAATTTAAAACACACTAAAATAGAAAATATCCAAGGATAATATTGTCAACTTGTTAAGAATGGGTCAGGATACTGATCCGGTGAGCCGACACTAGGCTGGGGCCCGTTTATCCGCGCACTAACTCACTGAATGGAACCGTCGTCCCCATGCTATCACAAGTTAACGGCCTATCTGTACAACCCAAATTCTTCCAGGATCATCACTGTTTTTGTTGAAGGGGAACTCAAATCCCAGATTCGTTCGGGCCGCGAGGTCCTTGACATGTTCTAGTAGCGTAGGTATCATATACTACGATGCATGACATGGTGGGACCAACCATTGAAAGGTGGGACAGGAGATAGGACAAAGACGTCTGTTAGTAAAACTTGCACATGCCAGCATGGATTAATAACATCAGAAAGTAACAAAATCGTAACAGAATCGCACCACAATGGAAAGGAGATCTTGCCAAAATCCTAACACTGACCGCTGATGTGACATGTTCTGTCCTGTAGCGATCTTCCCTTCCTATAAGAACTCCCCTTAGGCTAGTTCATTCAAATGCACCAAGGTGGGTTTTGGAAGCTCAGGAGAGGAAGGAGAAGAGAATCTAGAGATCTCAGGATGGAAGGAGAGTCATCCCGTGTTATGAAGAGGAGCAGGCCTGGCAGCGAGATTGGGCGACTCTCCGACCTCGAGGGTCATCTCAGCGGGATGATCATGTCGCGTATGGTAAGCTGATTCATTTCAACTTTTCTCCTCTTGAACCTTCTTCTCACTTGCTCCCTTCCTCTTTCTTTCTTTTCCTTTTTCAGCCATATCCACTCTTCCCGGGCCCGAGGAAGTTTTCCAAATTACCATGGCTTTCAAAGTTAACTTCCAACATATCCATCGGCATGAGGGCCATACTCTCGAAGTGGCATCTGCAGGGGCTCCTTATTCACGCCAAACACTATGAGAGAATCTGCATGGACTGGGCTGCTATGGGTGCATTAGTGGAGATCTGGCATCCCCAGACCCACACGTTTGTCTTCCCGACCTTCGAGGCGACCATCCTCCTCGAGGAGGTGGAACTTCTGCTTGGATTGAAGAAATTCAAGAGTGATGGGAAGGCGAAGGCTATGCGGATGCTGACACGGGGGACTTCCGAGAGTGTCCTTGGAAGCTTCATGCGGCCCGACGCAGCGAAAAAGGTCCGTACTCGACAGGGAATTGATTTGCAAAAGCTCACGGAATGGGTTATGGATGCACTGAGAGGGTCACCAGATGATGACTATTTGGAAGGAATCATGAAAGGGTTCACCATTTGTCTGGCGGGAGCTCTCTTGTTCCCTTATACTGACAACATAGTGGAAGAAGACCAACTGAGTGCCATTCGCGGGATCTGGAGTGGAAAGAGGGTGGGACCCGCCGTCCTTGCCTATCTTTATAGTGGTCTTACCGCCTCGAGCATGGGTAAGCCTCCTTTTGGTTGCGCACTTGTCCTGAATTGCTGGCTTGATTTGTATTTCAAAGTTGATCATCGTGAGGGAATGCCAACCGCTTTGAAGCTCTTCCAACAAAGCCCCCTTCATCACATAGCCGATGTGTTAGGCTTTGGTGGCACTGTAGCGAACTGTGTTCCGTGGGTGAAGAAACGTGAAGACTGGCGGTCTTACTTTCGCACCGTGACACAAAGCTTCTTCACTTACGCACCGGCATGTCTACTCTCGCTTGAACTCCTTATGAGGTCTTCTCCCGAAGTTGATCTCCAATTGATCGGCGCGACCGAGTTTGTCCTTTACAACGCGCATCGGTGCTGCCTCCAGATCGGCATTCCACGCCATTCGTTCCCACTACTGACTGGCATCGTCCCTTTGAAGAAGAGGGATTTGGGCATTGAGGCGGATGCGAAGGAAGCGAAAGCCGTAAAGGTATGCTGGAAAACAAGTGTAGCGGGAAAGGCCTTAGCGCATGTGGGGGAAGAATGTGAGCTGTGGAGAGCTTATATAACCGAACTGGGGAAGTTAAGGCCTAGAGTGCCTAAGCCCCTAATGTAACTCGCTCTGCTTTCTGATGGAATAAAATCTGGAATTTGGATGTTTCGGACCCCCGTTTCCTTTGTTATTATTTTTATGATTTTCTTTTTTATATATTTTTGTATTTTCTTTCTTTTTTATGTACTTATATATATATATATATATATATATATTACTTTTAATGGGGGCATCCAGGGGCATAAACGCCTCCAATTTTTATTTTTTTATTTTTTTTATTATTTTTCATTTTTCAGTTTTGGGGGCGTCCAGAGGCCTGGACGCCCCTATACTTTATTTTTTGTTTTTTTTTAATTTTCTTGTTTGGGGGCATCCAGGCGCATGGACGCCCCTAGTTTTTATTTTTTATTTTGTTTATTTTTTTGTTTGGGGGCGTCCAGGCGCCTGGACGCCCCTAGTTTTTTTTGAATTTTCAAAAAAAAGAAAAAGTGGGGGCGTCGAGGCGCCTAGACGCCCCAAAAAAGGGTGATTTATTATATAAAGGGGGGCCTCACCCCCCTTTCCACTTCTACTGTTCATTCTGACGACTTGTTCACTCTAAACGACCCATTCCCAGTTCCCAATGGAGCAAGGAGGCCCGAGCCAGGGCGGGGAGAAGCGAAAACGACGGGATCGTCATCTGAGGAGGTCGAGGGATCATGCAGAGGAGGTTGCCGCAGGAGAGCAGATTGCTGCGGAAGAGGAGATAGCCGCGGAATAGGAGGCACCTCCTTTGGCCGTGGAGGATCCTGCGGGTGCTGGCGATGCGGGAGAGGATGAGCATGACCCGGTATGCCCCTCAGAACCCCAATTTATTGGTTTAATATGCTAAACAGGCAGCCGAGAGCCAGTGGAGAAGGTCGGGGAGCCTCCAACTTTCTTTTTTATTTTATTTTTATTATTATTTTTATTTTTATTTTTGGTTATTATGTAAAATAAAAATAAGGAGGCGTCCACATGGATGGACGCCTTCATGATAAAATATATTTTATTTTTATTTTTGGTTATTTATTATTTTTTTTGGTTTTGTTAAAAATAAAAAGAAAATAAAAAGAAAGCGGCCAAGGGGTTGGACGCCTTTAAATATATATATATATTTAAAATAAGTAAAATTAGTTAAATATTATGTACAATGTTGTTGTTTATTATTATCCATGATGCTGATGTGTTCCTTTTTGTTTATTTTTTTTTGTGGTGTGCAGGGCGTGATGAAGAGCCGGATCAGCTGGTCCCTGATGGTGGCAGCGTACCGTGGGCTGCCAGACTTCCAGAGGGCGCGTGTGGACGCCATGGGTTTTGGAGCCTTCCTCAGGATCGAGCCCTTCCCGCTTGACCTTCCTCTCATTCAGGCGTTGAGGGAGCGGTGGCACGCGCCGAGTCGGGCGTTTCTGATGCCCTGGGGGCACATGGTGCCGACACTAGAGGGCGTAGCTCGGATCACCGGGCTACGAGTTGACGGAGAGGCAGTCAGCGGGGTCACCTACCCCGATTACCGAGAGAGTGCCCTAGACTTGCTGTGGTTAGAGACGAGAGTGACTGACAGAGACAGCTGGGTAGTTGGCCGAGTGGAGATCATGGAGGCGCTCGGATTCGGTGACCCGCGCCAGCGGGTTAGCCAGACTGGAGCGGAGTTTCTAGCACGACTCGAGGGAGACGCTCGTGCAGCTTTCACCCAGGACCCGAGCGAGCGGGAGCTGGTGGATCTAGACCTCCGGAGGTTCCTCTTCTTCTTCCTGGGCTGCCTTCTGCTGGGGATGAAGGGTGACGGCATCCACTGCCGCTTCCTTGGGATCCTGGTGGACCTTGACAGAGTGGGGCACTACGCGTGGGGTGCGACTCTGCTTGCCCATTTGATTGCTGATCTCTCCCAGACTTCAGAGAGGGAGACGACAGTCAGCGGCTTCGCACCTTTTCTCCAGGTACACAATTTATTTATGCATTTTACCGTAGTTAAATATGCAATTACGCGTGCTAATGATGTATGATGGATGCAGGTGTGGAGTTATTACTACTTCCCGATGGGGAGGGCCAGGCAGGGGAACAGGAGAGCTGTTCCTCTAGCGCGACAGTGGAGGCCGGTCGTGGTAGCGGCACCACACAGCTACCAGCTGGCGTCACTTCGTCGGGAGTTGAGCGAGTACCCCGAGGCTATGGTATGATGCGTATGATTTCTTTGTATTTTTTATGCATACGACCTAATGGCAACTAGTATGATGTATGTATGGTGATGTAGGTGGTGTGGAAACCCTACCTGGGTATGGCCGACACTGGCCAGCCCTGGGTTGTAGCGGGTCTTCCTCGTTTCGGGCGGGACGTGTGGGTCCATTCCTTGAACGAGATCGAGCCGCTTCGGCTGAGGCTGGTTATGAGGACGTTGGGGCTGGCCTAAGAGTGGGTCGATGTAGATGAGCCGGTCCGCATCGGGCGGAAGACCAAGGGGAAGGCGAAGATCGTGGACTTGCGCACGCGCTTCCCAGCACAGTACCAGGACTGGCAGCAGGGCGGGGTCCCATTGGTGTCCCATGTACAGGATGTTGTGCCCATGCATGTGGTTGTGGTTTTGATGATGGTTTTAATGATGGCTTTGATGATTGGTTGTTGATGTGAGTTAATCAAATGTTCAGTCATCTTGCTGCTCAGTTTAGATTAACATAATTGATGTTCAGTCTTGTTACATGTTAAACTGATGCATAAAGCATTCATTGCTGTGGTTTTGATGATTGATATTGTATTTTGATGATAGCAATGATATAGTGTTTTCATGACATTGTGCCTTGATGATTGCATCATGACTGTGACTGGTACAACTGATATATTGTTTATGTTAGACTTATGTTATGTGCATAGTCTATACAGTGCATCGTGGGGTTTATGCCCTAAGTCTATTCACTGCACATGCATCATTCGTCCAAGTCCATACATTGGACTGTAGTGTGCATTTGGCGAACACATCGCAAGTCTAGACATTGCACTGTAGCATGCATTTCCTTAAAGTCTATACATCGGACTGGTTTGCATTGGCTAAGTATATACAACGTCAGCTCATGCCTTGTCTTAGACAAAGTCTACACAATGGCTTTGGGTCTCCAAGTCTATACAGCCTTTTGCTTCGCCAAAGTCTGTACATTGGTCTGCATAGGCTAAGTGTTCACATCGTCAAGTACAATCATGCACTGGTCATGTAGTCTGTACAGCGTGAAGTCTATACTTTGGCACTGTAGCTTGCTCGTGCAAGTCTATACCTTGGACTGTTCTTCATGTCTGTACATCAGATTGTACATCATCTTCGTGCTGTTTCTGTACTTGAGTTTTCGTGTTGTTTCCCCTCACTAACACGAAAAGATCTCGTGTTGTATGAGCATACAACACTTCGTGTTGATTTCCATGCGTGACAGGAAAGCTTGTATGAGGTTAGACTTCGTGTCGTTTCCCTTGTCTTCATCTTCGTGTTGTTTTAGTGTCTACGTCTCCGTGTTGTTTTTATGTTTCTGTCTGAGTGTTGGTCTTTCGTTCTTGACTTAGTGTCTTTCTCGACTTGACCACACTTCATGTCGATTCTTGGTTTTCTACACCCCGTGTCATTTCACCTCGTGCTGTTCTCACTGTCGTCGTGTTGTTTTCACCGCGTGTCGATTATTGTTTTTCACTTAGTGTTGTTTTCACTTCGTGTCAACTTCACTTCGTGTCGTCTCTTTGTATTTCATCTTCATGTTGTTTTCAACCTGTGTCGATTACTGTTTCGACTTCGTGTTGTTTTCAACCCGTGTCGATCACTGTTTTTACTTCGTGTCGTTTCTCCGTCTCAGGTCTTCGTGTCGTGTTTTCCACACCGCGTGTCATTGTCGCTTTAGTAACCTCATCTCGTGTCGGTTACTATTGTTTTCACTTCGTGTTGATTTCATTTCGTGTCAACTTCACCTCGTGTTGTTTTCATTTCGTGTCAACCTCGTCTTGGTGTCGTACTTACTTCGTGTCAGTTACTGTTGTTTCTGTGTCTTCGTGTCGTTTTTGTTCCACTGCGTGCAGAACATTGCAGCACCTCGTGTTGCTTTCTGTATACCACCTCATGTCGTTTCCCTTTTCTTTCTTCGTGTTGTTCTTCCTAGACCTTGTGTCTTTCGTTTGTTGAAACCATACTTCATGATTGGTTTCTGTCTTGTCTTCGTATGTACCTCGTGTCGTTTCCTTATTCTGTCTTCGTGTTGTCTCCGTGTTGTTGCCGTTTGTTAGCTCGTGTTGTTTCGTTCTAACCTCGTCCAGGTTTCTTCTAAAACGCTGTTCTTCTGATAAGTCTATACAGAGTTGTTCTTTAAACTGATGACTTATCCGATACCCTGTTTTACAGGTGCTTTGATCGTGAAGCTTAAGGAGGGCACGTGATCCGAGGCTGGAATAAAGTCTGCTGAGAGACTGCCACGTGGTCCGAATTCTTAGGGCTGGAAATGTGGAGGTCACACGTCGTGGCTGATGCTGCTGCTGCTGCTGCTATATATATGAGCATTCTTCCATAGATGAAGGTGATCGAGTTGGCAAGAAGAAGAAAAGCTCATACAGAGAGCCACGATCCAGATAGAAAAAGAAAAGAGAAAGGAGAAGAGCAGAAGAAGAAAGGAGAAAGAGAGTGAGAAAGAGAAAGAAAGAGAGGTTGAGTAAGAGATCGAGATAGCAGAGTGTGAAGAAAGGAAGAGGAAGAAGAATAGAGAAGAAGAGAGAGCTAGAGTGATAGAAGCTTCAACAGAAGATCTGTTCCTGCTGTACCGTGGATCAAATCCAGGCCAGCCAGCTCCTGCGAGAGCCACATTTATTTTTATCTTTTCAGCCTTCTGTTGCTGGTTTCATTTTTGTTTTTATCCATTTACTGTATTTCCGATCCTCTGTAGAGAGGTCGGGGTTCCTCCTGTGGGTTCAGGAGAAGGGAGACTTTGTGTCTTCGGTTTGCAAGTAGCTGGGTGCTACTTGTGGTTGGTACCCTCCCGTGTGGAGGAAGAGAGACTTGCGTCTCTGGTTGCCTTTGACAGGATGTCATCGGTTGTTTCCCTCCGGGTTGGAGGAAGGGAGATTTATCTCCGGTTGTGCTTCCCTCTGGGGTTCAGAGGAAGAGAGACTTGGGTCTCTAGGTTCCCCTCCGGGTTGGAGGAAGGGAGGCTTGTTCCTCCGGCTCTGGGCTTGTGAGTAGCAAGTCCGGTGGTTCCCTCCGTGTGTGGAGGAAGAGAGACCGTGTGTCTCTGGTTTCCAAGTGGCTGGAGTCACTTGTGGGTTCCTCCTGTTTGTTCAGGAGAAGGGAGATTGCTATCTCCGGTTGCAAGTAGCTGGGTGCTACTTGTTGATTCCCTCCGGTTTGGAGGAAGGGAGACTTGTCTCCGATTCTGGGCTTGTGGATTCAAGTCCAGGGGTTCCCTCCAGGTCTGGAGGAAGAGAGACCTTGTGTCTCTGGTTTGCTAGTGACTGGTGTCACTAGTGGTTCCCTCCGGTTGGGAGGAAGAGGGGAGGTTGTTCCCCTGGTCAAGCTGTTTGGCAGCGTTTGTTGCAGACTGAGTCTGCTGTTTCTAGCGTGAGCTAGTGGAAGCCACACTCGGTTTGAGTGTGGGGTGGATGTAGGTCTGGAGGACCGAACCACCTAAAAACCCCTTGTGCATTGTGGTTTGATTTGTTCATTTGTGCTTCCGCTAGATGAATGCATAGGGGCACTCCATGTGTTTGCTAACTGGTAGAACTGAATAGTTGATTAGCTTTCAGATTTGGTAAATTCTGTCTAGTTAGCATCATAGTTCTAGTTTGGGCGAAATTTTATATTGAGTGAAAGTCTTGTTAGTATTCTAGTTTTAAATTGGGTGAAAGTTTTTTTTTTAAAGGGTTATATTCATTCACCCCCCCCCTCTGAATTCTGCATCGAACCCAACAATTGGTATCAGAGCGGTTCTCTGATTGTTCAGATCCAACGATCTGCAGAGGATCCTGGTGTCCCTTGTGCTTATCTGTTTCTACCCTTTGCTTCATTAATCTGTTTACGGATTTACTCAATGGGTTCTCCACCGATTTTCAATGGCTCTAACTTTAACTCATGGATTAGCAGTCTTCACAATTATGTGAAAATGATTAATCCGGATTTGTGGAAATTAATTTCACAAGGTCCCCACAGATTGCCAAAAGAAAAGTCCAAATGGACTAAAAGTCACAAGTCAAAATATGGAGAAAATCAGAAAGCCTTTAACCTGATGAGAGCAGCTACTGACAAGGCTCTACACTCTCATTTTTATGACTGCAGGTCCGCTAAGGACATTCTGGATCAGCTGAAGCTAGCTCAGAGGATGAATAAGAACAACTGCATGATGGCTAACGAGAGCAACCATAGCAGTGATCAAGAGGAACTCCAAGATGCTGAAAAGGTAATCATCCCCTTCTCTAGTTTCACTTTAGATGACTGGGAAGATGCCTATGCTGATCTGTTACACTCCCATGAAAAAATGAGTAAGAGGTATAGAAGACTGAAAAAGAAGCTGGAAAATCTAGGAGGTGAAAATCTTGAAACTCTGAAAACTGAAAATGAAATCTTAAGAAGACAACTACAAGACTTTGACTCTATTACTACAGATCTAGATCATTTGAAATCTGAAAAACAAACTTTTATGAAACAAATTGGTCTACACAAAGAGGAGAGTCAAAAGCTTGTTTGTGAAATTGTTGAACTAAAGGAAAGGCTTAGCTTCGTTGATCAGACTCATAACAATGACGCTGTTCAAAATGAAAGATTGGTGAGAGATTTAGAGTGTATCAATTCTGAATTGGAAGAATTGAAATCTGAGAATGAAAAACTCAAAAACCAATCCAAAGAATTTGAACATAGATCAATGTACCTTGAAAAAGAAAATGGTTTGATCTCTGAGAAATTGGAGGCTGAAAGAACAATGAATTCAGATATTCAGAAAAATCTTGACAAATTTCAATCTGAAAAACAACAAGAAATGTTTTATGAATGTCAGTCTTCAATAGATAAATTGGTGTTTGATGATGAACTCCTAGACCAGAACAGCAAACTGAAAGAGGAAATCAATAAGTTGAAACACCTAAACACACAGATGACAGATAGGCTAATGACGATTGAAAAAGGCAAGTGTGTGAGTGTGGATAATTCTGATAGGTTGATGAATGCTGAACAAGAAATTGAGAGTCTAAAAACCATCAACTTAATGTTAAATGGAAATGTCAGTTGCAGTGAACAGAAAATAGCTGGATATGAGCTTACTATCACATCCCTTCAACAAGAAGTTGATGATCTTTACAAGTCCTTATCTAAAACTGACAAGGAAATAGAATTAAAACAGGAAGTTGAAAAACTCAAGAGTCTGAATGATGCCTTGCATCAACAAGTCATTTCCTGTGAAACAGATCTGTCCAAATATGAAGCTAAAATTGCTGATTTGAATTTTGAAATTAAAGACGTGAAAAATTCTCTATCAAAATTTTTCAAAGGTAAGGACAATCTGAATAAGCTTCTTGGAAAGAGTGATAACTTTGAGAGAAAGGGACTGGGCTATAGTCCGACAAATAAAAGGAGTAATGGGAATGAAACATCTACGGTTTTTGTCAAAGCCACCAATCAGAACATAACCTCTGCTCCTTCTGTCTTCAAATTCACTGCACAAAAATCCACTGTGAAACCCAAAACTGTGGAACAAACTCCAAAACAGAAAAAGGGTGAAAACTCACAGAAAAAGGAAAAAGGCACTCCTGTTGCTATAAAAAGGGCTACACACAATTCACATGATCTCACATACACTCATATTACAAAGGGGTCATGTTATTACTGTGGGAAAGGAGGTCACATAATGGAGGACTGTGGATTGATGTTAAAGGATGAGCATGCTAGTGGAACTTTACATTCTAGAAATTCTTTTGATAGAAACCATGTTGCTAGGAAGCCTGATGCCTCATGTTATTATTGTGGGAAGCATGGTCATCTCATGAATGAATGTTTTATCATGAAAGAAGACAATAAACTACATGCCAAGTCTTCCATGCACTTTTATGATCCATATGGATCGAAACATAATTCTAGTCAGCACATCGTGTGCTTCAACTGTAATAAGCCTGGGCACAAGGCTGTTGAGTGCTGGTTTAGATCTACTTGGGGTAAAAATGGTTTTCATAGAAGAAATTCTTTTGCATGCTTCCACTGTGGGAAAAATGGGCATACAGTCAAGGACTGTTGGTATGTTCAAAAGAACTATGTTAAACCCCATTTTGTCAAATTCCCTGCAAAAACTTTTGTGAAAATTTCATGCTATAACTGTGGGAAGCCAGGCCATAAATCTGCTGAATGTTGGATGGTTAAGAACAAGCATCAAACTGCTCATGCATATAACAGAAAATCTTATGAACATGTTTATAAACATCACCCTGCTGCTAATGTGCATCATAAGAATCAAACACCAGCCAGTTCATGTAGATACTGTGGAAAATTTGGACATTCTATGGATGACTGTTCACTGATGAAATTTGATGATAATGTTGCTATGAAAATGTTTAGAAAACCTGTTAGGGCTAACGCAGGACCCAAAGCTACTTGGGTCCCTGCAGGATCAAGATGATCAAATATCTTGCAGGTGTGCCTTGGAGGGAGAAATAAAAGGGGGTTAACCAAGGCGCTCAAGAATGAAAACCCCATGATTGAACTTTTCAGGTCAGTTCTGAAATGTGTTTTAAATTCCATTATCTGAAACTGTGAGCATGAAAAATGTGTGCTTCATGTTGATTTGCTTGATTGATTGTTGATGATCTCTCCATGTCTAGCTGATCAGTCTGTATTCCAGACTCAGCTATTGAATTCATTTTTGCATATATCTGATGCTCTTCTCTTACTATATGTTGAACTGAAATTGAATGCTTCGCTAAGCATATTCAGTTGATGCACTACATATGCTTTGTGTCAACGCATTGCATGCTTGTATTTGAATGCATACTTGGACTAAGTGTGAATGGTTCATTTAGTGTACACTGTCATTGCATGTGTTAATAATGCCGTTCAATGCATGAAGGACTGATTTATGTTGCATTGTCCTTGTTAACCCTGGTATATCAAATGGTATGTTACTAAAAGGCAGGGAAATCTGCCCGGAGGTTCCTACCATGTGTGAGATGGTCTTTGAGACCAGGTCCTCCGCCTAGTACCATGGGTCTAGTCTGCATGTAGAACAGTCTAATGCATAGCATATCTCTTGCATCATGATGTCAGGGGGAGCTGAGAGTTCTATTCAATTCTTTGAATCCTTTTCACTTCCCAGTGTTCTCATTCAAATGATTCATATTCTTTGACAACGGTTGCTCATTGAACCATATTGCCACTTGCTATCTTTTCCTCATCAGTTTCACTAAACAACAGCTTTGCATCTGGTTCAGTACATTGAATGGTGATTATTGCAATTGTTCACCTATAAGAATCACTCTTACAAATTGAAAAGAACTAAAGGTTTAACCTTTATAAATTGGAGAGTTAAGTGTCTGCACTTCAGAAATTGAGATAAAAGAAAATTTTTATAGCTCTTAATCTTTGTCTCATGGCTAAAATAGAAAAAGTTTTTTTTATGCCTAAATGTGTTAATCTGGAAATGTTTAGAACAGGTGAACAAGAGTGTGTAATGTTTTTCAATCAATCACTCTAAAAGATTTAAGGGCAGCAGTAAATAAGATCATAGATGTAAAGAACTGAACATTGTGACAGAGCAATGGCTGATTGCACTGAGAAACTGTGAATTCCTCCAAAGAAGTAGGAAAATTCACATGTCATGAAGTGCTTTAGACTATCTCTGTTCGTAGGGTCAAATCTATAGGAGGAGTCCTCACCAAGTAACTGAGGGTACTGGCCTCTAATCAAGGTGTACCCTTAATGTCAAAAGTGAAGACTATTCCTCGTGGGTCTTGATCTGAAGTAGATCATATAGTTTATGCCTAGTAACTGGGGGTACCTGCCTCTTATCAAGGTGTACACCTAATGTCAACAGCATAAATGCCATAGGTCTATTCACTTAGTTCAGTTTCAGAAATTGAAAAAAAAATGAAAATCAAACTGCTGTAACCCTTCGAAAAATCAAAAGTCAATGAGTGAAAATTATTTTTATCAATACATATTCAAGTTGCCTCTCTTGAATTTCCTTGTTTAAACACAAAAGGGTATTATTTCAGACTTATCTATTAATACCATGTGCCCTAGATTCATTGCTATAAATGGAATCTAAAACTCTTTCTCAGGGGTCAGGTGTTTTACTCTAGATTTATCACTGATTAAACCTGAATTTTTGAAAATTGTATGAGTGGTGATTCTTATACTCTAAACAGTTGGTTATAATCATGCTTCCTTTCTGAACCTATGATTCAGCTGTTATCAAGTGATCCTCCTACCTTTTCTACCTGTGTTATCTGTTCATATTCCTTCTCAAAGGGGGAGCTTTTAATTAGGGGGGGAAATTGACTGAACTTTTATACATGCTATAGTTTCTCAAATTATTTTTCTTTTTGATGAAGTCAAAGGGGGAGAATAATTTGAGTCTTCAGATTACCTCAGAATGCCTCACATCATCATAATGACTTAATGTATTGAAAGTGTTGCCATCATCAAAAAGGGGGAGATTGTTGTGCCCATGCATGTGGTTGTGATTTTGATGATGGTTTTAATGATGGCTTTGATGATTGGTTGTTGATGTGAGTTAATCAAATGTTCAGTCATCTTGCTGCTCAGTTTAGATTAACATAATTGATGTTCAGTCTTGTTACATGTTAAACTGATGCATAAAGCATTCATTGCTGTGGTTTTGATGATTGATATTGTATTTTGATGATAGCAATGATATAGTGTTTTCATGACATTGTGCCTTGATGATTGCATCATGACTGTGACTGGTACAACTGATATATTGTTTATGTTAGACTTATGTTATGTGCATAGTCTATACAGTGCATCGTGGGGTTTATGCCCTAAGTCTATTCACTGCACATGCATCATTCGTCCAAGTCCATACATTGGACTGTAGTGTGCATTTGGCGAACACATCGCAAGTCTAGACATTGCACTGTAGCATGCATTTCCTTAAAGTCTATACATCGGACTGGTTTGCATTGGCTAAGTATATACAACGTCAGCTCATGCCTTGTCTTAGACAAAGTCTACACAATGGCTTTGGGTCTCCAAGTCTATACAGCCTTTTGCTTCGCCAAAGTCTGTACATTGGTCTGCATAGGCTAAGTGTTCACATCGTCAAGTACAATCATGCACTGGTCATGTAGTCTGTACAGCGTGAAGTCTATACTTTGGCACTGTAGCTTGCTCGTGCAAGTCTATACCTTGGACTGTTCTTCATGTCTGTACATCAGATTGTACATCATCTTCGTGCTGTTTCTGTACTTGAGTTTTCGTGTTGTTTCCCCTCACTAACACGAAAAGATCTCGTGTTGTATGAGCATACAACACTTCGTGTTGATTTCCATGCGTGACAGGAAAGCTTGTATGAGGTTAGACTTCGTGTCGTTTCCCTTGTCTTCATCTTCGTGTTGTTTTAGTGTCTACATCTCCGTGTTGTTTTTATGTTTCTGTCTGAGTGTTGCTCTTTCGTTCTTGACTTAGTGTCTTTCTCGACTTGACCACACTTCATGTCGATTCTTGGTTTTCTACACCCCGTGTCATTTCACCTCGTGCTGTTCTCACTGTCGTCGTGTTGTTTTCACCGCGTGTCGATTATTGTTTTTCACTTAGTGTTGTTTTCACTTCGTGTCAACTTCACTTCGTGTCGTCTCTTTGTATTTCATCTTCATGTTGTTTTCAACCCGTGTCGATTACTGTTTCGACTTCATGTTGTTTTCAACCCGTGTCGATCACTGTTTTTACTTCGTGTCGTTTCTCCGTCTCAGGTCTTCGTGTCGTGTTTTCCACACCGCGTGTCGTTGTCGCTTTAGTAACCTCATCTCGTGTCGGTTACTATTGTTTTCACTCCGTGTTGATTTCATTTCGTGTCAACTTCACCTCGTGTTGTTTTCATTTCGTGTCAACCTCGTCTTGGTGTCGTACTTACTTCGTGTCAGTTACTGTTGTTTCTGTGTCTTCGTGTCGTTTTTGTTCCACTGCGTGCAGAACATTGCAGCACCTCGTGTTGCTTTCTGTATACCACCTCGTGTCGTTTCCCTTTTCTTTCTTCGTGTTGTTCTTCCTAGACCTTGTGTCTTTCATTTGTTGAAACCATACTTCATGATTGGTTTCTGTCTTGTCTTCGTATGTACCTCGTGTCGTTTCCTTATTCTGTCTTCGTGTTGTCTCCGTGTTGTTGCCGTTTGTTAGCTCGTGTTGTTTCGTTCTAACCTCGTCCAGGTTTCTTCTAAAACGCTGTTCTTCTGATAAGTCTATACAGAGTTGTTCTTTAAACTGATGACTTATCCGATACCCTGTTTTACAGGTGCTTTGATCGTGAAGCTTAAGGAGGGCACGTGATCCGAGGCTGGAATAAAGTCTGCTGAGAGACTGCCACGTGGTCCGAATTCTTAGGGCTGGAAATGTGGAGGTCACACGTCGTGGCTGATGATGCTGCTGCTGCTGCTATATATATGAGCATTCTTCCATAGATGAAGGTGATCGAGTTGGCAAGAAGAAGAAAAGCTCATACAGAGAGCCACGATCCAGATAGAAAAAGAAAAGAGAAAGGAGAAGAGCAGAAGAAGAAAGGAGAAAGAGAGTGAGAAAGAGAAAGAAAGAGAGGTTGAGTAAGAGATCGAGATAGCAGAGTGTGAAGAAAGGAAGAGGAAGAAGAATAGAGAAGAAGAGAGAGCTAGAGTGATAGAAGCTTCAACAGAAGATCTGTTCCTGCTGTAGCGTGGATCAAATCCAGGCCAGCCAGCTCCTGCGAGAGCCACATTTGTTTTTATCTTTTCAGCCTTCTGTTTCTGGTTTCGTTTTTGTTTTTATCCATTTACTGTATTTCCGATCCTCTGTAGAGAGGTCGGGGTTCCTCCTGTGGGTTCAGGAGAAGGGAGACTTTGTGTCTTCGATTTGCAAGTAGCTGGGTGCTACTTGTGGTTGGTACCCTCCCGTGTGGAGGAAGAGAGACTTGCGTCTCTGGTTGCCTTTGACAGGGTGTCATCGGTTGTTTCCCTCCGGGTTGGAGGAAGGGAGATTTATCTCCGGTTGTGCTTCCCTCTGGGGTTCAGAGGAAGAGAGACTTGGGTCTCTAGGTTCCCCTCCGGGTTGGAGGAAGGGAGGCTTGTTCCTCCGGCTCTGGGCTTGTGAGTAGCAAGTCCGGTGGTTCCCTCCGTGTGTGGAGGAAGAGAGACCGTGTGTCTCTGGTTTCCAAGTGGCTGGAGTCACTTGTGGGTTCCTCCTGTTTGTTCAGGAGAAGGGAGATTGCTATCTCCGGTTGCAAGTAGCTGGGTGCTACTTGTTGATTCCCTCCGGTTTGGAGGAAGGGAGACTTGTCTCCGATTCTGGGCTTGTGGATTCAAGTCCAGGGGTTCCCTCCAGGTCTGGAGGAAGAGAGACCTTGTGTCTCTGGTTTGCTAGTGACTGGTGTCACTAGTGGTTCCCTCCGGTTGGGAGGAAGAGGGGAGGTTGTTCCCCTGGTCAAGCTGTTTGGCAGCGTTTGTTGCAGACTGAGTCTGCTGTTTCTAGCGTGAGCTAGTGGAAGCCACACTCGGTTTGAGTGTGGGGTGGATGTAGGTCTGGAGGACCGAACCACCTAAAAACCCCTTGTGCATTGTGGTTTGATTTGTTCATTTGTGCTTCCGCTAGATGAATGCATAGGGGCACTCCATGTGTTTGCTAACTGGTAGAACTGAATAGTTGATTAGCTTTCAGATTTGGTAAATTCTGTCTAGTTAGCATCATAGTTCTAGTTTGGGCGAAATTTTATATTGAGTGAAAGTCTTGTTAGTATTCTAGTTTTAAATTGGGTGAAAGTTTTTTTTTTTAAAGGGTTATATTCATTCACCCCCCCTCTGAATTCTGCATCGAACCCAACACAGGACAGCACAGACTACATGAGACGGTATCGAGCTACGTACAGGGACCGCCTCTCCCTCGGTGGTATGGCAGGGGTAAGTGTGAAATGAAAATGATTCACTCTTTTATACGTATATGCATGTGATATTAACTTATATGCAATGCAGGATGCTCGTGACTGATTGATCGCCGACCTGCGGGCCCAGCTGGCGGACGCCAGGCGGCAGTTAGTGGCCATCCGACAGGAGTTGGAGATCCTGGTGAGTCTATGCAATGCATTTTTGTGACCTGGATTTTTGATACTTGGCCTCTGACTGTCGTTTGCTCTGTGTTTCAACAGGCCCACCAGGCAGCGACAGCCGGGACGGCTGGTGGAGCGGGTTCCAGTTCGTGGGGCCCTCCCCCGGAGGTCTCTGCCCTTCAGGAGCAGCTGGTGTATGCGGTGGCTCGGGCTGAGGAGGCCGAGCGTGACCGCGCGGCTCGAGTGAGTGTCTGCCTGAGCCCGACTCTCCTTCTAGCTGCTTTCCTTCTATCACTGCTCTCTCACGGTGCATGCGTGCTTCGACAGGTGGCCGAGATTCGGGAGGCCCTGGCCCGTGCTGTTCGTGCCGAGCAGGAGCGCGATGCCTGGGCGGCAGAGCGTGACGCCCGGAATCCGGAGCTAGAGGAGGAGCGGCGACGGGAGTCTGAGGAGCTTCCTCGCGACGTGGTGGATCTGCGGATCACCCTCGAGCTGTCGAGGAGAGAGGCGATGAGAGAGAGAGAGGAGAGGGATAGGGAGATCCTAGAGAGAGAGAGGGAGAGGGAGAGGGATAGGGAGATCCTAGAGAGAGAGAGGGAGAGGGATAGGGAGATTATAGAGAAAGAGAGGGAGTACAGGAGGGCAGAGCGACATCGAGATTGGGACGAGAGGAGGGCTCTGGTGGCCCTGGTGTCGGAGCTCCGACTGAGTCTTGGCACGGCGGAGGGGAGACTTCGGGAGAGTGAGGAGCGGTATCAGAGGGCGAAGGAGCGCGGGGCGCGACTTCGTCAGTCTGGTTCCTTTTCCGTGGGCAGCTTTCTAGTTTCTTCGGCCGAGGAGCGTCGCCGCACCTTGGAGGCTGGCATGGTGCCACCTGGGGAGGCGAGCACGGCTTCTCAGGGTTCGCAGAGGCCCCCTAGGGATCCCCGTCAGAGGAGGGAGGAGAGAGATGACCAGGAGGGTGATGGCAAGAGTTAGAGAGTTGCTTGTACACTCTGCCTTCCTTACTGCATGATGTACTTTCGACTATTATATGAAATGAAAATGGCTTTCTTGTGTTGTGTGTACCCTTCCTCTCTCACTTTTCTGCTGCACCGAGTTGTTTCGAGGCATGCCTTACGAGACTTTGCCCTGAACAGCGGGGAACTGCGCTTTGCACGGGGGGATTCTGTTTCCTTTCTCCCCCTTTTTTGGGCGCGTCCAGGCGTGAGGACACGTCTTAATCCTCGAATTCAAATTTAAAGCGCCGGGTGGCCTTTCTTCTCCGGTGCCTTACCGGCAAACGAGCCCACCTTCCGCCGAAACTCGCTCGCCCGTCTTTGTCTTCTTCCCCTCGATCCATGGAGTTCGGCGGTCTGGACCACGGCGAAGGTGGAGAGGGACGCGGGACCCCTTGCCTGAGGAGGGACGCGCCAGAGCACGGAACGGCGTCCATGGAGGAGGAAGGGCTGCTTCGGGCCCCCGAGGGACCCGAGGGGCCCGATGTCGGGGAGGGAGGTGAACACGGTCTGGTAGGTCCTCCGATCTCTTCCTATTTGATCCATTTTGAGTTTTAAAGCAAGCCGTGCGAGGGGAGAAAGGGTTCGGCGAGTGTTGCCTTTATGTGATGGACGCGTCCTAGACAGGAGACACATCTTTGTTATGATGTGAGGCCCTTCTTCCTTGGTGCAGGACATGGCTAGGACCCTGGGCCTGGCCGATGAGTGGGCAAGTGCAGACGAGCCGAGCCGCGTCAGGAAGGAGAGTCGCGGCAAGGCGAAGCTTGAAGACTGGCGCATACGTCTCCCTGGACAGCAAGGGAGCGTACTGGCGCAGGATAGTGCCGACTTCCTGCGGCAGTAGAGAGAGAGTTACGTGGGTCTTCCCCAAGCCAGGGATACGCGCGACGTCAACGGCTCGCGTGCCCAATTAGCTGAGGTCAGGCGGCAGCTAGCCGCCACTCAATAGGAACTGTCGCTCCTGGTAAGCTAAGTGCTGCATTTTCTATTTTTTAAATATGGAGCATAGCTGACGGCTGTTGTTTGTTCGTTCCAGCGTGCCCAGCAGACAGCGATGGTGGGAGTGGCTGGCGGCACATCTTCCAGTTCCTCGGCCCCTTTTCTTGAGATTACCTCCCTCCGGGAGCAACTTGCCGGTGCGGTGGCTCGGGCTGCCCGGGCGGAAGAGGAGCGTGATGCCTGGGTGGCGATTGTAGCAGAGCTGCGACATCACGGTGAGGAGAGACCTTCTCCAGACATCCTGGAGTTAAAGGTTCTTCTGCAGATGATGAGGAGAGGGACAGAGAGAGAGAGTCGAGAGAAGGGCCGAGCGTCAGCGGGATCAGACTGAGAGGAGGGCCTTGGAGTCCCAAGTGAGGGAGCTCCAGCTGGGCCTTCAGGCCGTCGTGCAGAGGCTAGGAGGGATGGAGATGCGCTACGAGAGAGCGCGAGAGTTCGGGGAGCGACTGCGCCAGTCTGGTCGCTTTGCCGCTAGTGGCTTCTTCGCCACGCCAGGGAAGGAGCAGCGAGTCATTGCTGTGGAGCCGGAGCCACGAGGCGAGGCGGGTGCTACTACACGGGGATCCAGGAGGCTTCTGAGGGACCCTCACCTCAGGGGAGAGGAGAGGGACGCCTAGAGGGACGAGCATGAAGATAATGGCACGAGTTGGCGAGCCAGTGGACCCGCCTCATCTCTATGATTGTAGTGTTTATGACAGCTTATGTAGAATTATGAATGGAGTGATTTGATTTTCTGCTGCTTGTTTGTTCTCTTGTACGTTGCTTCTTCCCTACACTTCTTCTCCTTTGCACTGTTCCCATGTGATGGGTCTACCGAGACTCCACCCCAAGCTGAGAATCGTGTTTTGTTGTGACCATTTTCCACGGGAATCTGCCGTCGAAGTCAATA
Source organism: Amorphophallus konjac (assembly GCA_022559845.1). NCBI lineage: Eukaryota > Viridiplantae > Streptophyta > Magnoliopsida > Alismatales > Araceae > Amorphophallus > Amorphophallus konjac. Next base: position 140,051,361 of record CM040129.1, read on the forward strand.
ATGACGGCCCTAGTCTCTTTTCCCGGATGTTGTGTCAAATTTTGCGGACGTCCTCCAAAACATGATAGGGTATCCCTAGACAACATAGGGGACTAGTCGTCATATTCATTGTCCAATCAATCACCCTGTGCGAGCGGTGAAGTGACACACGGGACCGCATGGTAGGTGCCTCATCGCGAGGGCTATCATTAAAGGTGATGGAGGCAATCTTGGCCTGCACTCCTTCCATTTCTATAAATTCTTGTCCCTTTTATCCTCCCAGGTATATCGAGAGCTAACTCGAGGAGCACAAGTTCTCATGGGAGAGGAGGAGTTCAAAATTACGAGAGTTGGATGGAGGGCGAATCTTCCCACTCCTCGAAGAGAAGTAGGTCCAATGGTAGTAGTTCCAGGAGGCTTTCGGACCTCGAAGGGCACTTCAGCGAAAGGGCCCAATCACAACTCGTAAGCTGAGCTTTCCTGCCCCCTTTTCCATTCTTTTTTCTTCCTTTCTTTCTGACCAAACCTCCTCTCCATTCCCTGCATGCGTAGAGTGTGATGAAATCACAGATCTCATGGGAGTTGGTAGTGGCAGCATACCGAGGTCTCCCAGATTTTCAGAAGGCGAGGCTAGACATGATGGGATTTAGCACCTTTCTTCGGATCGAGCCGCTTGAGCCCGACCTGGTCCTGATCCAAGCCTTGTGTGAGAGATGGGACCCAGTGAGTCGGGCATTCCTGATGCCCTGGGGGCACATGGTGCCCAGTTTGGAGGATGTGGTCCGGATCACAAGCCTGAAGGTGGAGGGTGAGGCAGTGACCGGGGTCACTTATGCGGATTACCGAGAAGGTGCTCGGAAGCTACTGGGTTTGGACCTAGATGGTCGGAAAAATAGGTCGGTAGCTAGGGCGTCCCTCATGGATGCATTAGGGCTCACCGACACTCGTCGGCGGGATGACGAATCCTCAGAAGAGTTCATGGAAAGGATGAAAATAGGATGCCGTGCCGTGTACTGCACAGATTTCGGCAACTAGGAAAGATGCAACATAGATTTGAGGTGATTTCTCCTCTTCCTTTTGGGGAGATTGGTACTGAGCTCGAAAGGGGACGGTATCCAATGTCACTTCCTGGAGCTGCTATCAGACCTTGAAAGAGTAGGATACTATGCCTGGGGAGCTGCCATGCTGGCGCACTTGTTTGCAGGTCTGTTCCAAGAAGCGGACCGTGAGATGACTGTGAGTGGTTTCACACCATTCATCCAGGTATTTTTGGTTTTACTTGTTTTGTATTTTTTTCTTGTTTTTGTAAGGTACTGATGACCTGCGCCGAGCAGCTGTGGAGCTATTATTACCTCCCCATGGGGAGAGCGCGGCATTGGCGACCCGCGATGGTGCCGCTAGCCAGACGGTGGCAACCCATCATGAGTGCGGCACCCCTAACCTACCAACTGGTGGTGCTAAGGCGGGAGCTACAGGAGTTCCCTGCAGCGATGGTGGGATTTTTTTGAATTATTTTATTTTTATCTTTGGTCTTGACTGACTAAACAGGTATGCACAACCTAACCTAGGTAAATTGGAGACCCTACTCAGACATGGTCGATGCCGACCAACCATGGGTTCTAACAAGTCGTGCCCGGTTCGGACGGAAATTGTGGATGCACTGCCTGAATGAAATCGAGCCGCTTCGGCTACGATTGGTTATGAGGACTTTGGGACTGGCTCAAGACTGGGTGGATACGGCTGCGCCACCTCGTGTCGGGAGAAAGACGTGGGGATCGGTGACCTGCATTGACTGGCGCGTGCGGTTCCCTGAACAGTATGAAGACTGGCAACGGGGTGGCACGATTGTAGAATCACATGCGCGGGATAGCGAGGACTACTTGCGTCTATATAGGACAAAGTACGCAGAGCGGCTCCAACCCCGGGGACTTGTGGAGGTAGGTTTCCCCTTTTTCTCTTTTCTTCTTTCTCCCTTTTTTTGGTTTTCTGGTGGAAACACTGACTCGTATGGCTGCAGAATATCCGTGACATGATGATAGCGACTTTACGAACTCGCTTGGCAGAGATGGAGCAACGGTTGGGCGATGCCCGTGGAGCTACGAGCGCCTCGGTAGGTGTATAGTGCGTTCCTAATTAAAACCCCAGATTCCAGATGTTGGCTGCTAATTCATGTGGTTATAGCATGCCCAGATTGATGCGGCTTCCTCAGCGATGGGAGTAGGCGGTGTCTCTTCCAGCTTGTGGATTCCTACCTCAGAACTTGATTTGCTTCACGAGCAACTTGCTAGTGCCACGCAGCGTGCCGCGGAGGCAGAAGGGATGCTCTCTATACAGGTAAGAGTCTCAGTGTTGAGTTCTCCTTGTTTATGCCTTGCCGCGTATCTTGAGATGGTACACTTGGCAGGAAAAGAAGACGGAAGATGCGTTTGCCCATGCCGCGCAGAGGGACGCCAGAATAACAGAGCTGGAGGAGGAACTGCAGCGTCGTCCAGATGACCACTCTTCCAGGGATGCTATGGAACTGAGGATCACTCTCCAGTTGGAGAGGGAAGACCGTGAGAGAGAACGTGCAGAGAGAGAAAGAGACGCAGAGAGAGAAAGAGCCAACAGATTGACTGAAAGGGAGGAATGAAAGGCCATGGAGGCCCAACTATTCGAACTCTGAACCAGCCTTGGTCTTGCTGAACAGTGGCTGAGAGATGGTGAGGAGCGCTACCGAAGAGCACGAGAGTGTGGCTTTCGTGTTGGTAGCTTCTCTGCTATTTCCGTGGATCAACGCCGGTGTGTGGGAATAGGAAGGGGAATACAGAGCGGTAGGAGTACCGCTTTTCGTAGTTGGGTAGCACCCTTGAGAGCATTTTGCCGGGAGTGTGGTGGGACGAGTGATGCAAAGAGAGAGGGCGGAACTTGATGTAACTTTTTGTTTTTGGAAAGGAATAAAATACAAGATTTGGTCTGTTTGATTTTCACCTTTACTTTTGTCGCCTCGAATCCCTACACACATCACTGAAACAAACAAATCAGAATTTCTGCTCTGACCTGGCCCCTTGCTCAATAAGCAAATGGTCACATTGACTATCCTTGATAACTGGTCAAGGGGCCAAGCCTTTATTTAAGGAAGGCGAGAGAAAGATGCAGTGATGATAAATGCGACAGGCAAGCACACGAATGCAAGCGGTATTAAAAGTGAGATGTTGCACGTAAATACAATCATGCAAAATTTATTTGTTTTCTTTTTATATTTGGCATTTTTTTGTTTTATCATAAAAAAGATTTTTTTTTGTTTGCAAATATGTACATTCTCTCTTTTCCATTTTTTTTGCTGCTTTTATTATAAAATTTTTTTGTTGCTAATGCCTGTCAAGCACCCAAATGGCACCCGACCTATACGAGAACAGGGGTTTCTTACTAACCTCTCAAGTATCCTAAGTGCACATCTAGGTTGATTTGGGTCTCTAGACCCCTCGAATGATGATCCCGCCGGCTAAGACTTACCCTGATGACAATACCGTCATGCCATGCTTAGGCTCCCAGTCGCTTCCGACCACAGGGATTCACCCAAAAGGTGTTTGAGGTAAATGATTTACCCGACCCGGGTCTGTTTCCTCACAACTCTAGATGGTATATGATGGAACACCCTGGAACCCAAACGACCAACCGCGCGACGCTGACCCAGAATCAGACGCCGTCGCACCCATAGGTGACGCGCTTGCATTGGCCTAAGCCCAAGGTTAAGCAAGAAGACATCAAGGTGGTAAACAGGGGTCTTGACCATCCAGAAACACAGAGACTCATTCGCAGTGATAGCTTTTGCTTTTCAAAGTAGGCAATCAAATGTGTATATTAAAATAAGGTCGCAGACCTTGGCGGGTTTCGCCCTTTAGAAACTCCATCTAGCTTTCATCTTCAAAGGAAGAAGGAAGAGCGTGGGGGATAAATCTCTTGAGAGGATCGGCAAAACCGTTAACCCGTCGAGCGAATAAGGGCCCATTAACTCTTTCCTTTCGGACAACTTCGGACCAAATCTCGAGCATTTACATTCCATAGCCCCCCCCCTTTTGTGGATTCGAACTTTTGCTTTGAGGGGTTCCATTTATCGCATCAGGCACGGTCACGACCAGGCTCTTGATTTTGATTTTGTATTTCTTTTTGTGAGGGAGATATAGTCATTTGACGTTTGTGGGCTCCCTTTCGTATGCCTGCGGGGACACTGCCCTCTTCTCGTGCTCTGATCGATGCTCGAGGAAATGGATCCTACTCTTGCCCTTGGGGTTTGAGTTTCGATTTCTCATGCTCAGCGTTTTAAGGGCGCCGACTGTCTCATTTGGTCGAAGAGAAAAGAATAAAGATTACATCTTCCGGAGATCTTCTGGGTGGGGCCCCACCGTAGGTGATGCTACCGACCTTTTTTTTTGAATAAAATACATAAGTGAGTACATGTTAGCTTCCTTCGAGCGAGCATAGGCCGACGTGGCCGGACAGGGATCTCCACGGTTCTGGCAAACCAAGACCCGGTGCCTACCAAGCCTTAATGGGCCCTATCCTAACATGAAGGTTAGATGCAGTGACTTGACTACATGGCGACCACCAGGCATTGGCATTTTGAATTTTCCATATTTTTAGTGGTTTTAAATATTTCTTTATTTTTTGATGTTTTCTATCTTTTCATCATTTTTTTTGTTTTGTGCTAAGGGTAGTATTTCTTAAGATAAAGCCCATTCCAAGGGTGGGATAACTCGGTCCCTTCGGCGTTGATTAGCTTGTAGGCGTTGCCAGGGTACACGGCTTGAATTACAAATGGTCCTTCCCAATTGGGTTGGAGCTTAGAACGCGGACCTCCAGGTTTGACAAAATTTCTTTTTACGACCATCTCACCGACTTTGAATTTTCTCTCAACGACTTTCTTTTGGTAAAAGCGAGCGAGTCTATTTTGATACACACGCGCGTGTTCGGCAGCGGCCAGCTGCTTCTCATCCAAGAGTTCCAACTGGGCGAGGAGTGAATTACGACGATCGTCGAGGGGAAATTCCTTGTCCAATTGTACCCTGAGAGAAGGGATCAGAGTCTCGTACGGGACTACCGCTTCCATACTATAAGTAAGGGCAAATGGAGTCTGCCCGGTGGGGGTACGGATTGAAGTGCGATAGGCCCATAGGGCTTCGATAAGTTTTTCTGGCCAGTCTGAAAACTTACTAGACTCGCAGGTTTTTTTGATGATTTTGAGCAATGCTTTATTGGTGGCCTCCGCTTGGTCGTTACCTTGTGGGTAATAAGGTGATGAATGATGCAATGCAATTGCGTACCTTTTGCAGAGGTCGTATAGGTCCTGAGAAATGAACTGTGGCCCATTGCCGGTTACGATTGTGCTTGGGACGCCGAATCTGGCGAGGATGTTCTTCATGATGAACTTGCAGACTGTTGACGCCTTGATTTTCGCATAAGCTTCGGCTTCGGCCCATTTGGTGAAGTATTCTGTCGCAGTAAGGATGAAAGATTTCTGCTTGGTGAGGGAATTGGGATCACCTAGGGGACCAATGATGTCGAATGCCCACATGGAGAAAGGCCACGGGGAGGATATTGGATGAAGTGAGGAAGATGGTGAATGGATTTTATCAGCGTGAAGTTGACACTTGACATACCTACGGACATAGACAGCACAATCCTCTTCCATAGTGAGCCAATAAAAGCCTTGGCGAATGATCTTCTTGGCGAGCATCTGACTACTCACGTGGCCACCGCACACACCCGAGTGCGTCTCCTCTACACATTTCCAAACCTCATCGTCACCAAGACATCTTAACAGAATACCAGTAAGGCTCCTCCTATAAAGTAGACCTCCAACCAATGTATATTTCTGAGCCACCCTTCTTATGGCTTTCTTGTCCTCTATGGTGGCCTCTTCAAGATAAGACTGATCTTGGCAGTATTTGACGATTTCATAGAACCATGGTTTCTCTTCATCAGCCAGTTCTTCTTCGGCCTCTGCCAACATGATTTCCCTCTTCTCAAGGATATCTTCCCGCAGGATCTTCCTTGCTATCCTGTCTTTGATATTTACATAGGAAGCATCATCGATTGCAGGGGCGTGAAATTTGTAGATGGAAATGGACTCAAACCATCTTCCTAGAGGGAACCTTATGGATGATGCCAACGAGGCGAGGGCATCGGCGAGAATATTCTGATGACGAGGGACATGAACAAAGATCAATTTGGTGAATAGTTTAGCAAAGGCAGCAGTGAGTTCTTGGTATGGTTTGAGTTTGGGATCGCGAGTGCGATATTTAGTGAGCACCTGGCGAAGGATGAGTTGACTATCACCTACGACTCGCAACTCAGTGATACGAAAAGAATGAGCGAGTTCTAGGCCAGCTAGAAGAGCTTCATATTCGGCTATATTATTGGTAACTGGAAATTTGAGCTGGTATGCCAATGGGAATGTGAGGCCTTCAGGCGACAGGAGGGCGACGCCGATTCCTCTCCCTTGAGAATTCAGAGCTCCATCAAAATATAGCGTCCACATTGGCTCATCTGATTGGTTGACGGACATTAGTTCCTCATCTGAAAACTCTGATTGGATGGGATCGAACTTGGGAAGAGGATGGTGAGCGAGATGCTCGGCTATGGCATAGCTTTTAATCACCTTTTGCTGGATGTAGGTGATGTCGAACTGAGAGAGAAAACTTTACCAGCGTGCTAGCCTATCGTAGAGAGAACGGGTGGACTAGCCAGATATTCCTTCAACCCTTCAAAAGTTTTCAGACATTTAGAATTTCAGTGGAATTCTACTCCTGGCTTGGTCAATTCGTAGAGAGGTCTACACCTTTGTGAATGTTGGGACACAAACCGACGAATAAACTGCAACCTCCCGATTAAACCTCGGACTTCCCTCAAATTCATGGGAGGCGGCATATCCTTGATAGCCTTGGCTTTGTCGGGATCTATCTCGATCCCTCTTTTGCTCACAATGAAACCCAGCAATTTACCCGACGACACACCAAACACACACTTCTTCGGGTTCATTTTCAATTGGAACTCCCTTGACCTCTGCAAGACCTTAGCCAAAACTTCTGGATGTTCCATCCTGGTCCTTGATTTCACCAACAAGTCATCCACATACACTTTCAGGTATATGTGCATCATGTCATGAAATATGGCCATCATAGCTCTTTGGTAAGTAGCTCCAGCATTCTTTAACCCAAACGGCATGACCATGTAACAATATGTTCCCCAAGGGGTAGTGAATGACGTCTTCTCCTGGTCCTCTTCTGCCAAACGAATTTGATTATATCCTGAAAATCCATCCATGAATGAGAGGGTCTCATATCCTGCTGTGTTATCGATCAACACATCAATGTGAGGCAAGGGAAAATCATCCTTCGGACACGCGCGGTTAAGGTCCCGGAAGTCGATGCAAATCCTGACTTTCCCGTCTTTCTTCATGACCGGAACAATGTTCGCCACCCATTGAGGATAAAGAACGACTCTAATGAATCTGGCTTTGTGGAGCTTATCGACCTCTTCTTTCATTTTCAAAGCCATCTGAGGGTGGAAACGCCTTAACCTTTATTTTACCGAGACGGACCCTGGTTTTAAGGTTAAACGGTGTTCGACCAGGGTCGGATCCAGACCCGGCATATCCTCGTAGCTCCATGCAAACGTGTCCTTATATTCCTTGAGAACTTCAATTAATGCCTCTTCTTCAGAGGGTGGTAGATTATCACTTATGAGGATGATCCTAGGGTCTTCCTCAGTTCCCAAGTTGACTTCTTTGGTGGATTCTTCTACGGCGGTTGACGGCTCGTCGAATCTCCTCATTCCACTAGCATATGCGCCAGCCGCATCCTCATATTCCTCACCCTCATCTTTGTTGGGTTCGTTGCAGGTATTCAGAGGGGGGGGTGAATGAATATAGCCCTTTAAAAATTCGCCCAATTAAAAACTGAAATGCTAACAAGATAAATTAGAACACTCATCTACTGAACCTATAAGCAAACAGTTGGAGCGCCCCTATGCAATCATCTAGCGGAAGCAAAAATAGATAAATCAAATCACAATGCACAAGGGGTTTTTAGGTGGTTCGGTCCTGCAGACCTACGTCCACCCCACACTCAAAATCAGAGTGTGGCTTACTGCTGCGCAGCACAGCTTGCGTCCGCTGGGCATCACAGCTTGCCTACATCAGCTGGGCCTCACAGCTTGCCATCCACTGAGCATCACAGCTTGCTTCCGCTGGGCAATACAGCTTAGCCATCGCTGACTCACAGCTTGAACCCGCCGGGGATTACAGCTTAACCCATCCAGTGGAATCCTCCACTGCAAACGCTGAGCCTCATAGCTTGCTCCGCTGACAAACAGCTTGAAGAAATGTATAAAGGAAAATGAAAGATAGAACAAGACAGCAACGGAAAGCTGAAACAATAAAGCACAAAATATAGCTCTCGATGAGCACTTCTGGCTTGGATTTGATCCAAAAAGCCAGACAACCCAATCTCTCTCACTCTCTCAGCTCGAGCTCTCTATTTCTCTCTTTCTCTTCTTTCTCTTCTTTCTCTTCTTCTTCTCTGCTCTCTGTCTCTCTTTCTTTTCTTCACTCTTTTCTTCTTCTCTTCTGCTGGATCGAAATCTCTGCACTCTGCTCTTCTGCTATTGCTGCTTCTGCTTCGATCAACCTTCAACTGAGGTCGAAGGCTTCAATATATAGCAGCAGCAGGTGGATAAGGGCACGTGTGGCTTCCACAGTTCCCGCCCTAAAAGTTCGGACCACGTGGCAGCATCCAGCAGGCTGTCAGTACACGTGTCCTCATCTGGGCACTGTTCTTATCCTCGGATCACGTGCCTTCATTAGCCTCTGCGAAGAGTGCCTGTCAGATAGATAAGAACTTATCAGGTTAAGTGTAAACCCTGTACAGTCTCTGAAGAATACAACACATTGTATAGACTTTAGTTTTAAAGCCAATGTGCAGACATTACTGTATGGACTTTACAAGACAAACAGCAATGTATAGACTCTTCAATCGACAGGCAGACAATGTATATACTTGCTCAGTGTATGGACTTTATTGAACGAACATGCATATGTATATACTTGCTCAGCCTGAGGTAATGTCTAGACTTCAGCTCAAGACAGTGTATAGACTTCAACCATGATGCATGCAATACAATGCAGATACAGACTGTATAGACATTGGAGTCTAAGACCAATGTACAAACTTTGACAAGCAGAAGCCTGTATAGACTTTACTTAGAAGATGCCCGATGTACAGGCTTCAATCAACAACCAATGTGAAGACATCACGAAGTATAGACTTTCTATATGAAGGGCTGTACATACTTGAACACGGGAGCTCTGAACAGACTTGATCAAGGCAAAGCTGAAGCAGTGTATAGACTCTACGAAGCTAAAGCAATGTATATACTTAGCTGAAGACTGCCAGTCGATGTATAGACTTGGCTGAAGCCAAACGCTGAAGCAATGTTCAGACATTGAAGAACACAACGTACAGCAGTGTACAGACTTAGCCAGCAGACTAGTCTGATGTACACACTTGCTCGTTGTTCAGTCTTCATGTATGATGTATGGACTTCAAGTCTAATATGCACAATGTACAGTCTTTGCGAAGGTAGTGCATTGTATAGACTTCAGGTGTGAAGACATTGTGAATGCAGATGCAATGTTCAGACTTTAGATGAGAAGGCACTCGTTGTACATACTTGCTGAAGAGAGTGTAATGTGCAGACTTTGACTCGATGTACAGACTTCACAACTGATGAATGCAATGCAATGCAATGTATAGACTATGCCTTAGAACGAAAATGCACACTTGAAGAGCATTCAGTAATGTGCAGACTTCAATGCATATGATGCAGCCAATGTATGGACTTCAGCAGTCTGCTGCTGAACAACCGATGTATAGACTTCACAGTCTGCTAAGCAAGCAATGTATGGAATTGGCCGACGCAGACTGAAGAAGCAATGTACATACTATGCAATGTTCAGACTTCATCTTAAAGATAAGAGAAACTCTGTACAGACTTCCAATGAATGTACTTTAACCCAAGGATGCACAATGTATAGAGTTCGCCTTTGAAACAGATGTACAGACTTTGAGGCAGAAGCCACGGCTGTACAGACTTCAGAAGAACAATGCATGAGCAAGCCTAACGGATGTACAGACTTTAAGATGTGTAGACGTTGCCAAAGAGCTGGACGATGTACAGACTTGAAACAAGGCGAAGTCTGTACATACTTGAAGATTCATAGTGTGTAGACTTTGGCAAGGCAACGTCGGTAAAGCTCCCAATGTACAGACTTTCAAAGCTGATCGTAGGTAAAGACTCCAATGTGCAGACTTGCAGTTGCAACGTAGGAACAGATGCCAATGTACAGACTTGCCACCTACCAATGTATAGACTTGGTGGAAGTCATGCAATGTACAGACTTCACGATGAAAGCATGAACAGTCCGATGTATGGACTTGGAATTCCAACAGAAGGATGTATGGACTTTGATAAGAGAATGGCTGTACAGACTTTGCTTCAATGTATAGACTTGGAAGTTCAACGAAGGTTGCACAGTGCAATGTATGGACTTTGCATAAAACGCTACATGAGACGCTGAAGTCTGTATAGACTTTGCTCAATGCGTAAGACGCTAATTGAGACAGTCCACTGTACAAACTTGCATGAGATGGTCAGTGAGACGTACTCTCAGGCTGTACAGACTTTGGCTTGAACAATGCACAATGTATGGAGTTAGTGTTGTGCGAGCAAGACTGCAGGCAGTGTATAGACTTGATGATGTGCAGTGCATGAACAACCGATGTATAGACTTGGCTATGCGAGCAAGCTACACGATGTGTAGACTTAATGAGATGCAATGCCAACTCTGTATAGACTTGGTCGTGTAAGGCGACACAAGCAATGGCTGTATAGACTTGCAGAGAGACGATGCCTAAGACGATGCAATGTACAGACTTAGACGCCTGAAATGCTTAAGACGCAAAGTGAGACTGATGATGTATGGACTTGCTAATGTAATCTAGGGCGATGTGCAGACTTTGTCCACGAACTGTGCACATGCATGAACGATGTAAAGACTCTGAAATGCTTTACCCTGCAGTGTATAGACTTGCTAGTCATCAAACTACATGCAGACAGAAAAGTAACGCACAGAGCAGAAATCAAGCACAACCAATATATCAGTCATACACATGCATTCTCCACAAAAGAAGTTATGTTGCTATCATCAAAACATAATCTCATAAAGCACTCACTGTGTTGCTATCATCAAAATAAAACATCATTGCTATCATCAAAACAACATAGCACATACTTGTGCCTAAGGGGCACAACATTCTCCCCCTTTTTGATGATGGCAACACAATGTGACAGTGAGTCACACACAAAATTTTCTCCCCCTTTGACATAATCAAAAAGAGAAAAATAGTAAAAACATGAGTGCAAAGTGCATTATGCATGCAAATTCTCATAGTGCAAAAAAAAACTCCCCCTGAAGGTATGACTCCCCCTGAATTATTTCTCCCCCTAAATAATAGCTCCCCATTTGAGAAGGAATTTGGACAGATAAGCACAAGGTAGAGAAGGTAGGAGGGTCACTTGACAACAGCATAAGCATAGGTTCAGAAAGGGAGCATGATTATAAACAACTGTTAAAGTATAAGAATCAGCAACATACAATTTTCAAAAATTCAGGCTTAACAGTGATAAATCTAGAGTAAAACACCTGACCCCTGAAAAAGAGTTTTAAATTCTATTTATAGCAATGAATCTAAGGCATATGGTATTAATAGATAAGTCAGAAATAATACCCTTTTGTGATTAAACATGGAAGATCAAGAAAATGCAACTTGAATATGTATTGAGAAAAATAATTTTCACTTAATGACTTTTGATTTTCAAAGGGTTACAGCAGTTTGTATTTCACTTTTGAATTTTCAGAAACTGAACTAAGTGAATAGACCTGTGGCATTTATGCTGTTAACATTAGGTGTACACCTTGATCAGAGGCAGGTACCCATAGTTACTAGGCATAAACTACAAGACCTATTTCAGATAAAGACCTATAAGGAATAGTCTTCACTTTTGATATTAAGGGCACACCTTGATCAGAGGCCAGTACCCCCAGTTACTTGGTGAGGACTCCCCCTATAGATTTGACCCTATGAACAGAGATAGTCTAAATTACTTCATGACATGTGAATTTTCCTGCTTCATTGGAGGAGTTCACAGTTTCTCAGTGTAATCAACCATTGCTCTGTCACAATGTTCAGTTCTTTACATTTATGATCTTATTTACTGCTGCCCTTAATTCTTTTAGAGTGATTGTTTAAAAAATCATTACATACTCTTATTCACCTGTTCTAGACATTTCCAGTTCAACACATTTAGGCATTACAAAAAACTTTTTCTATTTTAGCCATGAGATAAAGATTAAGAGCTATAAAAGTTTTCTTTTATCTCAAATTCTGAAGTGCAGACACTTAACTATCCAATTTATAAAGGTTAAACCTTTAATTCCTTTCAATTTGTAAGAGAAATTCTTATAAAAGAACAATTGTAATAATCACAACTCAATGTACTAAACCAGATACAGAACTGTTGTTCAGTGAAAATGATAGGGAAAAGATAGCAATTGGCAATATGGTCCAATGGCATATGATGTCAAAAGATATGAATCAATTGAATGGGGACAATGAGGAGTAAATAGGATTCAAGAATTGAACTAAACTCACAGCTCCCCCTGACACCATGATGCAAGGATTATGCTATGCAACACACTGTTCTACATGCAGACTATGCACCAAGGATACATGAGGTAAGTATGCAATCAATTCAGGTTTATGCATCCAAGTCATGAACATTTTTATCCTTTTTCAGATTTTTTCAAAATATGATGTAGTGCACTATTCTATATGAAGACTGGACCCATGGTACTAGGCGGAGAACCTGGTCTCAAAGATCATCTCACACATGGTAGGAACCTCCGGGCAGATTTCCCTGCCTTTTAGTAACTTACCATTTGATATACCAGGGTTAACAAGGACAATGCAACATAAAGCAGTCCTACATGCATTGAACAGCATCAATGACAGTCATGCAAATGATGTATGCAGACATAAGACACATGCATTGACTGTGTACACTAAATGAACCATTCACACTCAGTCCAAGTATGCATTCAACAACAAGCATGCATTGCATTGACACAAAACACATGCATTGACACAAAGTCTATATAGTGCATCAACTGAATACACTAAAGAAGCATTCAAATTCAGTTCAACATATAGCGAGAGAAGAGCATCAGATATGCAGAATTGAATTCAATAGCTGAGCCTGAAATGCAGACTGATCAGCTAGACATGAAGAGATAATCATAAATCAAGCAGACAGTTCAACAATTTCAGTTAATGAATTTAAAGCAAAGTTCAGAACTGACCTGAAATATAGAATCCTGGGGTTTTCTGTGGAGTGCCTTGGATCATAAACCCCTTTATTCATCAGCTTCCAAGGCACACCTGTAGCATGTCAATCAATTTGATCCTGCAGGGACCCAAGTAGCCTTGGGTCCTACATTTACCTGGACAGGTGTTCTAAACACCCTTTTTGCAGCATTATCATCAAATTCCATTAGACAACAATCAGACATAGAATGTCCAAAATTTCCACAGTAATAACATGAAACAACAGATTGTCTGGTCCTATGATGCATATCAGCAGCAGCATGAGACCTATGAAACTTAGCATGAAATGTTCTGTTGTTTACATGGACATTTTATTTCTTACCAGCAGCATTGGGAGTAGGAAATTTTACAGATTTAAAATTAAATCTACTTCTTTAAGCATGCCAACAGTCCTTGACTGTGTGGCCATGCCTCCCACATTCGAAGCACCTTGTGTGCTTACCTTTGGAACCGATATTATTTCTATCAAAAGCATCTTTGTTAACATGGAAATTAACAAATTCAGAATTGAATCTCTTTCTCGGATTCTGCCAACATTGAGCAGCAATGTGACCAAACTTCCCACAACAAAAACAATTTAGATTATTTCTCCTAGAAGCATGATTTCTAGCATGAAATTCTTTAACATTCAGATTACCCTTTTTCTGATCAGACAGAACTTTTCTAGCATGCTTTCTGTCATCTTGTTTCATCACAAAACACTCACTCATAAAGTGTCCATGCTTACCACAATAATGACAAGAACAAGAACCATTAGATTTCTTTAAAACATGGCACTTATCAGATGAGTTTTTAGCATGCAGATTGTTCCTTTGAGTTTTTGGGGTTTTCTGATCTTTATTTCATTTTTGAATTTCATGAGCAGCAGCTTCTTTCAATGATTTATTTGAGGGACCAGCTTGATGAGGACATCACCAGCTTTCCCCTTTGTTCGAGGATCCAGATGCTCGCCAGCTATGCTACATCTTGTCCGCCACTATATTTTGAGTCATATGATGTAATTTTCATTTTCTTATCATGTAATTTTCCTTTTATTTGAGTCCAATACCTAGGTTAGGTAGCTATTTACCTAAGTCTAGAGTCATTATGTTGGTTAATGGGCCCAATTATATGGGCTAGGCTCAGGGGCGCTCCCTTCCCCTTGGTTAAGTGTTAGTAGTCCAAAAGTCAGGGACTTATGTGAAAATGTGGGATTCCTATAAATAGGACCCCAATCCCTCATTTGGAGGCTAATGAAGTATTGATAAAATTGCCACAAGAATTTATGCCTCTCTCTCTAGCTCTCTCTCTCTCTCTAAAGGGGGCGAACCCCATTCTCTCTCATCCCCACCCCAAAATTCAAAATTCACTCTCTCTCCTCAATATTCACCTCTAATTAAGACCCCTCCCCCTTCCCCATACCTCCCATTTAAGTCCCCTCCAACCCCTAGGTGGAATCCCCTTCTCCTAGGCAGCTCTCCCTCCTCCCAAGCAACATTTCCCCTTCCCCATACAACCTTTCATTTTCCCAAGGGAGAATCCCTTCTCCCAAATACCCCTTCCCCTCCCCAAGGCAACCCTTCCCATTCCCTAGGCCCCCATTAACCCCTCCATTAACCCACCATTCAAAACAAAGGAGACATCTCTCCTCCCTCTCTCCTTCCCAACCCAAATTCGCATCTCCCCCTCCCTCCACTTGCTAGATCACCTCCCAGCCCCCTTTCTGCCCTTCCCACACCTTGAATCACCCCCTAATAGACCCCCACATAGTTAGGTGTCACCCCCACACCCATCCACCCCATTTCCCACCCCATCTACTCCATCTCCCATCACCTTTCATCACCCTATCCATCTCAATTCACAGGCAGCAGTTGGAGCCCGACTTGCAGAGACCGCCCCGGTGCTGTCCGACATCATCTGGAGGTGCACCATATATCAACGGAAAGGTCTTCCAGTCTTCTTCGGAGGCGAGGTGGAATCGTCTCGTTCCGACTTCACTACATATCGTGGTGCCAATTCTCCCCCGACTGTGCTGGGCTCCCTCTGCAGAGTACCTGAGCCCAGTTAGAAGCTGCACCACGACAAACGGTGAAAGATTAAGGCTACAAGACCTTCTACAAAGTTCTTCCTTTCCCAGTCCTCTATCAGAATCAATAAGCAGAACTGCGTTCGGCATCAGGAGGCCAAAGTTCTCATTTTTCTCCCTCGGCTGCGCGGGTCTGCCCCCCACAGTCTGCAATGACCTGCTTCCGCTCTTCTGAGTCCCCCAGTCCTCTCCGACATCAGATGGCTTCCCCGTCCATTTTTCTGCAAAGAGGGCTCGTCCACGGCTCCAGAAACTCTAGCGGTTTGTGATTCGGAGTCCAGGAGCGGTCGGGGCACTCTCTGCAACCTGCTGCATGAGATCAGAAGCTGCCTGTCCCAGTTTCTGCCCCCCTGTTCGAACCTCCACCACGGCCACATCCTTCAACTTCTAAAGGAGCCACTTGGCCGAGAGCTGCAACCAAGAGTCTTCCACCACTACCAAAAAGCGGCGTCCCTTTTGGCATCAAGAAGTGCCTTTTCCATTTTTTTCCCCGGGCGTGCAGACAGACCGTTTAGGTCCTGCCCCGACAGCCCCTCACTCAAAGGACTCCTCCTCACCGCCCCGACATCCTCTGGTGCTGTTCTTGGTTGCTGCTCGAAGAAGACTCATCCACGGACGTCCTCCACTTGGTCTCGCCTCATTCGGACTTTGGGAGCCGCCGTGGTGACTTCGGCCATCCACTGCTGCCCCTGGGAACAGTCTGCTTCCACACGCAGGGGACCTGTTCCAGAGCTTGTTCCCGCCAGCGACGACTTCGGGACCGCCCAAAAAAAATTACAGTCGTACCTGGGTATGTCAGAGACATTTTGGCGCAAGTCTCATCAAGTTCTGAGTCCGGGAGAGCTCACAGCGGTGACTACATCGACCCCCTGTCTTGCTGTCCCCGACCCGGGCAGATTCGGCCGGGTGCTCCGTCGGCGCGATCGAGCTTATCTCCCCTCCCCGCCTGGCCGGCTTAGCGCCCCTCCCTGTGCGGAGGTAGTGTTTGACTTGTAATATAAAAATCCCCACCCCAAGTCCACCCTCCTGTGTGAGGTGTAGTGATTGTAATTATTAAACAGGGATCAAGCTTCATCGGCGCAGTGTGCGGGGAATCCACACTTCCCCGCTCGCCCTCGTCTCCGACCGGGATCGGTGTATTCACACTGATCAGGTGAGCCTCGGGTTGCCCTACTCTACTGGAATTGCTTGGCTTGTTTAGTATTGCTGCTTAGTGCCGTCGGTCGGTGAGTGAGCGCCTGATCTCAAAATATCATCAATTTGAGTGCCACCGCGGAGCGAGTTGAGAGAGAGTCACTACATCCCACGCCCTTGGCGTGCTGGCCGCCCACAGAATTGGGGCATCCCAGACCCTTAGGGGTACAACCCAAGCTAGTCAAACTTTCGGAAAGGCGAGGTCCATCCTTGGACCCTCACCACTATCGCCGGTCCACCGACGGACTCGGGTGTGCGCGACGCGAGTGAGTTCACTTGAGTGGGTCCGCCGTTCGGTTCAATTGCTTGCAAATTTTCAGGTCTAAGGGGTCGTGTCACATCAATTTGGTATCAGAGCAAGTTCTAGACTTGTCTCTACTAAGTCTAGTCCTAGGGCATTATCAATTGAGTCTCCCTTGCATCATGTTTTCCATCACTCTATTGCATGACCACCCTAGGGAGATGCCCCAAATATCCATGGACCGATTTTACACTGTCACTAACAAGATTCATAACTATCTTGATACCCTCACCACCCGACTTGACCGGCTCGAAACAAAAAGGAACCACGACCCTAGAGCTTGGTCACCTCGGGATGAATTTGGATGGGAAACCAAAGGACCCAGATACCCATGGGAAGAGATGAGGATTGAGATTAAGAAGATCTTCATTCCCCCTTTCCCTTCCAGTCAACCCAAGACCTCCCTTAGGGCCCAAACTCTACCACCACAAATAATTCCAACCCCGATCACCCCCACCATTCAAACCAAATTGGCCATCACCCAACCCACAAATCCTCCTCCCACCCCTTTCCAAAAGGAACTTAAGGAGGTGACCGAAGTCTATGAGGCTCCCCTAGATTGGGAAGAAGAATATGAAGCCCAATTGGGTCAAGAGGACTCATTCCTTCCCAAAGAAAACCCATTGAGCCAAATTGGGTGCACCCTCCCCCATGAGTTACAAGATGCCCAACCTAGGCCTCCACTACTACCCCTCCCCATTCTATCCCAAGTCCCCCATTACCCACCACCCAAAGAGCACCACATGCCAGTCATCATCACCCCACCCACAAAGGACCTACTCACCTCTTTGGTAGAGGAAACCATGATCCCCACACCCGACCCCCTAGTAGGGAACACCCCAGAACCACTCCCCATCTTGGAGGAAAGTCATGGCCAAAAAGAGGAAGAAACTTCACCTTTCATGCCACCCCCAATTTGGAGTGAACTGATCATAAGTGGGCCCTTGGTTAGATGGCTTGTGGAAAATCGGGCTCACCCTATCCTGCCCCTTGCTTACCCTTCCATGGAACAACACCTCCCCATAGTACCCTTATCCACCTATCACACCACAATCCAATCATCCCATCAAGTAGAAACATTAGGGGATCTACTTAAGGGTATAGCTTGGCAAATGGAACTAACTGGCATGTTGACTACAGTAGCCGATCGACCTAGGAGCCTTGACCTCCTACACCTATGTGTTGGATCCATCTCCTCCATTTACACTGTGGGTTGCTACATTAGCGACCTTCTTTTACTCCTCCCTACACCCGACGAGCCCGTTGCTATCCACAAACTAGAGTTGCTTGTCTCGGGTAGAACATCTAGTCCTCCATTCATGGCCGATCATCCCACCAAAAACTTTGGTCTAATCACTTTACTAGAGGAGGAGAGTCCGCCATCAAATGGTTGTGAGGACCATGAGGACCTAGAGTTCCTCTCCTTAGGTGACCCTTACCATGACCCCTTCAATCCCCTCCTATACCCCCCACCTTACTCACCACCAACCTTTTCCTACCCCAACTGACCTTATTGGACCAAGCCCACTCCATTTTCCTAGAACCCTTTGACCCCTATGAGTGGAAACTCTCACACCAAGCCATATACATAAGAGAAACCATTTGGATGGGAATGCATGTGCCACTACATTTTGCATCATTTGGTAGGGCTAGTAAGCCAAGTCATCTCATACATGTCACGCACACTTTAGGCCCAATGCATGACTGGCTCACATTTGGATGTGCTGGTCCTCCCTCATTCATCATTGATCATATGCATGTTAGGAGCATCTACGGGTGTCCAGGTCCCTTGGCATTCATCACCACTTTGTGTGATAGGTTCTCCTACAGATACCATGGCCCTCCCACCATTGTTATGAAGCCCATGCATGATAGGGCCACTAGTGGTTGCCCCGGTCCACCTAAGTTCATCAAGGTCCACATGGCATCATAGCATGATAGGTCAATTTACGGTTGCCCCGGTCCACCTTTACACACCAAGCTCTTCACACCCACACCGCATCATAGTGAATGGCATACGCATACACGCAAGCAATTCGCAATAAGCGGTGAGGTTCACAAAGAGCAGATAAGAGCTCGCGAGCGCCACTTGGAATTTCAAGTAGGTGATTTGGTGATGATGGCATCGGAGTGGCTCTACCTTAGGGTCACCTCCCATTCGAGGGCACGAGGACTTGGACCTTTCCCTGTTCCTAATGGCTTTGGCAACATAGCTTGTGGATTGAATTTACCAATGGGTTATGGAATATACCCCACTTCTCACGTGGCAGACCCGGCACCCTATATGGGCACCGCGATAGATCCTAGTGAGTGCTTTAAGCCTATACCTTCCTTTAAGAGGGACACCCCGGAGAGCCACCACAAAATAGCCTTGAGAGCCCGACGTGTGCACATAGGGGCAATACTATGCAAGCAGGGTTCCATCACCAGCAAGAGGGTGTGCCCCAGCCACCTTGAGAGGATGAAGGACCGTCCCCTGGTCGCAGATGTGGGTTGAGTTTGGAGGTTGAGGGTCACCCTGAGCTACTTTGGAGGACCGCTCCTCCCCCGGTGGGCCCATACTCGACAGAGTCGAGTTCTCCGCAACCCGGGGGTATGATGAGGACATCACCGGCTTTCCCCTTTGTTCGAGGATCCAGATGCTCGCCAGCTATGCTACATCTTGTCCGCCACTATATTTTGAGTCATATGATATAATTTTCATTTTCTTATCATGTACTTTTCCATTTATTTGAGTCCAATACCTAGGTTAGGTAGCTATTTACCTAAGTCTAGTGTCATTATGTTGGTTAATGGGCCCAATTATATGGGCTAGGCCCAGGGGCGCCCCCTTCCCCTTGGTTAAGGGTTAGTAGTCCAAAAGTCAGGAACTTATGTGAAAATGTGGGATTCCTATAAATAGGACCCCAATCCCTCATTTGGAGGCTAATGAAGTATTGATAAAATTGCCACAAGAATTTGTGCCTCTCTCTCTAGCTCTCTCTCTCTATTTCTCTCTCTCTCTCTAAAGGGGGCGAACCCCATTCTCTCTCATCCCCACCCCAAAATTCGAAATTCACTCTCTCTCCTCAATATTCACCTCTAATTAAGATCCCTCCCCCTTCCCCATACCTCCCATTTAAGTCCCCTCCAACCCCTAGGTGGAATCCCCTTCTCCTAGGCACCTCTCCCTCCTCCCAAGCAACATTTCCCCTTCCCCATACAACCTTTCATTTTCCCAAGGGAGAATCCCTTCTCCCAAATACCCCTTCCCCTTCCCAAGGCAACCCTTCCCATTCCCTAGGCCCCCATTAACCCACCATTCAAAACAAAGGAGACATATCTCCTCCCTCTCTCCTTCCCAACCCAAATTCGCATCTCCCCCTCCCTCCACTTGCTAGACCACCTCCCAGCCCCCTTTCTGCCCTTCCCACACCTTGAATCACCCCCTAATAGACCCCCACATAGTTAGGTGTCACCCCCACACCCATCCACCCCATTTCCCACCCCATCTACTCCATCTCCCATCACCTTTCATCACCCTATCCATCTCAATTCGCAGGCAGCAGTTAGAGCCCGACTTGCAGAGACTGTCACGGTGCTGTCCGACACCATCTGGAGGTGCACCATACATCGACGGAAAGGTCTTCCAGTCTTCTTCGCAGGCGAGGTGGAATCTTCTCTTTCCGACTTCAGTACAGATCGTGGTGCCAATTCTCCCCCGACTGCGCTGGGCTCCCTCTGCAGAGTACGTGAGCCCAATTAGAAGCTGCACCACAACAAACGGCAGAAGATTCAGGCTACGAGCCCTTCTACAAAGTTCTTCCTTTCCCAGTCCTCTATCAGAATCGAGATGCAGAACCGCGTTCGGCATCCGGAGGCCAAAGTTCTCATTTTTCTCCCTCGGCTGCGCGGGTCTGCCCCCCACAGTCTGCAACGACCTGCTTCCGCTCTTCTGAGTCCCCCAGTCCTCTCCGACATCAGACGGCTTCCCCATCCATTTTTATGCAAAGAGGGCTCGTCCACGGTTCTAGAAACTCCGGAGGTTTGTGATTTGGAGTCCAGGCGCGGTTGGGGCACTCTCTGCAACCTGCTGCATGAGATCAGAAGCTGCCTGTCCCAGTTTCTGCCCCCCTGTTCGAACCTCCACCACGGCCACATCCTTCAACTTCTGGAGGCGCCACTTGGCTGAGAGCTGCAACCAAGAGTCGTCCACCACTACCAAAAAGCGGCATCCCTTTCCGCATCAGGAAGTGCCTTTTCCATTTTTTTCCCCGGGCGTTCAGACAGTCCGTTTAGGTCCTGCCCCGACAGCCCCTCACTCAACGGACTCCTCCTCACCACCCCGATATCCTCTTGTGCTGTTCTTGGTTTCTGCTCGAAGAAGACTCATCCACGGACGTCCTCCACTTGGTCTCGCCTCATTCGGACTTTGGGAGCCGCCGTGGTGACTTCGGCCATCTGCTGCTGCCCCTGGGAACAGTCTGCTTCCACACGCAGGGGACCTGTTCCAGAGCTTGTTCCCGCCAGCGACGACTTCGGGACCTCCCACAAAAAATCACAGTCGTACCTGGGTACGTCAGCGACATTTTGGCGCAAGTCTCATCAAGTTCTGAGTCCGCGAGAGCTCACAGCGGTGACTACATCGACCCCCTATCTTGCTGTCCCCGACCCGGGCAGATTCGGCCGGGTGCTCCGTCGGCGCGATCGAGCTTATCTCCCCTCCCCGCCTGGCCGGCTTAGTGCCCCTCCCTGTGCGGAGGTAGTGTTTGACTTGTAATACAGAAATCTCCACCCCAAGTCCACCCTCCTGTGTGAGGTGTAGTGATTGGAATTATTAAACAGGGATCAAGCTTCATCGGCGCAGTGTGCGGGGAATCCACACTTCCCCGCTCGCCCTTGTCTCCGACCGGGATCAGTGTCTTCACACTGATCAGGTGAGCCTCGGGTTGCCCTACTCTACTGGAATTGCTTGGCTTGTTTAGTATTGCTGCTTAGTGCCATCGATCGGTGAGTGAGCGCCCGATCTCAAAATATCATCAATTTGAGTGCCACCGCGGAGCGAGTTGAGAGAGAGTCACTACATCCCACGCCCTTGGCGTACTGGCCGCCCACGGAATTGGGGCATCCCAGACCGTTAGGGGTACAGCCCAAGCTAGTCAAACCTTCGGAAAGGCGAGGTCCATCCTCAGACCCTCACCACTATCGCCGGTCCACCTACGGACTCGGGTGTGCGCGACGCGAGTGAGTTCACTTGAGTGGATCCGCCGTTCGGTTCAATTGCTTACAAATTTTCAGGTCCAAGGGGTCGTGTCACATCAATTTGGTATCAGAGCAAGTTCTAGACTTGTCTCTACTAAGTCTAGTCCTAGGGCATTATCAATTGAGTCTCCCTTGCATCATGTTTTCCATCACTCTATTGCATGAGCACCCTAGGGAGATGCCCCAAATATCCATGGACCGATTTTACACTGTCACTAACAAGATTCATAACTATCTTGATACCCTCACCACCCGACTTGACCGGCTCGAAACAAAAAGGAACCACGACCCTAGAGCTTGGTCACCTCGGGATGAATTTGGATGGGAAACCAAAGGACCCAGATACCCATGGGAAGAGATGAGGATTGAGATTAAGAAGATCTTCACTCCCCCTTTCCCTCCCAGTCAACCCAAGACCTCCCTTAGGGCCCAAACTATACCACCCCAAATAATTCCAACCCCGATCACCACCACCATTCAAACCAAATTGGCCACCACCCAACCCACAAATCCTCCTCCCACCCCTTTCCAAAAGGAACTTAAGGAGGTGACCGAAGTCTATGAGGCTCCCCTAGATTGGGAAGAAGAATATGAAGCCCAATTGGGTCAAGAGGACTCATTCCTTCCCAAAGAAAACCCATTGAGCCAAATTGGGTGCACCCTCCCCTATGAGTTACAAGATGCCCAACCTAGGCCTCCACTACTACCCCTCCCCATTCTATCCCAAGTCCCCCATTACCCACCACCCAAAGAGCACCACATGCCAGTCATCATCACCCCACCCACAAAGGACCTACTCACCTCTTTGGTAGAGGAAACCATGATCCCCACACCCGACCCCCTAGTAGGGAACACCCCAGAACCACTCCCCATCTTGGAGGAAAGTCATGGCCAAAAAGAGGAAGAAACTTCACCTTTCATGCCACCCCCAATTTGGAGTGAACTGATCATAAGTGGGCCCTTGGTTAGATGGCTTGTGGAAAATAGGGCTCACCCTATCCTGCCCCTTGCTTACCCTTCCATGGAACAACACCTCCCCATAGTACCCTTATCCACCTATCACACCACAATCCAATCATCCTATCAAGTGGAAACATTAGGGGATCTACTTAAGGGTATAGCTTGGCAAATGGAACTAACTGGCATGTTGACTACAGTAGCCGACCGACCTAGGAGCCTTGACCTCCTACACCTATGTGTTGGATCCATCTCCTCCATTTACACTGTGGGTTGCTACATTAGCGACCTTCTTTTACTCCCCCCTACACCCGACGAGCCCGTTGCTATCCACAAACTAGAGTTGCTTGTCTCGGGTAGAACATCTAGTCCTCCATTCATGGCCGATCATCCCACCAAAAACTTTGGTCTAATCACTTTACTAGAGGAGGAGAGTCCGCCATCAAATGGTTGTGAGGACCATGAGGACCTAGAGTTCCTCTCCTTAGGTGACCCTTACCATGACCCCTTCAATCCCCTCCTATACCCCCCCACCTTACTCACCACCAACCTTTTCCTACCCCAACTGACCTTATTGGACCAAGCCCACTCCATTTTCCTAGACCCCTTTGACCCCTATGAGTGGAAACTCTCACACCAAGCCATATACATAAGAGAAACCATTTGGATGGGAATGCATGTGCCACTACATTTTGCATCATTTGGTAGGGCTAGTAAGCCAAGTCATCTCATACATGTCACGCACACTTTAGGCCCAATGCATGACTGGCTCACATTTGGATGTGCTGGTCCTCCCTCATTCATCATTGATCATATGCATGTTAGGAGCATCTACGGGTGTCCAGGTCCCCCGGCATTCATCACCACTTTGTGTGATAGGTTCTCCTACAGATACCATGGCCCTCCCACCATTGTTATGAAGCCCATGCATGATAGGGCCACTAGTGGTTGCCCCGGTCCACCTAAGTTCATCAAGGTCCACATGGCATCACAGCATGATAGGTCAATTTACGGTTGCCCCGGTCCACCTTTACACACCAAGCTCTTCACACCCACACCGCATCATAGTGCATGGCATACGCATACACGCAAGCAATTCGTAATAAGCGGTGAGGTTCACAAAGAGCAGATAAGAGCTCGCGAGCGCCACTTGGAATTTCAAGTAGGTGATTTGGTGATGATGGCATCGGAGTGGCTCTACCTTAGGGTCACCTCCCATTCGAGGGCACGAGGACTTGGACCTTTCCCTATTCCTAATGGCTTTGGCAACATAGCTTGTGGATTGAATTTACCAATGGGTTAAGGAATATACCCCACTTCTCACGTGGCAGACCCGGCACCCTATATGGGCACCGCGATGGATCCTAGTGAGTGCTTTGAGCCTATACCTTCCTTTAAGAGGGACACCCCGGAGAGCCACCACAAAATAGCCTTGAGAGCCCGACGTGTGCACATAGGGGCAATACTATGCAAGCACGGTTCCATCGCCAGCAAGAGGGTGTGCCCCAGCCACCTTGAGAGGATGAAGGACCGTCCCCTGGTCGTAGATGCGGGTTGAGTTTGGAGGATGAGGGTCACCCTGAGCTACTTTGGAGGACCGCTCCCCCAGTGGGCCCATACTCGACGGAGTCGAGTTCTCCGCACCCCGGGGGTATGATGAGGACATCACCAGCTTTCCCCTTTGTTCGAGGATCCAGATGCTCGCCAGCTATGCTACATCTTGTCCACCACTATATTTTGAGTCATATGATGTAATTTTCATTTTCTTATCATGTACTTTTCCTTTTATTTGAGTCCAATACCTAGGTTAGGTAGCTATTTACCTAAGTTTAGAGTCATTATGTTGGTTAATGGGCCCAATTATATGGGCTAGGCCCAGGGGCGCCCCCTTCCCCTTGGTTAAGTGTTAGTAGTCCAAAAGTCAGGGACTTATGTGAAAATGTGGGATTCCTATAAATAGGACCCCAAATCCCTCATTTGGAGGCTAATGAAGTATTGATAAAATTGCCACAAGAATTTGTGCCTCTCTCTCTAGCTCTCTCTCTCTATTTCTCTCTCTCTCTCTCTCTAAAGGGGGCGAACCACATTCTCTCTCATCCCCACCCCAAAATTCGAAATTCACTCTCTCTCCTCCCTATTCACCTCTAATTAAGACCCCTCCCCCTTCCCCATACCTCCCATTTAAGTCCCCTCCAACCCCTAGGTGGAATCCCCTTCTCCTAGGCACCTCTCCCTCCTCCCAAGCAACATTTCCCCTTCCCCATACAACCTTTCATTTTCCCAAGGGAGAATCCCTTCTCCCAAATACCCCTTCCCCTTCCCAAGGCAACCCTTCCCATTCCCTAGGCCCCCATTAATCCCTCCATTAACCCACCATTCAAAACAAAGGAGACATCTCTCCTCCCTCTCTCCTTCCCAACCCAAATTCGCATCCCCCCCTCCCTCCACTTGCTAGACCACCTCCCAGCCCCCTTTCTGCCCTTCCCACACCTTGAATCACCCCCTAATAGACCCCCACATAGTTAGGTGTCACCCCCACACCCATCCACCCCATTTCCCACCCCATCTACTCCATCTCCCATCACCTTTCATCACCCTATCCATCTCAATTCACAGGCAGCAGTTGGAGCCCGACTTGCAGAGACTTCCCCGGTGCTGTCCGACATCATCTAGAGGTTCACCATACATCGACGGAAAGGTCTTCCAGTCTTCTTCGTAGGTAAGGTGGAATCGTCTCGTTCCAACTTCACTACAGATCGTGGTGCCAATTCTCCCCCGACTGCGCTGGGCTCCCTCTGCAGAGTACCTGAGCCCAGTTAGAAGCTACACCAAGACAAACAGCAGAAGATTCAGGCTACAAGCCCTTCTACAAAGTTCTTCCTTTCCCAGTCCTCTATCAGAATCAAGAAGCAGAACCACGTTCGGCACCCGGAGGCCAAAGTTCTCATTTTTCTCCCTCAGCTGCGCGGGTCTTCCCCCCACAGTCTGTAACGACCTGCTTCTTCTCTTCTGAGTCCCCCAGTCCTCTCCGACATTAGACGGCTTCCCCGTCCATTTTGCTGCAAAGAGGGCTTGTCCACGGTTCCATAAACTCTGGCGGTTTGTGATTCGGAGTCCAGGAGCGGTCAGGGCACTCTCTGCAACCTGCTGCATGAGATCAGAAGCTGCCTGTCCCAGTTTCTGCCCCCCTGTTCGAACCTCCACCACGGCCACATCCTTCAACTTCTGGAGGCGCCACTTGCCCGAGAGCTGCAACCAAGAGTCTTCCACCACTACCAAAAAGCGACGTCCCTTTCGGCATCAGGAAGTGCCTTTTCCATTTTTTTCCCCGGGCGCGCAGACAGTCCGTTTAGGTCCTGCCCCGACAGCCCCTCACTCAACGGACTCCTCCTCATCGCCCCGACATCCTCTGGTGCTGTTCTTGGTTGCTGCTCAAAGAAGACTCATCCACGGATGTCCTCCACTTGGTCTCGCCTCATTCGGACTTTGGGAGCCGCCGTGGTGACTTCGGCCATCCGCTGCTGCCCCTGGGAACAGTCTGCTTCTGCACGCAGGGGACCTGTTCCAGAGCCCGTTCCCGCCAGCGACGACTTTGGAACCGCCCACAAAAAATCACAGTCGTACCTGGGTACGTCAGCGACATTTTGGCGCAAGTCTCATCAAGTTCTGAGTCCGGGAGAGCTCACAGCGGTGACTACATCGACCCCCTATCTTGCTGTCCCCGACCCGGGCAGATTCGGCCGGGTGCTCCGTCGGCGCGATCGAGCTTATCTCCCCTCCCCGCCTGGCCGGCTTAGCGCCCCTCCCTGTGCGGAGATAGTGTTTGACTTGTAATACAAAAATCCCCACCCAAAGTCCACCCTCCTGTGTGAGGTGTAGTGATTGTAATTATTAAACAGGGATCAAGCTTCATCGGCGCAGTGTGCGGGGAATCCACACTTCCCCGCTCGCCCTCGTCTCCGACCGGGATCGGTGTCTTCACACTGATCAGGTGAGCCTCGGGTTTCCCTACTCTTCTGGAATTGCTTGGCTTGTTTAGTATTGCTGCTTAGTGCCGTCGGTCGGTGAGTGAGCGCCCAATCTCAAAATATCATCAATTTGAGTGCCACCGCGGAGTGAGTTGAGAGAGAGTCACTACATCCCACGCCCTTGGCGTGCTGGCCGCCCACGGAATTGGGGCATCCCAGACCCTTAGGGGTACAGCCCAAGCTAGTCAAACCTCCGGAAAGGTGAGGTCCATCCTCGGACCCTCACCACTATCGCCGGTCCACCTACGGACTCGGGTGTGCGCGATGCGAGTGAGTTCACTTGAGTGGGTCCGCCGTTCGGTTCGATTGCTTGCAAATTTTCAAGTCCAAGGGGTCGTGTCACATCACAGCTACTTTAGAACTCGGCACAAATGTGGTGTATAGCAGGTTTCTAATACCATTCTTAACTCCAAAGCTACTTTCCACCCTTTCACTTTGACTGCTCACTTCATCTTCCAGAAACATTTTCATCTTGCCTTTATCCTTGGCCAACTTAGATGAAGTACTATTCAGCTCAGTAATTTTATTTTCCAAGGAGATTATAAGATTTTCTGAATCAACTTTCTCCTTCTCATAACTAGCCAGTTTTTCTTTTAACAGACCAAGTTCTTTTTCCAAATCAGCAGTGTGTATTATAAAGCTAGTAATTTCTTCGTCACTGCAATTGATATACTCTTTCAAAATAGATTTCCCTTTTTCAATTGTCATCCATCTTTAAGAAAAAACAGTATTCAGAACCATCAACTTTTTATTTTGATCTTTCAAGTAGACATTTTCTTCTTTTAGAGATTTGATTTGTTCCTTTTGAAAACTGTTATCAGAATTAAAATCATTAATCATGTCTTCGAGAATGGCACATGCTTTACAAGAATTATCTTCACTGATGAGTTTGTTTCTAAGATCTTCATTCTCAGATTTCAACTTGTTCAACTCATCTTTTTCTTTATTCATGTCAGATTTCAAGTTTTCATTTTCAGCTTTCAGACTTCTATCCTCATGCAACATTTCTTTTCTTATTTTTCTCTTTTCAGATTTCAGTCTATCATATTTATTCAATAAATGCTCATTCAATTCAATCATATTTTCCAGAGAAAAATTATTAGTATCAGAGTTTACCTGTGACGAAGTGTCCTCCTCATAATCTTCGTCTTCTTCTGTTGCCATGAGAAAATTCACTTTATCCTGGGTTCTGCTCCTTGCTATCATCTCGACCACTTCGGAGGCACTGCAGCAATTAACTACACATGGAAACTTGTCAGTGTTTATAGTCCTTTGAGTTAGCTCCAGGGCCTTCTAATTATCAGAGAATTTTTGTCTGTCTGAAGTTTTCCATAAGGATTCATCCTTTGGAACTTCATAGGAACTGTGTGCAATGACTATCCACAGATCTGGATTAGTTTGCATCACATATTCTCTGAACTGATTAAACCAATTATAGTAACCCGAACCTTCAAACTTCAGAAGATCAATAGTGAGTTCCATGCTTTAGACAGAATAAGAGTTTGAGGAAGAACACTAATCAAGCACAATGAATCAACTCAAATAACACCAAAAACAAATGAGCAAAGCAAAGCACAAGTCAATGAAGCAACACACAATTTCAAAAGACCCACTATGAAATGCACCAGAAGCTAGCAGGATCCTCTGCTGATTATTAGATCTGATAGATCAGAGATCTGCTCTGATACCAAGTGCTGGGTTCGTTGCAGGTATTCAGAGAGGGGGGTGAATGAATATAGCCCTTTAAAAATTCGCCCAATTAAAAACTGAAATGCTAACAAGACAAATTAGAACACTCATCTACTGAACCTATAAGCAAACAGTTGGAGCACCCCTATGCAATCATCTAGCGGAAGCAAAAATAGATAAATCAAACCACAATGCACAAGGGGTTTTTAGGTGGTTCGGTCCTGTAGACCTACATCCACCCCACACTCAAAATCGGAGTGTGGCTTACTGCTGCGCAGCACAGCTTACGTCCGCTGGGCATCACAGCTTGCCTACATCAGCTGGGCCTCACAGCTTGCCATCCGCTGAGCATCACAGCTTGCTTCCGCTGGGTAATACAGCTTAGCCATCGCTGACTCACAGCTTGAACCCGCTGGGGATTACAGCTTAACCAGTCCAGTGGAATCCTCCACTGCAAACGCTGAGCCTCATAGCTTGCTCCGCTGACAAACAGCTTGAAGAAATGTATAAAGGAAAATGAAAGATAGAACAAGACAGCAACGGAAAGCTGAAACAATAAAGCACAAAATATAGCTCTCGATGAGCACTTCTGACTTGGATTTGATCCAAAAAGCAAGACAACCCAATCTCTCTCACTCTCGCAGCTCGAGCTCTCTATTTCTCTCTTTCTCTTCTTTCTCCTCTTTCTCTTCTTCTTCTCTGCACTCTGTCTCTCTTTCTTTTCTTCACTCTTTTCTTCTTCTCTTCTGCTGGATCGAAATCTCTGCACTCTGCTCTTCTGCTATTGCTGCTTCTGCTTCGATCAACCTTCAACTGAGGACAAAGGCTTCAATATATAGCATCAGCAGGTGGATAAGGGCGCGTGTGGCTTCCACAGTTCCCGCCCTAAAAGTTCAGATCACGTGGCAGCATCCAGCAGGCTGTCAGTACACGTGTCCTCATCTGGGCACTATTCTTATCCTCTGATCACGTGCCTTCATTAGCCTCTGCGAAGAGTGCCTGTCAGACAGATAAGAACTTATCAGGTTAAGTGTAAACCCTGTACAGTCTCTGAAGAATACAACACATTGTATAGACTTCAGTTTTAAAGCCAACGTGCAGACATTACTGTATGGACTTTACAAGACAAACAACAATGTATAGACTCTTCAATCGACAGGCAGACAATGTAAATACTTTCTCAGTGTATGGACTTGATTGAACGAACATGCAATGTATATACTTGCTCAGCCTGAGGCAATGTCTAGACTTCAGCTCAAGACAGTGTATAGACTTCAACCATGATGCATGCAATACAATGCAGATACAGACTGTATAGACATTGGAGTCTAAGACCAATGTACAAAGTTTGACAAGCAGAAGCCTGTATAGACTTTACTTAGAAGTTGCTCGATGTACAGACTTCAATCAACAACCAATGTGAAGACATCACGATGTATAGACTTTCTATATGAAGGGCTGTACATACTTGAACACGAGAGCTCTGAACAGACTTGATCAAGGCAAAGCAGAAGCATTGTATAGACTCTACGAAGCTAAAGCAATGTATATACTTAGCTGAAGACTGCCAGTCGATGTATAGACTTGGCTGAAGCCAAACGCTGAAGCAATGTTCAGACATTGAAGAACACAACGTACATCAGTGTACAGACTTAGCCAGCAGACTAGTCCGATGTACACACTTGCTCGTTGTTCAGTCTTCATGTACGATGTATGGACTTCAAGTCTAATATGCACAATGTACAGTCTTTGCGAAGGTAGTGCATTGTATAGACTTCAGGTGTGAAGACATTGTGAATGCAGATGCAATGTTCAGACTTCAGATGAGAAGGCACTCGCTGTACATACTTGCTGAAGAGAATGCAATGTGCAGACTTTGACTCGATGTACAGACTTCACAACTGATGAATGCAATACAATGCAATGTATAGACTATGCCTTGGAATGAAAATGCACACTTGAAGAGCATTCAGTAATGTGCAGACTTCAATGTATATGATGCAGCCAATGTATGGACTTGAGCAGTCTGCTGCTGAACAACCGATGTATAGACTTCACAGTCTGCTAAGCAAGGTATGGACTTGGCCGAGGCAGACTGAAGAAGTAATGTACAGACTATGCAATGTTCAGACTTCATCTTAAAGACAAGAGAAACTCTGTACAGACTTCCAATGAATGGACTTTAACCCAAGGATGCACAATGTATAGAGTTCGCCTTTGAAACAGATGTACAGACTTTGAGGCAGAAGCCACGGCTGTACAGACTTCAGAAGAACAATGCATGAGCAAGCCTAACGGATGTACAGACTTTAAGATGTGTAGACTTTGCCAAAGAGCTGGACGATGTATAGACTTGAAACAAGGCGAAGTCTGTACAGACTTGAAGATTCACAGTGTGTAGACTTTGGCAAGGCAACGTCGGTAAAGCTCCCAATGTACAGACTTTCAAAGCTGATCGTAGGTAAAGACTCCAATGTGCAGACTTGGAGTTGCAACGTAGGAACAGATGCCAATGTACAGACTTGCCACCTACCAATGTATAGACTTGGTGGAACTCATGCAATGTATAGACTTCACGATGAAAGCATGAACAGTCCGATGTATGGACTTGGAATTCCAATAGAAGGATGTATGGACTTTGATAAGAGAATGGCTGTACAGACTTTGCTTCAATGTATAGACTTGGAAGT
The DNA here is from genome assembly GCA_022559845.1 of Amorphophallus konjac. Taxonomy (NCBI): domain Eukaryota; kingdom Viridiplantae; phylum Streptophyta; class Magnoliopsida; order Alismatales; family Araceae; genus Amorphophallus; species Amorphophallus konjac. The sequence goes on from CM040129.1 coordinate 140,082,989, forward strand.
TCAACGAAGGATGCACAGTGCAATGTATGGACTTTGCATAAAACGCTGCATGAGACGCTGAAGTCTGTATAGACTTTGCTCAATGCGTAAGACGCTAATTGAGACGGTCCACTGTACAGACTTGCATGAGATGGTCAGTGAGACGCACTCTCAGGCTGTACAGACTTTGGCTTGAACAATGCACAATGTATGGAGTTAGTGTTGTGCGAGCAAGACTGCAGGCAGTGTATAGACTTGATGATGTGCAGTGCATGAACAACCGATGTATAGACTTGGCTATGCGAGCAAGCTACACGATGTGTAGACTTAATGAGATGCAATGCCAACTCTGTACATAGACTTGGTCGTGTAAGGTGACACAAGCAATGGCTGTATAGACTTGAAGAGAGACGATGCCTAAGACGATGCAATGTACAGACTTAGACGCCTGAAATGCTTAAGACGCTAAGTGAGACTGATGATGTATGGACTTGCTAATGGAATCTAGGGCGATGTGCAGACTTTATCCACGAACTGTGCACATGCATGAACGATGTAAAGACTCTGAAATGCTTTACCCTACAGTGTATAGACTTGCTAGTCATCAAACTACATGCAGACAGAAAAGCAACGCACAGAGCAGAAATCAAGCACAACCAATATATCAGTCATACACATGCATTCTCCACAAAACAAGTTATGTTGCTATCATCAAAACACAATCTCATAAAGCACTCACTGTGTTGCTATCATCAAAATAAAACATCATTCCTATCATCAAACAACATAGCACATGCTTGTGCCTAAGGGGCACAACAATCTTCAGTAGGGTATTCTTCATCCGTGATCTCGTAGACTCCATACCCTTCATCAAATGCACAGTTGCCTTCACATTCTATTTCCGGTAGCCGGATGGGATTTTCTAACAACTGGGGGATGGCAAGGAGGGCTTGACACCTGGCGGCTAAATCCAGAAGGAATCGACGAGGGATCTGCCTACCCTTGGATTTCTTCCTAGGTACTACCCTTGACCTATCATTCCTAGATTGACTGACATTATTTACAGAAGAAGAGGAAGATGAAAAGGATGGTGTAGAATGTACAGGAGAAGACCCCTTAGAGGAGGGGTAGAAAATGTCACTCATCGGACCTTGGACGGGTGGTCCACAAGGGGGGACGCACCGGTGGGAGATGTAGGAGGTTTTCTCAACGAAGATGTGTTGTTGGGGAGTTTGAAAATTGACGTTTTTTTTTCGTTTTCATTTTTGATGACAAAATAGTGAAAAGAGATCAGAGGAGAGAGAAAAGTGGTTATGGCTAGAGGATTGCTAGGCTCATAGAGTAGATCATGGTTGAAGACCTGGCGCGGGTTGAAAAGCCCGCGTAGGTATGTAAGCAAAGAAGGGGACCTGGGAAGATCATCAGACAACTGTCTGGCCTAGGAAGAAAATATCAGCAAAGGCTGAGACGAGTGGATGGAGAAGATGGCGGCTAATGAGCCGTCAACGGCAATGTTGAGGACGGATGAAGATCCGTCGATGATAGGGTCCTTCTGGCGAGGACGAGGATAGTTTGGAACCTTGGCAAGAGTGGTAATATTCTCTGGTATTCTGGAGATCAATGGTGGTCCTTCAAGCTACGGAGACGAGAACATCCATTCCAGTGCAACGGAAATGTCCCGTATGTCGAACCATTTGTTCCACTCGCATTCTGGATCTTTGATCTTGCCTCTTCTGGTGATTCTCGGACATTTTTCAGCCAAATATACAGCATGTGATCCCCCATATGCTTCTCGTGGGTAATCTCCCATCTAAACAACGTGCCGTCTGTTGAAGTGATTTGATAGAGTCCATGTGAGGGGCTTCCAATCCGCCTTGAACGGTCCTTTGAAGCCTAGGCCAAACCTGCGGTTCGGCCTAATTTCCTTTGGCGATTTGAGCCTACCCTGTAACTGTGCGCCCAGACCTTTACCTTGTTGGTAGCCGATGTTGTAGCAACCCTGATAAAATAGAAGGAGATAGATAAATCAAAATAGATTAAAAGATTAAGTAAATAAACGATAAAACCGAAAATGGAAAAAAATTAAACCCTGCTGAAAATAACGCCGCAGATAAAGGCGCTACTTGACAAGAAACGCCCTCACCTAAGGCGTGTTTTTAAGAAAGGACGCCCATAGTTCAAGGCGTCAAATCTTAAACAACCAAAATTACATAAAAAGGCAAGTAATTGTAACGCCCTTTTTGCTTGGACGCGTTTCAACAAGAAACGACGCATTCCAAGACGTCAATTTAAATTCGACGCCGTTACCTAGGACGTTAATTCAGTTTATGTTCCGTTCGAACCAGGAACTTATCCATGGTAAGTTGATAACTATGAGAAAGAGTTCGAATGTAGTAATAACTCTATCATGGAAGTGTTACTTCCAATCAAACACTAACCCTATTAGGATCCTAAAATCCTACAAATACTCACCGTGTCGATCTGATTCGCTATTTTGGCGATCGGAGTCTTCTAAGGTATGAACAGCAGGTTATTCGTATAGTTCTTTTTCCCTGTTACATGAAGAATATTAATTATGCTTCTTCATCTTCTACAGGTTAAGGAGCTCCTGTCTTCTCGAAGAACCAGTAAGTTCTTCTCTTCCTTTACCTCCTGTTATTCATACGAAGAATAATACCTTCGTTTTCTTCTGCCTCTACAGGTTGCCTGTAGAGTGGAAACGTCCGACTGAAGAATTAGGGGTTCTTCATCTGCACCCTCTTCTGTGCGTGCTGCTGCTATTAGCAATTATCATCGCCAGGAGGCTCTGTTAGACAGAGTATTGTCCCAAACCTTTCACGAGTCCTTCATCCAGATCAACTATAAGGTAGGTTTTCTCAGGGATTGTAGCCCAAACTAGCATATTAATAATTATAACATCATCCGTTAATACATGCATATAGATTTCATGCGTTTTGATTAGTTTCTAAAGAGTTTTTGAAAGAAACGCCCCTATCAAGGGCGCTAAATTACAAGAAAACGACCATGACTAGGTCGTCAATTTCATATTTGACGCCCTGCACACGGACGTCAATTTCTTTTAATTACTAAATACCCTGTTTAATAATTATATATCAATTCAAACATGATTCTAGATTAATGCTTGATCAATCTCTTGTAATCCTGCTATTTTTCTGGTCCTGACCCTATATCATGTTTCCTGAAATTTCATCGTCTCGAAATTTGTAAAATTGTGAATTAACGACTTTGTCCAGGCCGTCTTTTATTGAACTGACGCCCCATACCAAGGCGCTTTCTGTAAACTAACGCCCCTGTCCAGGGCGCGTTTTATGAAAATTTCCAGATTTTTAATATTCTGCAAAATTAGAAATATTGAAAGGACGACTTCTACACATGTCGTCAAATTTAATATAAACGCCCCTGATTAAGGCGTTAATTTCATGAAAAACGACTTTACCAAAGTCGCTATTTTCTGCACTACTGATTTTTCCTGATTACTGTTATCCGAGGGTTTCATTATACATACATACATATATATTGGCACCATTACTCCACTCCGTGAGTATAGTCCCATGTTTTCTACGATGATTTATCGCATTACACACTCAATTCTCATTGACATACAAGCTCTCCATTGGACATTCCGTTCCTTTGGACTAGCGAGTTAGTCATAGAGACCTCCGTAAGACTCCTCGCCGCCTTGGATTCCCTCAAGGCCGACTGAGCTGGTTGTACCATAAAAACCCATTACACAATCTTTGCCATGTCCCTCTATAGAAACATGGTGATACCGACCCTCATGTCATGCCATGGGTATGATATGAGAATTATCTTAATGAACGGGGAAGAATATGCCGTTGTTATGCTGTTCTTGTAGACCCCAATTCTATATTAAACTTGATGTTCTTGTGAACCTCAATTCTATATGAAGAATGAGGACGTCTTGCCATTGAGGTGCTATTCATATGGACCTCAATTCTATATAAAAGAGTGTCTCTACTTACTTATCATGGTACCCGAGTTAAGAGAACCAATTCCACCTAGTTTTATCGAAAGTGTGATTGTACCGTTATTATCGCCTATTGGTGTCAAAAGTCATATTTTTGGACTCTAATCTCTCAAAGTTGTCTTACATGACTACAAGCTTGCTTATTGAAATTCCATGATGGCTATACACAAAAATGTGGATGTTAGAAATACATGACTAATGCCTGCGCATATAGGGCCCGATCTGGTCCTGGGAGGAGCACCCGAAAGTACTTGTGCCCATGGGAGTTGATTGATCACGGTATTGGCATTATACCGAAGTGCATGACTAGCTTGATTGAACATTCCACAAATCTTGTACTTGACTTGATATTACATGACTTGCGTGGCCCAAAGAAAGGGTAATTACTTGCGTGCTTGAACGTGATATCCAAATTTCATCTTGACATGATAAAGTACTTGCTTGAATATCTTGAGGTCATTTGATATAAGTTCTTGAAAGTTCATGACTAGTTTTTCCTGTTATCTTATTGATATATCCTCTTTCTATCTTGTCCTTTTATGCGAGCATGCATAGCTATAGTGCATTCATGAAAGATGTAACTACTTAAACCCCTTGCTAGTTCCTGAGATATAATTTCCTACTGAGCGTTCGCTCACTCCGTGTTTCCCTTACTTTTCAGGTAAGTCCGACGATGAGGGAAGTCAATCGGATGGGGAGAATCAAGAGTGAAAGAGCTAGAGCTTTTCCAAGTGTCATCTAGTCTTTTATATATTTCTTGAGTCAAATGTGTACTTTTCTTTTTTTTGAATAGAGTATTGGGTTTGTAATAGACTATTTATTATGAAGAAATAAATGGATTGGGTTATCTTTACTTTTGCGCATCTCTGTCTTTGTGTCGAATACACTACTACTCTGATTGACATGATTGATATAAACTCGTCACGCATCTCCGGGTATCTTCCGCTCTCGGGGCGTGACAGTTTTTGTGGTATCAGAGCCTAGGGTATTCAATTCCTAGGAAAACCCAAGTCCAAAGATAGATTCAAACCTTTAACCAGTGAGATTGGGTAGAACCAAGGGTTGAGTTAACTTAAAAGCCTTAACGCGAGTATATACTAAAATAGTTATTATAATTGTAGGATAATGGCTGCCGAACGTGCTCAATAGCGCAACATGCAGCGTACGCTTCAAGGCATGACTCAGGTGCTGCAACAAGTAGCACAAGGAGGTGGACAACGAGCAGGAAGTCTCCATCAGACTTTCAAGAACATGAACCCGCCCAAGTTCATGGGTTCTACTGATCCGGATGATGCTGAACACTGGATTTGGGAAACAGAACGTATCTTCCGTGTTATGCAATGCACAGATCAGGATAAAATTTTGTTAGCTACCTTTCAGCTAGAAAGGGATGCTAGATGCTGGTGGGAATCAATAGAGGCTACTCTAAATCAAGACCAAGTTACATGGGAGGAATTCGTTGAACACTTCAACGCAAAATATTTTTCAGACCGAGTGCAGGAAAAGAAAGCTGCAGAATTTGCTGCACTGAAGCAACGATCCTTGTCAGTGGCCGAGTATGAGGCCCAATTCTCTAGAATGTCTCGGTATGCTAAGCACTTAGTTAGCACCGAGAAGATGAAGGCTAGGAGGTTCCTAAACGGGCTCAAGCCCCAATATATTACCCAACTGGCACCGATGGACATTCAGGTCTATTCAGAGATAGTACGCCGCGCACAACTGTTAGAAGATACCACAGAACTATCTGATAGGATCCGTGGGAAGGACAAGAAAGAACAAGTTACAAGTTCGGGTTCTTTTAAACCCAACTTCAAGAAGAGGCCTAGCAATGGAGGTATTTCCTCGCAAGACCAAAAATTTAAGAAAACCAAGCCCTTCTCTATCACTACTACACCTCCCAAATATAATATGCAAGCACTGTGACAAGGCTGGTCATAAAGCCGAAGAGTGCTGGAGGAAACAAGGAGCATGTCTCCGTTGTGGGAGTCGTGAGCATCGGATTCCCGATTGCCCATTACTTAACGATCAAGCTGAGGTCGGGAAACGCCCGGTAACCAAGAATGCGCGTCTTCACGCAATCAAGGAGACCGAACAAGAAGAAGAAGGCGGACTAGTGGAAGGTACATTGAAAGTTTGTTCCAAGAATGCATATGTCTTAATTGATACTGGTGCATCACATTCTATTATTTCTAAGAAGTTCTCTGACCCATTACCCCTAGAACCGGAATGGATGAAATTAGTTTTGTCTACTCCTCTGGGTGACGAGACTGATATTACACATCATTACCAAAACTGTGAAGTATTGGTTCAGGGTAGAAATCTCCCTATTGATCTCATATGTTTAGATCTGAAGGAGTATGATGTCATACTAGGAGCAGATTGGTTATCCAAGTATCAGGCAACGGTTGATTGCCGCAATAGCAAGGTTACATTCAAGGAATTTCCAGAATTAATCTTCACTAGCCCTAAGAGTCGAAGCAAATCCCCTTTTATTTCGGCTCTCCGAGCTAGCAAGCTCATCAGGAAAGGATGTGTATCTTTCCTTACATTCATCACAGTTAAAGAAGCTAAGGAAACTAAGCTAGAAGACATTCCAGTAGTGCAAGAATTTCCAGACGTATTTCCGGAAGATTTTCCTGGATTATCCCCACAAAGAGAAGTGGCCTTCACCATTGACTTAGTCCCTGGTGCTGGTCCAATTTCAAAGGCACCTTATAGAATGTCACCTGCTGAACTCAAGGAGTTAAAGGAGCAATTGATGGAACTCATTAAGAAAGGATTCATTAGACCAAGTACTTCCCCGTGGGGAGCACCTGTACTGTTTGTAAGAAAGAAAGATGGATCCATGAGGCTATGCATCGACTATCGACAGTTGAATCATCTCACTATCAAGAACAAGTATCCACTGCCGAGAATCGATGAATTATTTGACCAAATATCTGGATCCAAGTATTTCTCAAAGATTGATCTCAGGTCAGGATATCATCAGTTAAGGATCAAAGATGATGACATTCATAAGACCGCATTCAGAAGCAGGTATGGCCATTATGAATTCGTTGTTATGCCTTTTGGACTAACAAATGCCCATGCTGCCTTTATGCAGTTAATGAATAGCATATTCAGGCCTTATTTGGATCAATGCGTGGTGGTCTTTATTGATGATATATTGATTTATTCTAAGACCAAGGAAGAGCATGAGGAGCATTTAAGGATTGCATTACAAATATTGAGGACAAATCAATTATATGCAAAACTCAGCAAGTGTGAATTCTGGCTTGAAGAAGTAACTTTTCTCGGACATGTTATATCAAAGGATGGCTTATCTGTAGATCCATCAAAAGTCGAAGCTGTAAGGAACTGGGAAAGACCGACCAATGCTAGCGAGGTCCGAAGTTTCTTAGGTCTTGCAGGCTATTACAGGCGATTCATCAAAGATTTCTCTAAGATCGCCGTGCCACTTACGAGGTTAACTCGCAAGGAGATCCGTTATGAATGGAGTGAGGAATGTGCAAGAAGCTTCCGAACTCTCAAGGATCATCTTACTACAGCTCCTGTCTTAGCTTTACCAGTAGAAGGAGAGAAATTCGAGGTATACACTGATGCTTCTGGCATTGGCCTCGGATGTGTTCTAATGCAACAAGGAAAGGTTATAGCTTACTCTTCTCGTCAATTGAAGAAGCATGAAGAGAACTACCCCGTCCATGACTTAGAATTGGCCGCGGTAGTATTTGCACTGAAGATATGGAGACATTATCTCTATGGAGTGCAGTTTACTGTATACTCCGATCATAAGAGTCCCAAATATCTTTTCTCACAGAAGGAACTGAACATGAGGCAAAGACGTTGGCTAGAATATCTCAAAGACTTCGACTTCAATATACAATATCATCCCGGAAAGGGTAATCATGTAGCAGATGCCCTTAGTCGAAAGCCAAGAGCCCTGTTAGCCAATTGTATGATTCAAGAATGGAGGTTGCTGGAGCAATTCTCTGAACTCAATATAGGCATGGACACAGACCCTAGATGTGCCACATTATCTCATATAAGCATACAGTCAGACCTATTAACTGAAATACAAGCACTTCAAGATAATGACCCAATGTTAGTAGAGATCAAAGGCAAACTGGAAGGACAATCGGATTTCCAAATAACTTGTGAAGGAAGATTAATATTCAGGAATAGAACTTGCATACTGGATTGTCCCGAGGTAAAGAAGAAGATCTTAGATGAAGCTCATAGATCAAGGTACACGATTCATCCTGGATCTACCAAAATGTATCAAGATGTGAAACGGAATTTTTGGTGGCCCAACATGAAAAGGGAAATAGCGGACCACGTGTCGCGCTGTCTCACGTGCCAACAAGTCAAGGCAGAACACCAAAAGTCTGCTGGAAAACTACATCCCCTAGATATTCCTAAGTGGAAGTGGGAGGATATTGGCATGGATTTCATCATGGGTCTATCTAAATCAAAGGGAGGACATGATGGAATATGGGTTATTATTGATCGATTGACTAAATCAGCGCATTTCTTGCCAATCAAGAGCCGATGGTCAATTGATGTTCTGGCTGCATTGTATATCAAGGAGATAGTCAGATTACATGGTATTCCTGTTTCAATCGTGTCTGACAGAGATCCCCGTTTTACTTCTCATTTTTGGAAGGGACTACAACATTCGCTGGGAACGAGACTTAACTTTAGTACAGCTTTTCACCCTCAAACGGATGGTCAGACCGAGAGAACCAATCAAGTAGTCGAAGATATGCTAAGAGCATGCATTATTGATTTTGGTGGAAACTGGCATGATCACTTGCCTCTGGTCGAATTTGCATACAATAATAGCTACCAGGCAAGTATACAAATGGCACCTTTCGAAGCCTTATATGGAAGGAGTTGCCGATCACCCTTATGCTGGGACGAAGTTGGAGAGAAACAACTGTTAGGTCCAGACATGGTAAGGGATACTACCGAGAAGATACAATTGATCAGAGAAAGACTGCAAGTTGCTCAATCTAGACAAAAGGCTTATGCTGACACAAGAAGGAGAGATCTTGAATTCCAAGTTGGAGATCATGTGTTTCTCAAGATATCGCCTGGACGTGGAATACGGAGATTTGGTGTTAAAGGCAAGCTTACACCAAGATTCATCGGACCTTTTGAGATACTAGAAAGAGTTGGCGAGGTTGCTTATCGTATCGCATTACCACCTCAACTGTCCGAAGTACATGATGTATTCCACATATCTATGTTAAAGAAGTATGTGCATGATCCATCACATATTATTGAGCATGGAAATCTAGTAATCTAGAAAGATCTCACATACGAGCAGAAGCCCATAAGAATACTAGATCGAGAAGTACGTACCCTAAGGAATAAGGTTATTCCCATGCTAAAAGTACAATGGAATAAGAATTTAGAACATGAAGCTACATGGGAGACCGAGGAATCTATGAGGAAACGATTTCAGAGTTATTCTAGAAGGTATGTACTCTACACTCTCTATATAAATATATGCTATAGAATTTGGGGACCAAATTCTTTTTAAGTAGGGGAGGGTGTAGCAACCCTGATAAAATAGAAGGAGATAGATAAATCAAAATAGATTAAAAGATTAAGTAAATAAATGATAAAATCGAAAATGGAAAAAAATTAAACCCTGCTGAAAATAACGCCGCAGATAAAGGCGCTACTTGACAAGAAACGCCCTCACCTAAGGCGTATTTTTAAGAAAGGACGCCCACAGTTCAAGGCGTCAAATCTTAAACAACCAAAATTACATAAAAAGGCAAGTAATTGTAACGCCCTTTTTGCTTGGACGCGTTTCAACAAGAAACGACGCATTCCAAGACGTCAATTTAAATTCGACGCCGTTACCTAGGACGTTAATTCAGTTTATGTTCCGTTCGAACCAGGAACTTATCCAGGGTAAGTTGATAACTATGAGAAAGAGTTCGAATGTAGTAATAACTCTATCATGGAAGTGTTACTTCCAATCAAACACTAACCCTATTAGGATCCTAAAATCCTATAAATACTCACCGTGTCGATCTGATTCGCTATTTTGGCGATCGGAGTCTTCTAAGGTATGAACAGCAGGTTATTCGTATAGTTCTTTTTCCCTGTTACATGAAGAATATTAATTATGCTTCTTCATCTTCTACAGGTTAAGGAGCTCCTGTCTTCCCGAAGAACCAGTAAGTTCTTCTCTTCCTTTACCTCCTGTTATTCATACGAAGATTAATACCTTCGTTTTCTTCTGCCTCTACAGGTTGCCTGTAGAGTGGAAACGTCCGACTGAAGAATTAGGGGTTCTTCATCTGCACCCTCTTCTGTGCGTGCTGCTGCTATTAGCAATTATCATCGCCAGGAGGCTCTGTTAGACAGAGTATTGTCCCAAACCTTTCACAAGTCCTTCATCCAGATCAACTATAAGGTAGGTTTTCTCAGGGATTGTAGCCCAAACTAGCATATTAATAATTATAACATCATCCGTTAATACATGCATATAGATTTCATGCGTTTTGATTAGTTTCTAAAGAGTTTTTGAAAGAAACGCCCCTATCAAGGGCGCTAAATTACAAGAAAACGACCATGACTAGGTCGTCAATTTCATATTTGACGCCCTGCACACGGACGTCAATTTCTTTTAATTACTAAATACCCTGTTTAATAATTATATATCAATTCAAACATGATTCTAGATTAATGCTTGATCAATCTCTTGTAATCCTGCTATTTTTCTGGTCCTGACCCTATATCATGTTTCCTGAAATTTCATCGTCTCGAAATTTGTAAAATTGTGAATTAACGACTTTGTCCAGGCCGTCTTTTATTGAACTGACGCCCCATACCAAGGCGCTTTCTGTAAACTAACGCCCCTGTCCAGGGCGCGTTTTATGAAAATTTCTAGATTTTTAATATTCTGTAAAATTAGAAATATTGAAAGGACGATTTCTACACATGTCGTCAAATTTAATATAAACGCCCCTGATTAAGGCGTTAATTTCATGAAAAACGACTTTACCAAAGTCGCTATTTTCTGCACTACTGATTTTTCCTGATTACTGTTATCCGAGGGTTTCATTATACATACATACATATATATTGGCACCATTACTCCACTCCGTGAGTATAGTCCCATGTTTTCTACGATGATTTATCGCATTACACACTCAATTCTCATTGACATACAAGCTCTCCATTGGACATTCCGTTCCTTTGGACTAGCGAGTTAGTCATAGAGACCTCCGTAAGACTCCTCGCCGCCTTGGATTCCCTCAAGGCCGACTGAGCTGGTTGTACCATAAAAACCCATTACACAATCTTTGCCATGTCCCTCTATAGAAACATGGTGATACCGGCCCTCATGTCATGCCATGGGTATGATATGAGAATTATCTTAATGAACGGGGAAGAATATGCCGTTGTTATGCTGTTCTTGTAGACCCCAATTCTATATTAAACTTGATGTTCTTGTGAACCTCAATTCTATATGAAGAATGAGGACGTCTTGCCATTGAGGTGCTATTCATATGGACCTCAATTCTATATAAAAGAGTGTCTCTACTTACTTATCATGGTACCCGAGTTAAGGGAACCAATTCCACCTAGTTTTATCGAAAGTGTGATTGTACCGTTATTATCGCCTATTGGTGTCAAAAGTCATATTTTTGGACTCTAATCTCTCAAAGTTGTCTTACATGACTACAAGCTTGCTTATTGAAATTCCATGATGGCTATACACAAAAATGTGGATGTTAGAAATACATGACTAATGCCTGCGCATATAGGGCCCGATCTGGTCCTGGGAGGAGCACCCGAAAGTACTTGTGCCCATGGGAGTTGATTGATCACGGTATTGGCATTATATCGAAGTGCATGACTAGCTTGATTGAACATTCCACAAATCTTGTACTTGACTTGATATTACATGACTTGCGTGGCCCAAAGAAAGGGTAATTACTTGCGTGCTTGAACGTGATATCCAAATTTCATCTTGACATGATAAAGTACTTGCTTGAATATCTTGAGGTCATTTGATATAAGTTCTTGAAAGTTCATGACTAGTTCTTCCTGTTATCTTATTGATATATCCTCTTTCTATCTTGTCGTTTTATGTGAGCATGCATAGCTATAGTGCATTCATGAAAGATGTAACTACTTAAACCCCTTGCTAGTTCCTGAGATATAATTTCCTACTGAGCGTTCGCTCACTCCGTGTTTCCCTTACTTTTCAGGTAAGTCCGACGATGAGGGAAGTCAATCGGATGGGGAGAATCAAGAGTGAAAGAGCTAGAGCTTTTCCAAGTGTCATCTAGTCTTTTATATATTTCTTAAGTCAAATGTGTACTTTTCTTTTTTTTGAATAGAGTATTGGGTTTGTAATAGACTATTTATTATGAAGAAATAAATGGATTGGGTTATCTTTACTTTTTCGCATCTCTGTCTTTGTGTCGAATACACTACTACTCTGATTGACATGATTGATATAAACTCGTCACGCATCTCCGGGTATCTTCCGCTCTCGGGACGTGACAGATGTTCCTCATAATCTCCCAACCTTTGGAGTGAAAAGGGAGACATGATGTTGCGGTTGCCCTGACCGGCTCCTTTGGTGCTAGTGGAACGTGAGATGAATCACGTACGTCCAGTAGTGACAATATGGGCCGATGAGACGGCCAAACAGAGGGTAGAGAGGTGTTGATAGCATCCACTGTGTGAAGGACAGGTGTACTGACCACTTTAATAATCCTCCCATTGTAAGGAAACTTCAGGCACTGATGGTTGGTGGAAGGCACAACGTCCATGGCTTCGATGTAAGGGTGACCCAGTATAGCCTTGAATGTGGGGTCCATGTCGAGGACATAGAATTCCGTGGGGATTGACATGGGGCCTAGTTCTGCCTTCAAATAATCATCCCCTGCGGTGGCCTTTTACTATTGTCATAAGCCGTGACCGTGATCGAGGAAGGTCTTATTTGTTTCTCGTCGACCCCACACAACTGAAGGGTGTCCATGGAAATCACATTTATGGACGCACCCGTGTCTACAAGGCACGGGTTTATGGATACCCCATTAATTTTTATTGAAATGCACAATGCATATTTTCGAGCTTCCTTGGGAGCGAGCTCGTAGTTGTGGAACATGATGGCCGGTTGTGTGTCTGTTGGGGTCAGGACGGTCGAAATCTTCTCCACGGGGAGGTCTTCATTAACCATGACTTCTTGAAGATATTCCATCAAGGCCACCTGGTGGGATGTGGATCTTTGAAGTAGCTCCAGGATGGAGATCCGAGCAGGCGTCTTGTCCAAGTGTTTCAATAGATCATACTGTGTTCCAGGGATAGCTCTTTCTGGTTGTTCTCCATCATCCTTCTCTGGCTGAGATTGCTCAGGATTATGACTGTTGTGGGGGAAAACCCTGTGGAAAATCCTTCCACTCCGGAGCACCATTGCCTGCGGCTTTTGTACCTCTGTAGGGGTAGCAATGGGTTTTAATAGGGATTTAAGGGGTAGTGGTAGAGGAATGGTTGATGAAGCAGGGGTGATGACGGGAGCAGGGATTCTGATGAGGGGTTTGTTAGGTGGAGGCATGGTGGAGGTAGAGGGGATATCACACGGATTATGAAGGATAAGGGGTCTGGAAGGTGGAGGTGGAGACGAAGTAGAAGTGGGTAGGGCTTGAAGCGGGCAATGATTTTGAGGTGGGTGATGGGTAATGAGTGGTTTTGAAGGCATTAGTGGTGATATGGTGGAGAAAGATGAGGTTATGTATGGTTGACGGATGATAAGAGGTTTAGAAGGCGTAGGGGTAAATGTGGTAGAGGTGGATGGTAAAGTGGGGGAGTGAGAGAAGATGAGTGGGTGTGAAGGCGTAGTGGAGAGTGTCGGTTGATAGGAGATCGGGGTGCGGATGAGAGGGCGTAATGGTAGTGGAAATGGTGAAGGTGATACTGACGCGGGTTGATGAGAGAGAGGTGCTACCCGGGCAAGGCAAGGGTGTTACGTGATGATAGGATTGGCGGTATAAAGAATGGAGGTACTTTCTGGGTGCCACACCTGCTCTCTCCCGACTTCCAGGAAGAAGGAGATGGGGCTAACCTGATGATTGGGATGTTGGTGCTCCGGTAATGGATTCTGGATTATACCCATGTTGGGCTATTGTTGTGGGGCCTACTGAGGCTGTTGTTGTGGTTGCTACTGCTGCTGCTGTTGTAACTGCTGCTGTTGTAACTGCTGCTGTGGCCTATGAGGAGGTCTCCTAGCCTTGAGAGTGGCGACGTATCATCTCATTTCATCCCAATCTATTTGATGTTCATCATTCATATCGTGGATGTAATCTTTGAAATGGAAGCAGTAATCTACTGTGTGTCCTGGCTGCCTGTGGTAGACGCCGTATTTGGAGGTATCAACATTCGGGGGCCACACTGGCCTTTCCCTGGGTAGCACAAGTATGTTTGAGGCCATGAGGGCGTTGAAAATATCCGCAGAGTTTCTGGCAACGGTGGATAGTAGGCTCTCTTGGGACTGACCGGCCTCCTTTGTTGCTGTTGGAGACCATAATTCCCCGGGGGTGGAACTTGGTTGTACTGAAGTGGTGGTTGTTGTTGCTGAGGTTGTGGTTGTTGTTGCACGTAATGGAGGCATATTATCCTGGGGTGGATTATTTTGGGGTGGAGGACGAAGAGGGAAAAGACCTGGTTGGAGGGGAAGTCGGGGCATTTATGGAGGCCTTGGGTTGACTGCATAGTTGGCATTGTTGACCGCACCCACTTGCTCATTTGTCACGACCCCTTCTGTGGCTCCGCCCGGGACACCAGCGCCTGTCTTTCTGACCACTTTGGGCTTCGGCGACTCAAACATGTTCATAATGGGGGAGTCTTTTAACTGGGTTTGGATGTACCGGGCCCTTTCATAGAGTTCCTCCATTGTAGTAAGTTTATTCATGGCCAGAACGTGTTTGAACTGTGGGGTTGCATTAGACACAATCATCTTCACTTGTTCGGGCTCGGAGAGGGTATCCCTTATTCTTTCCGCCAGAGACCTCCATCTATCAGCATAGCGGATAAAATCCTCGTCGGGCTTCATCTTTTCGGCCACCAGGTCGATAATGGAGAGTGAGGGACCGACCCTATCCCTATATTTCTGCAAGAACCTTCTTTGGACTATTTCAAAATTCTCGACCTCGCGGGGCTCCAAAGAATAGAACCACTCTACCGCGGGACCGTCCAATGATCTCCGAAAGAGGTATGCCAGGGACCTATGATCGTTTTACCAATAGGAGGACTCATACATGAAATCCTTGAGGTGAATGAAGGGGTTGCTGGTACCATTGTATCTGCGGTACGTGGGTATTTCGGAGGGAGGAAGATGAATGACGGGAAGGATTGACAAAGCAACCTCCGGGGTGGCTTTCACGTCCACCATTCTTCTCAGATTTTGAAACTGCTCGTCCATGCGATTGAACCTATTGAGGAGCGATTGGGCGAGCTCCTCTGGAGGTGAAGGTGGTACTTGCCACAGGGGGAGAAACTATCTCTCGGAGACTTGAGGGGGGAACCCCGAATGAGAGGGAGCTGCCGGACCGCCGACAGTCGGCCCCGGCTGAAGCGGTATGTGGGGAACAACGGGAGTTTGAGATTGTGACGGGAACTGGAATGAGGGTGGTTGTTGGCTCGCTTGTCCTTGAAGCGAGGGAGACTGGATGGCTTGCACCAATGAAGGAGATGGAATGGCCTGCACGGACTCTTGGAGAGGTGCGATGGCCAGAGTTGATTCCTGGGGCGTGGGGGAAACAGATTTCCCCTTCAGAATGGCCTGGAAGGCCCGGAGCTGTTCAGAGGTAAGCTCCGTGTTGGCGAGGACGCCCAGTAAGGAAGAGAAATCCTGTGGTGGGGATGTGTCCCCGGCAATAACCTGCACCTCATGCGAGGGCTCATGAGAAGGACCCGAGTACATAGCATAGACTCGCGGGTCGGCTGACAAACCACGACTAGGGTGGTTCTCCTCAAAAGACTCGTGAGCCATGCTCGCAGTTTTCCCAGAACGCAAAAACATACACTAGCAAGCAGGTAGCAGAGATTATCAAACAAGTGGATGCCTTTACGCCTTTCTTGTGTTTTGATTTTGATGATTTTTTTGTTTTTAGCGAGATCCGAAGTTCACACAAAATAGGGACCCTAGTTTATTTTTGTTTCACCGCCGTGTCAGCTAGGGTCTCTCGTCTCACCACGAATGGGATGACTAACTCCGGGGAACTTCAATGGTACAACCAGCCCAGTGAACGAAGAGGAGATTCTTCGATGTCGGGGACTTACGGAGGTCCCAGTGGAGGAGATTCTAGTCCGTTGAGAGGAATTCTCAAACGGAGAGTCCTTCCTTCACCGAGAATGGGTGATCCTTAAAAAAAATGAAAAAGGATATAAAAGAGGGATAGATGTATGCAATGGAATGCTGACAGAGATATAGAGTAAGAAAATAACAGAAATAACAAACATATAATAAACACCCTACCAATCACAACTGACAGTGCTGCCGTGAGCACAACGGGGGCACGCGAGGGCACCAAGGTGGAGAGGCACGGACGGTGACGAACTTGCAAGGGTAGCCAAAAGGAAGCAGTAGAAGTCCCACCATGATCGCCAATCTGTGAGCGACGTCACGCGGTTTGAGGAGCGAAGAAGATGCGGAGCGCGCGGGCTCCTTTTTGTTTGCTGTAACACAGAAATAAGAGAAAAGAGAAGGGGCCACCACGGGAGATTGCTCCGGCGGGGTGAGTGGGAAAAATGTAATATAGCAAGATATGGGGGTTAAACGGCCATAGCGGGAAGTGACTCGCCGCGGCCTCGGGGGGACGGGAATGGTGCAGAAATCAAATAGCAAGAATTGAAACGGCCATTGGGGAAGTGACTCGCCGCGGCCTCGAGAATATGAGCAGATAAGAATATAACAGAATATAAGGAGAATATAAAGAACGAGAATTTAAACGACCATTGGGGAAGTGACTCGCCGCGGCCTCGAGAATATGAATAGATAAGAATATAATAAAATATAAAGAGAATATAAGAACGGGAATTTAAACGGCCATTGGGGAAGTGACTCACCGAGGCCTCGAGAATATGAGCAGATAAGAATATAACAGAATATAAAGAGAATATAAGAACGGAATTTAAACGGCCATTGGGGAAGTGACTCGCCGCGGCCTCGAGAATATGAGCAAATAAGAATATAACAGAATATAAAGAGAATATAAGAACGGGAATTAAAACGGCCGTTGGGGAAGTGACTCGCCGCGGCCTCGAGAACATGATGTGATCGCCAGGGGCCAAAAGACCCCAAAATAAAGAAAGTGATCGCGCCTACCTCAAGAGCGGGAGATGGCGGGTTACTTCTTCCTCCCCCTTCGGCCGGCCGACGGAGAGGGCTTTCCTTGGGTACCCTTGCAAAATAACGACAAACAAATAACGAGTGGATTAGAAAGATGAAGGTGTAGTATTCAAATCCTTGCGATAAAAATAATGAAATGATGGCAAGACACACACCTGGTTGGTGTTGTCTTTTAAACCCCTCTCGGATACGAGTAGGAGGAAAATACTTATGATGAATGGCGATTATGCCGACGTAGGAATAGAAAAAAGACTCGCTTACAAGGGGGATGGAGGATGCGATATGATGAATGCAAGATAACTATGAGAGAAAAGGAGAGAGTGGCTTATTGGATGGCCGATAGTGAGATCCGACGGAGCTTCGGTAGCGTAGGGACGACGTGGAAGTACGGTGGACGAGGACAGCCTTCCTCCTGTGAGCGCGAGCACCCGAGAAGCCGGCGAAACCTCCACCTACAAAAGACCCCATGGGTTAGAAATGACTCCAGTAGCCTCTGGGCTCCGGCAGCCTATCGGATCTCTTAGAAGCTCCCTCAGAACTGAGGGGGTGGGCCTCTATTTATAGAGCTCCGGAGGATGGAGGCGTCCAGGACCCTGGACACCTCCATCAGGGGCCGAAGTAATATTTTATTCTATTTTTAATCATTTTTTTGAATATTTTCGTGGAGGTGTCTAGGGTCTCGGACGCCTCAATAAGGTCCACCGAACTCCACCGAAAGCCGCACGCGGTTTGGCACAACGCGTGGTTTTGTGAGCGACGCCTCGTGATTCAGAAATGGGCGCGTCGAGTTGTCTGGACGCTTCCACAATTGGCTTTTTTCATACACGACAAACCGTCGGACGGTGGGCGGGCCCGGTGGGCAAGTTGATGGAGGCGTCCAGGGTCCTGGACGCCTCCAAAAAAAATATTTTTTATTTTTGTTTTGTTTTTATGCCAAAGCTGGCATTTTTATATTTTTTATATTTGTTTTCATGGAGGCGTCCAGGGGCCTGGATGCCTCCATTAATATATCATTTTTTATGTATTTTTGGTCTTACGAAATAAATTAAAGTAATGGAGGCGTCCAGGAGACTGGACGCCTCCATTAAGACCCCCCCGGGTCCGCTAAAAAGGCGTTGGCAGCTCCCCGACAGGTACCCTTCCTGGTTCCGAAATTTTTTTGGCGTGTCTGAATGGTGTTGATGCCGTCCGAATGTTGCAACGAGACGATTCCGGATGCTGAAAAGGGCAGAAGAAGACTCAAGAAAAGGAAGCACTCGAGCGATTCAAAATACGTAAGCCGTCGCGGGGCGTCGTATAGTAATATGAGACTTTCTTAGGAGACGTCAGGAATGGCGTGTCTACAAGATGTCCCTGACCGACTCTCTGAAGGGGCGGTCGCTGAAGTTGACGTTTGATATTTATTACTGAATTTTCTCCCAGACTGAGTTGTGCTGGCTGAATTCGGATCTGATCTGCACACCTTCACAAAAAGAATTTCTGAGACCAGATCCGATGTCGGATTGATGCACAAGAGGTACCGCTGGATAGAGGACTCAGAGATATACAACATATATTTTTGGTGGCTCCATCCACAGAACGGATTAAAAATAAAAATGACTGAAAATTGCCTTTGTTTTTTTGACCCGGACTGAAAGACACACAGGGCAGAGATGAACCTGCCTGAAACAGACCTTTGACCGAGGGCTAAATGATTTTTGTTGGCTCAAAGAAAATTATGGTTGAAGGGGGTATACGTGGGGAGCACTAGAGAATTTTTGTGGATTTTCTAAAAGTCTATAAGTGGGTGAGGAAATTATAATAAGAAGACTCTGTCCCGTAGGTCTGCAAAAGGGCAGATTACTGAGAGGACAAACAAAAATACGAGGAAAATATGAAATGGACTCTAAATGACACGAAATTTTAACTGGAGGTTAGGGGAGATGGACAGAACAAACTCTATAAATTAGGGCTCAATCAGACAACAAGAACTAGAGATACAATTTTGGAGAAGAGGTTCTATCCTGATGGAGACAGAACTCTGATGATGGTGGCGACGGCGCGACGGTGGTGCGATGGCGGCGGCGGCGGCGGTAGAAATAGAATTCAGAGGGGCTAAGGAGAAGATAGAAGGGCATCACACCTAAGATTTAGTAGAAATCCATCTGCAAGAGGGGGAGAGAGGAACAAGGGCACACCCTTCAATGGCTCAAGCCAATTTCACAAATTTTCTTCATTAATTCTCTAATGACACTATACATAGGCTTATATAGAGAATGGCAAGGGGTGGGGGGCTGAGAATTTCATGGGAAAGAGGCCATTTTCTTCCCCCATGTGGTCAAAAACCTAAAGTAAATAAATTACATATGGGGGGGCACTCCTTTGACTAGGTAGGTAAGGTAGGTGGCCTCCCTTTGACATTTTCAACCACTTATCTCCCATGTATCCAATTGACCTTCTAGATGCCACCTAGGACTTTGACCAGCCCCATATGGACCCATATGGCTTATGTGGACCAATGGGGAATGAGTGAGGGCCCCCTTGCTGGACCTACTGACATTTTGCACAAAAACCCAAACAATCCAAGGGAATGACACATTAGCTTATAAAGCCTTACAATTACACATATACTTTTCCAAGGATATAAAAGCAAATAAAAGGACTCAAATGTAAAATAAAAAGTCAGTGCTCGGCGTCGATTCCCATCACTTACCCTTGTGTCCTGAAAGAATTATTGAGCCTTCACAACATATCGGCCGCTAGACACATCACGACAACCACGTTGCACAACAGCTCTTAACACAAAACTGCGTCCAAAGCCAAGCAACCGTAGGACAAAGAGCAGATCAGGCTCAGAATAAAGTAGACGCAGGACAAAGGTCTCACCAAGATAGCAATTCCAAGACTTACCTTGAAAAAGACCCCACCAGACGGGATGAGAAGCATCAAGCTCACTAACAGTAGCTTACTAGGAAGGAAAATCCTAGGTTCGCTTGAGCATTTTCTCAATCGAGGCAATAAAGCAACCTTCAACAGAAGTGAAACACCTCAGGAGCTGCACAGACTTAAACTGGGATGACCAAAATAACGAAAGAACGTGTACGGCCATCACACCAACTCAAAAAGTCACCAGCCACCTGAACAAACCAATGAGAAATCTCGAGCAATGTACTGTAGATTCAAGCCTATCGGCGAACTCTGCCAAGTACAGCACGATCGAGACAAACACCATGACGAAAAGGAGCATCACGTCGCATCCTGACGAGAATAAAACCATCTCGTATAGTGCTAACACAGCACGCACAAGACCACTTACGGAAAACAAAGTGACAAGGAATCGCGAAACCTAAGCCAGCGAAAGACTGTAATGGACTTTCAGGACCCTGGATACTGTAATATCTCGGATTCCCATGTACTTTCACACAACAACGCTCTGATACCACCTGTGACGACCCAGTCTCCGGATACTAGATACACCCGATAGGATTACCGAGTAGACCCGATACCACTTGGAACCCGTGAAGCCTCCCAAGAGCGGTAAAGCTCCGAAGGGATAAAAGGATTGTTGTGTAGTACATTGAAGTCGTAGATATAACAGTAAGCAATTAAATTTCATTAATCATGTTTGCTAAAGTAGCAGAAATAAAATTAATTTTAATTAATAGTTTAGATTAATAATTATACCAGAGTCCAGTCCAAAGGAAAGACAAGTACAGCCCAACAGAAAGAAAAACATACACTGAGGTCGGGGGAAGCCCGACACAGGTACCGCAGGCAACTACGAGCACGCCACACCAAGAATCGCAAGGAAGCAGAGACGACCACACCTGAAAAGCAGGGGTGAGCTTCGTGTCACTGGCTCAGTAGGGGTCACGCGGATCCCCACTGAAAAATAATGCAATAACACGGAACAACAACTAAAACATAAGTAGTAGTAAAGCAAGAAAGAAACTACTACTAAAAAGAAAGCCGTAAAAGAAAGCTGGAAGAGCAGGAGTAGAACGGCAAAAAGAAAAGGGGAAAGCAAAGCCGTAAAGAATGAGGTCATGGCTACTGAACAAATCACGGCTCCCTAAGCTACTCCAAACAGCGACAAAAGGGCGAACCCTGATCTCACAAAGTTAGGAATTACCGATCCATCGGCACAGTACAAGGCCTAAGGCGAAGGCCGACGAAGATGTTGTGTCCCCTGTGGTTCTGGGGTTTTGATGATGACAAATATTATGTCTCATTATGTTTACATGTACATCCTTGATGATATAATCCTGATATATTATGAGAAACTGTCAGAACAGGTTTAAGAATGACTCACAGGTCATGCAGTCAATTCAAGTCAAAAGTCAAATCATTGACAGGTAAGGTCAATGCACAGTCAGATCAGGTAATGTTCTGCCTACTCTCAGATCTGTGCATATGTTAATTTTTGTACAGAAATGTTGGTGCATAGGTTAAGTCCATTCACGCACACACAAAGTCCATACATTGCATTGTAGTATGACGCACACACAAGTCTATACACTGTCCCGCTGCACGCCACATTCACTCATAGTCCATGCATTGTCAAGTCTATACATCGTCTCTCTTAGCATCTATGTGCATAGTCCATGCATTCTCAAGTCTATACATATACATCATCTCACTCAACGTCTTTGTGCATGGAGCATTCAAGTCTATACAGCATTTGCCTAGAATGCATCGGACAAGCCTATACATCGCTGCATGCATCACTTAAAGTGTGTACAGAGTTTTGCATAGTTTGCATCGGTCAAGTCTGTACATCGCTGCATGCATTTCTTCAAGTCTGTACATTGGCCAAGTCTACACATCGTCACCTGTTCATGCATCACTTCTAAAGTCTGTACATCCTTTTGTGGCGTATCAATGCAACGTTTGAACATTACATCGGCCAAGTCTATACACTGCATGCTCACCAAGTCCATACACCAGCAAGTCTATACATTGGCTGCTGCATGCTCACTAAGTCCAAACACTCGCAAGTCTGCACACTCCTTGATAGCAAGTCTGCACATTGTTGCACGCAGAGTCTACACATTACCTGCTGTTGTGTTTCTGCATACTTTGTTTAAGTGCATTCTGCATAACAAATCAGCAAGTTTGTACATTGCTGTCGCATGCACACGAAGTCAATGCAATTGTTAACGGCATGTCAGTGCATTCATTTTTGTTGTGCATACTTCACCTTGTGCACACTGCATTACACATCAGCAAGTCTGTACAACGTTTGCACATTGCATCAGTTCAAAGTCTATACATCGCTTAGTGCATTACATGCATTCATCAAGAGTCTGTACACTCGGTGTCTGTGTCTCATGACTTTCAAGTCTGTACACTTGTTGTCTGCATCACAAGCATTCAAGTCTATACACTCTTTGTGTCTGCATTACACACGTTCAAAGGCTGTACATTCATCAATGGTTGTGCAATCCTTCAAAGCAAGTCTGTACATCGTGTGCATCATTTTTCAAGTCTATACATTCTTTAGCTCAGTTCGCAGCTGAGTCTGAAGTCTGTACAGCTTGTTCTTCATACAAGTCTGTGCATGCATAAATCAAAGTCTATACATCCTCACTGTACATACTTTGTTTAAGTGCATTCTGCATTACAAACCAGCAAGTTTGTACATTGTTGTCGCATGCATGCATCTAAAGTCTGTACAGAGGTTGACTGCATGTCCGAGCATCCATGATTCATTGTGTAGACTTTACTATATGCATTTGTGCATTGTTCAAAACAAGTCTATACATCATCCTTTGGTTCAAAGCTTGAACTAACTCGATGCATCCATTTTTCTCTTCTTTCAGGTTGATTCAAGCTGATGAGTGGGCACGTGATCCGAGGTTATCTCTGTCAAAGAGGGCACAAGCCCTGAACACGCCCTAGCTGCTGCTGCTATAAATTGAAGACTCCTCCATCTGGAGAAGAGAGTGATAGTGATCGAAGCAGAGAGGCAGAGAGCAGAAAAAGTAGAAGAAGAAAAAGGAGAGAGCAGCAGAGAGGCTGAAAGCAGAAGAAGAAAAAGAACAAGAGAAAGAGAAAGAGAAGCAGAGAGAAGAAGAAAGAAGAGGAAGAAAGAAAGAGAAAGGAGAGAGCTCGTGAGGAAGAAGAGAGACTGAAGCTTCATCAGAACACTTGTCTATCTGGCAATTGGATCAGATCCAAACCAGATTTGCTCCTACGAGAGCTACACTTTGTGGATTTCATTTCCAGCTTTCTGATTGCTGTATTTTTGTTTCTTGTTTTCTTTTCTTTTACACTTCCTTGGCTTGTTGTTCTTCCGATTCTCTGGTTTGAGGTCGGGTTCCTCCTGTGGTCTCAGGAGAAGGGAGATTTGTTCTCCGGTCTGCTAGTGACTGTGTGTCACTAGTGTTTCCCTCTGCTGTGGAGGAAGTGAGGTCCGTGACCTCTGGTTTGCAAGTGACTGGGCGTCACTTGTGGGTTCCCTCCTGGTTTTAGAGGAAGGGAGACTTGGTGTCTCCGGTTGCAAGTGACTGGTGTCACTTGTGGGTTCCCTCCTGGGTGGAGGAAGAGAGACTTCGGTCTCTGGTTGCTAGTGACTGGCAGTCACTAGTGGTTGCCCTCCGGTCTGGAGGAAGAGGGGAGGTTGTTCCCCTGATCAAGCTGTTTGGCAGCACTTGTTTGTAGACTGAGTATGCGGTTCTAGCTTGTGCTAGTGGAAGCCTCACTCTGGTTTGGAGTGAGGGGTGGACGTAGGTCTGTGGACCGAACCACCTAAAAAATCTACTGTGCCGTGGTTTACCTTGTGCGTTTGCCCCTTATCTTCTACCTCTTTCACAGGTTGTCTGAGCATTCTTATTTCTATCTGAAGTAACTTTGAGCATTACATATTTTGCTAAGTGAGTCTGGTTTGCATAGTTCTGTCTTCGGCATTAGACTTGATCAGGTTCCACCAGTATAGTTAGCAGTTCAACTGATTGATCAAATGTTTATTTGAATTTCTTCTTGAAGAGCTCTATAGCTTTTATTCCGCAACTGTGTCTAGCAGCATGCTTATTGTTTTTAAGTAGATCAATTTTGTAGAGGGATACATTCACCCCCCCTCTATATCCATCGCACCGTCCCAACAATTGGTATCAGAGCGGGTGTCTGCATAGAAGGTCCAGCGACCTGTAGATCCGATCCTGCAGTCTTTGGTGCTATCTCGCTTTTGGTGCATCATTATTCCTGTTGCATTAATCTGATATGTTTCCATGGGTGATCCACTGGTTTTCAACGGCTCTAATTTTAATGTGTGGTTTGTCAGTCTACGCAAATATTTTATATCAGTTAATCTTGATCTGTGGAAGTTAATTTCACAAGGTCCTCACAGATTACCAAAAAAAGTGTCCAAATGGACCGATAGCCACAGATCAAAGAATGGAGAAAATCAGAAAGCTTTGAATCTAATGAAAGCAGCTACTGACAAAGCCTTACATTCTTGCCTTCATGATTGCAGGTCCGCTAAAGACATCCTGGATGAGCTGAAGCTAGCTCACAGCATAAATGAGGACAGCTGCATGATGGCTAACAGAAGTAATCAAAGTGGCAGCCAAAATGAAAAAGAGGATGATGATGAGGTAGACCTCTTCGAGAATTATACTTTAGATGATTGGCAGGGTGCATATGGTGAGTTACTTGAGTCACATGAGATGTTAAGAAAATAATATAAAAAGTTGAAAAAGAAAATTGATCTGAATAGCTCAGAGTCCTCATGTGAAAATTGCTTAAAACGGAAACAGTCCTATGATGCATGCTTGTCTGAAGTCCAAGTGCTTAAGAAACAAATTGGCTTATTTAAAGAAGAAAATCAAGAACTTGTATGTGAAATTTCTGAACTAAAAGGAAAACTTAGCTCGATTGATGATGATCAGGTTCATTTTAATAATTTAGTTCAGAATGAAAAACTGTTGAAAGAATTTGAATGTGTTAGCTCTGAATTGGATGTTCTAAAATCTGAAAATGAATGCCTTAGGAAGTAATGTGAAAAACTCCAGGCTCAAACAATATGTTCTGGTAAATCTGCTTGCAATGATTGTCCATTTCTCAAGGAAATAAATGAAAATCTTCACTCAAATTTAGAATGGCAGAAGGAGTTAATTGTTTCCCTAAAGGAAGAAAACAGAGATATGTTAAACAAGACTCTGAAGCTTGAACAGATAGAGGAAGAGCTGAATGATAAAATGAGCTCAATGAAAATTGATAAAGGCTATGTTGAAGAAACTAAAAATCTGAAATCAAAAAATGACAAATTAACTAAAGAGGTTGAAGGATTGAAGCAGGTGAACACTGCTATGTCAGAGAAACTTCTTTTCTTAGAAAAAGGAAAATTTGTTTACATTGAAGAATCTGAAAAATTGAGAAATCTGGAACATGAAGTTGAGGAATATAAAACTGCAAACAAGGTGCTAAGCGAATGTGTAAATTACAATGAACAAGAGATTGCCAGTTATGAAATACACATCGTTTCTCTGGAAAATGAAATTAAGGACTTGAATAATTCCTTGTCAAAATTTGTGGACGGAAAAGATAATCTGGACAAGATTCTAGGAACAAAGGTTAATTTTCAGAAGGAATGGTTGGGCTATAACCCTTCAAACAAAAAGAGTTTTAAAAATAAAGTTCAAACTTCCTTTGTTTCCAGCTCAACTTCTCACAGCCCTTAGAACCTTCCTGGTTATCAGTCATCTGCTCAAAAGAAAACAACAGAAAAATAAAAAGAAAAGAACCAACATGTTCCTCTCCCCACTTTGCATGTTTCACCCACACACTCACATGCATATAAAAAGAAAATGATTTGTCATTACTGTCACAAGATTGGCCATCTGATGCATGAGTGTAGATTAATGGAACTAGATGATTTGAATGCTAGAAAATTTCATGATAAAAATTCTTCATCTCAGAAAAAGAAAATTGAATGTTTTCATTGTGGCAAATTAGGACACACGATTATACAATGTTGGTTTGTAAGTGGTAAGAAAACATCTCATTCATATCATGCTAAATTCCCTGCAAGCCAACATGGTTTTAATAAGAACAAATTTGTTTCAATGAACTAGCACATCACTTGTTTTAACTGTAACAAGACTGGTCACAAGGCCACTGAATGCTGGTCAAGCTCATTCAGAAGAAATTCTCTCAAATGCTCTCACTGTAGAAAGCATGGCCATACAGTCAAGGACTGTTGGCATATCCAGGGTAGTAATGTGAATTTCAAACATGCTAAATTTCCTGCAAATAGAAATGATTTTGGTAGGAATAAATTTGCATTTACAAGAAAGATTTCTACATGTTCTGAATGTGGGAAACTTGGCCACCGAGCTTCTGACTGTCGGATGGCACGATATGGAAAACAGTATGTTCATGCAAATAATAGAAATTTTCATGATAATGCACACAGATTCCATGGTAACAATGATGTGCATAAAAAGAATTCAAGATCTGCTATTTCATGTCATTACTGTGGAGCCTTTGGGCACTCCATGAGTGATTGTAATATAATAAAATCTGATGACTTACATGCCCAAAGATTGTGGAAAGCACCTATCAGAGGTGTTACTAACAATGTAGGACCCAAAAAATCTTGGATACCTAGAAACACAAAATGAGATTTGTGCTTTGCAGGTATGCCTTGGTGATGAGGAATAAAAGGGGGTCAAATAAACCAAGGCATCCAAAGTTTGGTAAAACCCCACCTCTGCTGGTAGACATTTGAGTTTTTGATAACGTTGTTTAGATAGTTGCATATCATGTTTGATTTGTTAATCAAAATTTCATGCATATAGCTTCTCAACTGCATTTATACTTGGCATTAAAATCTCTCAATAAATATGATGTGTTATCTGCGCAACAGTTCAACTGAAATTGGTGCTTGAATACTAAATTCTGAATTGATTGAAAGTGACTGAAAATGAATTACACATCATAAAACTGAAAAGCTGAATTGAATAAATCTGTTGCTTGGACGATGTCTCATGCTTAAAAATGTTCACCTGCACATTTGACATGCACATGCATTCACAATTGCATATAAATAGCATGTTGTCAACTTAAGATGCATATAGAACTGCATCTGCATTGGATTGTCATGCATGACTCTTGGTATATAAATAGTGAGATACTAAAGGGCAGATGAATTCTGTCTGGAAGTGCTTGCTATGTGTGAGGTGGTCTTTAGACCAAGTCCTCCGCCTGGTACCATAGGTCAGTGTTGCACGAAGAGCAGTCTAAATGTTCATGTGATCATTGCATATATTACATGCTGTCAGCTCACTGCACTTGCATTTACTGGTTAGAAGTGTCGACACCTTGAGTGCTAGCTCATGCATACATTTAGGGGGAGCATTATTCATATTCTTGAAATCACATAACTGTCTATCTTGCTCATTTCTATCAACTGAACTTCCCATTTTCAATTTGAACTGCTATCTTGCTTAAATCCCTGTGATGAATGTGAAATGCAACACATTTCAGCTTCCTACTTCAACTGTTATCAGCCATTTTCACTCATCCTATCCATTGGTATCTGTTGAATTGGCTGTTCTTTAAAATGATTCGGCCTTCCCTGAAAATTCAGAAAGACTTCTCTGTGCATATCCTGATCATAAATCTGAAAACAACTTAAAGAGGAATCTTCTATTATATAGGACTATGAATGTCTGATACTTTCAGCCGGTTGAAGTTTCATGTATGACTTGTGTTTGTTTATGAACATATCTTGAAAATATCTGAGTTAGTCTTAATAAACTTTAACCAACATTTTCATGTTATCTTTTAAACTCTTCTGAATTCTGAAAATTCTGAAATCATGATATTCCTTGATTGATATGTATGAAATTAGTATTGTTTTTAAACATCTGAGAATCTGGAACATGTCTAAGGGTAAATCTTGTCAGAGCAATGACTTTGGTCACTGAGAAACCATGTCCAAAGGACTGTGTCATGAGGTGCCATAGTTAACTCTGCTTAAGAATGATTGATAATCTGGTAGAGCAATGGCATGCACACTGAGAAATACATCTCACTCATCAAAGAAATGATTTGTAGAGTGTCATGAAGTGTAAATGCTATCTCTGTTCCTATGAAGCATGACAGTTAGTCCTTCCAAGTGCTTAGGGATACTGGCGTCTAAACAACGTGTATCCTCTAGTTACAAGGGTGTACTAAACTCAAGTGCTCATGAAGATTGTTATGAAAATTTGTCCTGCTCTAGTGTATCATTTGAAAATGTGTGCAAAAGAAATATTCTATTGGAACCTCTTGACAGAAACAAATGTTTTCTTATGTGTTTAACTTCAATACTATTGATTGCATCTCTTAAAGGAATATTTGAAATTGAGTGAGTAAGAAAGAAGAAGGTTAAACAAGACTTTCTATATGAAAGCAAGGTTCACTTTTATTAAAACTGATTTCAGATATGAGTACAGAAAGCTTATGAACAAGCCTTGCATACATCATATTCTGATCTGACTTGTCAATGAAGATCATTCATAAACCTCTATAATAGAAGAGTCTGAAATACCTGTTTAATCAGATTTATGAAATTGATATCCCATTGAAAACCTTTCTCATTCATTCTGAATGCTTACTTTCACATTGGACTCCATTATTTCAGACCTACCTATTGACTTCTTTTTGTCCTGTGCTTCATTCCAATCACTGTCCATCTAAGGGGGAGAATTTTTGCATGTCCCTGTGGTTCAATGTTCATTCAGGAGAGTATCTTGTCAGGGGGAGTTTTAGATGATAGTAACCCAGTTTGCATAATAGCTCCTATATCATCTCCTTCAATAGTCCATGATCATTCCATTCCTTTTGATGTTGTCAAAGGGGGAGATCTTTTGTGAGTCATCATTTGCATCAAATCATGCACTTGCATCACATGGTGTTTTACATGCTCATTTTTGACTGAACTATTCTGTGGTGCATGTTCATGAACTGTCATATGGTATTTCATAATCATCATGATGAATCTATTGCAATGACTCATAATATTACCATCATCAAAAAGGGGGAGATTGTTGTGTCCCCTGTGGTTCTGGGGTTTTGATGATGACAAATATTATGTCTCATTATGTTTACATGTACATCCTTGATGATATAATCCTGATATATTATGAGAAACTGTCAGAACAGGTTTAAGAATGACTCACAGGTCATGAAGTCAATTCAAGTCAAAAGTCAAATCATTGACAGGTAAGGTCAATGCACAGTCAGATCAGGTAATGTTCTGCCTACTCTCAGATCTGTGCATATGTTAATTTTTGTACAGAAATGTTGGTGCATAGGTTAAGTCCATGCACGCACACACAAAGTCCATACATTGCATTGTAGCATGACGCACACACAAGTCTATACACTGTCCCGTTACACGCCACATTCACTCATAGTCCATGCATTGTCAAGTCTATACATTGTCTCTCTTAGCGTCTATGTGCATAGTCCATGCATTCTCAAGTCTATACATATACATCATCTCACTCAGCGTCTTTGTGCATGGAGCATTCAAGTCTGTACAGCGTTTACCTAGAATGCATCGGTCAAGTCTATACATCGCTGCATGCATCACTTAAAGTCTGTACAGAGTTCTGCATAATTTGCATCGGTCAAGTCTGTACATCACTGCATGCATTTCTTCAAGTCTGTACATTGGCCAAGTCTACACATCGTCACCTATTCATGCATCACTTCTAAAGTCTGTACATCCTTTTATGGTGTATCAATGCAAGGTTTGAACATTACATCGGCCAAGTCTATACACTGCATGCTCACGAAGTCTATACACCAGCAAGTCTATACATTGGCTGCTGCATGCTCACTAAGTCTAAACACTCGCAAGTCTGCACACTCCTTGATAGCAAGTCTACACATTGCTGCACGCAGAGTCTACACATTACCTGCTGTTGTATTTGTGCATACTTTGTTTAAGTGCATTCTGCATAACAAATCAGCAAGTTTGTACATTGCTGTCGCATGCACACGAAGTCAATACAATTGTTAACGGCATGTCAGTGCATTCATTTTTGTTGTGCATACTTCACCTTGTGCACACTGCATTACACATCAGCAAGTCTGTAGAACGTTTGCACATTGCATCAGTTCAAAGTCTATACATCGCTTAGTGCATTACATGCATTCATCAAGAGTCTGTACACTCGGTGTCTGCGTCTCATGACTTTCAAGTCTGTACACTTGTTGTCTGCATCACAAGCATTCAAGTCTATACACTCTTTGTGTCTGCATTACACACGTTCAAAGTCTATACATTCATCAATGGTTGTGCAATCCTTCAAAGCAAGTCTGTACATCGTGTGCATCATTTTTCAAGTCTATACATTCTTTAGCTCAGTTCGCAGCTGAGTCTGAAGTCTGTACAGCTTGTTCTTCATACAAGTCTGTGCATGCATAAATCAAAGTCTATACATCCTCACTGTGCATACTTTGTTTAAGTGCATTCTGCATTACAAACCAGCAAGTTTATACATTGTTGTCGCATGCATGCATCTAAA
Organism: Amorphophallus konjac; assembly: GCA_022559845.1. Lineage (NCBI taxonomy): Eukaryota > Viridiplantae > Streptophyta > Magnoliopsida > Alismatales > Araceae > Amorphophallus > Amorphophallus konjac. Next base: position 140,113,863 of record CM040129.1, read on the forward strand.
GTATGTACAGAGGTTGACTGCATGTCCGAGCATCCATGATTCATTGTGTAGACTTTCCTATATGCATTTGTGCATTGTTCAAAACAAGTCTGTACATCGTCCTTTGGTTCAAAGCTTGAACTAACTCGATGCATCCATTTTTCTCTTCTTTCAGGTTGATTCAAGCTGATGAGTGGGCACGTGATCCGAGGTTGGCACCTGGCACGTGATCCGAGGTTATCTCTGTCAAAGAGGGCACAAGCCCTGAAGACGCCCTAGCTGCTGCTGCTATAAATTGAAGACTCCTCCATCTGGAGAAGAGAGTGATAGTGATCGAAGCAGAGAGGCAAAGAGCAGAAAAAGCAGAAGAAGAAAAAGGAGAGAGCAGTAGAGAGGCTGAAAGCAGAAGAAGAAAAAGAACGAGAGAAAGAGAAAGAGAAGCAGAGAGAAGAAGAAAGAAGAGGAAGAAAGAAAGAGAAAGGAGAGAGCTCGTGAGGAAGAAGAGAGACTAAAGCTTCATCAGAACACTTGTCTGTCTGGCAATTGGATCAGATCCAAACCAGATTTGCTCCTGCGAGAGCTACACTTTGTGGGTTTCATTTCCAGCTTTCTGATTGCTGTATTTTTGTTTCTTGTTTTCTTTTCTTTTACACTTCCTTGGCTTGTTATTCTTCCGATTCTCTGGTTTGAGGTCGGGTTCCTCCTGTGGTCTCAGGAGAAGGGAGATTTGTTCTCCGGTCTGCTAGTGACTGTGTGTCACTAGTGTTTCCCTCTGCTGTGGAGGAAGAGAGGTCCGTGACCTCTGGTTTGTAAGTGACTGGGCATCACTTGTGGGTTCCCTCTGGGTTTCAGAGGAAGGGAGACTTGGTGTCTCCGGTTGCAAGTGACTGGTGTCGCTTGTGGGTTCCCTCCTGGGTGGAGGAAGAGAGACTTCGGTCTCTGGTTGCTAGTGACGGGCAGTCACTAGTGGTTGCCCTCCGGTCAGGAGGAAGAGGGGAGGTTGTTCCCCTGATCAAGCTGTTTGGCAGCACTTGTTTGCAGACTGAGTCTGCGGTTCTAGCTTGTGCTAGTGGACGTAGGTCTGTGGACCGAACCACCTAAAAAATCTACTGTGCCGTGGTTTACCATGTGCATTTGCCCCTTGTCTTCTACCTCTTTCACAGGTTGTCTGAGCATTCTTGTTTCTATCTGAAGTAACCTTGAGCATTACATATTTTGCTAAGTGAGTCTGGTTTGCATAGTTCTATCTTCGGCATTAGACTTGATCAGGTTCCACCAGTATAGTTAGCAGTTCAACTGATTGATCAAATGTTTATTTGAATTTCTTCTTGAAGAGCTCTATAGCTTTTATTCCGCAACTGTGTCTAGCAGCAGACTTATTGTTTTTAAGTAGATCAATTTTGTAGAGGGATACATTCACCCCCCCTCTATATCCATCGCACCGTCCCAACAGAAGATAGGTAGAAAACCCTAGAAAAAACCTAGACAGACACAGAGCACTGAAGCATACCCGACTGGATCATCGTGCACGCAACACAAAGCTATCCTCGGACAAGGCCAAGAATAGACCAACTCGGAAGGGGAAGCTGAACTTGGACGAAGCCAAGAACAGACTAACTCGGAAGGGGAACACAGACTCCGAGAAACACGAGAGTCACGCGTCAAGTGACGGAAGCACCTCCTCACTAGAAGAACAGCCAGATACGTCCACTGACGTCTTACACTCCACCACAAGTATCTCGCTACGGATGCCAAGGACGACCGAGACTGAGATACTCACTGAACTGAACCAGGAACTACAATAACGAGTGACTAGTCAGGGTTGTAGATTATGGAAAATCCACTTTTAAGAAAAATATTTATATAAGAAGGAGAATAATGAAAAGGAGTAAAGGAGCACGTGGTGCTAATAAGGAGTGTGATCGCCAGAGGGGTTACCTCAAAAATAAAGGAAATTGATCGTGAATACCTGGTGAAAATAAGGATGCGGGATGGATGTAGATTCCTTCCTCCTCCTTCTATCGGCCGGCCGATGAAGGGGGTTTTCCTCTTGATTACCCTTAATCAAAGAACAAACAATCAAAAGAAGAGGGGATCAGCCAAACGTGTGTGTAGTATCAATCCAAGGAAATAATATGATGATGAAAGAGGAGCATAAAGTGTGCACCTTTTGTTTATTTTTAAAACCCCTAGAGAATTAGGGAAAGGGAAAGAGATGCAATACTAATGCAAAGGAAGAATATAGTGATCGATGATGAGATGATGAAGACAAACGGGAGAAAGAAGGCCCCTACTGTTCCTGTAAACAGTAAAGGGGGAAACCACTTTGATGCTTCGGTTGCGGCAGCAGGAGAAAGCAGAGAGCCTTTAAAGAGATCGCACAGGAGAAGGAGAATGACCGTGAGGACAGAGGACTTGAAGGTTGGCAGAGAAAAGAGAGAGGAACTCTGTATTCTCAAACGATCATCAACCTCTACAAAATAGCTTCTGTAACCTCAATCGCCAGCACCCGTAACCTCGCGCGAGATCAACCAGGGCATCCTTTTATAGGGTTTCGATCAATGATAGCCACAGATTTGGGAAGATAAGATCAGACAATGATCATCAATGGCAAGGACTCTAGTTACCAGATCGAGCAAGTGATTAACCAAGGCATGGAACTCTCCAAGAAAGGTGTACCCAAACAGGACACGGAAGGGTGAGAGACGACCCTCAGAAGGGCGTCAATTAAAATTGACGACCTGCCCTAAGGCGTTACTTCAAAACACGACTGGGACAAAGGCGTCAACTCCTGGATTCAATTTTAGTAATAAAAACTTTCTTTTTCTGAAAATTGTGAGACGACGCCTGAAGCAAAGGCGTTAATTGAAAACACGCCCTAAGGAAGGACGTTAATTCTTGATTTTTCAATCGTGGTGGGACTCGTAAAATACCAGAAATTGATGCCCTTAACACCAGCCGTCCTTTCTTGAGAACACGCCCCAGATTAGGTTGCTATTTAAATCACGCCCCTCTTCAAGTCGTTAATTACAAAAATGCAAGAAACATCATAAAAACCCACACAAAAGAGAAAAACTTCATATTATAGAAATATTGAAGTTCACTTTGGGGCGTTAACATAGTGACATGAGATTTGATCAACATAGTATCAATTTTGGCGTGTCTACAGCTGCCCCGCCTTGGCGTCTGCTTTGCAAGGGAGTGAGACGGAATGAAAGTGAAAGTGAAACGAAGTGGAATGAAGTGGAGCGAACTGATAAGTAGATGCCAAGGTGTGATGTGACACGCTTCAGATACGAAGCATTAGAAATCTTTCCGAGATTTTGAGTGAAACAACTCTAGGTGATTCCAAGAAAACATCGATTTGCTGGATGAAGGAGACTATACTAAAAATAAAATGTGCGCGTGGGCACGACAGGGAGGCACCATTGGAGAGCGGTTACCAGCCAATGTGGACGTGCTACAACCAAGGTGGATTTGCAAAAAAATAAAGGGAATTGAGATGAAGACCCAGCAAAGGGACATTTTTCGAAGAACTAGCCTGAGCGGCTTCAGAGAGAATAAAGTACTCAATTTGGAGTGGAATATCTCATGTCAACTCAATTGAGAGCGAGTGACCTTCATTATTGCCATAATATGAAGATTTTCAGCACGAAGCTCAAAGTCCTACATGATGCATGCTGGGCTAAAAGAAAAAGATAAAATAAACTAAAAATATAGAAAATAATCAAGGATAATATTGTTAAGCAATCTAGATTTGGTCAAGAATCCAGATCTCTGAGCTGACACTAAGCCGAAGCCCGTTTGTCCGCGCATCAACTCAAAAAGTGGAACCATCGTCTCAAGCCTTTAACGACTCCACGGCCTATCCGTGTGATCAAGACTTTCCTAGAATTATCACCGTTTTTGATGAAGGGGAACTCAAATTCCAGGTTCATCAGAACCACAAGGTCCTTGATATGCTATAATAGCGTAGATATCATATAGTAACAATGCTTACAGGAAAGAAATACAAGAATGGGATGATGATGCTCCCATGAGTGATCCAAGCGCCTCGAAACCTGCACTCCTCTGCACTTGAAAATTCATTAGGCCTCTCAAAGCATGAAGTGATCAGAAATAATCCTCAATTCAAAGCAAGACATGATCATAAGTGCTTAATCACAAATAACTCCAATTAAAAGATAGCACTTAAGTTCATCAAAATACAAGCCAAACAAATAACGACTGGGGGTAGGGGCGTCAAAATATAAGAGACGACTGACATCAGGGCGTCAAAATATAAGAACACGTCTATCATCAAGGCGTTAATTCGTTTGGGAGCTCAAGAAGAAGACGACCCTTAGGGAGGCGTTAAATAAACAACGACTTTGGTCAAGTCGTCAATTAAACAATCGACGCCCTGAACACTGTCGTCAATTATCCAGAATTCTGAAAACCATGCTTCCGACTCTGAGTCAAAAGCTAACCCCAGTTCTAGTTCTAATTGTAATCGTAATCAACCCTGCAGCTTCGAACGATCTCAAAACCCTCCAGACTTCTATAAAAAGGAAGAAACTCCCTTAGATTAATCAAATAACTCGTCCAACCTCTGTTTCTCTTCACAGGTACTGCTACGGTTCAAGTTCTTCCTGCAAATCGAAGATGGAGAGGGCAATTAAAAGATCCAAGATTTCTGCTCTCAGACTAACCGAGATCAACGGGCATATCAGCAGCCGGATTGTCATGAACCAGGTAGAGAATTGCTTTTCTATTTCTTCTTTCATATCCTCACCGTCCTTCTGTGTTGTATTCTCATCTTTCTCTATGTGCTTTTCTTTCCTTCTTTTCTGTGTCTCCCACAGGATTATCCAAACATTCCAGGAGCCAGAAGGTTTACCAAGATCAAGTGGCTGCCTCTTCTTCTCTCCAAATTTTCTTCAGACATGAAAGTTTATTTAGCAAGATGGCATCTTTTAGGCTTAATCACTCATGCCAAACACTATGATCAAGTTCACCTTGATTGGGCTGCCATAGGAGCTCTAGTTGAAATATGGCACCCTTCCACTCATACATTTCTTTTCTCAACCTTCGAAGCCACAGTCCTATTAGAGGAACTAGAGATGATATTGGGCTTAAAGAGGATGAAGCCAGGAGACGAGGAGAAGATGGCCATCATGCCAAGGCAAATCTCTTCACATGAGTTATTAACAAGTTTAATTCCCAGCCCAAACCTAGTGAACCAAATCAAAGCTGAAAAAGGAATCAATCTCCTAAAGCTTGCTTCTTGGGTGTACAAGAGATCCGATCAAGCTAAAGAAGACGAAGAGATAGAGCGGGTGGCAAAGGCTTTCATGGTGTGCTTGGCAGGAGCAATCTTGTTCCCCTCCACGGAAGACTTCTTGGAAGAGTCCCAATTGAGTGCAATAGTGAGCCTATGGGAAGGAGATAGAGCGGGACCGGCTATTCTAGCCTACCTATATAGCGGGCTTACCTCGGCGGCAATGGGGAGACCAATCTATGGGTGCATGCTAGCACTATCAAGTTGGGTAGATCTCCATTTCAAGTTCGATCCATGTGAGGAGGCCCAACAACCTTCTAGAATCTTCTCAAAAAGCCCACTCTCTTATATGACCGGCTCATTGGGGATAAGCAATAGAGTGATGAACCGGATACCTCAAATCAAGAAGAGAGCGGAATGGAGGGAACATCTCAAGGTAATGCCAAAGAACCTCTTCACATGCGCCCCGGGAATACTCAAGACTCAAGAACTCCGCGCAAGATTCTCGCCCGGGACGGACCTTCGACTTATAGGCGCTTCAGAATTTGTGCTATACAACTCTCACCGATGCCTTCCTCAACTTGGGCTTCCACAGCGAATATTTGAGAACCCATCTCATCTCCCTCCTATCAAGGCAAGGGATATTGGCAGCAATGAAGATGGAGAAGAATGCACAACAATCCAAGCTCTCTGGAAAATCTGCAAGACTCATCATCCTGTGGAGAACTTAGAAGAAGACAGAGATCAGTGGAAATCATATGTAATAGCTTTAAGGAACCTGAGGCCCAAAGTGGCTCACTGAATGCAATGTAATCTTTTCCATCAATAAACAATAATGATATTCTGATTGAGCCAATTTACAATATTTCTGATCAATTCTTCCAACAATCTGTGATTCTGCTCTGAATAACGACTTAGTCAATGCCGTCAATTCCAAAGGTGACGCCTCAGTGTAAGTCGCTTCTCATTAATCGGCTCTCGAAATTGACGCCTTCAGGAATAGGCGTTAACTAAATAACGACTTAAAACAAGGCGTTAATTCGCTTCAAATTCCAAAAAGTATTCGTTAAAGATCCAAAAATAACGCCTTAGGGTAAGCCACGTTTCATGTAAACCACGCCTTCAGATACGTCGTTAATCAAAAACAGTAATCATTATTCCCATCATGTCAATCAAGTCCCATTAAATGCTTCTGACGACGGTTATCATTCCCCATGCAAAAGAAATTAACGCCTCAAGTATCGTCGTCAACCATGGAAGAGACGCCCATAACTCCAGTCATCTTCTTAATAAGACACGACTCTTCTGGAGTCGTTAATTCTTTTTGACCATTCGACTTTGCTTTCCCTCCTTTCTTCTTCTTCCTTCGTCCTCTTTCCCTCTTTCTTTCTTTTCTCCCACTGCAACCCTAACCGAAGAAACCCTCCCCCATCTCTCTCATTCTCTTTCTCTATCTCTCTCTCTTCTACACCCTAGCCATGGCCGGCGGACAGAAACGTCAGAGGGTTATGGCCCTCGATGTGGTAGACCTGGAAGATGAACAAGCAGCCGTGGATGGGCCCCCCCCGGTGGCGGTTGAAGATGTACCGGCGGCGGCGGCCGGCGACGACGAACACAATGAAGGAGGAGGAGAAGCAGACGATGGTGAGGAAGAAGACGAGGATGATGAAGAAGATGAAGAAGAGGAAGGGGATGAAGAAGAACAACAACGAGGAGAAGAACAACCACCGACGGTGGTCGTGCCTCGCCGCGGCCAACTCCGGCGGCCACGTCAGCCAAGGCCCGAACTCCGGGGAGAGTTGACGGGACCCAAACGCCAGAAGGTAAGCCCCCCCATACCCTATTTTCCATTTTTGTTTTCATTTTTGTTTTTATTTCTTCCATTTCCATAGCCCTCGGGCATGAGAAAACCAGAGACACAGACAAAAGACGCCCCTAGGGGTGTCGTTAATTAAAACAACGTCCCACATTGGGTCGTTAATTATGATTAATCGTATGAAAACCACGCCCTGCAGCATGTCGTTAATTTGAATCATCATGTTTTATCAATCATGCCGTTAATTTCATGCTTCTCAATTTTTTCCAATTACCTCTTCAATATCAATGCCTTGATTTATATCTCGCATGCTATTTTTTATTTTATTTTCAAAAAACCCTGGAAAACAACGCCCCCCATCGGGGCGTCAATTCAACAGATAACGACCATAGGGGTGGTCGTCCATTTAAATAATTCCAGAATATATTTCTAGGCCCAAAACTCATTTAAGAAAAACGTCCCATTCAGAGGCGTTACTTAAACAAATAACGACCCATGGACGGGCGTCAATTAAAAACCTTTTGGGAATTTAGAAATTAATTTCAAAACCACGCCTCCCACCGGGGCGTCTCTTAGATAAACAACGACCCTGGCTGGGTCGTTAATTCAATAGGCACACAAAAACCATTTAGAAATAACGCCACTCTCAGGGGCGTTAATCAAGCAAGCCACGACCCAAGGTTAGTCGTTAATTGAAGCAAACAACAAAATCTCAACCAAGGCAATCAAATGAATTTACACATGAAAATTAACACTCTTAAACAAAATTCTTTCTTTTATGCATGCAGGGGTTGATGAGGACGCGCATCTCCTAGGACCAGGTCCGGGCAGCGTACCACGGCCTCCCCGAGTTTCAGCGAGCTAGGGTAGATGCCATGGGATTCGGGGCTTTCCTTAGCATAGAGCCCATTAGGCCTGACTTAGCACTTATCCAGGTTCTGAGAGAGAGGTGGGATAGGACTAGCCGGGCATTCTTGATGCCCTGGGGTCATATGATCCCCACCCTAGAGGATGTAGCTAGGATCACTGGTTTGAGGGTAGATGGGGATGCGGTGAGTGGGATCACCTATCCTGACTACACTGAGCTTGCCCAGAGACTGCTAGGGTTAGAGATGGTCTATGAGACACCTAGCGAGTGTAGGACTATCTTCCGCACCGACCTGACCATAGCTATGGGACTAGGGGATGCTAGGCATAGGTCCGAGGAGACCTTAGAGCAGTTTTCTCAGAGGTTGACAGACGGGGCTAAGGCAGCCTACTGCCAGGACCCAGCTGACAGGGAGAGGGCGGACAGAGATTTGAGGAGGTTTCTATTCTTGATGCTCGGGAGGCTATTGCTCGGCACGAAGGGCGACGTCATCAACTGCCGATTCCTAGGGATCCTCGAGGACTTAGAGGAAGTCGGCAGATATGCCTGGGGAGCAGCGCTGCTGGCGCACCTGATAGCCGACCTGTCTACGGGGACAGGTCGAGAGACGAGCGTCAGTGGCTTCTCACCTTTTCTTCAGGTATGCACATCTTTTTTCTTTCTTTTCTTTTACTTTATGCATGTGAATGCCTCACTAATGCAATGCATGGATGCAGGTTTGGAGCCATCTGTACATGCCGATGGGACGCGTCGACCCACGGCCTGGAGGTGAGGGATCTTTCCCTCTAGCACGGCGCTGGCTGCCGGTAGTCTTCGGAGCCCCACTCTCTTACGAGCTGTGGGTGTTACGGAGGGAGTTCCGCAACTTCCCTCCTTCACTGGTATGCATGATGCAAATTTTTTTTATTTTGTTTATGTTATAGAATGTGATATGATGGATGATGAATGTATGCTTGTGGAATGCAGGTACGATGGAGGCCTTATGAGGGGATGACTGACGAGGGCCAGCCATGGGTCGTAGCGGGCCAACCTCGCTTTGAGCATGAGCTATGGGTTCATTGCTTGAGCGAGATTGAGCCACTACGGCTTAGGTTGGTGATGAGGGCCCTCGGCCTACACCAGGAGTGGGTAGAGGTAGGCGAGCCGCGAGGGATCGGAAAGAAGACACGCGGTCGCACGAAGGCGATCGACTGGAGAGTCCGGTTCGTAGACCAGTACGGCGACTGGCAGCGAGGCGGGACCAGAGTCACCTCACGGGCGACTGACAGCTCCGAGTACCTCCGGCGTTACTGGGAGGTTTACGTCGGCCGACCCAGATGAGGATCCTAGGGGTATGTATGAATGCAATTATTTCTAAATTGAATGCAAATGCCTATGTATTTCTAATATATGACTAACATGTGATGGATGCAGGATGCACGAGATATAGCAGCGATGGATGCACAGGCCCATCTACACAGCCTGGAGGACCAGCTGGCCACCACACGGGCAGATCTCGAGACCCTGGTGAGTGTTTAAATTATTTCTACATGCAAGTGAATTTTTTGTCGAATTATTGATGATCAGCCACTGACAATCTCATTAAATGCAGCGTGCCCAGCAGGGAGCAGCAGGGAGAGAGACGGGAGAGGCCTCCAGCTCGAGAGGGCCTAGTGCAGAGGCGACTGCACTAGCAGAGCAGCTGGCAGGGGCAGTGGCACGGGCAGAGGTGGCAGAGCGCGACCTTGCCACACGGGTAAATCTAAAACTCAGACCTCATTCAATTATTGATTATGTGCTGATAGAAAAAAGGTGTTTTACAGACGGAGGAGCTTCGAACCGCTCTTACTTGCATCGAGGAGGGCCAGCAGGCGATGGCCACACGGGTGAGTTTTTCTTTTAACCATGCATTCATTTCGTAAATTGCTGAATTATTGCATTAAATGTGGAACTGATGACTTGTTTACCAGTTTGCAGACTACACAGTTACAGGCGGCTCATACCCGGGCTTCCCTAGCTGGGACAGAGTTGGCGATCCGTGAGCAGTGGGTCGCGGAGCTGGAGAGGGCTTTGAGGCGGCGGGAGGAGCTGCCTCAGGACGTAGTGGAGCTGCGGGTCGCTCTTGAGCTGGAGCGGAGAGAGCGTGCGCGAGAGCGCGAGGAGTGTGCTCGGGAGCATGAGGAGCACCTGGCAGACCGTGCGCATCACCACGAGCTACAGCAGTCAGAGCGTGCCCGGTACCAGGAGCAGGTGGCAGCGGGTGAGCGTGAGCTGGCAGACTTGAGGACCCAGCTAGCCGTTACCCAGGAGTGGCTACAAGCGTCAGAGGAGCGTCTTCAGCGAGGGCGGGAGCGGGCGCGAGCTGCAGGGTACAGCTTCACCAGCTCCACCTTTGTGGCGGGCTCTTCCCTTCGAGAGAGGAGCGAGGCAGGGGGCCAGGTTCGGTTCCAGCTTCTTCACGGGGGCCCATGCCCCCTCCACCAGCGCCACCTCGGGACGGCGAGGACGAGGTAGAGAGTAGGAGAGAGGAGGGTGGAGGCGAGAGCTGAGAGACTGTTACTTGTACTCCTCCACCCTCACACCTGTACTCAGATATTTATGATGTATATATATATGAGATTGAAATTTTTATTACCTGAGCACTTGTGTAGTTGTGTACTTGTGGTTACTTAGCTCCTTCTTTTTTCTTCACGTTGTTCGCTTTTGCTTTACTTTTCTCTGTGCCTGCAGCTGTAGTCCACACTTGAATGAACAGGTTAATTCATCTGTTCGACTTGGCCCCTTGCTCAATAAGCAAGGGATGTTTTACTTGTGACCTTGATAACGGGTCAAGGGGCCAAGCCTTTAATCAAATAAGACAAATGAAACAACCGATAAAGGGAGATGCAATATGCAAGCACACGCATGCAAACAATAATAAAGATGCCCATGCAAAAATGCAAGCACACTCATGAAGAATAAATCACCATTTTTTTCTTTTTTCTTTTCCTTTTTATATATTTTTTCTTTTATTTGCTGAAAAAAGATGCCTTAGATTAAGTCGTTATTTAAATAAACGACGCCCTAGGTGACGGCGTGATTTTGAAAAAGATTTTTGATTTTTGTTGAAAAGATGACCTGTCCAGGGGCGTTATTTTAAAAAAGACGACCTTTCCATTAGGCGCTAATTCTATTAAACGCGTCTTAAACAAAGGCGTTAATTTTTTGTTGTTCTCCAAATTGGGTTTGTCAAGGCTGCGAGGGCTCTAAGCCCTACCAGGCCACCATTTAGGATTCATTAATCTTTCTTGCATAATCAAAAGAGGGTCCACGTGCTAATGATTGAACTCATACACAAGATCTCGCGCGGTGCAATTTCCTAGGTCAGTCTCGACCATCATGCTGGTTTATGACTTACCACCAAGAAGAGATGGAAGAAAATATAAGGAAGCCCATAAGGGATTCTGAGAAGCCTGAGGCAAAACTACCTCCCCTACCCTATGCCTGTTGGGGTTCAGTCTTTGGCATAGGGAAATTTTGTTGCCTTTTGCCTCTTTCATATTGCATGCATACGCCCAAGGTTCTCCTTGCGGGGACTTTGCCCTCTTGACATGCTTTTCTTTTCACAATTTGACTTTCACTTCGAAGTTGATTTGTATTGATGAAAATAAACCTAATTGTACTTGGGCTTTTTGCGGCATTTTTGTTCCCTTTTGGGCCCTGACTTCCACCTACTAAGGCGGCAGGCAGGCTTGGCGAGTCTACCCCGAGGCCTCCCTTCCTCCCTTATGGGCCGAAGAAGAAAAGAATGGGTATTGTCTTCACCTTTAGTCAGGTTTTGACCATCCATCGGACTTTGCACCGCTTGAGTTCAAGGATAAGCGTGTAGTGTGTGCAGGTGTCGACCCCATTTTAAGTTAACAAGACTGATAAATGAATACTGAATTTTGACCTTTCAGACTTTGCGCCCCTGTATGCCATGGCAACCATTTTTTTTGAATTTCTGGAGATTTCTATTTTGTTTTGGATTTTGGAAATTTTCTATATATTTTTTTTGGATAATTTCATTTTTGTTGATTTTTTTGGAGTTTGGGAAATTTTTTCTATTTTTTTTGGATTTTGGATTAGGGGTAATATTTCTTAAGGTACAGACCATTCCAAGGGTGAGTTAGCTCTTCTCCTTCAGCATTAATCAGTTTATAAGCATTGCCAGGATAAACATCTTTTATAACAAACGGTCCTTCCCAGTTTGGTTGGAGCTTTGAACGGGGTCCGTCAGGTTTTACAAAAATTCTCTTGATTACCATCTCACCAACTTTGAATTTTCTCTCAATTACTTTCTTTTGATAAAAACGTGAAAGCCTATTTTGATAAACGCGCGCATGCTCAGCGGCGACCAGACGCTTCTCATCTAGGAGTTCCAACTGGGCAAGGAGTGAATCACGACGCTCATCAATAGAGCATTCCTTGTCCAATTGTACTCGCAGAGAAGGAATGAGAATCTCATAAGGAACTACCGCCTCCATTCCATAAGTAAGGGCGAAAGGGGTTTGCCCTGTGGGGGTACGAATGGAAGTGCGATAGGCCCAGAGAGCTTCAACTAGCTTGTCTGGCCAATCCGAAAATTTATTAGCCTCACACGTCTTTTTAACAATTTTGATCAAGGTTTTATTAGTTGCCTCTGCTTGGCCATTCCCCTGCGGATAATAGGGAGAAGAATGATGCAATGCAATGTTATACCTGTTGCAGAGATCCTTGAGCTCTTGAGAGATGAATTGAGGTCCATTATCGGTGATAATGGTACTCGGGATGCCGAATCTGGCGATGATATTCTTCATTATGAATTTGCAGACGGTTGATGCTTTGATCTCCACGAATGCTTCCGCTTCCGCCCACTTGGTGAAGTACTCCGTTGCCGTGAGGATGAATGATTTTTGCTTCGTGAGGAGGTTCGAGTCACCAAGAGGTCCAATGATATCGAAGGCCCACATAGAGAAAGGCCATGGGGAGGACATAGGATGGAGTGAAGAAGCAGGAGAATGAACCTTGTCGGCGTGCAGTTGGCACTTAACACACCTTCGAACATAGATGGAACAATTCTCTTCTAGAGTTGGCCAATAGAAGCCTAGCCTAAGGATCTTCTTAGCTAACATCTGGCTATTCACGTGACCACCACACACTCCAGAATGTGCCTCTTCCACAACCTTCCAAGATTCATCATCGTCGAGGCATCTTAGTAAAACACCCGTGAGCCCTCTCCTATAGAGCATATCTCCAACCAAAACATAACGTTGAGCCGCTCTTCTAATTGCTTTCCTTTCTTCCACAGTGGCTTCTTCGGGATAGGATTGATCATTGCAATATCTGGCAATCTCATAATACCAAGGTTTCTCTTCATCAGCCAATTCTTCTTCCCAATCTAACAACATGACCTCTTTGCCTTTAAGAGCTTCACTCCGCCTGACCTTCTCGAGCACCTTGTCCCAAATGTCGAGGAATGCACGATCCTTAATAGCTGGAGTGTCACGCTGATGAATGAGAGGAACGTGAAAATCTCGTTGGGGAGGAAAGACTAAAGCAGAGGCCAAAGAGGCAAGAGCGTTAGCTAAGATGTTCTGGCTTCGAGGGACATGGACGAAGATCAACTTGGTGAAGAGTTTGGCATAAGCTGAAGCAAGTTCCTGGTAGGGCTTGAGTTTAGGATTGATAGTGCGGCACTTGACAAGCACCTGGCATAGAATGAGTTGACTGTCACCCACGATTCGTAATTGGGTAACACCATATTTATGAGCGGTTTGAAGACCGGCCAAAAGGGCCTCATACTCAGCTATATTATTTGTGACAGGGAAAGTGAGCTGAGCAGCAAATGGGATGGTGACCCCTTCTGGTGTTAAAAGAACCATGCCGATCCCTCTTCCTTGGGAATTTAGAGCTCCATCAAAATGTAATGTCCACATAGGATCATGGGGTTGATTGATGGACATCAGTTCTTCATCTGGAAACTCCGAAATGATAGGATCAAATCGGGGTAGAGGGTGGTGAGCAAGATGTCCGGCAATGGCGTAGCCTTTGATAGCTTTCTGTTGAATGTAAGTGATGTCGAACTGTGAAAGGAAGCTTTGCCAGCGTGCTAATCGATCGGTAAGGACAGATTTTTCAAGAAGGAATTTAATTGGATTCATGCGAGCAATGAGGTGAACCTCGTGAGCTAATAAATAGTGTTTTAACTTCTGAACTACCCAGACCAAAGCAGCGCAAGTCTTCTCCATGACTGGGTACCTCTGCTCATACGGGTTTAGAAGTTTAGACAAGTAGTATGATGCCCTCTCCTTTCCTTCCTCATCCACTTGAGCTAGGACAGCACCTACAGAGTCATCCAGGACAGAAACATAGAGAACAAGTGGTTTGCCTGGAACCGGCGGCCTCAGGACAGGAGGATTGGCCAAATAATCCTTCAATCCGTCAAAGGCTGCCTGACACTTGTCATCCCAATTAAACTTGACTCCCGGCTTAGTAAGTTCATAAAATGGCATGCATCTTTGTGAGTGCTGGGAGACGAAGCGGTGAATAAATTGCAACCTCCCGATTAATCCTCGAACTTCCTTCAAATTCTTGGGAAGAGGCATGTCTCTGATGGCCTTTGCCTTATTGGGATCAACTTCAATTCCTCTTTTGCTGACAATAAATCCAAGCAACTTCCCTGACGAAACGCCAAATACACACTTCTTGGGGTTCATTTTCAACTGATACTCTCGTGATCTTTGCAAGACCTTAGCTAGAACCCCAGGATGCTCAATCCTTGTTCTTGATTTTACTACCAGATCATCCACATACACCTCAATATAAATATGGATCATATCATGAAAAATTGCCATCATAGCCCTCTGATAGGTGGCTCCAGCATTCTTGAGTCCAAAAGGCATGACCATATAGTAGTATGTACCCCATGGTGTAGTGAATGATGTTTTCTCTTGATCTTCTTCAGCCAGACGAATTTGATTGTAACCCGAAAAGCCATCCATAAAGGAGAGAGTCTCAAATCCTGCCGTATTATCAATCAAAACATCAATATGAGGGAGGGGGAAGTCATCTTTAGGACACGCACGGTTGAGGTCCCGGAAGTCTATACAAATCCGAACCTTTCCATCTTTCTTCATGACCGGAATGATGTTAGCCACCCAGTTCGGATAGAGGACAACTCTAACAAATCTAGCCTTATGAAGCTTGTCTACCTCTTCTTTCATCTTTAAAGTCATGTTAGGGTGGAAACGCCTCAACCGTTGCTTGACCGGGACAGACCCTGGCTTAAGTGTAAGGCGATGTTCAACGAGCGCAGGGTCTAATCCAGGCATATCTTCATAACTCCACGCAAACGTGTCCTTGTATTCTTAAAGTACCAAAATAAGCGCCTCCTCTTCGGAAGGCGGCAAATTCTTGCTGATGAGGACAATCCTAGGGTCTTCCTCCGTACCCAAATTTATTTCTTTGGTAGGTTCCTCTACTGAGGCTGATGGTTCATCAAATCTTCTCATGCCACTGGCAAAGGCATCAGCCTCGTCCTCATATTCTTCATAACTTTCATCCCCCTCTTCAATAGGGTCTTCATCATTCATAATCTCATAGACACCAAAACCCTCATAAGAAGCATTAGTATCCTCGTATTCCAACTCTGGCAGATAATCGGATTCTCCACAAATTCGAGAAGGGCTGAACAAGCCTGGCATCTTCTAGCCAATTCTAACAAGAATCTACGGGGAATCTGCTTACCCTTGGATTTCCTATGTGAAACTACCCCATGGATTTTATTATTAGAAGAGGAAGAGCAACTAGCTTGATTGAAGGAAGGAGGTGAAAAAGTGGATACAGGAGGGGATACAGATGAAGACCCCTCACCAGAGGGGCAGAAAAGATTTACCAATGAATCAGGGAAGAGCGGCCCCTGGGTCGGGGCACACTCAGAGAGGAGATAAGAGGTCTCTTCAATAGAGATGGAGACTGAAAAAGTTGGAATTTTGGCATTTTTTTTCATTTTTATCTTTATTTTCATTTTTATTTTCCTTTTCTAGAAGAAAGCAATGTGAAGGGAGAATAGCAGGAGGAGTGGAGATTGAAAGTTTGGAGAAAGATTGAATCAGAGATGACCCGCGCGGGGGTGTGATGGAGAGTTTGGGGAATTGCTCGAGGAGCAAGGGAGGAATCGGGAGAGAAACTTGTAATGAATATGGAGAAAAGCTGATCATAATTGGTGGCGGTCTCGGCACGCGAGAAAATAATTGAGAATGCAAAGAGGAAAGAAAAGACGGATGCACATTAGTGAGAGAGAAAAGGCCGGCCCACAGCCTGTCTATTGTGAATCCTTCTTCATATGGAACATCTGGCTCTCCGGTGTCTGTGTAGTCACTCAGCAACTGCCTCTTATCTGTTATCACAGCAGGTTTTTCAATCAACTCATGTATCAATGGCGGCCATTCCGGATCTGTCGGCATGAAGAGGCGGCTCAAAGGAATAGTAATATCATGCATATCGAACCATCTATACCAATCACACTCTGGGTCATCCATCTTCCTTCTTTTATCAGGCCCTAGCGACTCCAGGGCTTTATAAGTGACCAGTGGAGCAATATGGCGGGCAAGCTGCCTTGCATGAACATCCTGACAGTCTAGCATAGAGGTGATTATTGTAGTTTGCTCACTGTTCTGAACGCCACCCTTTACAAAGTGTGTCTGCAATGTCCATGTAAGCGGTTGGCGATCCGTCTTCAGAGTGGATGTCATGACTGCCCATGGTTCATTTTCATCTTTGCTCGGCTCTTTGTAGCCCAGGCCACCTCGCGCAATCAATTTCTGAGGCATAACAGGCCTAGTTCTGCCTTGACAATTGGCACCCAGGCCTTTGCCGACTTGGTACCCCATTTTCATTAAAATATTCCAACCAAGGGTGTTTATCATACTTTTCTTCTTCTTCCCCTTGGCAGTCAGGGGTGTCATAGCAACTGTCGTGACTGTCTCAGGTGGCATCGGCCTTGGGTGAGGGATGTCCAGCACTGACAGCAACGGCTTGTTGGCAGGCCAGATGGAAGGAACTGATGAAGCCAAGTGTATATCTTCCTCTGGCAGAATTGGCATACTGATAACTTTGATGATGCGGCCCTTGTGTGGAAACTTGAGGCATTGATGATTTGTGGAGGGCACTGCGTCGAGCTGTTGAATATAGGGGCGGCCCAGAATGCCATTAAATGTTGGATCCATATCCAAAATGTGGAAATCGACCGTGATTGTGGCTGGACCAAAACTGACTTTTAATGTGATCATGCCTAGAGGAGGCTTCTTGGTATTGTCATATGCTGTGACTGTTATGGTAGACGGCCGAATCAGGTTTTCGGGAATGCCGCACATCTTCAAAGTGCTTGGTGGCAAAACATTGATAGATGCCCCAATGTCCACCAGACATTGTTTCACCGCCACCTTATTAATATCCACCGTAATACATAGAGCATATTTCCTTGCTGAGAGTGGTGCCAGTTCATGCTCATGAAAAGTAATCGCCGGCTGACTGCTAGCGGGCGTTAATACTGTGGTTATCTGCTCGATAGGGATGTCTTCATTGACCATGACCTTCTGCAAATATTCCTTCAGAGCTAATTGGTGAGTGACTGACCTCTTAATCAATTCCAGAATGGAAATTCTTGCTGGAGTTCGGTCAAGATGCTTTAACAAATCATACTGAGTACCCGGCACGGACTCTTGCTCTTGTTCTTGTTCATTAGGCCCCTGCACGGGCTCTTGCTCTCTCTGGGGAAAGATGCGCTGGAACATCCGTCCACTGCGGAGCGGTGCCACGTTTTGCCGTGCCTCTGTCGGGGCAAGTAAGGGAGGATTGGAAGAAGAGGAGGGTGTATTGGCGTTAAAAAGCGGTGGAGAGGTGTTTAAAGAAGGCGACCCCGTAGGGGGTGTTGGTGAGGAGTTCAATGAAGAAGCCCCCGCAGGAGGCGTAGGAGTAAGAAGGGGTGCCCGAGTGTGGGAAGAGTTAGTGGGCGGAATGAGGAGAGATCTGGGTATAAAAGATGGGGAAACTGATGGTGGAGGGATCCTTGCCGGTGGGGGAGTAGTGGTGGTGGATGTGACAGGTGTTGGTGGTGAGCGGATAAGGAGTGGTCTAGACGGCAAATGTGAAGGGTTAGTAGTGGATGGCGAAGTTTGCTGCATGGTAGGCTGCGGAGGCGGTAGGTGGGTAAGGTGAGGTCGGGTTGGCAAGGATGGAGAATTGGTGGGAGCAAGTGGATTAGCGGGGCGCAAAAGGGAACGGCTTAATTGGGGAGTAGAAGAAGACGGAAGGGTGCGCAAGAGGCGCGGAGGTTGATTTGGATTATGATTAAATGCCCCGACAGAGGCGTTTTCTTCATGCCATCCCTGCCCTCTCTCCACCTCGTGGAGGGACGTGACAGGGTTTACATGCTGATTTGCAGGATGCCCCGACAGTGGGTTGTGGACGATTCCCATATCTTGCTGAGGTGTCGAGCTTGCTGTTGTACTTGTGGAGCTGGTTGCTGCGGCTGCTGAGCCTGCTGCTGCTGAGGAGGCCGTCTTTCTTTCATAGTGGCGATAAACTGTCTCATCTCATCCCAATTAATGCCACCCTGGTCATTTAAATCATAAATGTAGTCCTTGAAGTGGAAGCAACGATCAATGTTATGACCAGGGGAGCGGTGGAAGACACAGTAGCGGGACGTGTCAACATTAGTGGGCCACGCTGCCCTTTCCTTTGGTAGCATGAGCAAGTTGGCGGCCATTAAGGCATTGAAAATATCCGGGAGACTTTCTGGCAGTGGAGGATAGTGGGCCCTTTTGGGGCCTAGTGGTCTCCTTTGTTGCTGTTGTTGGCCATAGTTGGCGGGTGGCGGTACTTGGTGGTATTGTTACGGAGCTGGAGGGTCAGCGCGGGGCGCTTGGTTTTGTGGTGGAGCAAAGGAAGGTTGAGGTGCGAATTGGTGTTGTGGTGGTGAGTTGAAGAGAGTGCTTTGTTTTGGAGGTGGTGGAGGTCGTGGGTTAGATAGGTGATGGGGTGTGGGGTTGCCGACCGCGCCAACCTGCTCATTTGCTATTGTGCCCTCAGTTGTGGGCCCGCTGCTGTTGACATTCGTATTCTTTTTAACCAACCTTGGTTTTGGCTCAAACATGCCCATGATGGGCGAATCTTTCATTTGGGTCGGAATATAACGAGCTCTTTCATAGAGCTCCTCCATGGTGGTCAATCTGTTCATGGCCAGTATATGCCGGAATTGAGGGGTTGCATTAGATATAATAATCTTAACCTGTTCCGGTTCTGATAAGGTATCTTTCAACTTCTCAGCCATTGACCGCCATCTATCAGTAAATATGATGAAGTCCTCCTCGGGCTTCATTTTCTCTGCAACCAAGTCTGTAACAGATAAAGATGGTCCGACCCGGTCCCTGTACTTCTGCAAGAATTTCTTCTGAACCACATCAAAATCACTAGCATCTGCCAGATCCAAGGAGTAAAACCATTCGAGGGCTGGCCCTTCTAGAGATCTTCTAAACAAATAAGCCAGTGAGGCCTTGTTGCCTTGCCAGAAAGAAGTCTCATACATAAAATCCTTCAGATGGATAAAAGGATTGCCAGTTCCATTATATCGCCGAAAGTTCGGCATCTCAGAAGGTGGTAAGTGAAAAACTGGCAATGTAGGCAGAGAGATTTCCGGGGCATTCTTGGCAGCAGTAACCTTGTTGAGTTTTTCTTCCATGCTAGCCAATTTCTGAAGGAGTAGAACATTAGTATCTGACTCGACTGGGGCCGGATTTTGAATGAAAGAATTCGGTATAGGCGTCCGTAGAATTCGGGGAGGTTGGAGAAACTGAGGCCTAACCGCTGAGTAGCTTGCCTGTTGGGCCGGCATGGCCGCACCAGGCGTTGGTGGACAAGAGGGGGGTTTGTGCAGAACCGCCTGGTCATTGGTGATGTGATGGCCACTCTCGGCCGGAGGGGGATTGGAGGATGAAGAGGGAATGGACTTCCGTTTCAAAGCGGCCTGAACTGCCTGCCGCTGGGAATCGTCCAATTGAGATAATGCATGAATTAAATCATTGACGTTGAAAGAAGGGGAGGTGTTCCCCGATGTTTTGGAGGGTAAAGCCTGAGAGGAGGGCACAACCTCTTGAGTAGTGGTATCAACCACATGAACTTGAGGATAATGAGAATGAGGAGGAGGGTAATTCCCCTCATGATAGATGGAATCTTGGAGGGGTGCCTCATAAGATTGATCAAAAACATTTTCTTCCACGTCATCATAAGAGTATCCATAACTTGCCATGTTGATGATCTTACCTGAACGGAGTTGCATGCTTAAGAAGAGAGAAAGCTTTATGAAGGAATTATCACACAATCAATCACTCAATCAAAAGAAGCTTAAGCAAATCAACCCAACCAAGTTTATGCAATCAAGTTGAGATGAACGCAAGATTTTAGTGTTATGTTTGAGATTAAAGTGGATTAAATTGCAGAATAATTCACTCTTCTTTGCAAAGTGAAACCTAGTTCGGATCCAAGTGTAGTCTCCGGGTTAACTAGGTTCTTTCTCTCTCCTCACCAACGATAGATTCTCTAAACTCCGGGTACTTCAAGGGTACAACCAGCCCAGCGTCCGTGAGGGAATCCACGGGTGCGGGGACTTACGGAGGTCTTGGAAAAGGGATTTCCGGTCCAAAGAGACGGAATGCTCAATGGAGGGTTGTCCCGATTCCAAGAGAGGTGTGTGGAAGCCTAGTGTAGAGAGAGGAGGTCTCTCAACCAAATGCCACAAAATGCAGTATAAGATAAGAAGATCACACCAATATAATCAAATAATCAAGGTAAGTATCAATCCAGCATGAACAAACACAGGAAGCAGGGCTCTGTAAACACACAGGAAAGAGGCAACTTTCCAGCAGTCGTTACCAATAGAAGAGACGACAGGGTGGCTGTCGTGAATCTCACAGACAGTGCAAAGACGCGCCTTGGTATGAGGCGCTAAACGTAAGAAGGACGCCTCTGGCAGTGGGCGTCAAATATGAATGGTGCACACGATCGAATAAAAACACGCCTTTATGGGAGGCGCCACTCAATAAAAGGACGCCCGAGGTGGGGGCGTGAATTCACACACAGAATAAAAAGCCAGAGATGTGATGAAAGACGCCTTCGCAGAAGGCGTTAAACAGAAAACAGACGCCCTAGATAAAGGCGTTAAATCAAAACGCGCCTTTGTGGAAGGCATTAATTCATCAAAACCAAAAAAAAAAACTTGCTGATCCCGGGGAGTGTGCAGTGTGCACAGTGGAGGGTGCCCGTAGGGCACAAAGGGGAGGGGTACCGTGGGTACCAAAGGGAAAGGGCACACGTGGGTGCCAAAGGGGAAAGGGCACACGTGGGTGCCAATGGGAAAGGGCACGCGTGGGTGCCAATAGGAAAGGGGTAATCAACAAAAAAATAGTGGATGTCCCACCGTGATCGCCAATTTGTAGATTATGGAAAATCCACTTTTAAGAAAAATATTTATATAAGAAGGAGAATAATGAAAAGGAGTAAAGGAGCACGTGGTGCTAATAAGGAGTGTGATCGCCAGAGGGGTTACCTCAAAAATAAAGGAAATTGATCGTGAATACCTGGTGAAAATAAGGATGCGGGATGGATGTAGATTCCTTCCTCCTCCTTCTATCGGTCGGCCGATGAAGGGGGTTTCCCTCTTGATTACCCTTAATCAAAGAACAAACAATCAAAAGAAGAGGGGATCAGCCAAACGTGTGTGTAGTATCAATCCAAGGAAATAATATGATGATGAAAGAGGAGCATAAAGTGTGCACCTTTTGTTTATTTTTAAAACCCCTAGAGAATTAGGGAAAGGGAAAGAGATGCAATACTAATGCAAAGGAAGAATATAGTGATCGATGATGAGATGATGAAGACAAACGGGAGAAAGAAGGCCCCTGTTTTTCCTATAAACAGTAAAGGGGGAAACCACTTTGATGCTTCGGTTGCGACAGTAGGAGGAAGCAGAGAGCCTTTAAAGAGATCGCACAGGAGGAGGAGAATGACCGTGAGGATAGAGGACTTGAAGGTTGGCAGAGAAAAGAGAGAGGAACTCTGTATTCTCAGACGATCATCAACCTCTATAAACTAGCTTCTGTAACCTCAATCGCCAGCACCCGTAACCTTGCGCGAGATCAACCAGGGCATCCTTTTATAGGGTTTCGATCAATGATAGCCACATATTTGGGAAGATAAGATCAGGCAATGATCATCAATGGCAAGGACTCTAGTTCCCAGATCGAGCAAGTGATTAACCAAGGCAGGGAACTCTCCAAGAAAGGTGTACCCAAACAGGACACGGAAGGGTGAGAGACGACCCTCAGAAGGGCGTCAATTAAAATTGACGACCTGCCCTAAGGCGTTACTTCAAAACACGATTGGGACAAAGGCGTCAACTCCTGGATTCAATTTTAGTAATAAAAACTTTCTTTTTTCTGAAAATTGTGAGACGACGCCTGAAGCAAAGGCGTTAATTGAAAACACGCCCTAAGGAAGGACGTTAATTCTTGATTTTTCAATCGTGGTGGGACTCGTAAAATACCAGAAATTGACGCCCTTAACACCAGCCGTCCTTTCTTGAGAACACGCCCCAGATTAGGTCGCTATTTAAATCACGCCCCTCTTCAAGTCGTTAATTACAAAAATGCAAGAAACATCATAAAAACCCACACAAAAGAGAAAAACTTCATATTATAGAAATATTGAAGTTCACTTTGGGGCATTAACATAGTGACATGAGATTTGATCAACATAGTATCAATTTTGGCATGTCTAGAAGGGTCACGCCCGTCGACGTTCATCCAAACACCCCTGACCACATGTGTCCACACAAGCTCAATGCCTTGAGCCAGGCCTCTAGCTAGTTTTCTCCCCCAGCAGGATGCTACTGCAAGGCAAGGGAGCCCACGAAACTAGCCTACAAACCGTATCTCAGGAGCTGCCCTGCCACCACTCCCAGGTGGGCTGACACTCTAGGTCGTCAGGCCACGACTAGTGGAGGCTCACTAGACACGGAGACTCGAAAACACGAGTGCTGGAGTACGGACAGGCTAAGCACGCACTGTCACCCGTACTACGAAGCACAACAGCAGTATACCAACTGCCAACAGACTCAGGATAGGGTAACTAGACCTACCAACGCAACGATCTATGGGTCTCATGACTCGGAGTCAAGATAGTCAGACAATGGCGGTGACAAGCCGCCAATCCGCCTAATCCTAAGCCACAGGAAATGACAATGAATCATCGGATCCACAAACCCGTATAAAATGACATACGGAGACCTGAGGGTTCATCAAGACCCTCACCGCATCTGGACATGCAGACCGAGGTAAGGCAGTACCTCTAGACGTCCATAACCATGTCTCGATCTATCCTGAATAGTCAAGACACGCACAAGGTTACTTGTCAACCACTGGGTCTCACCGGGTTGACCAGAACCTAACAATGACTCTGAAGCAGTACAGAAACCTATCCAATAGCAAAGTAAGCCTAGCTACCTTATAACATGGTTATAGCCCTCATAAGACATTCAAAAGACGTCCACGGAACAACGAGCAAACCAAAAGGTGAAGCCGAGGCACTTGGGAAGCAACGCATCGGGAAACGACACTCAGGAATTAAGCGGAGGAACCTACACTGGCGGTCATAGAATGGGCCGCTAAGGGACTGTAGCGGTCAAGGATTAGGCCACTAAACCCAGTCAACCCTGAAACGACCTATTCGGTCAAACCACCAAGGCGGTCTAATATAGACCCGTTACAAGGACTAGGCGGTCTAAGAGTAAACTGCCACACTAACCGCCCTAAAATATTGACCTAAGTCAAACGACATGTAGCGGCCTAAGAAAGGCGCGCTACAACGAAGAAACGCACAAAGGTTGGGCTGCCAAGGCCAACCGACTTAAAACATCAACTCGGTCAAACAAACCGTAGTGGCCTAAGGATGGAGCGCTACAGTACGTTGGTGGTCAAAGCTTGGGCCGCCAGCCCAAACTGACCTAACCCGTTGACTAACGTCAACGACCCATAGCGGTCTAAGAAAGGGCCGCTAGAGCAAGTAGTGGTTTATCATAAGATCGCTAAGACTCAAACCGACTTACACTAACATCGAGGAACCACAGGGCTTGGCGGTCCACCATAGGTCCGCCACAGCAGGAGGCGGTCTAAGTTTAGGCCGCCAGCCTAAACCGACCTGAACTAACTGACACACTACAGAGTGTTGCAGTCTATCGAGGGGCCGCCAGAGACAAGAGACGGTCTCTGAAACGACCGCTAGCACGATACGGCGGGAAAACCAGTGGAATGGCCGGATCTCGCTGTTTCATGCCCCAATCATGTCTAAACGATGGCGAAACAGTCCTATTCGACAAAAAAAACCTTCCACATGCCGGAAGGGGTCCATGCAACATCTAAATCGCAAGAAACGAGCGATTCTATCGAATCAACCCTAATTAGGTCATCGGGGTTCCCGGACTCGTACCGGCCCCAAATGACGACCAATCAACACGAAATCAGCGGAAATGGAATACAGACATGCTGGGGGTAACAATGAAACTAATCTAGTCGAAAATCGTCGCCATTTTTTGACGAACCTGATGCACACCCCCCATGCATGCTTCTCCCGAAACTGAACGAAACCCACTCGTATGCACACCGTTCGGCGTGAAACTACGAGGGAACGTAGAGGAGAAGTAGGTGATCCATTTCCTTACCTCCACCGAAGATTCCGTATGCCGAAGCGACTAAACCGCACCGAAAATCGTCAAACCAATGAACCGTGCCGCTTTGAATCCACCAAGGGATCGCGCCGCGCCACGCTCAATCCGCCACTCCATCACGCTCCAGGTTCACACCATCGCATCCCCGCCTCAGGCAGCTCACCAACGGTGCGCGCCTCGAGAGGACCAGAGAGGAGAGAGAACGAGAGAGAGAATGTGAGGTGAGAAATGAGAGGGAGGAGAGAGGAAAGAAAATAAAAAGGAAAGGAAAATTGGAAATTTTCCTAATTTTTGAAAATCTGATTTTTGGCCCGAAAATGCACTACTTCAGAAAAATACGGAAAAATAGCCGAAACGATCCTCGGGAAGAGCACAACGCAACTGTAGCATCCTCGAGTCGATGAACTGAGAAATAAACTCACCATTGGGTTCCGTAACTTGTACAAGAGAAAAATTCACGTGCATCGTAAAACTCAACTCAGGACCCACAAAAGTGATCCGAAAGCTCTCCGATAAGGATCTGAAAGATTCAATAAGAATCTAGGGTATTACAGGGAGGACCAACCGTTGACGAACCCTCCGGAAGAGGTGGCGCCACCGCCGGCCATCGCTGCGGAAGGAGAAGCTCCCGCGGTTGCCAAGCCGCCAGAGGAGGTAGAAGCAATGCCGGGAGATGGAGCAGCCGCCGTGGAGGCCGAGGAACTACCTCGAAGGGCTTCCACGTCCGAGGTAGGCCACGAACCCAAAACTCAATTTTTCATTTTGAAATGGATGCTTGGGGGTTTGGATGGGAGAATAGGGGTCACCCCAACCCCTAGGGATGGTTGAAGGGCCCATAGGGCCATTTGTAAAGAACGGGGGGATGAATGAATGCCGTCAGTTGTGGTGAGATGAAAACGGTCCTAACAGGGACCGCTTGGGTACCTAGGTGGTCCACCCATGACCGTTAGATACGAACCGACATTGGGGGGAGAAACGGTCTGGACTAGACCATATACAAATGGAACGGTCTCCAAAAGGCCGCAACGTAAGGACAGACTCACGAAGAGTGAAACGGTCCTGACTAGGCCGCTTAGAAAACCACACGGTCTCCAACAGACCGTTACCCAGACTAAGATGGCCAGGGGATGACCATTAAAAACCCAAATTAGTGAAGTGATAAGCGGTCTTTTGGGGAGCACGGGAGCTGAAAGGGTCAGAGGAAGACCGTTAGGAGTAGGAGAATGGTCCTGTGATGACCGCTTCTTTGACAGACTACATTTTCACTTTTTTTTCCTTTTATTTTCTATGTAATGTATGACTCGTAGGAATAAATGACCGACCTAGACTGCTAAATTTATGTAGGGGAACCGCCGGACCTAAATCTCATGTCTCCTGGTCCGGGCGGTGTACCTTGCACTGCTCGACTTTCAGAGGGAGAGACTGGTGAGTGGTGACCATGGGGTTCGCGGAGTTCATGGACATGGAGGTAGCGAGACTTGACACCGCGCTCCTGTACGCGCTGCATGACCGGTGGGATCCGGTCAGCCGAGCTTTTCTATTCCCCTGGGGTCATATGATCTCGATGTTAGAGGATGTAGCGCGCATCACCAGACTGCGGGTACATGGTGCGCCAGTGAGTGGGAGGACAGTGACAGATTACCGGGAGTTGGCCCAGAGGTTGTTGGGCTTGGAGCTGCAGAGGCCAGAGCGCCATTCGACGATCCTGCCAAGAGCGAGGTTACAGGAGTACCTCAGCTTGAGGGGAGCCGGGATCGTAGTTGGAGAGTTGCCGGAGCAGCACTTAGGGTGGCTGACGGACCGGGAACAGGAGCGCGTAGCAGCTGTGCCGGGACCAGAGGTAGACATAGTACTATGGTGATTCCTGATGCTGCTATTCGGGAAGCTGTTGTTCGCCACCAGGGCGGACGGAGTGAGCTGTCGGCTCCTCCTTTTACTCGAGGAGGTGGACCAGGTTGGCGAGTACACGTGGGGTGCAGCGATTCTCACCTTCCTCTTCGACAGTTTGAGCTCGACGAGCCGACGCACGATGCTCGGTGGGTTCTCTCCACTACTTCAGGTACGACTCAATCTCGAAAATGCTTGTGCTATTACTATATGATTCATAAATGCTATATGCTGAGATTTTAGTGAAATGCAAGTGTGGGCCTATGAGTACCTCCCCGGGCTGGGGAGAGGATAAGAGGTGTACCATGACACGCTGCCCCTTACGAGATGGTGGGCAGCACCTCAGGAGGTGGGCTCCTTACGTCGTCAGGTCCGGACGCTCCAGGATGACCTCGACGCTCTTCCCTATGCCTTGGTAAGATCTGAACTTAAGCTTTATAAATGTACTTTATGCGTGGATACTGATGCAATTTGCCTATTTGATAGGTCTGGTGGACACCATACCAGGGAGAGGGGCATGAGGGCCAGCCATGGGTGGTGGTAGCCCTAGCGTACGCAGGACAGGACATCTGGCTCCACTACATGAACGTGGTCGAGCCGCTCCACTACCGACTGATCATGAGGACCACGGGCATCCACCAGCCAAAGGTGGAGTTCCCAGTGCGGGAGAGGCTGGAGGAGCACGTGGGACGCCACGCACGTGGACTGGTGATAGAGATCGACTGGGTCACCCAGGCGGTGGACCATATCCGGGACTAGACCAGGCTGGGGCGAGTGGTGCGGGCCCGAGCTACTAGTGACGAGGCCTATCTGAAGGCCTATGCCCGACACTACAGGGATCAAGTTTTTTGAGGCGCACGCCGACCGGTATGATTTCTAAACTCATGCTTTCCATAAATGCTTATGATTATGATGCTAATGATTGACACTCTGTTATGCAGCTAGACCCCCAGGGACGGATCGCAGAGCTTCAGGGGTTACTCCATTCGACGATCCAGCAGCGGGACGAGCTCCAGCGCTCCTTGGACCTTCTGGTAAGTTTCACTTAACCTTAGACTTATAATGCAATGCTATGAAACTGACATGCCCCTATATGCAGCGAACTAAGAGAGCCGAGCGCCAGGCACCAGACGCATCATCTTCTTTCTCACAACCACCGACAGATCGGGCGGAGTGGGTCACAAACTTCGCACGAGCGACGGCGCGTGCTGAGGAGGCCGAGGTCACTCTTGTCGAGAGGGTACGTAAAGTCACTCTTTTTTTTTCTTTTCTAAATTTTATGATTAAAACTAAAAAATGATTTATAGAATGAATGCATATGCAGGCGAGGGAACTGGCAGCAGCACTGGGTGAGGCCGCCCGATAGAGAGAGGAGGCCGAGTGCTTCTGTGCTGAGGCAGAGAGACTCCGCACAGAGGTAGCAGCGGCCGCACGTCTCTGTGCGGAGATGGAGTGATCCCATGTCGGGACGGTGGAGGTGGAGCTTCTTCGCTCCCAGGCGGCGGAGGCAGAGAGATAGGGAGCTGTGGCTGAGCGTGCCCACATAGAGGCGGCAGAGCTGCGAGGAGAGGTGCGAGCGTACCAGCAGATGAGCCAGAGATCGGGATGGAGTAGGACGCACAAAGTTGCACCCAGCGTTGCCTACCAGGACTACCTTACCGGTTCCTCGGCCATCGGAGGAACGAGGACGAGGAGCATCAGCGACGTCGGCGCGCGGAGGAGAGCACTTCCATGGCACCACCAGTGAAGCGCCACGAGGGTTCAGAAGAGGGTCAGTCATGATGTACTTTATGAGATGTATTCATGTATGGTTTTAGTGGAATGACATGTTTCTTTTTTTTTTTTTTTTAGAAATGCTTGAATGTGTGTAGGTTGTTACTAACTAACTAACTTAGCAATGCATAATATGACTGATAGCGTGAGGGGATAACAAATGGCGAGAGAAAAGGGGAAGGGGAGAGAAACTTATGTGCGGTGGGATAGGATAGCAGAGCAAAACGGTCGTGGTAAGACCGCATGAACGAGTGTAGCGATCTCCAGACAGGCCACTGAACCACAACTGAATGGAGATGAAAATGGTTTATTGGAGACCGCAAAGCTAAGAGATAGTCTCCTGTGGACCGCTTTGAATTGAAGACGGTCTGGCCGAGACCGTTTACCACCGAGGCAGATATGGATATGAGCGGAGATAAAAACGGTCTCGGGGAGACCGCCAATAATTAAATAGCGGTCGCTCGATAGACCGCTCAAGCCAAAAAACTGATAACTCCAACCGAGACTCTCTTGGAGAGTCCCAACCCATGGATATGCTTATCCAGACCACGCTAAGAGCGATCCTAACCTTGATTGAGCCTATCCTAACTCAATCTTAGTGGATAAAAGCCAAGGACTTGGGTCCTATAAGTAGAGGGGCCCTCAAATTCGTAACTCACACCAAATCACCCTCTCAAGCCTTGAAATTCTTAGTGCGACCATTCAAATCAACATGAAACGGGCTCTTGAGGTTAGCACAATGGGGGAGAGCTCCTACAATGGCCCACAACCGGCTAGGAAGGAGCGTGAGGCGTTACATCGGCTGACATCCATTCCAAATCATCTAAGCACAAATCCTTTGAGAGAGGTAAGTCGCATAGTTGTATTCAAATTTGCTCTCAATTCTTTCCTAGATTCTTATGTTGCTCTTTTATTTCTTCTCTCTCTCTCTCTCTCTCTTTTTCTTTCTTAGCTTCTCCCCGGCCCTAGGCGCTATTCCAACTTGAAATGGGTGGCTCCCATGATTCGTGAACTCCCATTAGATGTGATCTCCATCCTGAAAGCCTGGCACCTCCATCCACTACTTGTTCTGGCCAAAAATTACCAAAAGCTTTCACTTGATTGGCATAGTATTTCGACTTTAGTAGAGATATGGCATCCTCAGACCTACACGTTTGGCTTTCCCACATTTGAGGCCACCATCCTTCTAGAAGAGGTTGAGACGTTGCTAGCCTTCCCTAGGTCTAAGGTAGGAGATGAGGACTTAGTGTGTCATACCGTTGCCCCTGTTGACCCTTACCTCATCCTAGGGGAGTTCTTACCTAATTCGAAGGATGTCAGGACCATGATCAGCTCTCAACACATCCATTTGCTTCCTATGGCCTAGTGGGTTATTGCTCATTGTAAGAATAAATGTGGGTGGAATGAGGCCATAGCCAAGGCCGCTTCTATTTGCTTATGCGAGGCCATACTTTTTCCTACCACTGACCACCTCTTAGACATACCAAATCTGAGTGTCATTAGTAGGTTGCGGAGAGGGTCATCCATTTCACAGTCCATTCTTTCTTTCCTATATGAGGGCCTTAGCTCAGCTTCTCTTGGTATGCCTCTTTTTGGGTCCATGATTCTACTTGAGTGCTAGCTGGGAGTTAGGCTGAAGTTCATACCCAAAGAGGACATCTCTTCTATTAGCCGCATCTTTGAGAGCCATCCACTTTTCTTTATCGAAGGTGCCTTTGGATTCTCTCAGTAGGTGGAATGCTGGACCGCAGACAAGAAGACTAGGGATGAATGGCGCCTCTACATTAACACTCTGCCCGTGACCAGTTCGTGATGCGCCCAGCTTTCCTTGTCGGCACTACCCTCAGGCTTCCTAGGAGACTTGGGTTGGACTTGAGGCTTGTGGGGAACACTACTTTGGCGATGTATAGCCCCCACAGGTGTTTTCTATATGTTGGACTCCTGCGTACTATAGTTCTGGCGCTACCCCACCTACCCGCTCTACAGGCAAGGAGACTCGGCACGTAGGAGGACGAGTAGGCGGTCAGGAGCGCATTGATCATGTGGGAGATCAGCAAGGCGCGCGTTCTTCCAGCAGAGGTGACCGAGATTTAGGAGGAATACCAGCTTTACCTAAGAGAGTTAGGCAAGATCCGACCTCGCGTGGATGCCCGGCTGAGGATTGAGTGATTTATCATGATGTATTAGGAATTGATAGCTTGAACTTGAATCAATGAAAGAGCCTGATTGCTTTAGCTTATCAACCTGCTTCCTTTTCTTCTCATGTGTGTGGTTTGATGTGGCTCTTCAGAAGTATAAACGGCCTGACAAAGGACCGCTAAGACAAGATAAACGGCCTCTCCTATGACCGCTGAACCCACATAAACGGCCTTCAATAAACCGCAAACAGGTGGACACCTGAACGGACCACAGTCCTTTAGGAGATAGAAAAACGGTCTATCGAGGGACCGCCATATAACAAGACGGTCAGAGTTTGACCGCCGTGCTTCTAGAAACGGTCCTAGGTTAGACCACACGAGTGTTGAAAGCAAGAGGACCCCTTCATTTGGGCTCCGTATAAATGGCGGCCTACCCAATGACTGCTGGAAGATGAGACAGTCCAAAGGTGACCACTGAGTGAATAGAAACGGTCTAAGAGGGACTGCACATAAGAAAACATGAAAAAGGAGTCCATGGGCTTGTAACTTGAACCGTGGGGACCTGTCTCTGCACACACTAAATAAATAAAATAGGTTAGGTCTGTTCTAGGCTTAACCCCTTGCCTAGAACAAGCTCAATGGGAGACCAATTCTTGAAATTTGGTCAAGGGGTGAAGCCTTATTAAATAGGCAAAAATAACACATGAAAATGCAATGTATGACATGAAGTGCAGGGAAACTATGTGACGATTTTGAAAATACTTTTGTAGCTTTTGAAATATTTTTTTTTGAAATATTTGATGTTTTTGGGATATTGAAATATCTGATTTTTTGGAATTTTGAAATATCTGGTTTTTTTAGGATTTTGAAATATCTGATTTTTTTGGGATTTTAAAATATCTGATTTTTTTGGGATTTTGAAATATCTGATTTTTTGGGACTTTGAACCAGTTCAGTCCTGGTGACGAGAGACCCACATATCTCATTTAGGGGCTTCCCAAGTACAACGTGTATTAAGGGTGACCATCTATGGCCAGGGACCAATTTCACATAACGGTGCCTCTGCTAAGGCCATACCCGGAGTACGACCCAGTCTTTGAAATCAAAAGAGAATTTGAAAGGGAAGTTGGGGATAGGTATAGAGTTTTTTAGAGCTTGAGTTCTTTTCATGACAACCCCTTTTCCAGAGATTCGGTCTATTGCGCCGGGACTTTGTGTCCGTCATCGAACCTTCATCTGCTCTAGACACGCGTACGACCGGGCTCATAATGTCCCGCGGGGAAACTATACTACCACTCTTGCCATGCCTAGTTTCATTCTTTGGAGCATTTGAACTTTTGAGCTTTCGAGCTTTTGGGTGAGCTTTTTAACTTTTGCCTTGATTTTTGCCCCTTTTTTTCTTTCCTTTTCTTTCTTTTTTGTGATTGCTTCATTCGGAATTAGGTCATAACAGACTGCCCCTATTTGAGACCTTCTTTCTATTGGGGTGTCTAGATTAGTTCTCACCCCCTTATTCACCACATGTCCCTATATTCAACTGAAGAGAGAAAAAGAACAAGGACCTTTACTTTCCCCTAATATGGTCAAAGGAGAAATGGTGTTGCGTAAAAGAGGAAAACCCAACCACGGATGTCATGTAGTGTGTGAGTGTTATGCTAGGGATCTTCCTTTATGATTAAGGAGAGGAACACCTCACCACCAGGCCGTTGCTAGCTCGACTCTAAGGATAAAAATGTTTGAGGTACAACCCGTTCCACGCATGAGATAATTCTTCACCCTTGACGTTAACTAAGCAATAGGCATTCCCAGATAAACCTCCTTGACTACAAATGGACCCTCCCAATTGGGTTGCAGCTTAGACCTAGGACCTCCTGATCGAATAAATTTGCGTTTCAAAATCACATTTCCCACTTGAAATTTCCTTTCAATAACCTTCTTTTAAAAATGACGCGAGACACGCTTTTGGTAAATGGAGACATGATTGGCCGCATTAAGCCTCTTCTCATCCAAGAGTTCCAGTTGGACTAGTAATGCCTCTCGACGCTCGTCGAGATTAAGTTCCTTATCAAGCTGCACTCTCAGGGAAGGAATCAAAATCACATACAGGAGTACCGCCTCCACCCTATAAGTGAGAACAAAAGGAGTTTGCCCCGTGGGGGTATGGACGGAGGTGCGATAAGCCCATAGCTTCCACCAGCCTATCGGCCCAATCAGCGAATTTATGCGACTCGCATGTTTTCTTGATAATTTTAAGAAGAGTCTTGTTGGTGGCCTCGGCTTGGTCGTTGCCTTGGGGATAATACGGTGGTGAATGATGCAATGAAATTCTGAATTTCTTACAGAGGTCCTCGAGTTCTTGGGACACGAACTGAGGTCCGTTATCGGTGACGATGTCGCTCAGCACTCCAAACCGTGAGATGATGTTCTTCAGGATGAAGTGAAAAACTATGGTACCTTTGCTCCGCGTATGCTTCAGCTTCAGCCCACTTGGTAAAGTATTCAGTAGTGGTGAGGATGAAGGATTTCTGCTTGGTCTGAGAATTGGGATCACCGAGTGGGTCGACAATATCAAAAGCCCACATGGAGAATGGCCAAGGAGTAGAAAGAGGATGGAGAGATGAAGCAGGAACATGAATCTTGTCGGCATGGAGTTGCCACTGAAGACACCTATGGACATAGGTGGAACAATCTTCTTCTAAGCTTGGCCAGTAATAGCCCTGCCTAAGAATCTTCTTCACCAAGGCCTGACCATTAACATGCCCTCCACATTCACTCGAGTGAGCTACTTCAACAACTTTCCAAGCCTCATCATCATCTAGACATCTCATAAGAACTCCATTAAGAGCACGCCTATATAATTCTCAGCAATGATTGTATATCTGGAGGCGACTCTTCTAATGGCCTTGCACTGCTCGGCGTTGGCCGATTCCGGGAATGACCCATCCCTGCAATATTGCTCAATTTCGTGATACCAAGGCAATTCCTCCTCTTCTAAGATCTCCTCGAGCTCTGTTAAAGATACTTCTTTCAAATCCTCCTTCTCGGCCCTCTTCTCACTACAAGAAAAATGGAAAATACTGACGGTATTTTTCGACTGAAAATTTTTCGTCGGCAATATGTCGGAATGTTTTATCTTTCTGACAGAAGTATATTGTGTCAAAAAGTCGTCGGTAATTATCGACTATTTTTTGACATAATATTTTTGTCGAAAATACGTCCAAAACTTTCGACAGAAAAAATTAACGTCAAAATTAACGTTGAATATTTCGGATGTATCTCCGACAAAAATCTGTGTCGTTGAAAATAAATAAATGCAGTTTAAAATACATGAATAGTTTACGACGCATAAATTTAAGGTCGAATATTCGTCGGAAGCTTGCCGACGTATCTCC
Organism: Amorphophallus konjac; assembly: GCA_022559845.1. Lineage (NCBI taxonomy): Eukaryota > Viridiplantae > Streptophyta > Magnoliopsida > Alismatales > Araceae > Amorphophallus > Amorphophallus konjac. Next base: position 140,147,732 of record CM040129.1, read on the forward strand.
AACAAACCTTATCCGTCAAAAATTTTGATAAATAATTAAATAGTTTTCCACCCTTTTTATTGTTAATAAATATTATTATATTGGTATATTTATTAATTAGCACTTTTATGGTTTTTTGTCAGTTTTGTAATTATTTTATGGTTATTGGCAAGTGGACCAATGGGAATTCAGAAAAATAAAAAATTTATCCACTTGAATTCCCTTTGATGTTGATTGAGTCACCTTCTTCTCGTTGACACACGATAGTCACCCTGGTTTTTCTGTCTGTACGTGGTTTTCACTTCTTCTTTCTATTGCAAGAGGGAAATTGAGCAAGTTCAAATACATTAGACACACTACATTATAATAATTCGTAGCACATATACTATTAGGCCTTGTTTGTTCAGTAGTTGTCACATATTTGGAATCTTTTAATAACCCACGACCTACCAACATGTCCCTCAACCTTGCATTCTGAAGACTTTGTTCAGCAGCAGTGACCTTCTATTAGACTTTTATCATTATTATATTAATTGAATATAATTTTCATGGTTTGTCAGAAAGTCATGTATTTATTGATTATCATTTTTTATGGATTTTTATTATTATTATATTTATTTTCTCCTTTGGGTTCACCTTTCGTATGTGAGAGCAGCAGAGTAAAATGTATGATGAGGGTGATGAATGCATATTATTGGTGACAAATAAATTGACAGAGGCAACAAATACACATTAGGGGTGACAAATAGGTTAACAAGGGCGACAAATGCGTATGATGGATGACAAAAGGCTCTTAACGGTGAAGAATGCACAAAGACGACGTCTCCCAGAGCAATGACGATGGCTACTGCATGGTAAAAGTGAAAAATGCCTATTAGTGGTGACAAATATATCAACAAGGGGACAAATGGGCATGAAGGGTGACAAATGGATCTAGCGATGAACTATGAGCATGAAGATAAGCCCTACTAATATTAGAACCATCGACAAACCCTGCTACTCATAGGAGAAAGAATTCGGCGTCGTAAAGGTAACCCCTACCTGCGATGGATGTTATCCTTCATTTGACGGAAACCACATCACACAAAGATCAAGCATCCATCATGCAAAGAAAGGTTGCAGAAAAGAAATTATATTAATAGGGGAAGAGGGTACAAAATAGGCGGTCCACCTTCACCAAGGCGTCCCACCACCCTTGCAGGTACCCCTGTTTGTATTCCTCAGAAACATCGCCACCGTTGCTTTCCCCTGATGGCTGGTCCGACACCGGCAGGGCTTCCTTTCGGAAGCATAGCCGTTTGTAGGAAACCTTCTGTGACGAAGAATCTGACTTCTTAGACAACATCTTCACGAGAGTGTCTTTGAGATAGCCAAAGGAACTCAGGATGTCCTTCGTGTTCCCCACAAAGTCTCTATTTATAGGAAGGAGACTAAATCCTCAGAGCCAGAGGGCAAAAGAGTGTTCGTGCCTCCCCAACTTTGTGGAAATCGAAGCGACGGGACCGTGAAGATCGTTCCATCTCCGCTAACATTTCTGACTCTCGATCCTTCATTTTTGCCAGTCATGAGATCGCTTGGACCGAGGCTCCTTTCGTCTAGTTACATCAACCGCATAGCAGACGAGAGCCCGGAGAGAGATACTGCAACGGCTAACACCGCATAGTGGTGACAAATAGTCATCAGGGGTGACAAATAGGCTTCAAGGCTGACAAATGTCTTGTAAGGGTGATAAATCGATAACAGAAGTCACAATATGTGATGAAGCGCAACAAAGGCGATACCTAACGAGCAATAAGGGTGACAAATAGCTCGTTATGAGTGATACATAACCATTAGAGTGACAAATATTCTATAACGTTGACAAATATCTCATAGCAGTGAAACTTGAGCAAACTCAAGTTCGTTTGAAGGATTTAACAGTGTCCTAACGATCCTAACTCTACCAACACGAATCTGAAGCTTTCCTAATCATCAAACGACACTGATTAAACTCTACCTGTCTTTCTAACTCGATCTACCTTTCATATGTTCAGACCTAAAATTGCACATATGCTCAGATCTAAAATTGCACATATGCTCAGACCTTAGTGTGCGCTCATGCACATATGCTCAGACCATAGTGTGCAACAGTGACAATGTGCACCGACCTGAAATGCAATACTAAACATGTGCACCGACCTTATGTGCTTACATGCAGACATGCACTGACCTCCATATGAGTTCCAGGAGCCACCATTTTTTCTATTTGTTAATGCCCCCCCTCTCTCTCTTTCGCTCTATCTCTTTCATTTGTCACCACTACAGGCTATTTTTCACGTTTAGACACCCATTTATTATCCTTAGAAGCTATTTGTCACCCTTATGACCTATTTGTTACCCTTACGACGTATTCCTTACCCTTGGAAGCCATTTTTTTCCCCAATCCCCTGCTTTTCCTCTAGTGTGTAATAAATAACAAAAATAAATATAAATATATCAATAGTTTAGCTGGATAATATTCGAATTCGAATCCGTATTAATTAGAGGATAATATTCTAAATAGTATTTATTTTTTCGGATACGGATAATATTCAAATTTGAATCGGAGCGGAAATAGATATTATAATAATCGTTTCATAAGTTACGCAATCATAATATTATATTATATATCATATGATATATATATGTAAATAATATATTATAAAATATAATTTTTCTAATATAAAATATAAAGAATATGATAAGATGGAAGATTGTTACACTTCCCGAAACTATTTATCAATTTAAATTAAAACCAGCATTTAGTTGGGAGAGACAGTTCGTCTTCCACCGACTTTAGGTCTTCCACTGCCTTTAGTAAAATTAAAACTAGCCTTTAGTTGGGAGAGACACTTCGTCTTCCACCGACTTTAGTTCTTCCACTGCAGGACTGCAGGAGTAGTTGGCAGCACCAGGACTGCAGGAGGATGAGACATGTGCAAGGAGCCACCATTTTTTCTGTTTGTTAATGCCTCTCTCTCTCTCTCTCTCTCACTCTGTCTCTTTCATTGGTCACCACTACAGGCTATTTTTCATGTTTAGACACCCATTTATTACACTTAGAAGCTATTTGTCACCCTTAGGACCTATTTGTAAACCTTAGAAGTATTTGTCACCCTTGTGACCTATTTCTTACCCTTAGAAGCCATTTGTTTTTTGCCCATCCCTTGCTTTTCCCCCCTCGCCACAGACCATCGCCACCTTGTTCCCGTGTGCCCACGGGTGCCCTGCGCACCCTCCCTCTCCTCCGCGAACTAGCACCGCCGTGAGTGCCGACCAGCCCACCGTCGCGCCCCCCCGTGCACCCACGCCGGTAGAGCACCACTGCCCCTCCGATGCTGTGTCGTGGAAACCCACCGGTGTTCCTGCCGGACCCGCCCACCGACTGCCGTATAGCACCGCTGCAGCTACCGTCATCGGCCACCCATCGCCATTCCACCACCGCCGCCCGGGTAGGGCCTAATTTCATCCAAGGTGTGACTGCCATGATTCCTAATTTCATCTCAGTTCACATGTTGGATGTATTTATATTTTGTTTAATATATTTTTTCAGGATGTTAAAAATTGGAGAATGCTGTCGAAATTTTTTAAGGGAGATGCTGTCAAAATTTTTTAGAATACTCGCTCCATTCAAACCATAATGTTGAAATAAGCTCTTTTCTGAAGCAAATATCATGATCTCTCTCTTCCGGAGAATCGGGAGCGACCAGCCTATATGTGTAAACCTTCCTTGTCTGTCCTGGTCTAAAAGTAAGACCAATGGCTTGGCGAGGTACCAAAGCTATTGTTCGTGCTTTTAGACTAGGACAGACGAGGAAGGTTTACACATACAGGCTGGTCGCTGCCGATTCTCCGGAAGAGAGAGATCGTGATACTTGCTTCAGAAAAGACCTTATTTCAAGATTGCGGTTTGAATGGAGCAAGTATTCTAAAAAAATTACTGTCTCAGGTGACACTGCAGAGTTGGTTGTTGGGCAAGAGGAGTCGTCTGAGAGAGGGGATTCTTCTGCAACTGGTGATGGTGGAGGATGATCCAATGGATATCTGTTGATTTGTAATTGTAATTGTAAAAAATGACACATTTGAATTAATGTAATTATAATTTATTTTATTCATTGATTTTTATGTTGTGTGGATTACATCGGGGGATGTGTGTTTTATGTTGAGTTGTGTAGGTTGTGTATAAATGGATAACATAAGTAAGTGGTTTGATGGATAATAGAAGCAAAAGGTTTGTTTTGTAGCGAAACAAAGTCGACGGCGGGCTAGCGATAAAGGTGACAAATAGATGTTCAGAGTGACAAATTAATATACGGTAGTAGTGACAAATAACTCTATAACGGTGACAAATAGCTCATGGCAGTGAAACTTGAAGAAACTAAAGTTTGTTTGAAGGACTTAACCATGTATTGGTTTCCTAACTCTATCAACATGGATCTGAAGCTTTCCTAGTCATCAAACGACGCTGATTAAACTCATGTGTGATGAAGAAATGAGATTTACCTCCAGTTCTACTAATTTACAGTGGGATCAAGCCAAGTCGTTGACAATGAGTAAAATGTCAAGTACATCATTTTTCTACACAGACAACAACAGTAATAACAAAGCAACTAATATGAAGAGGAGCAACACTACTGGATTACATAATAGAACAACAACAATACAAGGCACATTTGACATTTGTGTAGTCGTCTGCTGGCGTAGTGCCTGGTTCCTTGAATCATAGTCAGGTCCGGGACTTGGATGATATGTAAGTTGAGGATGATTAACATATGCATGGCCGCTATTGCCAACCCCATGTATAGCAGCATGTGCTTCCTCTACTGACTGAAAACCCTTATAACGAGCTCCAGGGTATCCATTCACTTGGAAAAAGCATTGGGGCCAACTATAATATACACCTGGTTCGCGACCAACCCACACTACATAGCATTTATACCTTGCCATTTTCTGAACCTCAATTCCTTGACTAATTAAAAAAAGGAAGAGGGCATCTGCAGCAGGAACCAATGACGACAAGGGACCGAGAGGAGGATGCAGAGGAGACGGATGGGATTGGTGTGTCGATTTAACACATCGCTACAATGGAGGTGGTAACACAGTCCCTCGGGAGCAGAAAAAAGGGGAACGTCAGGAACCCTAGCTGAACGATCGTCGGTCGATCGGAGCGTATTGCAGAGGTGATTGGACAAGGGAGGGTGTAGGCGTAATTAGGTTCCCCAACCACCCTTCTGACGTTACAATCTACCGTGATGATCACTGTTGACGTTGGTCCTGGGAACGCACATCCACAGTGAAGCGGCAGCGAGAGTGCGATGGCGGAGCACGGCGTCGAGGGTTTTATGAGTGGAGAAAGGAGGATACGGGTGTTACATAACCTACATGGGGTACCCCGATTTATACCACGGTTTGACGACAGGTCAGTGGCGACGGGGAGTATAATGGTGACAAATAGTTGCCTAGTGCTGACAAATGTCCGATAGTAGTGACAAATAGCTGCGTAAGTCTGAAAAATAGCTTGCAGCGTTTAAATTGTGAAAACCTCAACGTCGACGCATGAAGCAAAGCCAGTGGATAAGGGTACAAATACCTTATCAGTGGCGATAACTAGATCTGCGTAGTAGCCAAAGACACTGGTAAGGGTGAAAAATATATTCTAGAGCTAACAAATGAAAAGCAGAAGGAGCTGAAAGAAGGAGTCAAGTTCACAGGAGGACAAAAATATGAACAGTGTATCAAGAGTTTCTACAGCAATCAGAAGAACAACTAAGGGATTTGGTCAATGCCAAGACAGTCAATGTTGAAATTTATAGGTCAACGCAATTCAAAGAAGTCTTCAGCCAAGCTCAACCTTTTGTTGAACAGTTATGAAGTCCCAGTCAAAGTCCAAGGTCAATGAATAGACTAGTCACCACGTACTATGCTCCCCAGACAAAGCCAAGCAGGTAATGAAGAGAAGAGAAGGCAATGGCTGCTCATGTAGTAATGTAGTAAGAGTGATAAATATGTGGTAAGGGTGACAAATGGCACTTTAGTGGTAACAATTGCACAAATAGCGGTGACAAATGGCTAAGGCATAAGGTTTGTGCATGAGGTCTGTGCACATTTGCATTTTGCAAGGTCAGGTTGGTGCACATGTACGTGTTAGCGATAGCATGTAAGGTCGATGCACATGTGTTAGAGATAGGCATAAGTTCTGTGCACATGCGTTAGTGTTAGAAGCATCAGGTTGGTGCACATGCATTAGCGATAGAAACATAAGGTCTGTACACATAGCACTATCAGGTCGGTGCACATTCACATTCTAGTCTGTGAGGTCAGTGCATGTCTTCATTCCACTCTAGTCGACACTTGTGCAGGTAAAGCCATCATCTTTTCACACTTTAGCCCAGTTCCTTAACCAAACTTGAATCTATCTTCAAAAAACTCATTGATATTCATGAATACACATTATCAAGCACACATTAACAGCATTAAAACATATGAAATATGGTAGATCAAAATGTATGAAAAAAGAAATATCAATCAACACAGGTATGTCACATTATGAGGTTTGAGACGTGAAATTGTTTAAGATCTTGTATTTCCAAAGTTAAGGAGTTGGGCCCCAATCCGGGCTCTATATATATTACAACCATCCTCATTAAATGTCCATGATGTCTCCACCTTCTTTGACAATTCATCAACATATTTCAGTACATAAATGGCACAGTTGAGGCTTCGATCCTGCTGTTGGGGACATTCGTTGTCGAATACAAGTTCCCAATTCTCAACTCCCTTGAATGCAGTCCCATAGTTGTTCATAAACCTCGTACAACTACAGCCTACAAATGAAATATTTGACATTATTAAGGAATAACTAAAAGACACATTAAATATGCCAGTCTCATCTATAAACAAATTAAAGCAACTTACTGGGTACCAGCACAGAACTAATACCATCACTTACTTGGGTATCCCCTTGTTCAAAGGAAAAACCAAGGTTACACATTTCAAATATCTCCTGGATAAAGTTAACTCCAGACTAGCAGGATGGCAGAGTATACTTTTATCACAGGCTGGTAGGGTTGTCCTCATTCGCTCTGTGTTGTCATCGCTGGCAATATACTCAGCTAGTGCTGTTTCAGTTCCTTGCACCATCCAGAGACAGATTGGCAAAATGTGTGCTATTTTTTTTGGCAAGGTGTCGACACTTCACATAGGAAGCATTGGGTTTCATGGGACAGAATATGCAATCCTATTGCTAGTGGGGGTCAGGGAATTAGAAGTCTTGCTGATATTCAGATTTGTTGCCAAGTTAAACTCCTGTGGCTTTCACTGTTCAATAATTCTCTTTGGTCTCGGTTTGTTAGGTGTAAATATTTGCAAGGCTGCCATATTTCTGACTGCACCTCTCCATATCCAGCTGGGATTAGAACTAGAGACTTTGTAAAGGCTAAAACTATTCTACTTACTGGTCTTCGGATGATCATTAAAGATGGTTCATCTATTAATTTTTTTAAAGATACTTGGTATAAACATAAAGCTTTATCTGACCAGGCTCCTTTTCAATCTATTCTTGAGGACTGCTCTGTAAGGGCTGTTTTAACAGATTTATAACACAATGCTTGGAGTCATATAACTGATCAACAGACTTGGCGGGACCTTCAGAATATTATTCTACAGAATGGCAGGGATATCCCCATCTGGTCCTTATCAAATTCTGGAAAGTTTAGCATCAAATCCACATACAGGTTTATAAAGGGGCAAATGATACAGCAGAGCAGTTCAGGTTTCAGCAAGCTGTTGAATACCAAGTTTCCTCCGAGGGCTGCTTTATTCTGTTGGAAGCTCATACAGCAGGTGGTCCCAGTTGACAGCAGAGTACAATCAAGTGGTTTACATTTGGCATCTTGCTGCTCCTGTTGTCAATCCTCTAAGAATAAAGAAGATGAAGACCATTTATTTCTGAAAAGTGAATCTGCTGTCTTTCTTTGGAATAAGTTTGGGTCTCTCTTAGCTGACTCTAAACCGGATTCATCAAACTTCTGCTCGTGGCTAGAACAATTCATCACAAACATCCATATTACTTCCCCTAAAGGCTTTATAGCTCTTCTGGTGGTGATTTTGATATCTTGGGAGACATGGAAATACTGATGCTTGGTCAGGTATGAAGGTTGTTCTTCCAATATCCTAAGGGTGGCTGATAATATTCTTTTGGAGATTAAACAAATTGTGCAGCAAACCAATTTCAGACATGGTATTAGTTCTGATTACTGGAACTCGATTCATGAATTTGGTATTGATGTTAACATCAAACGGCCGGCAACTTCTATTATTAGATGGAAACCCCCCTCTGTTAACTACTCTCTCAATGTTGATGGGGCTTGTAAGGGTAATCCAGGGCCGGCTGGAGGTGGTGGCTGCATCCGAAATCCCCATGGTCAAGTTTTGTTGAGTTTCTCCTTTTTTTACGGTAATGGCTCAAATATGATTACTGAAGGAAGAGCCCTTTTGGATGGCCTGCGCCTTGCCAGACTGCATTCTATTCCATTGTCAATCATATATACGGATTCCATGGTAATGGTTGATTTGTTATCCAATAAGAAGGACCCCCCTTGGTCTCTTCTTCCATGGTGGGCAGAAATTCAACAAGCCTTCTATATGTGTGGTTGCCCCATCATTCACACCTACAGAGAAATCAACCAAGTTGTTGATGCTCTTGCTAATCATGCTATCTTCATCGGTCACAATAAGGAGTTCCACTCTTTTAAAGATCTGCCCATCCTAGCCAAAGCTTATGCTTTAGCGGATGCCTCTTCTGTTCCTAATTTTCGTAGGAGTTTTGTATAGGCTTTTTTCAGCTTCATTGTACTAGAGACTTGGTCTCTCCGGCCTCTAATGAATTGTACATGTTCTATACAAAAGCAATAAAATCAGCATTTAGTGGTTTGTTTGGTGGAGTGAGAACATTCCCTTCCTCTGGAATGGGGGTGCACTCTCCCTTCGGCCACTAGATGACTTTGTGCTTGAAAAAAAACATAAAAGACACATTAAAAATATCTTTAATACAGGTACACGGATAAGAAAAAGTACCCATTTTCCTGTAGTGGCCTCATGGATGGCCATGCCTCTCATGGAATTGTATGAGACAAAGCGGTGATTCTCCGTGTCAACAGCAAGTAGATGCCAGTGATTTGATGAGTATAACACGAAGAATAAATATTTGTTCTTCTGCAGTTCGATTAATTCAACATTCTCGAAGACGCACTCCAACAGCAGGTTTGATTTTTTGGAGTCAGTCTCTGGGATGACGTTGATGTGATTCACTAGAATGGTGGGAAAACAAACCCACTGATGAAAGATGCCAGATTCATTGAGTCTTGATTTGAGGAGGTACATCATGGCATCGATCAGCTGTTAGGAATAATCATGATTCTATTAGCAGTAGAAACACAAGTTCAGGGTAGGGCGAGGCGTAAAATTGCACAATTAATGAAAGAGAGTACTGTATCATCTATCATCCGGCCGTATAATAGATCAATGACATGTCAACGTCTCAAAACAATCCCGTTCTTTGCTGAAAATATATGATCACTATATTGGACAAAAATTTAGTTATTGGTAGTCAAAGTAAGGCAAATCAGGATAATTACAGAAAGTATAAGAGGACAACTAACTCAATATCCTTCGAGAGAGATTCAATAATGAATTCATTCACAGCGTTGTTTTCTTTCGGATTCAGTTGGCCTTTGCAGATCTAATCAGTATTCTGTAGGAGCCTTCTGATCTCGTCGGCTTCATCTCCCTTCTACGTACATGTATGCCAATGTACCAATCTTAGATTCTATATTGTAAGAAGTAGGAACACACCCAAACTCACCTTCTTCTTCCCCCGTCCTGTTTTCTTTGGAGGTGCCCGCCTTTTCCTCACGGGCTTCTCGTCCCGTTGATGAAGGGACCGACAAATGTGAGCTAGACGATGGTCACCATGCCCATTGGTCGCCTCCACCTGACCTTCGATATCGCCTTGCACATCCTCTTCAGGAGCTGCCTTACATGGCACAGTATCATCTGTAATTTGTGGGAGGGGCCTTGGAGCTGGGACAATGGCGGCAATGTCCACCAAAGTTTGACAGATATTTTCCTCAACAGTTTCAGCCCTCTGCACTTCCTCTCCAGGGGGTGGCTGCAGTCGCTTGCCATCATCCGTCGCATGTTCGATGGGGGAAAGAGGTGTTGCATCAGCGGGAATGTGAGCCCCTTCCATACTAGTTAGATAGAAGGCCTTCATTTTCTCAAGTAGTGAATTCTGGATCTTCAATGTAGCGGCAATATCCTGTAGCACATGCATGTATCTCTTTGATGAGGATGTATAATATTGGCGACTGGGTCTGGCCATCATCATTTCACCGAACACCATTACCCTTTCACCTGGCTCAACAAGGAGATCTTCGATCACTTGCATTTCAAACCACATCACTCTGGTTATTCATTAATGAATGAATGACAAAGAAGAAGTTAATTTTAGTACTTATAATACATGTTGGTCTCACAGGGATCCAATGGAGAATTTTAATTTCCTATCTACAAATGTCCCCCACCTAAATAGTCAGGGAAATGCCACCTGCCTTACTGGCTGCCTCACCCGCGTGTGCTCAAAAAACCAGACCTGTAATATGAAATATATCAAGCTATTTTACAATGCAGTAGAATTAATGATTTACACATTATTACACAATAAAAATAAAAAAATGTACAGCAAGTGCGGCAGAACAACCAAATATAAATGTATGGGCCTAGGATGCATCCCTGGCTCTTCTCTTAGCACGGTCAATTGTACCTGACCGCCGTTTCTGGACTGCCGAAACTAATTCCTCAAACTTGTGCATCATTACCTGTTGCATGGCGGCTGCTTCATTGTAATCTTAAACTCTCTCAATGTCGTTTAAACATGACAGCATCTATTGTGGACAAGAAGTTGCCGACCGTGGGCAAAGAAAAGTGGACAGTAGGAGTACAATCCACAGACGGACAGTGTCGACCACATCCTGCTCTTCATCGGACCCAACAATTTACTTGATGAAAGAGCACACTTTCTTCCGATGAAATGTTGCTGCAAATCCAAATCGATTATGCAACTTCGATTTCCGAATTGCAGATCCATAATGTTGAACCGACTGACCGGAGCAAGGTAATCCTAAAATTATGCCCACATCTTCCACACTTAATGCGAGCTCCTTACTACCCATACAGAAGTAATTTCCTCCACTATGGGCGCAAATAATCTCCTCCAATAGTGTCATGGTGAAGGTGACGGGAGAAGCATTGTCAACATATGGACCAAAGGGTGTGGTCCTCATCAATGACTTGTGGCATTCCCGAAATGCCATATGATCCCTATCCTTCATGTAAATCTCCATAGAACACCGGGCGCAGATGACTCCCGTGTTCACTAGATTAAAAAATTAACGTGTAAACAAGAAATTCATTTAATTAATTGACGGATCAAGAAATACAAAAAATATTAACAGTAAGACAAGGGTGACAAATGTATATATAGACAAGGGAGTTTAGGTGTGGCAAATAGGTGCTTAAGGGTGACAAATGTATGAAATACGGTGACAGGTAGGTCTAAATCTGACAGAAATATAAGCGTGACAAATAAATAGGTCGATAGGTGGGGCAAATAGATATGTAAGGGAGATAAGGAACCACAGTACCTTTAACTTGTCGTCCTGAAGTGGAGGCCTTAGAAACCCTAGGTTCCTCAAACGTTTCTTCTTCGGCCGTAGGAACTGGTACAATGTCCTGAGATGCAGGTGGGACATCCACTTTACGGCGGATAGAGCGTTGCATGGGTGTCTTCTTCGGCTCCATGGCTCAGAGGTCGCAAAAGGCATCGCGAGGAAGATGAGACCCTGAGCACGATGGAGAGACAAACCGCCTTCTGGTAGGTTTCGTAAGAGGCGAGACATGGCGGGAAGGGTATATAAGGAATTGGGGATTTTTAGTTTCAAGTTCATCATTTCTGTTGATGTGGCATGCGGCGTTGGAGGTTAAGGGCGACAACTATGTCTACACGGGTGACAACGGTTAGCAAGGGTAAACAATACCCTGCTAACGGTGACAAATAAGGCTCAATAGAGACAAGCCCGACGCGCGGCTTTCAGGCAGTGGAGTAAGGGCGACGATTTTTGGAGTTTATTGGTGACAATTAGTGAGTACGGGTGACAAATGCTTAACTGGGATAACAAATAACTTCAAATTGGTAAAAAGTGAGAAGGAAGCTGAAGGTGAAAAAGAACCGGAGGAACTTGAAAGGAAAAAGACGTGCTCACAAGAACAGGGTGACAAATAACTTCAACTATATGTTGACCGAATGCCCCAATACTCTAGGCAAAGTCAATAATCAAAGTCAAGCTTTCTCAACTGTTGACGTCCGATCAAAGCAATGTCAAGCTTCGGCCAGCGACAGGACACAGAAAATGACAAACGTGGAAGAACCACTATTTTAAAACCCGTCTCGGCCCGATCGGTCCGACTATTCTAACCTGCGATCCAGTCCCAAAAGCGGGTTTGAATAGTGTCTAAACCGTTTTAGACCCAAAACCCGGTCAAACCCATGCAACCCGGTGCAACCCGGCCGACCTGCTAAAACCCGTTTGACCCATCCGGGTCCGAATCCTAAACATATTTTTTATTTATTTAATTTTTATTTTTTAATATGACATGAAAAATATAGAAGATGAGGAGTCCTCTAACTCCTCTCTTTAAAGTTATAGATGCATAGTCTTTTTGGGACTCTAACTTTCTAACTTTTAGAAGTTGAAAAGAAATTTAGAGGGAGATGAAGACAAGAAAAAAGATGAAAATTTAGATGAACATGAAATTTAAATTCACATATTATGAAATTTGTGTCTCATGAGATGTTAATTATAGTTGATAAATGGTCATATGTAATGTTTATTTAATGTGAATTTTATTCTTTTTTTAGACTAACTTAGTGGTTATTTAATGCACTTGTTTTAATTTGTGCAAGATATGTTTTGTTTGTTTCATGTTTCTAACTCAAGGTATCTTAAAATCTTATGGTAATTTATAATATTATTATAAACGGTTCTAGTCTTACGGGCCACGGGTCAACCCGAACGTACGGTTAAACCATTGACCCGTGACCCACTAACCTAACCGGGTCAAGCTCCGGGTCGGGTTTTAAAACATTAGGAAGAACAACAGAAGAAGACTGATGGTAACAAATACTCTCCTAAGGGTGACAAATGAAGATGATCTCGGTGACAAAGAGATGTATAAGGCTAACAAATGGATGTTAACGCTGAAAAAATGTGGGAACAACGGTGAAAATTTGCCGTTGACCCATTGTTGCCTCCAGGAGCTATTCCCCGCGATCGAGGAGCCCTATCTCTTGAAATGTTGGCGATATATACACGTGAGAGTAAATTCACGGCACATGAGTTTCAGGGGGGCACAGAACAACAAGGAAATGGTCAACATGTGACCGATACGGCTCCGAATACCTTTGCGCGCGCACCCAGAGGTCGGGCTTTCAAGGTATCTAGGCTTTTCAACATGTTCTCTCTTCTTTTTATTATATAATCGAATCGACTTATCGACCATGCAGCCCCATTGCTTGGCGTGGCGATTAAACAAACGTTTTCCCCTCTTTTATCGTCGTGAACGACCTTTATGGCACGACGGGTCGCCAGTCCCGACCGAATGCCCGCCATCGCCTAGTTATCATAAGGAGCACACCTTCGGTCAGTCCAGACCATCCCAGCCTTGGAACTTGAACACACTGTCATTTATGTGATTGGCACGCCCTATCGTGAGTAAAATTGATGAAAGATGCAATGATATTTAACTATTAATTATCCTATATCCTGAGTGCTTCCACGTGGCATTAATATTCCCCGCGATCGAGGAGCCCTAGCTCCCGAAAATTCATTATATAAAGACGTGACGGTAAATTCACGACACATGAGTTTGAGGGGGGCACGAAACAATAAGGAAATGGTCACAACATGTGATCGATATGACCCTTTGTACCTTTTCGCGCGTACCCCGCTGTGGCCCTTTATAGGTAGCTAGGCTTTTTAACACGTTCTCTCTTCTTTTTAAATAATCGAATCGACTTATTGGCCATGTAGCCCTATTGCTTGGTGTGGCGATTAATCAAACGTTTCCCCTCTTTTATCATCGCGAACGACCTTTATGGCACGGTGGGTCGCCAGTCCCGACCGAATGCCCACCATCGTCGATCTGCTTAGTGATCAATCAGAAGGAGCGCACCTTCAGTTAGTCCAGACCATCCCAGCCTTTGAACTTGAACACAATACTATCAGACACGTGATTGGCACGCCATATCGTGAGTAAAATCGATGAAAGATACAATGATATTTGACTATTATATATCCTGAGTGCTTCCACGTGGCATTAATATTCCCCGCTATCAAGGAGACCTAGATCTCAAAAATTCATTAAATATACACGTGACGATAAATTCACGGCACATGAGTTTGAGGGGGGCACGGAACAATAAAGAAATGGTCAACATGTGACCGATACGGCTTCGAATACCTTTTTACGCGCACCCCGATGTCGAGCTTTCAAGGTAGCTAGGCTATTCAACACGTTCTCTCTTCTTTTTATATAATTGACTTATCGGCCATGAAGAAGTTGAAAATGTTTAAATTACAGATCTTCGGATCTCTAAATAATAAAAAATAATTTTTTTAGATGTAATGATATTTTTTACTGAGAGAGATTTTATCCTATTAGAAGAAGTGAATGAATGACAAAGAATCACGAATCGAGTTAATGAAAACATGGCACCAAATAAAAATATGGCGCCAAATAGATAGAGACAAGAATTAGAAAAAATGTCCCCTCTCCTGTCCTCCTTAGTCCTTCCCCCTTCCTCCTCATTCAACCATTGCATCCCCCTCTCAATCTCTCACTGGCGGGCGGTGGCTTCGCGAGGGCGGGCGGGCGCGGCGGAGCTACCCTGGGATGCCGGTGAGGGGCGAGCGGAGGTGGCACCGGCAGCGAGGGCGCAGACGCGCCGGTGACCTATGGCAGCGGCGGTGAGCTCCAGCCCTTTCTCACGCTCACTCTCTCTCTCTCTCTCTCTCACACACACACACACGCAGACATGGTCTCTCACACACTCTCACTTTTCATGCCTGGTCTACAAGACGAACCTTTTCTCCTTATCCCCTGATGTACTCTTACAACATCAGATGAAATTCCAAGCCCCTATTTTTATTGGGAGGGTGGGAAGAGAGATGTGATATAAATGTGTATGCATAAATGTTGATATGACCCTTTGTTCCGTTTTTGCCCGTTCAAGCCTTTTGTTATGATATATGTGATCAGTATGTTTGGATGTGAATTACATTTGTAGACAGGTGTGGATGCCGATATGTGAAAAAATGTGTATGTGAATGGGAGTATGATAATGATTTTTTTCCAGAAGATGATGTTGATGTCAACGTGGGTGTGTGAATATGGAAGTGAAAGTGGATGTGGATATGGATGTATATGTGACCAAACGGGATGTACGAATGTGGAAAACAGTCAATATTTAGGGGAGATGTTGTCAATATTTTCTTAGAAGTAGTGATAAGACATATTGATATGAATTTTTTAATTTGTTAGGTAAATATGGCTAGAGTTGATCGTTCATGGATGAATCACAGAGTAGTTGATGGAGTGGTGTCCGAGGAGTTTAAGGATGGAGTTGATAGTTTTATTCAGTTTGCATTGGGGCATCCAATAGCAGTGGACCAGCGTGGTAACATCCGTGTCCTTGTTTACGCTGTAAAAATAAGAAATTTCTTTCGCTATGGGATGTGCAAGTTCATTTATACAGGAAAGGGTTCATGAAAGGTTATATGTATTGGGTGTGTCACGGTGAGGACTTTTGGTCGCATGCGCCCGACAATGTTGGCGGCACAAGTACCTATGCAGACATGGTAATCGATGCTGCTGGCCCTAACTTTAATGTACAAGGGGAACACGTGTACAACGAAGAACCACCAAACAAGTCGACTGAAAGATTTTATCAGTTACTTTGGGATGCAAATGAGCCGCTGTGGCATGGTTGTGAAAATCACACTCGCTTATCTGCTGTCTCACAGTTGTTGAATTTGAAATCCGAATTTCACCTTAGTGAGAGTTGTTTTGACCGTATGCTCCTCCTTATCAAGAGCATGCTGCCTACGGATGAGAATCTGCCTGAAAAGTTTTACCGTGCAAAAAGATGGTTAATGATTTAGGGCTTGGATATCAAAAAATAGATGCATGCCCTAATCACTGTATGCTATATTATGCAGATAATGTAGATAAAATATCATGTGATATTTGTCATCATGATAGATTTAAACCCAAGAGAGGGGACAAATCAAAGCAGAAGGATGTGCCTTACAAGTCACAGTGATACTTCCCTCTCATGCCCAGATTGCAGCGGATGTATATGTCATCAAAGATAGCTCGGCATATGATATGGCACGCGGAAAGAGTACGTCGTGTAGATGATATAATCAGTCATCCCGCCGACGGTGAAGCTTGGGCTCATTTTAGTCGTAACTATACTGCTTTTGGTCAGGAGCCAGGCAATGTTAGGTTAGGTTTATGCATAGATGGCTTCAACCCATTTGGGGGTTCAGTAGCGTCTTACTCATGTTGGCCAGTCTTCATGACGCCGTACAACCTTCCGCCAGGCATGTGCATGAAGCGTGAGAACATTTTCTTAACTTTGGTGATTCTAGGTCCAAAAAATTCAGCAAAAAATTTGGACATATATCTCAGGCCACTGATTGATGAGTTGAAAAGATTATGGAATGATGGAGTTGTTACTTATGATGCGTACATAAAATAAAATTTCACTATGAAGGCTGCATTGATGTGGACAATAAGTGACTTCCCTGCATATGGAATGCTATCAGGCTGGAGCACACACGGGAGGTTGGCATGTCCTTACTGTATGGCTGATACCAAATCCTTTGTCCTGAAATATGGTAAGAAATCAAGATGGTTCGATTGTCATCGACGGTTCCTACCAAATGACAATCCTTTCTGACGGCAAAAGGACTCATTCATTAAGAACATAATTGAAATGGATGAAGCAGACTTGGAACGGATGTCTGGTCGACAAATGGCATTATAGGTGCAAGACTTACCAGATATAGTGCAATTGTCGAGTAGTACATGGCATCTTCGTGGATTTGGAGAGGAACACAATTGGGTGAAGAAAAGTATCTTCTGGGAATTGCCTTACTGGTCAACCCTTTTGATACGGCACAACCTGGATGTCATGCATGTTGAGAAGAATGTCTTTGATAATGTGTTCAACACCATCATGAATGTGAAAGCCAAAACAAAGGACAATGCCAAGGCACGAGCGGACTTGAAGATACTTTGCAAACGACCAGAGTTGGAATTGCGGCCGGTATGGGACAAAGTTGTGCAACCTAAAGCAGCTTACGTGTTGAAAGACACATAGATCAATGAACTGTGCCAGTGGCTGAAGCAATTAAGATTCTCTGATGGATATGTGTCTAACATAGCCCGTTGTGTGAATGTCAATGAGGGAAAAAAGTATGGGTTGAAAACTCACGACTGCCATGTGTTCATGGAGAGACTTCTGCCCATTGCATTCCGTGACATATTGCCAAAGCCTATATGGGGAGCATTGACTGAGTTGAGTCAGTTTTTCAGGATATTATGTGCATCAGAACTCAAACTTGGGGACGTGCAAACTATGGAACATAATGTGGTCACGGACGGTATGCAAGTTGGAGAAGATACTTCCCCCTGCGTTCTTCAATTCCATGGAGCACCTGATTATCCATTTATCATACGAGGCTAAAGTTGGAGGACCGGTACAATTTCGATGGATGTATCCATTTGAGAGGTAATCAGTATGTATTTACTGATTAATTGACAGTAGTTACATGTGTTTGTCATTGTCACTATATGTCATTGTCATATGAATTGTTGTCATAGGTGTATGCATGACCTAAAAATGAAGGTTCGCAACAAGGCTAAAGTAGAGGGTTCGATTACTGAGGCATATATTATTGAAGAAATTTCAAACTTCTGTTCGATGTACTTCGAACCCGAAATTCAAACTCGCTGTAATCGACCTCCACGTAATGATGATGGAGGAGAGGTGGGTCCGTCCGACCGGTTGTCATATTTAAGCATCCAGGTCGTGCATTCGGATGTTGTTCGAATCACATATTAGAGGACAGAGAGTTGTTGGCTGCAGAGATCTATGTTCTCCTGAACTATCCTGAAATTGAACCTTATGTTGAGTGAGTCCTCAACTCCGGCGGTGCTGAAATTTATAAGCATCTTGACGTAGATGACTCCCATTTACTGTGATGTTGCATTCATCATTGCAGGCAATTTGATTTAGAATTAATTACTCGATGTCCACGCCTCAATGAGATGGAGGTTCAAAATGAACGAGAGAGATCTTTTGCCAGATGGCTTAAAGGTCAAGTAAGTGCCAATCTATCAATTCCACAAAGCTTGATGTTTATGCAAGTTCAATTTAAAGTAACGTGGTTTATCTTCATAGGTTGAAGAAGGCTATGTTACTGATGAAAGAGTCCAGGTGATAAGTTATGGACCTTCGAAGGTCGCGCATGCCTATCTAGGATTTTTTGTGAGTGGTTATAGATTTCGAACCAGAGATTATAGACGAATAAGTCTACAATGAATAGCGGCATATGCGTGAAAGGTAGTACATACAATGAAAATGATCTCGATTACTATGGTATTCTTAAGAAGGTCATAGAGTTACAGTATTTCGGACAACACAACCATATTTTCCTTTTTAAGTGTCATTGGTTTGATCATAATTCAGTTCGAAATGACGCAATATATGGGATTATTGATGTCAAACATAGATCCAAATTGAATACCTATGAGCCGTTCATTTTGGCTGCACAAGCCCAACAAGTGTATTATTCAAGTTATTCATCGTCCAAGAATAAGGATTGGTGGGCAGTCTGTAGGGTAAAACCAAGGCTTGCGCATAATGATGAGTTAGATCTGACTGAAGGTGTCTTAGAGGACACACACGTCGACTATTTTCAATCAGACTAGGGTGACACTGCAGAGTTGGTTGCTTCTAATCTTCATCTGATCGAATCTGACGATCTACTTCAGTTGTGTATAGAGGATGAAGTGGAAGAAGTCGATTCAACTGAGCTAAATGAAGCAATTGTTGGGCAGGAGGAGTCCTCTGAGGAGGAAATGTATGAATCTAGTGAGAATGAGGAAGATGACAAAGATGACAATGAGGTAGATATATCTTCAGCATCTGAAGATGAAATATATATTGATTGAATATTTTGTAAGAAATTTAACATATATACACTTATCGTTATTACTTATCACCTCTCCTCGTATAATTAGTTGTCGACTAATATGCACTACTTTAAATGTTGTCAATAATTAGATGGTTCGAGGCCGTAGCGGATCTTCGAGGAGAGGTGGTTCCGGGAGGGGTTCTACTGGTATGTTTATTTAAATTCTTAGATCACAGAGTTGTGATTATGCACTTTATTTGGGTAATGATATTTTATGTCTCTACACTAGGTAGACAGTCTACACAAGCTCCCCCACCTATCATGGGTATGTTTATTTCAATTCTTAGATAGTCATAGTTGTGATCATGCACTTTGTTTGGGTAATGATATTTTATGTCTCTGCACCAGGTAGGCAGTCTACACAAGCTCCCCCACCTGTCGCGGGTATGTTTATTTCAATTCTTAGATAGTCTGAGTTGTGATTATGCACTTTGTTTGGGTAATGATATTTTATGTCTCTACACCAGGTACACAGTCTACACCACCTGCTGCTGGTATGTTTATTTAAATTCTTAGATCACAGAGTAGTCAATATGTAATTTGTTTGAGTAATGATATTTTATGTCTCTACACCAGGTAGATAGTCTACACCGACCCCACCACCTGTTGCGGGTATGTTTATTTCAATTCTTAGATGAATGAGTTGTGCTTATGCACTTTGTTTGGGTAATGATATTTTATGTCTCTGCACCAGGTACACAGTCTACACCACCTGCTGCGGGTATGTTTATTTAAATTCTTAGATCACAGAGTAGTGAATATGCAATTTGTTTGGGTAATGATATTTTATGTCTCTGCACCAGGTACACAGTCTACACCGGCCCCACCACCTGCTGCGGGTATGTTTATTTCAATTCTTAGATGAATGAGTTATGCTTATGCACTTTTTTTGGATAATGATATTTTATGTCTCTGCACCAGGTACACAGTCTACACCACTTGCTGCGGGTATGTTTATTTAAAATCTTAGATCACAGAGTAGTCAATATGCAATTTGTTTGGGTAATGATATTTTATGTCTCTGCACCAGGTAGATAGTCTACACAAGCTCCCCCACCTGCCGCGGGTATGTTTATTTCAATTCTTAGATAGTCTGAGTTGTGATTATGCACTTTGTTTGGGTAATGATATTTTATGTCTCTGCACCAGGTACATAGTCTACACCACCTGCTGCGGGTATGTTTATTTAAATTCTTAGATCACAGAGTAGTGAATATGCAATTTGTTTGGGTAATGATATTTTATGTCTCTGCACCATGTACACAGTCTACACCGGCCCCACCACCTGCTGTGGGTATGTTTATTTCAATTCTTAGATGAATGAGTTGTGCTTATGCACTTTGTTTGGGTAATGATATTTTATGTCTCTGCACCAAGTACACAGTCTACACCACCTGCTGCGGGTATGTTTATTTAAATTCTTAGATCACAGAGTAGTCAATATGCACTTTGTTTTGCTAACGATATTTTCTATTTACAGGTTTGAGTGCCTCTACATCAGGTCTATAGAGTACACCCCTTCCATCACATTCTACTGGTATGTTTTTTAAATTCTTAGTTAAATGATAAAATTCTATATGTTTACTTGTTGAATAATTTTATTTTTAACAATGTGCTAAATTCGGATTAACTACTTTCATTTTACTTGTAACAGGTATGTCAGACACACCACCTGCGATAGTTGGCTCATCCGCCCAGTCGGGCACACAACCGGCAGACGATGCTCTTAGCCATCACGAGGGCGAGCAGGTGGTGTTGCAAGAGGGACGCAAGCCATGTTGGGTCTCTGGGTAAATATTTAAACTCATGAATTATGTTCGTTACCTATCCAACAACTATATAATTGTTGGCTATCATTTTAACACATGTAATTGCAGGGATAAAGTAGAGCCCAGTGAGGCTTCTCGTTTTATTACCAACATTATTGAGCGACATGTTACTGGCCCATATAAGTCATTTCGTAAGTTTCCTCAAGATATCCGTGATCGATTGTATGACGAGTTCCTGGTATACGATCTAATCTTTTAAATTACATATTTCCCAACTCTACAATTTCAATCCACTAACTTATAAAATTTGAATTCTTGAGAGCAAGGATATCAGTTTGTGAGGCGAACTGACGCCAGACGAGCTCGACGTGTATGGGAGGCCACATCAACTGTAAATTATAAGTATCATTTACATGGCTGTCGGGAACGTGCCAAGGCTCTAGCCGGGGGGAGCGAGGACCGTGGCCTTTCGAAGGTAAACGGCCCCACATGGATGAGGAGGGAGCATTGGGAGGACCTCTGTGATAGATGGTCCGAGCCTAAGTGGATCGCCAAATCCGCAAAAGCCAAAGCCGCACGTGCGTGACATCCAGATGTGCATCTCCATACTTCTGGATATGTTTCCTTCGCGTCCCAAAAGGAGAGATTGGTAAGTAATAATCTCAATTTTACTATACTTTATTTCTTATATGTCCTTATTTATTCTCTATAACATGTATAATAGGAAAAGAAGAGGGGTGGTACGGTCTCGTACCACGATTTATTTGCTACAGTTCACAAGAAGAAGTGGACCGATCAGTATGTGAGCGAGAGAGCTCGCTTGGTAGTGGTAAGATTATACATACACATTTCTTTTCTATTTCAATTTTTAAATATGATTGATTCATATGAAATTTATAGTATTTTTTATTCAATTTCCAGGAGTCATATGACAGGCATATGACTGAAAAGTACGGGGAAGAGGAGACGCAGCAGCCGCAGCTAGATCCTGACGCATGGGTAGCAGCAGCCAGCCCACCAAAGAAAGGATGAGTATACGGTTTTGGGCAGAGCTTGGACGCCAGCCCGATTCTAGCATCTTGTCCAGGCTCCGCTTCGTCCTATCCCGGTAGCAGTTCCTTCTCTACTCCCTCCATCGGCACTTCTACGAGTCAGATTACATCCATCGTCGAACATGCGGTAGGAATGGTCGAGGAACACATGGAGGCACGCTTTGCTCGTGGGGTTGCTACCCTCCTGACCCAGGCGGGGATTTTGTCTCAGGGAGCACCCTCGAGCACAACACAGCCCTCACATGTGAGTATTTAATTTAATTTTAAATTTTGTAGACTTTAGAGTTATAATAGGGGAGAATCTGTGATACCAATGTTGTGTGCCCTATAGGCAAAGCAGGAAGCAAGTATATGATATTGTGTGCGCAGCAGTATAGATCCTATATAAATTTTAAGCTCAATTTTTAAGCCTAAGATAATTTAACACTCAGCTGTCAAACCACGAGCTCAGATGATATCTGTGAGAGCAATATAAATGAAAGTGACAAGAATGCACCAAGGAAGAGAATGCTACTTCACAGAATCCACACAGATCAGACAGATCTAACATAATGCAATACAACCACTTAGCGTATAGGGAAGATCAGTTCATAGCAAACCTGTGAATGGAGGCCTTAGATGATAAGGGCCAATCACACCAATGAAAATCACGGCACACAGAATTTTTAGGTGATTCGATCAGCCACGCAGATCTACGTACACCCTACGTCTAACCTGAGTGTGGCTTCCCCTTGCAATAGCAATAACAGCAGACTCAGTCTGCAAACAAACGCTGACTTACAGCTTGACTTATAAGAACACTCTCCTCTCTTCTGATCAATTTAGAAGGAACCGTGAGTAACACCCAGTTACCCACAACCAGTGGACCAGTCCTCTCTTCCTCTGAAGCACAGAGGGAATCATTATCTTCAACCAGTTTCATCATTCTTCAAATGAAAGCGACACGAGCCACTTTACACCACTGAACAGCCATTTTAAACTGCTATACAGCCATTTGTCTGCTTTGTCCACCCATTTTCACCCTTAATCCGCAACTAAAAAGTCTTCTTTCATTATGTGAATTCTTCTGTCAGATGTTGACTTGTAAGCCCTCCCAAGTCGGCTTGAGGTTCTTGGATTTCAGCTGTTTCACACCTGCTGCCTTTTATTCACTTTTTCATAGCTATTTATCACCACTGTTGTCTATTATTCACCTTTGCACTGCTATTTGTCACCACTGTTGCCTTTTATTCACCTAGTCCATCTATTTGTCACCCTTAAGGTAGTATCTGTCATCCGTAATGCACATTTGTCAGCCTTCAGGGATATTTTTCACCCTTATTCTTCAGCGGGTACAGAGTCTACCTTAAGCTGATATATCAGCTTGTTCCTTCAGCGATTGGAGGCTTCTTCTACAGAGTTGCTTCTAGGACTACTGTGACATTGCCATGCTTATGCTTACCTGAATTCTTCAGATATTACAGTTCTTCAAACAGACATTCTTCAAGCATACAGACATAACAGTTCAAGCATTCACAGCATTCAGATTACAACTCTTCAAGCCTTCATATGAAAATGTTGTTCAAGGCATTAGAAAATATATCGACATTAGCCAGCACACATCAAATTCATGATATAAAAAACCATTATCATAATATGATTCATAGTGTTAGACATCACCAAAACCACAGGGTACAACAATAACATTACTACTTAGTTTAAAGAATTCACCTTTGAGAGGGAAAGAAATAATCATCATGTTATCTACTGTCGGCCTTAGAAAATCAAAAAGATATTTAACTCGATTTATTAATAATTATTGAAGGGGCGTGATCTCGCGCTGGTCCTGAGCTGGGAGGATGATCACCGGATAGTGAACTGCAAAGAAAGGGAAACGAATTAGGAGGCCCAGGGATAGTTCCCTGGGAAAACCCTCCGATGCTTAAGTCAGTAGAGCAATGGTGGAAGGTATTGAGGGAGGTTGAAAGAGATGCGCGAGATTCCCCAACACCAAGATGGTGAAGTGGTTCCTGCTCAGGGAGTGTTATGCATCTATCTGCCTTACCTGCTGCAGGAGGGAGTCCTTGGTTTATATAGCGAGCTCCTGCGAAGAGTCCCATAAGCTGAGGAGTTTTAGGCGGGAGTTACGTCCTCATCATGGGATCGTTACGTCCTCATCGTGGGCTCTTCATGACCTTGGGAGATCGTGGCACCCTTATCCCGCTGAACTCCTGCTCATAAAGGACTGTCAACGGCTGCATGGATAAGCATTTGTCAGTTGATCCAAGCATGAGAAGTGCCAGCCCTGTCCGGGCGATGGGCGTAGCTCGGATGCAGTCAGATCGGAGTGGGCGCGGAGCGCCTGCCCTTATCTCGGTGGGGAGATGGCTCGGGCGTGGGTCTTCCTCCATTCCGACGTTCGGGCCTTCCGAGCCTAAGGTCAGCCGAGGAAGGATGGGATCTCGAGTGATCTTTATTGCGCTTTTCTGCCGAAGTGGGCCCTAGAGGGCTGTCACTCGGATGAGCTGAGCCTCGTTCGGTCCTGATGGGCCTAGTTTGGCTGCTCTTAATTGGGCTACAGAAATCCCCCTCTCCACTTGTCACCCTCCTACTCCCCAGCTTTAGTAAGCTCGGTCGAGTAGCTGTTTGGGGTTTCGGACCAGCGTGGCTCAGGTGGGTGGAAATCTGACGGTGTTTAGAAAGCCACGTGTCGTGGTCACCTGTGCCCGTGTTAATGATGATCCTAACGGATTTGAAATGAAGGGGCCCCCTTTCCTCTGAGGTCAGAACGACACGTCGCCTCCCGCGTGGGTTTATAGGCGTTGGGCGCTTGTTGTAATTCCAGACTCCCTCCGTTTCTTAGGGTTTTGGCTCTCATTCGTTCTCATTTTTGGGGCTCTTCGATGCGCCGTGAGGACACGACGGAGGAGTAGAGGCTTGCGGCTGCATTCAAGGAGTTGGCGGGATAACCGCGGAGGCCATCTAGCAGCTTCCTCCTCCCCTGGAATCTTCAAGGTCTCGGGACCATCTTCCCTCAGAGTCTTCTTCTGACTCCATGGCGGGCCAGTGCCCAGATGTTGAGGAGGGGGAGGATGAGCCGGTGGCGAGGGCGCCGGTCCCCAACTGCAGCGAACTGGGGGAGGCGGATGTGAGGAGGCTAGAGCACCAGTATCGCCTGCCCCACAATTATAGTTTTGCCGCTGCTACTCCATACGAGACAAGCCTGGACTCTCGTACAGGCCACATCTGTATATTTTTTATGTCGTGGAAGGGTGGATTCCGCCTTCCTTTTGAACCTTTCGTCCTTCAGCTTCTTAATTTTTTTCGGTTGGCGCCCATTCAGTTGGTAGCCAACTCTTATCTCCTCCTTTCCACCTTTCGTATTCTCTGTCGTTAGTGCGGAGTCCCTCCTTCCATGGACCTCTTCCACTTTTTCTTTGAGTTGAAAGTGCATCCTTCGGCGGGGAAGGGCTTCTATTTCATCCAGGCAAGGCGAAATAGGAGTTGTATTTCTTTGGCGGCGAAGGATTCTTCGCATAAGGGATGGAATACCCAATTCTTCTGGGTGGGGATTTACTCAGTGAAGGAAACCTGGAGGTGCCCGGTAATCTCCAATTTCCACCCTAACGTCCCTCCCAGACAGGACGAGTTCCCTCCTCATGTGGAGGAGTTTGTTGCCATTTTGCTGAAGCACCACCAGTCCACCGAAGAGCAAGTGACGCCGGAGAATATCGAGCGGTGTCTTCTTACGCGGCTGCATCCGTCGGGCTCAGGTGCCACAACTTAGATCCTCCTTTGGATGTGGGGGTCATCTTCCTTTTCCTGAGCACGTCTTCTTCTTTGTGCAGACACTAGGCGGGAGCCTCTGAAGGAGGCCGCAGAGGTGATCGAGCTTGGAGATGACTCGGTTGCCGACGAACCAACTGCTCCCGTGGGTCACTTCCGAACCAAAGATAAGGGCAAGGGAGTGGCCCAGGGTGAATCCTCCGGACCGCGGGGACCCAAGCGCAAGGACCCTATGGAGGGCATGATCCGGGCCACTGCGAGGGCCAGAAAGCGGGCCAAGAAGGCCGGGGTCGTACCCACGGTCGAAGGCGACCCTACCGTGGCTCACCCCTCCGCCGGGCACAGTGGGGCCGACCCTACCGGACGAGCTCTCCCACCAGCCGAGCCAGAGGGGGCCGAGGAGGTCGGGGCTGCCCCTGCGGGCAGTGATGATGTGGGCTTGGTTCCTCCTTTGGCTGGGACCGAGGGGGCTCCTGCAACCGGCAGCGGGGCCGACCCGGCTCTCCCCTCGGTCGGAGCCGAGGGGGCCGTGACTGAAGTTGGGGGTGTTGTGACTGCGGCCGGGGCTGGCGCTTTGGGCGGTGGCGCAGGCGGCGAGCCGATCTAGGTTGAGGGGCCGCAAGAAAATCAGGCCGAGGCGCGAGGGATGACCGAGGCTGGGGTTCGATCCGAGCCACACGGTGGGGCGCCGAGCGATAGAGGGTTCTCCATTCTGACGGCCTTGGAGAGGCTCGGTATCTCGAGCCCCCTGCACCAGGTATGCCGCGGCATAGCCGCGAAGGTGAGGGGGGGAAGTAGGCAGTACTCCCCGTCTATGGCTCGCGCCAGGGTTATAGAGGGAGGTCTGGCCTTGGCCTAGATGGGGGCTGCTCTGGAAGCGTATGCTCGGTAGGAATGGGAGCCAGCGAACCTGGCCTGGACCCTTGGTGGGTCGGACAGGAGGTTGGCTCGGTTCACCGAGGAGCGTGACGGGCTTCGGCGGGAGCTCTCCTCAGTGAAGGGGCTGATGCGGTCGTGCCAGGTGGAGACCCGGGCGCTAACCGAGCAGATAGCTAAGGCTCGTGAATCGCTCGAGAGCAAGAACAAGCTTCTCGAGGAGGAGCGCCTTGTGTGCGCTGGGCTGGATGGCCAGTGGGAGACCGAGTGGGCCGAGTAGCTAGACCGAGCGGAGGAAGCCGAGCACCTTCGGCGGGAGGTCGAGGCCGATCGGGCCGAGGTAGAGAAGTAGGTGGCGGCAGCCAAAGAGCAGACGGCTGAGGCCGAGCGGAGGTCAGTCGAGGTGGAGCGGAGGGAGGCCGAGCTCGCTGGTATGGTGGGATCGGCCGGGGCGGAGGCTCTCAAGCAGTACAAGAGCTCAGAGGCCTACCGGGTCGACCTTAAGGAGGCAGCCCTTCCCTACTACGAGTTAGCGCTTCGCCGAGGCATCCGCAAGGGGTTCAAGCAGGGCTACGACTGGGCGGTATATTATGCCGGGGAACAGGATTCTGGGATTGAATTTCCATCCGGATAGTGCTACGACTTGGATCTGTCGTCGTCGGGCTCCTCTGTCTCAGCACCGGATGAAGAGGATCAGGAGGGGTCTTTGCCCGAGGGATCGCCAACTCCGGATGCCTCGGGAGGGCGCGCAACCGAGGTAGTTCCCACGCCGGTGGGGTCAGTGCCAGGGTCAACCGTCACTGAGCATGTCGGGGGCAGACTGTCCGAGCCTTCCACTTCCGAGCTTCAGGGTGGGTCGGAGACCTGATGTATCCGCTTTGCTTCCTCTCTTTGTATACCTTTTTCTTTTTGGAAGGAGAGAAACTTCCTTCTTTTTGTGTAGAAATAAATAAGGCAGTGGTATTGTGATGAAGACTTATCTGTTTCATACCGCCATTGCCATATTCTGTTCAGCATATCTGCGGTTGTTGGAAAGAGCCGATATTTTCTGCGTGAATCTCGCACGATGGTTGGGTGGACGTCTGACAAGGTGTCTTCCCGTTTTCCCACGCTTTAAATGCATGGTCGCTTCGTGTGTCCCGCTAGGGGGGAAGATGAGAAGTTTGAGGTGACCGTTTGTAGGGAGAAATCCTTCTGGCGTGTTTTCGAGGGGGGAAATCATTTAAGGCAAGTAACCTCCCTTCGCCTATAAGAAGGACTGAAGGGTGTCCCTTCCTCTCCACCGCTTAGGGTTTTCCCTGACAGTCTTTCCTCATTCCTTCTTCACGTAGCGTTGTGCCGTTGTATTCGGAGCATGGAGGAAGCTCCAGATGAGGAGGTTGCCGACGACGGGGGGCAGGGAGTTCCTGCTGCTCCGGACTTGAAAAGGAGTCGACGGCCGACGGACAGACTTGAAAAGGGGCCCACGCGCAGAGGCACATAGTTTTCCCTTTATCAGTTCTGGCGGCGCTTGCAGGGGGGCCAGATGGAGGACGGATGGGGGGATCAGACATCCCTGCTGCCCGTCCCTTCCTGCTCGCCTCACGAATGTGAGGAGGAAGCCAACTAAGCTCCATCCCTTCCGGGCCTTCCCCTACCTCCTCAACCAGCTCTGCTAGTTTCTTTTTCTTTCTGGCAGCCTCTTTTTCCCTCTTCTACTCTGCTCATCCTTTCTTTCACTCTTCGGAGGGTGCCTGCACTCTCTTTCTTCCAAAGAGTTGGTAGCTTGGCGGGAAAGATGCTTTCATATGCATTCCCTCTCCTCCTTCTCTTCCAAGTTCAACTTGGAAGGTAGCCTTCTCTTTATTAATCCCTCTGTCACCTTTGTCTCGAGCTGCCCGAGCCAACGGGGTCAACTATCCTTTATCCGAGCCAGTTTCTACACTAGGCAGAGTCAGTGGCTGGACGTAGGAAGGTCATCTGAGTCAGCCGAGCGACGGGCTCATACGACGGCCCTAGATGGATCTTTTGCTTTTTTGACATGTATTCTATTGGCTTCGGCCTTCCTGATGTACAAACAGGTTGTTTAAATAAAAAGAAAGGAGCCTTTTGTCTTATCTCATGTCGTCTGCATAATACTCAGTACTCAGAAGTAGAACTTGCGTAATGTAGTTACGTTCCAGGTCCGAGGGACGGGCTCTCCTTCCATCGTAGTCAGACGGTATGCTCCTTTTCCGAGCGTCTCGACCACTCGGTAGGGGCCTTCCCAGTTAGGGGATAACTTACCCACCGCCTCAAGTGGTCGAGAGGCTTCGGCTTTCCTGAGGATGAAGTCTCCCGGCTGGAAGTGTCTGTCTCGGACTTTGGCGTTGTAGTATCGAGTGAGGTGGCATCGGTACTCCGTTGCTCTGATGCTCGCGATCTCCCCGATTTCATCTGCTAAGTCGAGATTTTCGAGCAATTTTTGGTCGTTTGCCTCGGACGAGAAGCGGATGACACTGAGGGAGGGGTTGCCGATCTCCAACGGGATCACGGCCTCGGTGCCATACACTAGTTGAAAAGGACTCTCATCGGTTGCCGTTCTGGGAGTCGTTATGTGCGACCAAAGTACGTTCGGCAAATCCTCGAGCCAACTGCCCTTGGCTTTGCCGAGCCTAGTCTTGATGCCTTTCAAGATAGCCTTGTTGGCATTTTTGACCAGCCCGTTAGCCTGAGGGTGGGCCACCGAAGTGAAGTGATTGCGAATATTGAGGTCGGCGCATCTGTCTCGGAAGTACCGAGAATCAAATTGCCGACCATTATCGCTCACTATCACCCGGGGGATGTCGTAGCGACAGATGATCGACTTCCAGATGAAATTCCAGACGACTGTCTTGGTGATCCTTGCAGTGGCTTCGGCCTCGATCCACTTAGTAAAGTAGTTGATGGCGACGATGGTGAACTTCTTCTGGGCCTGGGCCGTGGGGAATGGCCCGACGATGTCGATTCCCCAGCGAGCGAAAGGAAAAGGCTCGGCTAGGGTGATAAGCTCCGTTGCTGGCTGATGGACCAAGTGGTCGAATCACTGGCAACGGTCACAACGTTGTGTGTAGGTCGAGCAGTCACACTGTAGGGTGGGCCACCAGTAACCTCGCCGTAGCAAGATCTTGGCGAGTGACCTTCCCCCCAAATGCGCTCCGCATAGACCTTCGTGAACTTCTTCGATCGCTCGGTTGGCTTCATCGGTATCGAGGCACTTTAGAAGAGGGCCAGAGAAGGATCTCCGATAAAGTGCGCCATCCAGGGTGATGAATTGCTGAGCTTGGTATTTCAAACTTCGGGCTTCCCAAGGGTCGGGAGGCTCCTCGGAGTCTTGGAGCCACGACAGGTAGGGGGTACGCCAGTCGCCTGGGCAGGCTGGGCCAACAGCTAGGAGCTCCGAATCAATGCTCGGGTGATCTAGATCTTCGAGAAGGACCGATCTAGTACCCTCGGGGTCAAGAGAGGAGGCCAGCCGAGAGAGGGCGTCCGCTCGGGAGTTTTCCTCCCGAGCTATCCGGACTACCACAAAACTCTCGAACTGTTGTGCCACAGTCTTGACCAGTTGGAGGTATTTGATCATCGGTGCCTCCCGAGCTTTATAATCACCGTTGACCTGGCTATCGACTAGTTGGGAGTTGGTGTGAATCCTGACTCGCTCAGCTCCTAATCGCCGGGCCATGCGGGCTCCCGATATGAGGGCCTCGTACTCGGAAGCGTTGTTGGATGCTTGGAAGTTGAACTTCAAGGCGTACTGTAGCTCTTCCCCTTTGGGGGACTTCAGGAGGATACCGGCACCGCTCCCGGCTGAATTGGAAGATCCATCAACGAACAGTTCCCAGGTCGGCTCGGGTGCGGACGGAGATCTCTCTTCAGTCAGGATGGTGCTCTCGGCAATGAAGTCGGCGAGCGCCTGGCCTTTGATAGCTGAGCGAGGCCGATACAATATATCGCAGGCCCCGAGCATGATGGCCCACTTGACGAGGCGTCCTGAGACTTCGGGGTGAGCGAGGATCTTCTTCAATGGTTTGCCGGTCAACACGGTGATGGACTACCCTTGGAAATAGGGTCGGAGGCGCTTGGCCTAGGTAACCAACACTAGCACGAGTTTCTCGGTTGCGGGGTACCTTTTCTCAGCCTCGTTGAGCACCTTACTTGTGTAGTAGATCGGTCTCTCGATTCCCGAGTCATTTTTGACTAGGACCGAGCTAACTGTGGATGGGGTTGCCGAGAGATAGAGATACAAGGCTTCCCCGGGACGGGCTTGGAAAGAACTGGGGGCGTAGCCAGGAACTCCTTAAGCTTGGTGAATGCTCTTTGGCATTCCTCGTCCCACGTGAATGTAGCAGATGCCATTTTGGGCCCCCTTAACAGTTTGAAGAAGGGTAGGCATCGTTTAGCCGCGCGGGACAGGAATCTGCTGAGCGTAGCAACGCGCCCGGTAAGGCGTTGAACGTCTTTGATGCAGGTGGGTAGGCGCATGTCCAGGATGGCCTGGACTTTGTCGGGGTTGGCCTCAATCCCACGTTGAGTGACCAAGAAGCCCAAGAATTTTCTGGACTTTACTCCGAAGGTGCATTTGGCAGGGTTGAGCTTCATGTTGTACTTCAGGAGGGTGTTGAAAGTTTCTACTAGGTCGGCGAAGTGGTCCTTGGCCTTGGGGGTCTTCACGAGCATGTCGTCAATATAGGCCTCGACGTTCCGACCGAGCTGTCCCTCGAACATATGGTTGACTAGCCTTTGGTATGTCGCTCCGGCATTCTTCAACCCGAAAGGCATCCGGGTGTAGCAGTGTACGCCAAAGTTAGTGATAAAGGCGGTCTTCTCGATGTCTTCAGGGTGCATTCTGATCTGGTGGTAGCCTGAGTAGGCATCCAAAAAGCTGAGTATCTCATTACCCGAGGTTAAATCAACAAGTTGGTCGATGCTCGGTAAGGGATAGCAATCCTTTGGAGTAGCCTTGTTCAAGTCGGTGAAGTCCACGCACATCCGCCACTTTTCTGAAGCTTTCGGCACCAGGACGACGTTAGCTAGCCACGTCGGGTACAAGACCGGCCTAAAAAGGCCAGTCTTCCGCCCCTTGGCGACCTGCTCCTTGATAATCGTCTGCTTCTCTAGTGCATGCTTCCTTCTGTATTGTTGCACGGGCTTCATGGTTGGGTTGAGGTTGAGCTTATGCACCACCGTCTCTTCCGATATCCCGGGGAGTTGATCATCAGACCATGCAAAGACCCAGATGCACGCGAAAAGGAACTCTTTGTATTGCTGTTGAACCTCAGATGTTAGGTCGGCTCCGATCTTTACTCCTAGGGTCGGGTCATCGTTCAGGAAAACTGCTAGCAATTTGCCTCCAGGTTCGGCGGTTGCGGATTTTTCCTCGACTTCCCGGGGGCCCTTATTTTTTCCGTCCGGCCTTGTGGCTTCGACCGAGATATTGTAGCACCTTCGGGCCATTGCCTGGTTACCTCGGACTTCCCCCAATCCATTTTTGGTGGGGAACTTCATCTTTTGGTGATAGGTAGAAGGCACCGCTTTCGTTCGGCTGAGGATTCCTCGACCGAAGATTACGTTGTACGCTACCATACCTTTGATCACTATGAAGTCCACCATGACCGTAACGGTCTTGGGTGGGGTGCCAAGAGTAACCGGTAGGCTTAGGGCTCCCTCGGGATAGGTGGCCTGGCCATTGAACCCGCACAGGGGGGTCCGGATCGGGCGGAGTTTAGACGGATCCTCTCCCATCTTAAGGAAGCATTCGTAGGATAATACATCAGGGGCACTTCCATTGTCAACCAGAATCCTGTCTACGTCACAATGGTTTATTGTGGCCGATATCACTAGGGCATCATCGTGCGGGGTGCTCAGCCCCTCCAGGTCTTGGTCGGAGAAGGTTATGACCTGGGGTTCGCTGGGCGGGGCCCTAGGAGGCTCGATGGCTCGGCACACCCGCTCAGCATGACTCTTCCTTCCCCGGCCACTATCTCCTCCCGATGCAGCTCATCCGGCGATGACGTTGATGTGGACCCCTCGGGGGGCGTTGTCTATCTCCTCTAGGGCGCCTCGGTCTTCCTGGTGCCCGGCCACGAACCGGGAGAGGTGCCCCTGACGAATGAGACACTCGATCTCATCCTGGAGCTGGTGGCAGTCGCCGGTATGATGCCCGTGGTCGCTGTGGAACAGGCAATGCTTGCTGCGACTGCGGTTCTTTGACTTCATTGGCTCGGGTTGGCAGAGGAGGCCCAATCCTTTGATGTCTTCATAAATCTCATATACTGGAGCGGTTAGGGGGGTGTACCGCTCGTACTTCCGCGACGGTTCCTTGCGTTCCCCGTCTCGGTTCTGCCTTTTTCTTTGGCCCGAGCTTGGCTCGGGTGCCCGCTTCTTGTCCCCCTCCCGACCCGAGCGGTTGCATCTCGGCAGGCACTGAGTACTTCCTCGCACTCGGCGTGGCGCAATGCCAGAGTCACTAGCGCTGCAGGGGTCGAGGGAGGGTGGAGGACAAGCTCGCGGCGGAGGTTCTCGTCACGGGTGCCCCCGGTCAGAGCGGTTATGGCCGAGGCGACGTCCAGGCGGGGGATCCTCAGGGCTTCCGATTTGAATCGGAGGATGTAGGCCCAAAGTTTTTCCCCTTGCGCCTGTCTGAGGGCCAAAAGCCCCGCTACAGACCTAGGGGGGCCGCTACTGGCGAAACTCTCCTTGAATACTCACCCGAACTACTTGAAGTCTCGGATGGATCGGGGGCGAGGGCCAGAACCATGCTTGGGCGCCTTGGACCAAGGTGGTCGCAAACGCTCGGCACTTGATGGCGTCGGATGCTCCGTGAAGGGTCATCAGAGCGTCGAAGCTGTCAAAGTGGTAGGCCGGGTCACCCTGGCCATCGTAGGGCTTGAAGGTCGGGACAGAGGTTCGGGAAGATACCTCTGCCTTCAGGATATGGTCAGAGAATGGGGATCTCTCCTCGTCCTCTGGTGGAGAGGTCTTCTACAGGGCTCGCAGGGCGCGCTCCTGCTCTGCCAAACGCCTCTCAAATTCTCACAGTAGAGGGATAGCTCCGGCTGCCGCTACGCCGTAGGGCTGAGGGGGCGTGAAGGCAGGCTGTCTTGGCGCTCCCTGGGGACTTCGATCTCCGGGAGGGGACGGCGTGCCCCGTGCCTGCCCCGCTTCGGTGTGGAGGAAGCCTCTTGCTCTGGAGGGGGAGCTTGCGAGGGTCCTCCTACTTTGTTGCAGATGAGCTGCTGTCCTCGGAGGGTGAAGCGGCCTCCGGTGGTGTGCTGGGACATGTTCTCATGTCGAGGGCTCTCCGAAGGGGCGCGTGACCTTCCATCCCTGGCCGCCTGGGTCCTCATGAGTTCCACGAGGACGTCCAGTTTCGCGTTGAGGGATTGGAAGGCGTCGGCGCCGCCGTTGAGCGGCAGCCCTACCGCCGTGGGAGGAGGGGGCGGCAGCCCGGCCGCAGGCGGAGGGGGCGGTCCGTCGGGGTAGTGCTGGCACCGGAGGGGGGGGGTTTTGGGAGGCTTGTGAGGGGCCTTCCCCTGCCGCCACCGTGGCCTTTCCCCTGTCGCCGGCGGACCTCCTCCCTGTACTTCTTCTCACCATACTGGCTCTTTGGCCGTTTCCTATAGATGGCGCCAGAATGGCAACCGGTGAGAGACCTTTTCAACTAGTGTATGGCACCGAGGCCGTGATCCCGTTGGAGATCGGCAACCCCTCCCTCAGAGTCATCCACTTCTCGTCTGAGGTAAACGACCAAAAACTGCTTGAAAATCTCGACTTAGCAGATGAAATCAGGGAGATCACCAGCATCAGAGCAACGGAGTACCGACGCCGCCTCACTCGATACTACAACGCAAAAGTCCGAGATAGACACTTCCAGCGGGAGACTTCGTCCTCAGGAAAGCTGAAGCCTCTCGACCACTTGAGGCGGCGGGTAAGTTATCCCCTAACTGGGAAGGCCCCTACCGTGTGGTCGAGACGGTCGGAAAAGGAGCATACCGTCTGACTACGATGGAAGGAGAGCCCGTCCTCGGACCTGGAACGCAACTACATTACGCAAGTTCTACTTCTGAGTACTGAGTATTATGCAGACGACATGAGATAAGACAAAAGGCTCCTTTCTTTTTATTCAAACAACCTGTTTGTACATACTAGGCTCGTCAAAGCCAAGGGCAGCTGGCTCGAGGAATTGCCGAACGTACTTTGGTCGCATAGAACGACTCCCAGAACGGCAACCGGTGAGAGTCCTTTTCAACTAGTATATGGCACCGAGGCCGTGATCCCGTTGGAGATCGGCAACCCCTCCCTCAGAGTCATCCACTTCTCGTCCGAGGCAAACGACCAAAAACTGCTCGAAAATCTCGACTTGGCAGATGAAATCTGGGAGATCGGTAGCATCAGAGCAACGGAGTATCGACGCCGCTTCTCTCGATACTACAACGCCAAAGTCCGAGATAGACACTTACAGCCGGTCTCGCGCTGGTCCTGAGCTGGGAGGATGATCATCGGATAGTGAACTGCAAAGAAAGGGAAATGAATTAGGAGGCCCAAGGATAGTTCCCTGGGAAAACCCTCCGATGCTTAAGTCAGTAGAGCAATGGTGGAAGGTATTGAGGGAGGTTGAAGAGATGCGCGAGATTCCCCAACACCAAGATGGTGAAGTGGTTCCTGCTTAGGGAGTGTTAGGCATCTATCTGCCTTACCTGCTGCCGGAGGGAGTCCTTGGTTTATATAGCGAGCTCCTGCGAAGAGTCTCATAAGCTGAGGAGTTTTAGGCGGGAGTTACGTCCTCATCATGGGATCGTTACGTCCTCATCGTGCTCTCTTCATGACCTTGGGAGATCGTGGCACCCTTATCCCGCTAAACTCCTGCTCATAAATGACTGTCAACGGCTACATGGATAAGTATTTGTCAGTTGATCCAAGCATGAGAAGTGCCATCCCTGTCCGGGCGATGGGCGTAGCTCGGATGCAGTCAGATCGGAGTGGGCGCGGAGCGCCTGCCCTTATCTCGGTGGGGAGATGTACTATCCCAGACCTTTCAGATCCTTCTTCGTGGGTCCCGGATCTGGTTTTCGGAGTGTCTGGCTCTGTTGTGTCTGAAATTTCATTTCGGACATCTTTCGTGTTCGGATCGGTGCGACCTGGAGTTGTTTCGGAGGCCTGGAGGCGTTCCGCGGCTTTTCCGCGTGTGTTTTCCGATTCCCGGTGTGTGTTTCGGCTTTTTCTTCGGAAGCTCGCTGCGGGCGAACCGGGCGGTTCACCCAGACACGGGTGGTACCGTTGCGATTGGTGGGTTCCGAGGATTCCGGAAATGTATTTTTCTATTTTTTGGTATTTTTCGAAAAATCGGATTTTCTATATAACCCTATTTCTTTTCTTTTTTCTTTTCTCCTTTCTCTTTCTTCTTCTTCTTCCTCCTTCCTTCCCCAACCGTGGCCGCCCTCCTCTCTCTCCCTCTCTCCCATTCGGACGCGGTGAGCCCCTCCCCAGCTGTTGACGGTGGCAGGGCGACGGCGCGGACGCGTGGGTGGCGGCGAGGCGAGCTCGTGGGCGTGCGGAAAGCGTGGGAAGCGTGGGGAGTTCATGAAGCTTAAAGCGTTCTTCGTGGTTTGTGGGTGATTCGGCGGAGCATTTGCTCCATTGAGGTAGGGTGACGTTCCTTAGCCTCATGCCGTTCATTTCCGTGGTTTGTAGGCCGCGGGGAGGCCGAGAGGGGCTAGATCGAGCACGTTTGGGGTTTTTCCATAATTTGGGGAGAGCCGCCCGATCTATGGATTTGATGCATGGATTCACGTTTTGATGGCCCAGAATCATGCTAGGGGTCCTTAGGGGTCATTCTCCTTGTTTTCCCCCTCTCCGGTGGAGGCATGGGGGCGTGGTTGGAGTTTTTGGGCGTTTCCGCCGTTTTCGGGCGCAGACTGAGAACGCGCTATACTCCAGTAGCGCGTTCTGGATGGTCGCGCTGTCCCGACAGGGCGCGTTCATCGGAGAAGATGAACAGTGGGCAGTTCTGGTCGAGCTAGGGGTCCCTAGCGTGATCTGCCTTGTCGCGCTAGGGGTCCCTAGCGCGACCTGTCTTGTCGCGCTAGGAGGCCCTAGCGTGATATTCCTTGTCGCGCTAGGGGGTCCTAGCGCGTTCTTCTTGTCACGCTAGGAATCCCTAGCGCGATCTGTCCTGTTGTCGGGTGTTCCTTTTGGGCCGGGTGTGTGTCCTGGACACCCCGCGGAGTTTCGGGACCGTGTCTTTGGGTGTTCGGAGGTTCTGTTTGCCTTGGTCATGCGTTTGGCTGTGGGCGGTGCATCCGTTTCTTCTCCGACCGTGGTCACCGTGTGATGGTGATGGTACGTGGGATGGCCCCCATACTTCGTCAGGTTCGGACGTTGTTTTCCGTTGTCTTGAGAGTCTACTCCTTCAGTGACCCTCCACTAGTCGTAGCCTATCAGTACGCGTGTGCTGATCGCACCAGGGAGTGGTGTACGGGCTTACCCTGAGGACGGTTTTAGACTGGTTACCGTCGGGCCCCTCGTCAAATCAGAGTCCAGTGCCAGGGGAAAACCGGTCAGAGGGCCAGACCTAGGACGCGTGGTCTGTGTGTGCACACGTGGTTGGGGACAGTGGACGCACGTCGACGGGCGTGACCCCAGCTAGTCACTTGTTCGTGGTTACTTGTACGGTGTCTGCGCCTCGGGTAGGACCTACCACGTCAGGCGGTTCACCTGCGGCGCGGTGTAAGACGTCAGGGGACGCTACCGGCGGTGCTTCTAGTGGGTGGTACTCCTGTCAAGTACGGAGTGACAGACTGTCAGTCGAGTGTTTCCGACCTTCGGGTTTTACCAGTTCGACCTTTGAGCTTTGGTCTTCTTACCGTGGCACGTGTGTCGGTTTGCGTGCCGTAGGGTCTTGTCTTGTAGAGTGCAGGGCTTTCCCTTCCGAGGTACTTTCCTACCGCTAGTGTAGTGGTTTCTCATTTTACGAGGTAGGGTCCGAGTGATCCCTACTGAGTCTTGATCCGAGACTCATTCCCTGCGTGTTTTCACCGTGTTTCAGGTGAGGCGCCACCTTCGGGGAGCGCGTCAGGAGTGCAGCGTGGTGCGGGTGCCCAGAGGTAGTGCCAGAGGTCAGAGCCGGGGGGATGCCCCGTGTAGCTGTACTTTCCTTTCTTGTCACTGTACTAGTCGTGGGCTGTTGTTATTGTTGTTATTTTATATTGTGGACCATGTAAAATGTTAATTTATTTCCTGCTTAATAGTTTAACTATTTTATTTCTGCAATTATTTGTGATACTTGTGTAGTCTCCACACCATCCTTTTAACCCTTCCGAGTCTTCGGGCTCGTGGGTGGCGGTGCGAGTCTCGGGTTATCGGGCCTTCCCGGTAATCGTATTCTCGGGTCGTTACAGCTGGTATCAGAGCGCGGTTGTGGAATTGCATGAGAATCATAGGTAATTGTAGTGGTCCACTAGTCCACAGCGATGATGTACAGGTGACGCTGGCATTGGGCACCGTGTGTTTGTTTTGACCTTGCCGTTTTTCGTGTTCTCTGTCTTGTGCTTCAGGAGCGAGGATGGCGCCGAGGCGGAGCTCTGGCTCTCAGCAGGGGCAGTCGGCTGGAGGTCAGGAGATCCAGCAGGGGGTCCAGAGGTACCAGGAGGAGCATAGCAGAGCGCCACCGAGGGCTACCGAGGCCGCAGATACTGCGAGAGTTCCGGGGGCCGAGGATTTCTTCCGTGGCTTGTACCAGCTTATGTCTCAGCAGTTCGGCGGAGAGGCCGGTGAGGGCTCGTCAGCCAGGGGTGGGCCAGGCCGAGCAGTGAGGGACTTCATGCAGTTCCATCCACCTTACTTTAGCGGCCAGGCAGACCCTGATGCGGCTCGTGATTGGCTCGATGAGATGGAGCGGGTGTTCAGTTCAGCGAAGAGTGCTGCCGAGGACAGAGTGGTGTTGGCCTACAACCAGTTGCAGGGTACGGCTCGGAGGTGGTGGTCTTCCGAGTGGAAGACGTCTTTTCAGCTTCGTCCACTTGAGCAGATCGAGTGGGATGACTTTGTCAGTGCTTTCGAGCGTACGTACTGTCCAGATATTGTTGCTACGCAGCGGATGCGAGAGTTTCTAGAGCTGGTGCAGGGCGACATGTCCGTGTTGCAGTACAGGGCCCGATTTGTCGAGCTGGGTCGGTATGCACCTCACATCATGGAGCATGAGAGGGTGAGGACCACGCAGTTTGTACAGGGCTTGAGGCTGGAGCTGAGGCACCATTTGATTGCGAACGGGGCCACTGATCTAGAGACAGCGTCTCATGTTGCGGTTTCTTTGGAGATGGATATGCAGAGGACTCGAGGACCGATCAGCCAGGGGCAGTCCTTGTCAGGTCGCAGCCAGCAGCCGGCTACCCAGCAGCAGGGTTTCTTTCAGTCTGCGTCGGGTGGTTCAGGAGTACCGGCATCGGCAGCTTCGGTGACAGGATCTGCGTCCTTCGGCACGAAGGTCAAGAAGTTCTTCTCGAAGAATTTCCAAAAGAAGAAGTCCAAGGATCAGGGGCAAGCTTCATCGGGCAGTGTACAGCAGCCGTTTCCTTTGTAGCGTCAGGGATCAGGGGGTGGATCGCGAGGACCTTGTCCACGGTGTGGTGGGACCCACCCAGATAGGCAGTGCACGGCGCCGATCATCTGTTTTCGGTGTGACCAGCCAGGACATATGGCGCGCGACTGTCCTCAGAGGCCGCCGCAGCAGCAGGTTCTCCAGCAGCAGAGGCAGCAGCAGCAGCAGGGACAGTATCCGCCACTACCCAGGTCAGCTAGCGTGGGAGGCAGGTAGAGGGCTCGGGGCCAGATGACGCACATGACCAGGGCAGAGGCAGTGGCGTCGCAGCTCGTGGAAGGTACCGTTCAGATTTTGGGTTGTGCGGCTCGGGTTTTGTTTGATTCTGGCGC
Organism: Amorphophallus konjac; assembly: GCA_022559845.1. Lineage (NCBI taxonomy): Eukaryota > Viridiplantae > Streptophyta > Magnoliopsida > Alismatales > Araceae > Amorphophallus > Amorphophallus konjac. The sequence goes on from CM040129.1 coordinate 140,187,497, forward strand.
GTCTCATTCGTTTATTTCGGAGGATTTCACGTCGAGCGTCGAGGAGCCGGTGACCCAGTTGTCCTGTGATTTGGCAGTGGAGTTGCCTTCGGGTGATTTTATGATCACTCCGTATTGCTTCGATCAGGTTCCGGTTTGGATCGATGGGCGGAGTATGCCAGGCAGGTTATATGCGTTGCAGCTTCGGGATTATGATGTGATTCTAGGCATGGATTGGCTCGAGACCCATGGAGCGGTGGTGGATTGTGGAATGAAGAGGGTCTACTTCCAGCATCCGAGCAAGAGGACCTTCTATTTCTAAGGTATCCGTTTCGCCTCTTCTCGATTCCTTATCTCTGCTATTCGAGCCCGTCGATTGCTTGATTCAGGTTGTCAGGGTTTTCTCGCGTCCATGGTCGTGTCTGACTGGATGGAACCGAGTGTCGAGGACATTCCGGTGGTGTGCGAGTTCCCCGACGTTTTTCTCGAGGAATTGCCTGGATTACCTCCCCAGCGGGAGATCGATTTCGTGATCGAGGTTGTGCCTGGTACGGGACCTTTGGCAAAGGCTCCATACCGTATGGCCCCCGCTGAGTTGAGGGAGTTGAGGGCGCAGTTGCAGGAACTATTGGCCAAGGGGTACATTCGTCTAATTTTTTCCCTTGGGGTGCGCCCGTGTTGTTCGTGAAGAAGAAGGACGGTAGTCTACGCTTGTGCATTGACTATCGACAGTTGAATGAAGTGACCATTAAGAACAAGTATCCACTACCGCGGATTGATGATTTGTTCGACCAGCTGTAGTCTGCACGAGTGTTCTCGCAGATTGATTTGCGGTCCGGTTACTATCAGCTGAGAATTCGCGAGTCCGATGTGGAGAAGACTGCATTCAGTACGAGGTACGGGCATTATGAGTTTTTGGTGATGCCGTTCGGGCTCACCAATGCCCCTGTAGCCTTCATGGACTTGATGCAGAGGGTGTTTCATCCGTATTTAGACCAGTTCGTGATCATCTTCGTGGATGACATCCTTGTTTATTCGCAGTCTGCTGAGGAGCATGCGTACCAATTGGGTGTGGTGCTGCAGACGTTGCGAGATCACCAGTTGTATGCGAAGCTCAGCAAGTGCGAGTTTTGGCTCAGCGAGGTGCACTTTCTGGGGCACGTGATTTCTGGTGATGGCATTTCCGTGGACCTCGCCAAGGTCGAGGCAGTGATGTAGTGGCCGAGGCCGAGGTCGGTGACGGAGATCCGGAGTTTCTTGGGGCTTGCAGGCTATTATCGCCGGTTTATCCAGGATTTTTCTCGCATTGCGACCCCGATGACTAGACTCACGCGGAAGGATGTGCCTTTCGTCTGGTCTGAGGAGTGTGAGCAGAGCTTCAGGGAACTGAAGAGATTGCTCACCTCGGCTCCGGTGTTGGTTTTGCCTTCTGGATCGGGAGGTTTCGTGGTGTGTACAGATGCTTCCGGCGTTGGATTGGGTGCTGTTTTGATGCAGCATGGTAGAGTGATGGCTTATGCATCTCGGCAGCTAAAGCCCCATGAGGAGAACTACCCTACCCATGACCTTGAGTTGGCGGCGGTGATCTTCGCACTGAAGATCTGGAGGTATTATCTGTACGGTGAGAAGTTCGAGGTGTTTACTGACCATCAGAGTTTGAGGTATGTGTTCTCGCAGAGAGATCTGAACCTCAGGCAAAGGCGTTGGATGGAGTTCATGAAGGATTATGACTTCACCCTGTCTTATCAGCCGGGCAGGATGAATGTCGTTGCTGATGCCTTGAGTCGGAAGGTGGCGGTCAGTACCTTGATGTTGAGGAAGTGGAGGCTCTGGGAACAAGTGCCCGAGGTATCTTTCAGGCTCAAGATTCCCCAGGAGCCAGGGTTGGCAGTGCTTGCGAGTCTGACTGTCACTCCTGCTATCCGTCGTCAGGTGACAGAGGCTCAGCATGCGGACCCTGAGTTGCCCCGGATTCTGGCTATGGCTGACGTAGAGCTCGGCGAGGACGGTGCTGCGAGGTTTCGTGGCAGGCTGTACGTCCCAGCGGAGGAGCAGGTTCATCGTGCGGTGTTACGCGGGGCTCATGGGAGCAGGTACACTGTACACCCGGGTGCGACGAAGATGTATCGGAGCTTGCGGAGGCAGTTCTGGTGGCCTGGCATGAAGAGAGATGTCGCAGAGTTTGTGGCCAGGTGCCTGATCTGTCAGCAGGTGAAGGCGGAGCATCAGCGACCAGGAGGTACTCTCCAGCCCTTGGATGTTCCTGCTTGGAAGTGGGACCATGTGATCACGGATTTCATGGTGGGATTGCAGAGGACCCCGAGTGGGCAGGACAGTATTTGGTTGCTGGTGGATCGGCTGACGAAGGTGACTCGGTTGTTACCGGTCAAAGTCAGCAGGAGCGTGTCTAAGTTGGCTCGTCTTTATGTGGAGCGGATCGTGCCGTTGCATGGGGTTCCCATTTCGATCGTGTCGGATCGGGATCCGCGCTTCACTTCTGGATTCTGGAGGAGTTTCCAGCGAGCTCTTGGCATGGAGTTGGCATTTAGCTCGGCGTATCATCCACAGTCAGATGGTCAGTCCGAGAGGACCATTCAGACTTTGGAGGACATGCTGAGATCATGCTGCCTAGAGTGGCAGGGGAGTTGGATTCATCACCTACCATTGGTGGAGTTTGCCTATAACAACAGCTATCATTCGAGCATCGGCATGGCTCCTTATGAGGCATTGTATGGGCGTCCTTGTCGGACTCCACTTGATTGGTTTGAGGTGGGTGAGCGTGTTTTGACGGGACCGGAATTGGTGCAGCAATGCGTGGACGTTGTGCACCTGGTTCGTCAGAACATGTTGGCGGCCCAGAGTCGGCAGAAGAGCTATGCTGACCGTAGGAGGCAGCACCTCGAGTTCGCCGTGGGCGATCATGTGTTCTTGAGAGTTTCTCCGATGAAGGGGGTGATGCGGTTTGGACGGCATGGGAAGCTGAGTCCCCGCTATATTGGTCCTTTCGCGATTGTGGAGCGCATCGGTGAGGTTGCTTACCGGTTGCAGTTACCTCCTGAGTTGGCGTCGGTGCATGACGTGTTCCACGTCTCGATGTTGCGGAAGTATATGCCCGATGACTCTCATGTGCTCGAGTTTTCCGTTTGGCCTGAGGTGACTCCAGATCTTTCTCTCCCAGAGTTTCCGATCCGCGTGGAGGATAGGCGAGAGCAGCGCCTGCGGAACAAGGTCATTCCCTTGGTGAAGGTCGTGTGGCAGCGACACTCTGGTGGTGAGGCTTCGTGGGAACGTGAGGACGAGATGCGTCAGCAGTTCCCGTATCTGTTTGAGTGAGTCTTCCTCTTCTTTCCCTTTGGTTGTTCTCAATTTCGAGGACAAAATTTCTTAAGGGGGGAGGGTTGTAATATCTCGGACCTTTCAGATCCTTCTTCGTGGGTCTCGGATCTAGTTTTCAGAGTGTCCGACTCTGTTATGTCCGAAATTTCGTTTCGGACATCTTTCGTGTTCGGATCGGCGCGATCCGGAGTTGTTTCGGAGGCCCGGAGGCGTTCCGCGGCTTTTTCGCGTGTGTTTTCCGATTCCCGGTGTGTGTTTCGGCTTTTTCTTCGGAAGCTCGCTGCGGGCGAACCGGGTGGTTCACCCGGGCACGGGTGGTACCGTTGCGATCGGTGCGTTCCGAGGATTCCGGAAATATATTTTTCTATTTTTCGGTATTTTTTCCGAAAAATCAGATTTTCTATATAACCCTATTTCTTTTCTTTTTTCTTTTCTCCGTTCTCTTTCTTCTTCTTCTTCCTCCTTCCTTCCCCAACCGTGGCCGCCCTCCTCTCTCTCCCTCTCTCCCATTCGGACGCGGTGAGCCCCTCCCTGGCTGTTGACGGCGGCAGGGCGACGTCGCGGACGCGTGGGTGGTGGCGAGGCGAGCTCGTGGGCGTGCGGCAAGCGTGGGAAGCGTGGGGAGTGCGTGAAGCTTAAAGCGTTCTTCGTGGTTTGTGGGTGATTCGGCGGAGCATTTGCTCCATTGAGGTAGGGTGACGTTCCTTAGCCTCATGCCGTTCATTTCCGTGATTTGTAGGCCGCGGGGAGGTCGAGAGGGGCTAGATCGAGCACGTATGGGGTTTTTCCATGATTTGGGGAGAGCCGCCCGATCTATGGATTTGATGCATGGATTCACGTTTTGATGGCCTAGAATCATGCTAGGGGTCCTTAGGGGTCATTCCCCTTGTTTTCCCCCTCTCCGGTGGAGGCATGGGGGCGTGATTGGAGTTTTTGGGCGTTTCCGCCATTTTCGGGCGCGGACTGAGAACGCGCTATACTCCAGTAGCGCGTTCTGGATGGTCGCGCTGTCCCGACAGGGCACGTTCATCGGAGAAGATGAACAGTGGGCGGTTCTGGTCGCGCTAGGGGTCCCTAGCGTGATCTGCCTTGTCGCGCTAAGGGTCCCTAGCGCGACCTGTCTTGACGCGCTAGGAGGCCCTAGCGCGATATTCCTTTGTTCTTCTTGTCGGGTGTTCCTTTTGGGCCGGGTGTGTGTCCTGGACACCCCGCGGAGTTCCGGGACCGTGTCTTTGGGTGTTCGGAGGTTCCGTTTGCCTTGGTCATGCGTTTGGCAGTGGGCGGTGCGTCCGTTTCTTCTCCGACCGTGGTCACCGTGCGATGGTGATGGTACGTGGGACGGCCCCCGTACTTCGTCAGGTTCGGACGTTGTTTTCCATTGTCTTGAGAGTCTACTCCTTCAGTGACCCTCCACTAGTCGTAGCCTATCAGTACGCGTGTGCTGATCGCACCAGGGAGTGGTGTACGGGCTTACCCTGATGACAGTTTTAGACTGGTTACCGTCGGGCCCCTCGTCAAATCAGAGTCCAGTGCCAGGGGAAAACCGGTCAGAGGGCCAGACCTAGGACGCGTGGTCTGTGTGTGCACACGTGGTTGGGGACAGTGGACGCACGTCGACGGGCGTGACCCCAGCTAGTCACTTGTTCGTGGTTACTTGTACGGTGTCTGCGCCTCGGGTAGGACCTACCACGTCAGGCGGTTCACCTGCGGCGCGGTGTAAGACGTCAGGGGACGCTACCGGCTGTGCTTCTAGTGGGTGGTACTCCTGTCGAGTACGGAGTGACAGACTGTCAGTCGAGTGTTTCCGACCTTCGGGTTTTACCGGTTCGACCTTTGAGCTTTGGTCTTCTTACCGTGGCACGTGTGTCGGTTTGCGTGCCGTAGGGTCTTGTCTTGTAGAGTGCAGGACTTTCCCTTCCGAGGTACTCTCCTACCGCTAGTGTAGTGGTTTCTCATTTTACGAGGTAGGGTCCGAGTGATCCCTACTGAGTCTTGATCCGAGACTCATTCCCTGCGTGTTTTCACCGTGTTTCAGGTGAGGCGCCACCTTCGGGGAGCGCGTCAGGAGTGCAGCGTGGTGCGGGTGCCCAGAGGTAGTGCCAGAGGTCAGAGCCGGGGGGATGCCCCGTGTAGCTGTACTTTCCTTTCTTGTCACTGTACTAGTCGTGGACTGTTGTTATTTTATATTGTGGACCATGTAAAATGTTAATTTATTTCCTGCTTAATAGTTTAACTGTTTTATTTCTGTAATTATTTGTGATACTTGTGTAGTCTCCACACCATCCTTTTAACCCTTCCGAGTCTTCGGGCTCGTGGGTGGCGGTGCGAGTCTCGGGTTATCGGGCCTTCCCGGTAATCGGATTCTCGGGTCGTTACAGGAGATGGCTCGGGCGTGGGTCTTCCTCCGTTCTGATGTTCGGGCCTTCCGAGCCTAAGGGCCGCCGAGGAAGGATGGGATCCCGAGTGATCTTTATTGGGCTTTTCTACCGAAGTGGGCCCTAGAGGGCTGTCACTTGGATGAGCTGAGCCTCGTTCGGTCCTGATGGGCCTAGTTTGGCAGCTCTTAATTGGGCTACAGAAATCCCCCTCTCCAATTATATTTATTCAAATCTATTTATTATTTATTTTTTGTGATGTAGGATTCTCCTACTACCGGTGATGATGGAGATGCTATGAATGACGAATGAGGATGATGCAGCGGATATTTCTTTATTTTTTTAATGATATTATGAAAAAATGATACCTTTCAATTAATGTAACTATAACTTTTTTTATTCAAAGATTTATGTGTTGTGGATGTTCTTTATCCTAATTTACAATAGGATTTTATCCTATTGTGTATTGTATATGTTACTTATTACGTGTTTTATGTTGAGTTGAGTCGATTGCGGTATATAATTGTAGCTTTAAACAGGTTTTTAAAATTTAAAATATATAAAAAATTATGTGGAGAAAGTTTTCGACGGAATTTCGACCAACTAACAAATCGTCGAAACTAATTTCACTCACTTATTTACTGACGTATTTATTTTCCAACGTAAATCAGTCGAAAGGTTCAAACATATTTTCGATAAATTTTATACACATTAGTTTCGACGTATTACGTGTCCATCTCAAATACGTCGACAATTAACGACGTCTTTTCGACTACAATTAGTTTCGTCGGAAGTAATTTCATTGAAACTTGTTCCGACGTATTACTTATCTGTCTCAAATTCGTCGGGCATTAAGGACTTATTTTCGACACAGTAGTAGTTCATCCTAATATGACCCACAGGTTTTCAACGTACTATTTATGCGATAAAAATTCGTTGAAAATTAAGGATGCATTGGCCACAAAGTTAACTTTCGTCGAAACTAATTTAACCCATATGTTTGCGACTACACAATATATCAGTCGGAGATCCGTCGAAAACTTTAGACCTGTTTTCAACTAAATTATGTTCCATCGCAATGATTAATTATTTTTCATAATATTAAATATCGACACAAATAGCCACGACTATTTCGACGACATAATTTCGTCGATAATTTAGGACATATTCGCGACGCTATCTTATTACGTCAAAATTTTGCGACGAAATAGTTTCGACGTCCATATTCCGTCATCATTACGTCGTCAATACGTCGAAAATTCATATTGCGACGTATCTCCGACGAATTCACGACGGTGAATGGACGTCAAAATTTCTCATCTTTCTTGTAGTGTCTCCACGGACTTCCTAAGGTTATCAAACCAGGGATCCTAAAGGGAACGAGCATCTAACCGCTGGACCACAATGGTCTCAGTGGAGCGACTGAGGGATAAGGAGAGGGAAGAAGCAAGCGATGCAAGTGCATCGGCGAAAATATTCTGAGATCGAGGGGTGTGAATGTAAATCAACTTACGGAATTGCTTAGCCAAGAGCGTGACCAGATCTTGATAAGGTTTGAGCTTAGGGTCACGGGTGCGATAAGTAGAGAGAACCGGGCGCAGCACCGACTGAGAATCTCCTATAATGTTCAAGTACCGCGTGCCCATGATGTAGGCATGATTCAATCCATCCAGGAGAGCCTCATACTCGGCTATATTGTTGGTAGCAGGAAAAGAGAGTTGGTATGCAATGGGAATAGTCACTCCCTCTAGAGTGAGGAGGACGGCGCCGATCCGTCGGCCCAGAGAATTAAGTGCACCATCAAAGTGCAGGGACCAGAAAGGGTGATGAGTGAGCACAGCCAGATGCTCATCAGGGAACTCATCCTAGATAGAATCTGTAAAAGGGATAGGTAAGTGAGCAAGATGTTCAGCGATAGTATATCCCTTGATTGCTTTCTGAACGACGAAGGTAATATCAAACTGGGAGAGAAAACTCTGCCAGCGGGCCAACCTACTAGAAAGGACGGGTTTCTCTAAGAGATAGCAAATTGGGTCCATTCTAGAGATCAACTTAACCTCATGGGCAAGAAAATAGTGTTTCAACTTCTGGGCTACCCAAACTAAGGCTGCACAGGTCTTCTCCATAGTGGTATACTTAGCTTCTATAGGATTGAACAACCTAGAGAGGTAATAGGCTGACCTTTCCTTCCCTTCATCGTCCACTTGTGCCAGGACAGCTCCTAGGGAGTCCTCAATAGTAGAAATGTATAAAATCAGGGGTTTTCCAAGAACAGGGGGTTGCAAAACTGGGGGATTAGATAGATAAACCTTCATATCCTCATAGGCCTTTTGACATTGTTCATTCCATTCACATTTGGCACCTGCCTTCAACAGTTTGTAGAATGGACGGCACCTCTGAGAATGCTGAGATATAAACCTTCGAATGAACTATAAACGTCCAATTAAACCTCGAAGTTCGGTGATATTCTTTGGCGGTGGCATACCCATAACGGCCTTTGTTTTGTTTGGATCGATTTGAATCCCCTGCTTACTAACTATGAACCCTAGTAGTTTCCCCGATGACACTCTAAACGCACATTTCTTCAGATTCATTTTCAATTTATACTCCCGTGCCCTTTGTAACACCTTGGCCAAGATAGCGGGGTGTTCTTCCTTTGACCTCGATTTCACTAGGATATCATCCACATAGGCTTCCATATAGACGTGCATCATATCATGGAAGATTGCCATCATTGCCCGTTGGTATGTGACACGCGTGTTCTTCAATGCAAATGGCAAGACTACGTAGCAGTAGGTGCCCCAGGGCATGGTGAATGAGGTTTTCTCTTGATCCTCTAGAGCTAGATGGATTTGATTATACCCTGAATAACCGTCCATGAATGGAAGGGCTTCGTACCCAGCCGTGTTGTCCACCAACACGTTGATATAAGGAAGCATAAAATCATCTTTAGGACATGACTTATTCAAGTCCCTGAAAACTATGTAAATTCGTACTTTTTCATCCTTTTTCATCACAGGGACTATATTCGCCACCCATTGAGGATACAAAACAACTCTAATAAACATGGCCTTATGCAATTTATCAACCTCTTCTTTTATCCTCAAGGCCATATGGGGGTGAAATCTTCTTGATTTTTGCTTAACGGGCGTCGCCCCTGGTTTGAGTATAAGCCTATGTTCCACTAGGGTGGGGTCAAGACCCGGCATGTCCTCGTAGGACCAGGCAAATGAATCGCTATACTCCCTCAGGACCTTGACTAATTCCTCTTCAACCTGACAAGGGAGATTAGCTGAAATGATGATAGGCCTGGGGTCCTCTTCTGTTCCAAGATTAACCTCTTTTGTGGGCTCATCCATTGCCGACGACGGCTCATCGAATCTCTTCAAACCTTGTGCGTATAAATCAGCAGTCTCATCCACGTCGCTATCCGCATGATCGATCGGGTCCTTCTCGTCTATGATCTCATATACACCTAGTCCATTATCGCTCCATACATCGTCTAGCTCCTCATCACCCTCCAGGACGATGGCTATTTCTACAAACTCAGGACATCTAAGGAGGGCGTGACAACGTTGAGCGAGATCCTGGAGGAACCTATCAGGGATAGCTTTAGAATAGCGCAGCATTGGGAGCGTAGCAAGCGTGGAAGGGTTGGAGACACTAGAACAAGATCCTACTTCACTAGACCCGACCAACTCTACTTCCCTAGACCCAACATCCCTACATCTAACCTAGGGGATAGAAAATCTAGCGGAAGGGAATCAGGGGCCTCATGCCCTTGGGAAGAGGACTGATAAAATATAGCATAATCCTCCACTGAAATCTCCGTTTTAAAATTGGCATTTTTTTGGAGACTGGTGGTGACCATACAACAAGATGGATCAGAGGGGGGAGGAGGAAGTGTAAGGGGGAAGAGAGACAGGAAAAGAACATCAAAGAAAGGATAGGAGGAGGAGAACCACATGGTTGACAGATCGAAAGGTGGGCAGCGCCCACATGAACATGGCACAATCAACACATTAGTTGGCATTTTTGTCAAAAATGGATCGATCATAATAGGAGATGAGCGGGGTATGGACTCCAGTTCTTGGAAAAGGGGAGCAAGGCAGGATGGTGACCAAGAAAAGGTAACGAGGGAGCTCCCCTTCTTTCACCGATGGCAGGCGGCCTCTGTTGGCGTGTACTTCAAAAGTAGCATCTCGGGTTTTCTCAAATCTTCTTCTTCATGGAACATCTCGGCAAAGGCTTCAAAACAATCCATGTCATCATCAACCGGTCCCTTTTGCAGCAATGGCGGCTTGGTCACTATGCAAGCATCACTTTCTTTCTCTTTCTGGCAAGGTGGCGTCTTCAGAGTGCCGGGCTGTAACGGCCTCTTTACAAAATGTTGGCAATAGTCCCAGGTCAACGGCCCTGAGTCTCCCAACACTGATAATGACGACTCTCGGTAGCCGAGGCCTCTCCTACTCATTTTCCAGCCCCTTGGGACGGGTCTAGTCCGCCCCTGTAATTGAGCGCCAAGGCCCATGCCCGGTTGAAAACCTAATTTCAGAATCGTATTCCAGCCTTTGGAATCTCTTATCTTGGACTTGCCTTTGACATTAACCGGTGTAGTGACGGGCTTGCGTGGCGCATATGCCCATGGAAAATCCAAGTCCAACACTGACAGGACCGGCTTATTACTCAGCCAGAGAGTCGGTAGTATTTTGTCAGAAATAGCTTCAACAGATTGGATTGCGGATACACTCTTGACTTTGACCACCCACCTCTAAAATGGAAATTTGAGGCATTGGTGAGCGGTCGATGGCACAGCACGGAGGTTATCAATCCACGGACGACCCAGAATAGCTTTGAACATCGGGTCAATGTCCAAGACATAAAACTCTACAGGCATTGTCAATGGCCTGAGCTCAGCCTAAATAGTTACCACCCCATGACATGCCCTTCTCGAGTTATCGTATGCCGCAATAGTGATTGGGGTAGGCCTTAGCATATCTTTAGAAATGTTACAGGCACACAGAGTGCTCAAGGGACAAACATTTATTGAATCTCCTGTGTCCACGAGAGCGGCATCGACAGCCACTTTATTTAATGTGATTGAAATACAGAGTGGCATCTGGCGTGCCTCGGGCGGTGCTAATTCTGACTCTGAAAAGGAGATGGCTGGTCCTTTTGTAATCGTGCCCAAAGCTGATGGTAAACTATCTACTGTCATGTCCTCGCTGACCATGACCTTCTGAAGAAAAGCCTTTAAAGCATCTTGGTGCAGTGTGGATCGCTTGATCAACTCTAAAACTGAAGTCTTGGCCGGCATCTGGTCCAAGTGCTGCAATAAATCATAACGTGTGCCAGGCAAGGGGTCTACTTCTTCTTGTTCAACTGATGTTGATGAAACTTGAGGGTTGGGTGCAGGTGCACTGGTGGGGGATAACTTCTCTGAAACAAGCACCCGCTTCGGAGGGCAAGATTCTGTGCTGGCACGGCATCGAACGAACTCACAATTGGGGACTTGATGGGTCCAGCGGGCTAAGTGGAGGGAGTAAAGGTGGGGGTGATGATGGTGGAGGTGGTTCTGATAGGCCCTGGTGGGACGATGATAGGCGAGGGGTTAGGTGAGGAGGTGACAATGGGGGGCATAACAGCGCTGGTGTTATGACTGGTGATGTGGTGGGCAATGAGGTAGGTATAATGAGGGGTCTGGAAGGAATGGCGGGTGTGGTGGAGGTGACAACGGTAGGCCGAATGATAGTGGGGGTAGAAGATGAGGGGGGGTTGTTGTAGGTATGGTGGAGGGCCAAAAGGTGAGCTAGAGTCTCGTCATCATAGGACCACCCAACATTGGGAGCTGGGTGGTGAACAATGTTCACTTGAGCCAGTGCCAGCGGCTGCGGTTGCGGAGCGGGCAGGTGGTTTGGCATCAGATTCTGATGAATCCCAAGTTCTTGTGAGGGCTACTGCTGCTGCTGGGGTTGAGGTTGCTGTGGCTGCTACTGCTGCTGCTGCACCGGCTGCTGCGGCCTCGGCACCTGTCTTCTTCTCTCTTTAATCTCTATAATCAACTTATGCATTTCTGCCCAGTTAATCTATTGTCCTTCATGCAAATCATAGACAAAATCACGGAACTGGTAGCACCTCTCAATCGTGTGCCCGGGCTGCCGATGAAATATGCAAAATCTGGACGGGTTAGCGGCTGGATTCCAGTTCGGGCGTTCCGGCAGTAGTTGGAGGTCATCGGTGTGCATAAGGGCTGAAAAGATGTCTGGCAAGGTTTCAGGTAAGGGAGGGTAATGGGCTCTTGTGGGCGTCAAAAAAATGATGATGATGATCATACGGCACTCACGTCTACGAACCCAAGAGCAAGTCGGAGATGGAAAGGCCGAATAAACTCCATACCGCCTCCAAGCAGGACGAATATATACCCGGTGCTCCGTCACCCAACAAGGTAGCCCTTTGGGCAGAAGAGATGGCCCCGGCTCTTCAGTCGGCATTGCCGAAGGCCGAATCAAAAGAAACTCAGGAATTCGAACACATGTTCGGCACGCGCCGGAGATCACTCAAAGTTCCGAATCGGGATTCAGAGGCCCTGAACTAAACACCTCGGAGGCGGTGCATTACAACTAAAGTAACACGGGAGGACTAGCGTTCGTCCGAATAGCCGTGAAACCGAGACGAAGTCTAAACCGACGCGCCCTTGCTTGGGCCGTAAATCGGCGCGCCCCTCCAACAGGCCTTAAACCAGCGCGCCCTCCTTCCTATGGTTATCCGACGCACTAATTGTAGGTGGGCTAAATCGGTGCGCCCCCTGGCCGCACCGATTTAACCCAACATCATCACCCCCTTGTGTGCTGCTAATCCGGCGTGCACAACTACGCACCGTTTCAACCAAAGGGCCATCCCATCCGCTAGTCAATACCCTATTTTCGCATCAGTCTGGTGCCCAGAGGGCATTCAATGCTCGAAGCTCTGTCTCCACATCCGTTCGACAGCGCAGCGGCGAAGGCATGCATCGATGGTGGAAGCAACAGAATATCTCCCAGCAAACTCGCGAACATCTCGTCCTCGGACGAATGCCAGCGTACTACGCAAATCAACGGACGACACCGTGGCATGCCAATCCCGTTCATTCGGCAAACAAGGGCAAGTGGCGGGAGTTTTTTCCGTTCGAGCAAAGAATGGGAAACCCATTCTATATATACTCTGCATGTTCCATGGAGCATCTCTCGAACCCCCGGAGGGCGATTGAAAAGAGAAGAGAAGGCCACCCGAAGAGAAGAAAAAGCTTCATCCCCATGCCGGAGAAGAGAAGAGAAGAGAAGAGAGGAGAGTGAGAGTGAGAGGTGAGCCTGGGGGGGGGGGAGAGCTTGTGCTATGTTCCCCCTCTCCCGTTGATGTATCTCTTCCTCTTTCCCCCTAAATGTATTTCCTTCCACCCTAGGGTAGATCCCCCTTCTATATTTCGATCTTCCCCTTCTTGTGGATGAAAAAAAGGAAGTCTGTTGGCAAGCACGGTTCTTGGCTTTAGCCCCCGTCCCTTTTTTTTTCTCCCTCTCTTCTACTCACCCATGGTGCTTCGAAGCCTGCTCCTCCATAGCATGGTCTTCAAAGGAACCGTCTGAGGGATGAACATTCATAGCCTTCTTTGGCGAATATCTGCCCCATTGGGGCTCCTACGAAGTTGTTACCCGTGAGTCATGAGAGCTCTTGAAGGCTGGTCCTCAAGCTTTTCCACACTCACATCTGGGTTATCGGACCGTCGTGATGTCTGCATTTTGAGGTTCACCCCGGAGCAATCCGTTTGGTGTTCCTCTATTTTTGTCTGGCAAGCCTCAGTCCGGGAGAGATGCTACCCAATTTTTGCCAGGGCCAAGAACACTACCAACAAGGAACAACAACATACAGGAACGAACAAACAAACTATTCTCTGAGGGTCAGAACAACACGTGCTTGAAGCCTCTGAATTGAACTGAACCTCCCAGTTCCAGCACAAACCCCTATGAACAAAACACTTGAACCTTCACGCTAATTTTCCTTAACAAATGATTAAATGCTTAAACTTCCTCTCAATCAACTTAATCCATCAATTAAATGAATAAACCAATCAACAAGTCAATCTGTAGGTTGAAGAAACAAGAATAGAATGAAAGAAGATTGAAATAGAACCCACAGAAATCAACCCGGTGCCCCCCTAATCCGGCGCGAGTTATTCCGACACGGTACCCCCCCGCGCCGGTTTAGATTCACACTCAAAGCCATCTTTGAATTCTTGGAATGAATAGTGCGCGCTTCCATTACTATTTGAGCCTTAATCCGCAGCACCTCACGATTCATCCTACAAAACCGGCGCCCCCCTTCTCTTGGGTCCCTTATCCGGCGCGCCCCCCCTTATCCCTTTAACCGGCGTGCCCTATTGCACCCTTAATCTGGCGCCCCCTCTTCTTGGCCTTATCCGGCGCGCCCCTCCCTTATAACACTCTTAAACCGGCGCGCCCCTCTTCTCTCTTGGCGTTTCCCTTAGCCGGCGTGCTCGAAAGGGAAAGAATAATTAATCAAAATAAAAGGCTTGAAATTAATGAATAAAACAAAAGAAGAGACTGAAACTAATCAATAAAAAAAATAAAAGAAAATGAACCACCCTTATGAGAACAAAAACCAATTAAAATGAAAGGCTTGAAACTAACAAGTGAAATAAAAGAATGTGAAACACCCGTGGGTGAATAAATAATAAAATCTAAACTAACAAGCTATAATCAAAATTTTTTTGTTAGTTCAGGCTTCGCACCGAACAATTCGCTCTCTCGGACTGTGTGTAAAGAGAAAAGCAACGACGCCCCATGGTATCGGACTTGGGCCGCGGAATCCCCGACATGGCCATAGTCTGAAATCGTCTCGGGCCAATAATCCATCAGTTTGACCCACTTCTATCGGGATCCGATCCCGCAATCCCATTAAACTTGCCATACTTACGGCAGACATCTGTATGTCTTTGTCGTTGTCTTTGATGCTTCAAATGCGGACTCTCGTCTGAAAAACGAATGGTCTATTAGTGACCGATATATGTACCAAGATCTAATCCCGCACTTGAATTAAACTTGCCGTACTCAGGGCAGACATTTGTACGGTTTGTCACCGTCTCTTACGCTACAAACGCGGACTTCTGTCCGAACAAGAAATGGTCCCCCAGTGACCTGTTGATTTTATTTTGCTTCTCTATCTTCTTTTTCTTGGGGTCTTAATGATGATATGTAGCAAGACGACAAGCAAATAATCAAAGATATGCACTCAACCTATGAACATGTGATCATGAACCTAGGCAGCCAAAGTAAGTTGTAGCATGGGCATGCTATCTCAACCAAACTAAGCTAAGGAATAAAGGAAAAACACACGCCGGGGCGTGGAGCAAGGAGTAAATAGAAACACACCGCAAGGGGTGGAACAAGCAAGGAAATAAAAGATGTGAGATGCGAAAGAGAAAGCTAATGCCCAATACTTAAGAAAGATGTGATCGCCACCAAAGTAAAAATAAGCCAAAGACCTGAAAATACCTTGGAAATAGGTGGATGAAGCACCCGCCCACGGGAGAGGAAACCCAAAGAAGACCTGCAGGTCAGCTGAAAGTAACGGCCAGAACCCTGTGCGTCATAGTGTAGTAACGGTCGCTCGATAGACCGCTAGAAGAATCTGACGCGCCTGCACGAGACCGTCAAATAACCTGCAGTAGCAAAGCATGAATCCTTTTAACTCCAACTCTTCCAGCCGGCTAGAAGACTTGGGCCTCGTGCTGGTGGACCTGTAAACCTGCCAAAGACATGGAAAGCAACACAAAACAACCCAAATTAGCCCTTTAGACAATATAGCATCAATTCTTCAATAAACACAATATCATCAAAAGGAAAGGGAAATACCAGGAGGTTTTGGTTTTTTTAACCCCTCTGGGCATTTTTTTAAAAGATCGGGAGGATGTTTGTATGATGAAGAACAGTGAAAAACATGGAGAAGGAAGTGGGAGAATGCTTATGATGAAAGGGAGATAGAAAGAAACTCAATATGCAATGATGAACTTTAAGAACCAAAGGAACAGATACTCCCTTCACAAGGCAGCAAACGAACGTGGAAAGCACTTCTCCTTGATCAAACGTGGCTCTAAAATGCGACAGCACTTCGACGCAAACTCCAGAATTTTCTCCCCTCGGGCCATGAAGTCAAGGGTTGTATTTATAGACCCTCAAACCCTCAGGTCGAGCAGAGGAAAATCCAGCAAGATAAAGGGATAACTCTTAGCAAATCCTTGAAGATAATATCACCAAGAGTCCATAGAATCAAACATA
This sequence comes from Amorphophallus konjac, assembly GCA_022559845.1. NCBI lineage: Eukaryota > Viridiplantae > Streptophyta > Magnoliopsida > Alismatales > Araceae > Amorphophallus > Amorphophallus konjac. The sequence continues at coordinate 140,203,515 of CM040129.1, forward strand.
AGGTCCTGAGGATTAGATTTGGAAGAGATATCGTCAATCCAAGTTCTTATCTCGACCACGGAGTAGCAGAGAAAAGGCTTGAACTGCTAGGACTCTCTGAAGGAAGTAACGGCTGCACGACAGACCGCCATAGTGAAATAACGCATCAAGGAACATCCGTTACTTTCAACCTTATCCCCAAAGAGATAAGATCAACAGGAAGAAGATTAAACCAATAGGACTCTGTAAAGAAAGCAACGGCCAAGGCATAGGGCATCAGAATGAAACAATGGCTGCACGACAGACCGTTATATTCAACATATATGCCAAAGGATAAGCTTTGGAACAAGACCTTAAGCTTCAGGACTCTTCAAGGAGCAACGGCCCAGGACGCATCCGTTAGAAGGAAAAAAATGCACCTGGGATAGACCGTTATTATCAATGGAGTTCAAGAAGGAACAAAGGTTTTGCAAAGCTTTAGTCAAAATGAAATGCCATAAAGAGCCACATCCGATCAAGGAGTCAAGACCCAAGAAATGATCTTCAACTTAAACAAAGAGACTCGATGAAGAGTGAACAACTTGGAGCATCATCTATAATGAATAAAGAGATGACCCGACTTATTGGTCATAAAACGTGTTAGGGTGCTAGGCCCAGAAACAGAGGGGGGTGAATGTATCCTTCTATGAATAATGGCCAAATAAAAACTCAGATGCTAGGCAAAATCAGGAATTAAGCTAATTCAATTAAGCAAAATAACAAGCAGGTGGAGCGAGCCTATCCAAGCATCTAGCGAAGCAAATCAAGCAATCAAACCACTGCTCAATAGATTTTTAGGTGGTTCGGTCCTCCAGACCAACATCCACCCCTCACTCCCAACCGGAGTGAGGCTTCACTAGCAAACGCTAGAACCAAGCAGACTCAGTCTGCAAACAGTCGCTGCCACACAGCTTGACCAGGGGAACAACCTCCCCTCTTCCTCCCAACCGGAGGGACACCCAAATGACTCCCAGCCACTAGAAACTAGAGGTCGCAGACCTCTCTTCCTCCAGACCAGGAGGGACCCGACCTCAGTCCAGAGGATCGAAAGTACAAAGCTAACCAAATGAAGAAGGAAAAATAAGAAAGGAAAAATACACAGCGATCAGAAAGCTGTAAAGAAAGAAAACACAGATGTGGCTCGCATGGAGCTGACTGGCCTAGATTTGATCCACGGTCCAGTAGACAGATCTTCAGGTAAGCTTCTCTTCCTCTTCTCTTCTCTCTCACTTTCTTGTACTCTTAACCCTCACGAGCTATCTAACTCTCTCTTTCTCTTCTTCTCCTTCTGCTCTTCTTCTCTTTCTTTTCTTCTTCTTTTGCAGGCTCTCTCTGTCTCTTCTCTTCTCTGCAACTCTTCTCTTCTGCTGGATCGAATTCTAAGCCCTTTCTGCACTTCTGCCATTCTGCTATTGCTCTCAAGGCTTCGATCACTTTCCTTCAGACAACCGAGACTCCCTTTTATAGTAGCTCGAGCAGAGGCAGCACTGGGCGCGTGTGGCCTCCACATTTCCCGCCTAGGTATTTGGCCACGTGTCAGCATCTCAGGTCCTTGGATCACGTGCCTTCAGCTTCTCAAATAGTACCTGTCACACAAACATAAGTAGATATCAGTTGGATGTATATACTTGGTTCAGGTGTTAACAAAGTGTATACAGTCAACCTACAGCTTGAGTGAATAGACTTTGAAGTTAACAATCGAGTGTATAGAGTTGAAGGTTAACAAACGAGTGTATTAAGTTAGTTGAGTGTGCATGCAGTGTATAGACTTCACATATGAAGACATCCACTGTTCAGACTTGAAGAACATTCAGCAATGTGCAGACTTCATTGAATGAGAGAGCAATGACAGACTTCAGGATGTATAGGCTTGTGAATGCAAATGCAATGTACAAACTCTCCAATGTATGGACTTCAAATATGTGAAGCTATGCGATGTGCATACTTTGAAGAACAGCAAGTGAGTAAGTGTGTACACTGAGTGAGTGTATAGAGTTGAAGTCTTCATGCGGGCTCAGTGTATAGACTTGCAGACTGATGCACTAATAAGCCTATCAGATGTATAGACTTAGATGTAAAAACATGTAATGCAACACAGCTAACACTACAAAGAGAACGACACGAAGTCAGATGAGAACAGCACGAGGTGAGAAGGAAATAACACGAAGTAAAACGGTAGTAAAACACGCGATCAGAGGAAACCTGGACGAAGATAGAAAGAAGCAACACGAAGACATAAAAACAACACTGAGACACAAACACAGAAATAACATGAAGACTCAAACGCAAAAAATAACACGAAGACACAAGCACAAAAGATAACACGAAGACACAAACATAGAAACAACACGAAGAACGACCAATCAAAACGACTAAGTTGACTCGAGGTCATCGGTGAATCAATACGAGAATCAACACGAAATATCAAACAACAAAGGGAACAACACAAAGTGAAACGACACTTTGCACTAACATAACTTGAAGACACAGGAAAATGACTCGAACACGAGGACGACACGGGCTGAAAACAACTCGAAGACGAAACAGAAACCGACACGAAGTGTGGTCACAAAGCAAAAAGGACACGGGGTCTAGGAAAAACAACACGAGGACAGAAGACAGGAACGGCTATGACGACACGTGATAAAGCAGTGAAAGCAGTAAAACGACTCGAGTAACTACAGTAAATGACACGAAAACACAAGAGCAGAAATAAAAGGATGACTCGTGATGAGCAACTAAATACTGAAGAAACGACACGAGGTTCACAGAAAGTAGCACGAGGTGCTGCAGTGTTCAGCACACGATGGAACAAATAACGACACGAAGACAACCCCTGAAAATAACTGAAGTGACTCGAAAGTTTATTTTTCACAGAGAAATATTTTTTGTTCTCCACTAAGGCTTATAGTGTTGTCATCCTCAAAACATGTAAAGACTCAACAATCTCCCCCTTTTTGATGGATGGCAACACTATGAGTCTTGAGTCTTTGCAGAAATAATTTTCAACCTGTTCAAAGCTAAACATCATCAGCACCATCATTAATCATCATTAAAGAATCATTAACAACAAAAAATCATTCTCAATCGTAGTAGTAGCAAAGACTTGAGTTCTCCCCCTTTGTCAACATCAAAAAGAAAGAAACAAAAGGAGGCAGAAATAATGAATAGATCAGATAGGGCACACTCATGCATTCTCCACAGAACATAATAAGTCATATGCATTCAAATCAACATGCCATCATCATATCAAAACACATTTCATGATGCTGTCTAAACAATATCCAAAGCACTCACTGTGTTGCTATCCAAAGCACTCACTGTGTTGCTATCATCAAAATAGAATAGCATTGCTATCATCAAAACACATAGCACATGCTTGCGCCTAAGAGGCACAACATTCTCCTCCTTTTTGATGATGGCAATACTACACTGTGAGTAATGCTGATGACACAAACTTGAGTAATGCTGATGACACAAACTATTCTCCCCCTTTGACTTCATCAAAAAAAAAATAGTTTGAGAAATTATAACTTGTATAAAAATTCAGTCAATTTCTCCCCCTTGCAAGAACATGATTCTCCCCCTTTAAGATTTTCAGCAAGAGCATGAGTTAGAGACGATCAAAAGGAACCTGCATGCACTGATTGAATGATATTCTCTCTCTTTGGCAGACAATCTCCCCCTTTGGTATAATCAAAATAAACCATGGGAAGGGGTATGAATGTAGATGCTGATACCAGAAATATGAATGCAAGAGCACAATTCTTCTCCTTCTATGCAGCATGATGCATATGACAAAGAGGCTCCCCCTCAATAAATGGAACCTTATGAAATGAATGAGAAGGAGACCACAGGGGCAACCAAGGAGAAGTTCAGGTCAATGAGCAGAAGAGGTTCAATTAGCAGATTTTTAAAGAAGCTCCAATCTCAAAAAATTCAGTCAGATTTTCAAAGAGATATCAATCTCATAAATCCAAAACATAAGTTTTCAAAGTCTTCCATTATAAGGGCTTATGAATGAGCTTTATTGAACAGCATGGTTTAAACATGATGTATGCAGAGTTTATCAATAAAATTCTGTATTGATATCTAAAATCATGTTTTAATAAAAATGAACCAAGCCCTCATATTTATCTTGATTATCCTCCCTTTGTCTTACACAATCAAATTTATTGACTTCTTTCAGAATTACATGCACTAGTATTGAGATTAAGCAATTATGAAGTCATATTATTTTGCCTAGGGTTGTAGCAATTTTATTTTAGCATCAATATTCAGATATTGAGATATGTTCAACAATTTTTCATGCTACAAATTTTACGAGCAGTCTAGTTCAGTGCACACCTTGTAACTAGAGGATATACCTTGATCAGAGGCCAATATCCCTAAGCACTTAGTGTGACTAACTGTCATGCTATATATATGAACAGAGATAGCATTTCACACATCATGACACACTTCAAATCATTTCTTGATGAGTGAGTTATATTTCTCAGTGTGCATGCCACTGCTCTGCCTAAATTTCAATGAATTTTTAATCAGAGTTTACTATGGTACCTCATGACACAGTCCTTTGGACATGTGTTTCTCAGTGACCAAGGTCATTGCTCTGACAGATATTACCCTTTAGACTTTTCAAAAAAATTCATTTGCTTCAAATCAATAATAGTTTCATGTACTTAATCAGTTGAAGTCATGTATTCAAAAGTGCAGATTTCAGAAGTTTTCAAGACACAGCATGAAACAGATGGTTAATGTTTATTAAACATGCTTCAGATATTTTTAAGAGATTTTAAAGTCAAACTCATTGAATACATTAAACTTAAACCACATGAGTTATTTCAGTCATTCATAAAAATGTATAATAGAAGATTTCTAGTTCAAAATTTTCAGATTTATGATCGAGATAGCCCATTGAAATCTTCATGAAGGACTGATAGAATTTTGAACCCAAAAGATACCAATTGATAGGAGAAATATCAATTGTTAAGAGAGATTGTGAAGCTCAAAGTTTTCAGAATATGATTAAGGTTTGTCAACAAAATCAATAAGAAAGGATATGTAATGAGTTCTGACACATGTATGCATTTGACAACCTATATGCAATGCATTGACTCCCCCTCACAATATGCATTCAAACTCTCTTTTTGGCATTTTCAATATAAGGAAATGCAATGCACTATATGTATGCAAAAACATGCAATTAACTCCCCCTGAAAACATTGTAATGTTTGCACTGAAAAAACTGAACATATGATTCCAAATGATATTGTGACTTGTGCACAATCAGACTGTCCTATCAGCAAAGTGACCCATGGTACTAGGCGGAGCACTTGGTCTAAAAGATCACCTCACACATAGTAAGAACCTCCAGACAGACCTCCCTGCCTTTTGGTACCTTACCATTTATATACCATTGAGGTCATGCATGGTTATTCAACATGCAGTCCTATATGCAATTCAGAATTTCAGTGAGCTATTGCAACACACAAATTTCAAGTCACACTCATAAGCAGTTCAGATTTTTCAAAAAATTCGAAATGTAATTTGTTTTTCAGAGTTTATGCATAACACAATTATCAAGCAATTGCAATTAGCCTATGTATGCATCAGATACAGACAACCCTTTTTAATCTGATCTTTGCACAGAACTCTCAGCAAATGCATGATCAGAAAATAATGCACATGGCAGATGATGAATGAAAATGCAAAAACAGATTTAACTTGCTATGCATTAAAACTAAAAATAAGAAGAGCAGGAAGTTTACCTGAAAAGTTCAGTATGGGGTTTTCTTCTTGAGTGCCTTGGATCATTACCCCTTTTTATTCCAATCCCAAGGCACACCTGCATAGCAATGTTATTTTACACAAACAGGTACCCAAGAAGTCTTGGGTCCTGACAAAACAGTATTACTCCTAGCAGGTTTTCTCAGCACATTTCTAGGAGCAGTTTTCAGATCTGATTTATGCACATTCTTGTTAGCATGAATTCTATGTGCATATGCAGGAGATTTCTTGTTAACAGAATAAAAATTCTGTTTGCCAAACCAGTTTGGTTTTGATATCCTGCCAGCCAACAGGTTGCAGCCCTGTGACCTGGCTTCCCACAATGATGGCATGTAAATTCACAACATAGAATTTAGCAGAGTTATTCTGAACATGCCACCAATCTCCAGCTCTGTGGCCTGGCTTCCCACAGTGATAGCATGCAGGAGACTTTCCAATGGCAGGTTTAGAATTTAATTTTCTACCCTGAGCATGCCAACAGTGGGCTGCAATGTGGCCCATCTTGTCACAGTGAAAGCATGAATTAGAACTTTTCTTACCAGCATTCAGCCAGCATTCAAATCTCTTATGACCTAATTTTCCACAATTAAACCATGTCATATGCTGGTTTATTGGAACAGACTTGTTCTTGTTAAGAGCATGATCGTTTGCATGAAATTTATTCTTATCACTAACAAACCAGCATTGTGAAATTTTGTGTCCTAGTTTACCACAATGAAAACACTCAATTTTCCTTTTCTGAGATGAAAGATTTTTATCATGATATCTCCTAGCATTCTTATCATCCTTCTCCATCAACTTACACTCATGCATCAGATGTCCAACTTTATGACAGTAATGACAGATAATCTTCTTTTTAGATGCATGTGAGTGTGTGTGAGGACTGTGATCAGCAAACACTGATGGACCCTTTTTATTTATTTTCTGTTTTCCAATCAATTTCTGATTTTTATCATGTTTTTCTATTTTCTTAGCCTTATACTGAGGTGAAGATGAAGTAGAAGGCTTTTCCTGTTCAGAAGATTTAACAAAAATAGTTTTCAAATTGGATCCATCGACCTTCCTCATGACTAGACTATAGCCCAGTCCCTCTTTCTTAAAATTATCATTTGCTCCCAACATTTTCTGAGCAATGGGCTGTTTGTCATTAGAGGTGGTAGCTACATCTGAAGCACTTACAAAAGATGTCATAACTTTGTTCTGAAGTTCCTTCTTGTTTATCTTATTGTAGCCCAGCCCTTCCTTCCTAGGGTTGATTTTTATACCTAGTAGCTTGTCTAGGTTTTTCTGCCCATCAACAAATTTAGACAAGGAAACTTTCAAATCCTGAATTTCATTTTCTAAAGAGAAAATATGTATCTCATAACTGGCAATCTCTTACTCACAGCAATTCATAGCTTCATTCAAAACTTTGTTAGCCGTTTTATATTTTTCAATTTCATTTTCCAGATTGCTCAATTTATCAGAATCTTCAATGCAAACAGTTTTTCCTCTTTCTAAAGTAAGAAGTCTTTCAGACATCCCACTGTTTAACAGCTTCAATTTTTCAATTTCCTTTTTAAGCTTATCATTTTGAACCAATTCATTTATTAGAAGCTGATCTTCTGAATTGACTTCATACTTTCTTCCATTTTCAATTTCCTTCATATCTTTTTGTTATTTTTCAAGATCTTTCTGTAATTCTATGTTTACAGACTTTATGGCATTAAGTTTTTCAATCAGCAATTTGTTCTCCTGTTTAAGTTTATCTGATTTTTCATCATCTTCTTTGGAGAGTTTTCTGAGAGAGTCATCTTCAGATTTTAGCTTGTTTAGTTCAGAGTAAACACATTCAAGTTCCTTCTTCAGTTTTGCATTCTGATTTTTATACATATGATTATCAGACAGACATGCATCATGAAATTGCTTCGTACTTGAACAGTTTTCACATGAAGAGCTAGAACTATCTATCCCAGTACCCTTCTTCAACTTTTTATACTGTTTTCTTAAGCTCTCATGTGACTCTAACAATTCAGCATATGCATTCTCCCAATCATCAAGAGAAAAATTCTCGAAGAGATTTACCTCATCATCATCATCTTCATTTTGGCTGCTGCTTTGATTGCTTCTGTCAGCCATCATGCAGCTTGTTTGATTTCCTTTCCCGGCTCTCTTCATCATCTCCAACATATCCCTTGCAGATCTGCAATCAAGGAAACATGAGTGAAAGGCTTTGTCAGTGGTTGCTTTCATCAGATTTATAGCTGTCTGATTCTCCTCATGCATAGACTTGTGACTGTCAGTCCATTTGGACTTTTTCTTTGGTAGTTCATGAGGACCATGTGAAATTACTTTCCACAGGTCTGGATTCACAGATTTGATATAATTCTTCAGACTAGCGAACCATGCATTAAAATGCGTACCACTGAAGATCGGTGGATGAGCCATGAGAACACAACAGATTAATGCAACAGGAATATTGATGCACTAAAAATAAATTAGCACCTAAGACTGCAAGATCGAATCTGCAGGTCGCTGGACCTTGTATGCAGACACCCGCTCTGATACCAACTGTTTGGGTGCTAGGCCCGGATACAGGGGGGGTGAATGTATCCTTCTATGAATAATGGCCAAATAAAAACTCAGATGCTAGGCAAAATCTGGAATTAAGCTAATTCGATTAAGCAAAATAACAAGCAGGTGGAGCGAGCCTATCCAAGCATCTAGAGGAAGCAAATCAAGCAATCAAACCACTGCTCAAAAGATTTTTAGGTGGTTCGGTCCTCCAGACCTACATCCACCCCTCACTCCCAACCGGAGTGAGGCTTCACTAGCAAACGCTAGAACCAAGCAGACTCAGTCTGCAAACAGTCGCTGCCACACAGCTTGACCAAGGGAACAGCCTCCCCTCTTCCTCCCAACCGGAGAGACACCCAAATGACTCCCAGCCACTTGGAAACTAGAGGTCGCAGACCTCTCTTCCTCCAGACCAGGAGGGACCCGACCTCAGTCCAGAGGATCGGAAGTACAAAGCTAACCAAATGAAGAAGGAAAAATAAGAAAGGAAAAATACACAGCAATCAGAAAGCTGTAAAGAAAGAAAACACAGATGTGGCTCGCATGGAGCTGACTGGCCTGGATTTGATCCACGGTCCAGTAGACAGATCTTCAGGTAAGCTTCTCTTCCTCTTCTCTTCTCTCTCACTTTCTTTTTCTCTTAACCCTCACGAGCTCTCTAACTCTCTCTTTCTCTTCTTCTCCTTCTGCTCTTCTTCTCTTTCTTTTCTTCTTCTTTTGCAGGCTCTCTCTGTCCCTTCTCTTCTCTTCTGCTGGATCGAATTCTCAGCCCTTTCTGCACTTCTGCTATTCTGCTATTGCTCTCAAGGCTTTGATCACTTTCCTTCAGACAACCGAGACTCCCTTTTATAGTAGCTCGAGCAGAGGCAGCACTGGGCGCGTGTGGCCTCCACATTTCCCGCCCAAGTATTTGGCCACGTGTCAGCATCTCAGGTCCTTGGATCACGTGCCTTCAGCTTCTCGAACAGTACCTGCCACACAGACATAAGTAGATATCAGTTGGATGTATATACTTGGTTCAGGTGTTAACAAAGTGTATACAGTCAACCTGCAGCTTGAGTGAATAGACTTTGAAGTTAACAATCGAGTGTATAGAGTTGAAGGTTAACAAACGAGTGTATAGAGTTAGTTGAGTAAGCATGCAGTGTATAGACTTCACATATGAAGACATCCGCTGTTCAGACTTGAAGAACATTCAGCAATGTGCAGACTTCATTGAATGAGGGAGCAATGGCAGACTTCAGGATGTATAGGCTTGTGAATGCAAATGCAATGTACAAACTCTCCAATGTATGGACTTCAAATATGTGAAGCTATGCGATGTGCATACTTTGAAGAACAGCAAGTGAGTAAGTGTGTACACTGAGTGAGTGTATAGAGTTGAAGTCTTCATGCGGGCTCAGTGTATAGACTTGTAGACTGATGCACTAATAAGCCTATCAGATGTATAGACTTAGATGTAAAAACATGTAATGCAACACAGCTAACACTACAAAGAGAACGACACGAAGTCAGATGAGAACAGCACGAGGTGAGAAGGAAATAACACGAAGTAAAACGGTAGTAAAACACGCGATCAGAGGAAACCTGGACAAAGATAGAAAGAAGCAACACGAAGACATAAAAACAACACTGAGACACAAACACAGAAATAACATGAAGACTCAAACGCAAAAAATAACACGAAGGCACAAACACAAAAGATAACACGAAGACACAAACACAGAAACAACACGAAGAACGACCAATCAAAACGGCTAAGTTGACTCGAGGTCATCGGTGAATCAATACGAGAATCAACACGAAATATCAAACAGCAAAGGGAACGGCACAAAGTGAAACGACACTTTACACTAACATAACTTGAAGACACAGGAAAACGACTCGAACACGAGGATGACACGGGCTGAAAACAACTCGAAGACGAAAACAGAAATCGACACGAAGTGTGGTCACAAAGCAAAAAGGACACGGGGTCTAGGAAAAACAACACGAGGACAGAAGACAGGAACAACTATGACGACACGTGATAAAGCAGTGAAAGTAGTAAAACGACTCGAGTAACTACAGTAAATGACACGAAAACACAAGAGCATAAATAAAAGGATGACTCGTGATGAGCAACTAAATACTGAAGAAACGACACGAGGTTCACAGAAAGCAGCACGAGGTGCTGCAGTGTTCAGCACACGATGGAACAAATAACGACACGAAGACAACCCCTGAAAATAACTGAAGTGACTCGAAAGTTTATTTTTCACAGAGAAATATTTTTTGTTCTCCACTAAGGCTTATAGTGTTGTCATCCTCAAAACATGTAAAGACTCAACAATCTCCCCCTTTTTGATGGATGGCAACACTATGAGTCTTGATTCTTTGCAGAAATAATTTTCAACCTGTTCAAAGCTAAACATCATCAGCACCATCATTAATCATCATTAAAGAATCATTAACAACAAAAAATCATTCTCAATCGTAGTAGTAGCAAAGACTTGAGTTCTCCCCCTTTGTCAACATCAAAAAGAAAGAAACAAAAGGAGGCAGAAATAATGAATAGATCAGATAGGGCACACTCATGCATTCTCCATAGAACATAATAAGTCATATGCATTCAAATCAACATGCCATCATCATATCAAAACACATTTCATGATGCTGTCTAAACAATATCCAAAGCACTCACTGTGTTGCTATCCAAAGCACTCACTGTGTTGCTATCATCAAAACAGAATAGCATTGCTATCATCAAAACACATAGCACATGCTTACGCTTAAGGGGCACAACAAAACGGGTGTCAACAGATGCCCCTCCTTAACGTCCTCTTTGCAGGGGAGCGAGCGGAGGTGAAGCGAAAGCAAAATGGAACATGGAGATGAAGCGAGAACGAAGTGGAGTGGACCAAAAAGTGGGCGTTAAGGTAAAACGACACCCGTTCTTTACCAGCAAGCGATAGGAATTTTCTGGAAAAACTCTGAACTGATCACTAGGAACCAGCCAACCAAAGAATGCAAGTCTGGAGGAACTAATAACTAAGGAAAGGAAACACGGCTAGCCGCCGGAGGCAACGGAAAGGAAAGAGAACTGACTAAACTCCAGACAGGGATCTTCAGCCAACCAAATCAAGCGAGAGATCGAAGGAAACCCTCTAATTCGGAGTGGAATAATTCTCCTTCATTCGAGATTAAGAACATAGCTATTCACCAACATCGAGATACCTTGAACAGATGAAGCCTCATGAATGCTCAAAAGATGCGTATGATGCATGCTGGGCTAAAGAAAAAGAAAATTTTAAATCGAATGCAAAGAAAGATGAAATATCAAGATACTCGAGAATAGTATTGCTAAGCTGGAGAAACCAAGGTCAGGACACCATCTGCAATCACGGCGTGCAAGATAGAACCATCGTCCCCAAACCTTCAACCTAACGGCCTATCCAACGATTAAACATGTGAACTTAGATCATCATCATTTTTGTTTAAGGGGAACATCAGATCCCAGAACGCATTAATGACCAGCCGGTTCTCGAGATAATATATCATAAATAACATATAGTAATGCATTATAGGGATAAGGGAACGAGATACAATACCTGACTTACTTGCCTGACGATCGGCAAGGCGTGATGTTTGATCATAACTTCCTTCATGAAAGATAGGTTAGCCATAAATAAATATGAATATGAGCATGAATCAAGTTCTAACCATTTGTACGTGCGAGAGGCATCAATAATGAACAACATGAAAGGAAATGGAATCATTTTGACATCAATTAGACCATTTAATTCATCAAGAAACTTGCAAGTTTGTAACGGTCTAGTGTAAGGGCGTCACACCAAATAACGGACCAGCACTGGGCCGTCAAGAACCAGGCGGTTCACATTCTTCAATAAAACAGGGCCAACACATTTAACGGTCGAAGACAGACGCGTCAGAAGGATGTAACGGTCAGTCGATAGACCGTCACATTTCCTGAGCGTTCAAAAAAAAAATAAAACCTGAACGGTCATGGCCCATTCATTCCACATTCAACACCCTCAAAAACCTCCACCGAGAAAACCTCCGACGATTCCAACCCCTACCACCACCATGGCCGGCGACGAGGCACCCCAGCCGCCTCCACAGAAGAGGGAACGAGGGAAGAAGAAGGCCATACGGCGGTTTCACCGCCGGCTCGAATGGGAAGCAATCCCGCTGGTGGAAGAAGAACAACCGGTGAGAAGAAGCCCAAGGGAGGAAGATGAAGCTCCCACGGCCATGGAGGACCAAGGAGGAGCCCCATTGGGTGAAGAAGAGCCCAAAGAACCAGCCAAGAAGAGGAGAAGGGGCATGGACCATGAGGTAGGTCCCCTCGCCCTAATTTCAAATTTTTTGATTTTTTTTGAATTTTATTTGTGAATGCATGTAGGATGGGGGGTAAAAAAAAAGGTCCACAAACCCGTTTAGGATTGCTTGTAGGCCATTTGGCCAAGGTGGGAAGCAAAATGGGAATGCAAAAGGGAAAAAAAAAAACCAAAGGCAGACGATGTGACGGTCCTGCCAGCGACCGTCACACGCCTGACGCACTACCCAGAATGCGTCAGAGCCAAGTAACGCCCCACCCCAGGGCCGTTACATCTACCAGAGACCCAAACTTGTTTTTAGGTTTTCCATTTCAAATTTTTATTTTGTTATCATTTTATAAATGTTTATGCAATGATTTTATGATGCAATTGACTAACCAATGATCTACATGAATGTAGGGAAAGAGAAGAACGCGGATCTCCTGGCTGCAGATCCGGGCAGTGTACCAAGCATTGCCCGATTACCAGAGGGAGAGACTGGCCGGGATGGGATTTGCCGAGGTGCTCAGCATCGAGGTGATCCGGATGGACACGCCGCTGCTGTACGCCTTGCACGAGAGGTGGGACCCAGTCAGCAGAGCCTTCATCTTCCCGTGGGGCCATATGATCCCCACACTAGAAGACATGGCGAGGATAGCGGGATTGCGAGTCCACGGAGCTGCAGTGACAGGATGGACATACGGTGATTACCGGGAGATGGCACAGCAGCTGCTCGGGTTGGATCTGATCAGGCCGGGACAGCCCTCATCTCAACTCTCGAGATCAGTACTGCAGGAGAGCTTGGGGTTGAGAGGAGCAGCAATCGCCGTAGGAGAGCTACCCGAGGAGCATCTGGGCAGAGTGATAGACCAGGTGCGCCCTCACGTGGTGGCGGAGGCAGGACCTGAGGGAGATAAAGTACTGCGACGCTTCCTGATGCTGCTATTCGGGAAGCTCCTCTTCGCGACTCGAGCGGACGTCATCAGCTGCAGACTGCTTCTAATGATAGAAAACTTGCACAGAGTCGGGAGATATGCATGGGGAGCAGCAGTGCTCGCGTTCCTGTTCGAGTCCCTCAGCACGACGGATCGACAAACGATGCTGGGCGGCTTCTCACCTTTTCTACAGGTGAGTGCAATTTAAATGCTTTCTATATTATGCAAAAAAAAGTCATGCAAATGACTATGCAATTTGATTGACTTGATTTCTAAAATGTAGATCTGGAGCTACATGTATCTCCCGGGCATCGGGAGAGGCACACTACTCCACCCCGGTCTCATCCCGATCGCGAGGCGATGGACGGTAGCGAGGGATACAAGGTCGATCATCAGACTGACCCGGACGATCCAGGACGACCTGGACTCCTACCCACACACGTCGGTAAGTCCAGAAAATGATTTCTACATGCTTTTAAATGCTTCTACACGCCTTTAAATGCTTTATTAAATGCTTCTACATGTTGTCAATATTTCTAAAAATGTTAATGAATGGACTAAATGCTTTCAGGTGAGATGGACCCCGTACCGCGGCGAGAGTTACACGGGACAGCCGTGGGTAGAGGCGGCCTTGTCATACAGTGGGCGAGACATATGGCTGCATTGCATCCACATCATCGAGCCTCTGCACTACAGGTTGATCCTGCGGACTCGGGGACTACACCAGCCTGAGGTGACCTTTCCACGCCACAGTGATGACCACCCAGGCAAGTCGGCAAGGGGCATCAGTGGCAACGTGGATTGGTGCGCCCGGAAGGTGAAGTACGTCCACGACTGGAACAAGCGGGGCCGAGCGGTGAAGGAGCGAGATGAGAGCGACGAGGCATATCTGAAGGCCTTCGCTCGACTCTACGGCGACTAGGTGTACCAAGGTACCCGACGACCGGTATGCAATTCTAAACCTTAAACTCTTTTATACGCAAAAATGCAATGTGCCAGATGGACTGACTCATGTTTCTAAAATGCAGCTAGACCCTGAGGGACGGATCGCTGAGCTGGAGGGATTACTCCACTCAACCATCCAGCAGCGGGATGAGTACCGGACCGCTCTGGAGCTCCTGGTGAGACTCTAAACTAAAACTTAAATGATTATGCTTATGAAATGCCAATGATGCTAATCATGAAAATGCAGCGGGCCGAGGGAGCCCAACGAGCTGGACCGGCTGCCCCATCATCTTTCTCACAGCCTGCGGGTGGCAGGGCTGAGCAGGATGCTGAGTTTGCTCGGGCGGTTGCCCGGGCCGAGGAGGCAGAGGCCACCCTCGCGGAGCGGGTAAGATGCTGAATGCTTATCTCAAATGGTTGTGTTTTACAAAAATGCTCTTGTGGCTAACTAGATGCAATGCAAACTACAGGCGAGAGAGCTGGCCGCAGCAATGACCGAGACGAGGTTGGCTCGGACGGAGGCGGAGAGGAACCGGGCTGAGGCAGAGGTCCTCCGAGCAGAAGTGACCCGATTAAAAGGAGAGCTTGCGTGGACGGCCACACAGACGGCAGACTTCGAGAGATATCGGTCCGAGGCACGACCCGCGGGACTCGAGGCCCACGACATGAAGGTCGAGGTTCGGACCTTGGAGAGGACTATACGGATGATGGGCCGAGGACCGGAGCGGAGCGTTTCTCAGAGCGGAGCGTCGAGGAGTGCTGCTCGTGCTGGATCAGTGGGAGACTACCTTGCCAGCTCCTCCGGCCAACGGAGGAACGAGAGAGCAGAGAGGGGTCAGCAGGAGGAGAGTGCCTCCATAGCACCACCTGCGAGGAGACCCGAGGGCGGGGATGATGATGGCGGCCCGGCGAATAAGCCGGCCGAGTGAGGCATCTTTTTTCTTTTGTTTTTCACTTGTACACGACTTATATGAAATGGAATGAGACGAAAGGAAATTTGTTTTTGTGCTTTGTTTTTGTTTTATGGATGAATGAATGTGTGGTGAATGAATGAGCTAGTGGATAAATGAGTGGATGTGAATGAAATGTGAGATTGTATGCGAATGAAAGTGCAGGAAAGAATGGTTGATGCATGTTTGATTTGTGGGATGAAATGAATGAATGATTTAAGATGTACAAGATGTGCGTATGAGATGTGTATGAAAAAAAAAAGGGTGGATGAAATGCGGAGAATGAGATGTAAAATGTGAAAGACTGCTGGGTCTAAACAAAGGCAAGAAGGAAGTACCTAAAATCAGTAGCAGAGAATGTAACGGTCCGGTCTCAAACCATCATGATCGAATAACGTGCCGGAGTGAGGCCATTAGATATGGCAGAGGCCAAACTTGTAATCTGAGCTGCAGAAAAGTGACGCCCCACTACTGGCGCGTCAGAGGTAAATAACGGCCTAATGCTAGACCGTTGAGCATGGCAGAACAATGGTTTGTCGAGGCGACTAGCAGGGAATGCGACGGCCCAAGGGAGACGCGTCGGGATGAAGTAACGGCCATGACCAAGACCGTCGGGCAATGTTTAACCCAGAAGCCACCTTCTGACTGACAGAGAGTGTAACGGCTCAGGGTTCGCGCGTTACAAAAGAGCGACGGTCATTCACTAGACTGTGAATCTTCACAGAACAGGATCGGGAGAAATTAAACCCACAGAAAATGCGACGGCCCAAGATTGGCGCGTTAGAGACAAATGACGGTTCAACGATAGACCATTAGAACCTGAGTTGTATTCCAAGACGGATTGAGCCGTGAGAGCCTAAACTCGAGATTTATCCACTTAATCTCCCACTAGAACTTATTTAGATTGAAGATAAGGTCTCCTAACTCAAGTGTTATCCTTCTAAAACCAAAATCAAGCCTTTAAAACTTGGAAACTCAACCAAAAATCGTAGCTTTGCAAAAACCTCTGCTCTAGGGCTAAAAGACCACTCCTAAAGGCAGAAATCAAGATGAAGAGAAGCTTTGAGGCGATGGTTATGGAAGAGAAGGTCTACACTGGTCCCAAGGCTGCAAGAAAGGAACACGGAGAGCTTCAATGGCTAACCTCGATTCCCAAGCACCTAAGCTCTAATGCTCAAAGGGTGGTAAGCTTCCTAACAACTTAACCAAAGTTCAGAAATTCTGCACTTCAATTCTCATGACTTCTTCTCCTCTCAAGCCCCTTCCTGGCCCAAGATGCTATTCCAATCTGAAGTGGGTGGCTCCCATGGTAAAGGCACTCCCCATAGAAGTCACATCAATCCTTAAAGCATGGCACCTTCAACCTCTCTTGGTTTTAGGCAAAAGCTTCCAGGAATTATCTTTAGATTGGCCAAGTATTTCAGCTCTTGTAGAACTATGGCATCCACAAACTCATACCTTCATCTTCCCTTCCTTCGAAGCAACAGTCCTATTAGAAGAGGTAGAGACCTACCTAGCCCTCCCTAAGACTAAGGTGGGGGATGAAGACTGGGTTTGTTGTACAATCAAGCCTATTGACCCATCCTTGATCTTAAGCGATTTCATCCATAATCCGAAGGATGTGAGGACCATGATCAGCCCACACCACATTCACTTGATACCCTTGGCACAATGGATAGCGTCTCATTGTAAAAACAAGTGGGAGAGACACGAGGCAATAGCCAAGGCGGTGGCGGTTTGCTTGTGCGGAGTTTTCCTTTTCACCATGACCGACCACCTCTTAGATATCCAAAACCTCAGCATTATTAGTGGGTTGTGGCGGGGAATGTCCCTCTCTCAAGCGATCCTCTCATACCTCTATGAAGGACTCAGCTCGGCTTGCTTAGGAGGACCTTTGTTCGACTCCATGATACTTCTTGAGTGTTGGATGGGAGTGAGAATCAAATTCCAACCAAAGGAAGACATAACTTCAGCCAGCCGAATCTTCGGGAGCCACCCTCTCTTCTTCATTGGAGGAGCATTTGGATACTCTTCACAGGTTGAATGCAAGACGGCGGATAAGAGAACTCGGGATGAATGGCGCCTCTTCTTCAACACCCTTCCAATGGACAAATTCAATATGCGACCAAGAATCCTTCGAAGCACTCCTCTTAAAATACCGCGGCGTCAAGGCCTGGACCTCCAGCTAGTGGGGAATACTACAATGGCGATCTACAACCTGCACCGGTGCCATCTTCAGATCGGACTTCCAAGAACCCAAGCTCCTGCACTATCACACTACCCTCCCCTTCTATCTAGGAAGATGGGGACCGAGGAGGATGAAAGAGCGATCCGGAATGCGCTGACCATGTGGGAGATCAGCAAAGTGCACCCGTGGCAAGAAGAAGTTGAAGAGAACGACGAAGCACGCCGAGGCTACGTGAAAGAGTTGAGGAAGATCCGCCCTCTTGCAGATAAAAAACTTAATGTAGCTTGATTTATTTTTTTATTTATGAGAGATGTTGCTTGTATGACAAAAAGTTGGAATTTTGTGAATTCATTTTTCATTAAGCCTGATTGAATGAGATGAGATTGTCTCAGTTGAATGAGCAAAATTTTTATGGCTTCGTCATCTGGAATGATGTGAACAGGCAGAGCCTCTGGAGTATGTAACGGATGTGCACTGGGCCATTATCAAGAAACGACGGTTTGACGATAGGCCGTCAGAATGGCAGCACGAAGAACCCTGTTCTCTGAGGGATGTAACGGTCAAGACTCAGGCCGTTAGAGTAAGTAACGGTCATAACCCTGGCCGTTAGAATGATGGCTGCTGAAAGAAAGAAAGCTTATGCAAGAAGAGGAGTGACGGTAAGGATATGACCGTTGGATGACTGTAGCGGCATGGTGATGACGCGTTACAGCCTTTGAATCTGCATAATTGTGAGCTTCTCACTTTGATCTTGATCCTGTGTTCTGCGCACACTTTAAACATGAAACAAGTTAGATCTGTTCTTAGACTCAACCTCTTGCCTTGAAGCAGGTTAGATAATGACCGTTTCTTAATATTTGGTCAAGGGGTGGAGCCTTGTTAAATAGGCGAAAACATAATAAAAATAATGCAATGCATGCAATGCATATGATGGTGTTTTTCGAGGGTTTTGGAGAATATCTGATTTTTGTGAGACTTTGAAAATATTTGATTTTGTTTGAATTTTGAAAATATTTGATTTTTTTGGATTTTGGAAATATTTCGATTTTTTTTTGAATTTAGAAAATGTTTGATTTTATTTTGGATTTTGAAAATATTCAATTTGTTTGGATTTTGAAAATATTTGATTTTTTTGGATTTTGGAAAACCAGTGCTTCCCCAGTAGTGTGAGCCCTTCCTTGTTGATATCGAGTCTGGGGGTTGGTGTGAGAGAAGGTGACGACCCCTGGACAAGGTCCAATTGTCATGACGGTGTTTCTGCCAGGGCCATACCCAAGGTACTAATCTTGGTCCTAAAAGAAAAACAGAATACGGGGGGTAAGCTTTAGGCCAGATATAGAAGTTTTTTAAGACTTGATGTCCTTTCCGTACAACCCATTAGAGATTTGGTCTGTTGTGCCGGGGCTTTGAGTCCGTCATCAAACCTTAATCCACCATAGGCATGCATGCGACCGGGCTCATAACGTCCCGCGGGGAACTATACTGCCACTCTTGTCATGCCTAGCTTTTCTTGCTTCGCCTTTCTGGAGCTTTGGAATTCATAATTCATACTATATCGACTTTGAGGTGATGTTTTTGATTTTGTCATAGAGATTGCCCCCTCGCTGTCTCTTTTGTTTCTTGTGGCGTCAGGTCATAACGGACTGCCCCTATTTGAGACCTCCTCTCATGAGGGTGTTTGGATCGGTTATCGCCTCCTTATTCACCTCTTGCCCCTGGTTTTAGCTGAAGGAAGAAACGGACAGGGACCTCGACTTTCCCCCAAAGCATGGCCAAGGTGAAACGTTGTCCTTTCTCAATGTGGAAAACCTGACCATGGACGTCGTGTAGCGTGTGATTGCCTCACTCGGGACTCCTTTAGTGAAAGGAGGAACATCTTGCTGTCGGGGTAGCACATGGTTAGACTCTAAGGAAAGAAACGCTTAAGATACAACCCATTCCACGAGTGAGAGAGCTCCTCACCTTCCGCGTTTACTAAATGATAAGTATTTCCCGGATAAGCTTCTTTTACGACAAACGGCCCTTCCCAATTAGGTTGTAATTTAGACCTAGGACCTGCAGACCGAATGAATTTTCGTTTCAAAACCATATCACCCTTTTAAAACTTACGTCCGATCACCTTCTTTTGAAAATAACGCGAAACCCTCTTCTGAGAAACGGATACATGATCAGCCGCATTCATCCTCTTCTCATCTAAGAGTTCTAACTGAACCAGCAACGCCTCTCGACGTTCATCGAGATTAAGTTCCTTATCAAGCTGCACTCTAAGGGAAGGGATCAGGATCTCATATGGGAGCACCGCCTCCATCCTGTAGGTAAGAAAATAGGGAGTTTGTCCCGTAGGGGTACGGACGGAGGTGCGGTAAGCCCACAGAGCTTCCACTAATCTTTCTAAATCAGAAAACTTATGAGCTTCACATGTTTTCTTGATGATTTTAAGAATGGTTTTATTAGTGGCCTCGGCTTGGCCGTTGCCTTGAGGATAATATGGAGATGAATGATGCAATGTAATCTTGAACTTCTTACATAGGTCCTTAAGCTCTTGGGAAACGAATTGGGGTCCGTTGTCGGTGATGATGCTGCTTGGCACTCCGAACCGTGAGATGATATTCTTCATAATAAAGCGGCACACCGTTGCAGCTTTGATCTCTGCGTACGCCTCGGCTTCGGCCCACTTGGTGAAGTACTCAGTGGCGGTGAGGATAAATGATTTCTGCTTGATCTGGGAATTAGGATCACCGAGCGGGCCGACAACGTCAAAGGCCCACATAGAGAATGGCCAAGGAGCGGTCATAGGATGGAGAGATGAAGCTGGAGAATGAATTTTATCAGCGTGGAGTTGGCACTTAAGACACCTCCGGACATAGAGGGAGCAATCTTTCTCTAGAGTGGGCCAATAGTAGCCCTGCCTTAGGATCTTCTTCGCTAGAGCCTGGCCATTGACATGACCCCCACACTCACTAGAATGGGTTGCTTCAGCCACCTTCCAAGCTTCAACATCATCTAAGCATCTCATGAGCATCCCATTAGTAGTGCGCCTGTACAGTTCTCCTGCAACAACGGTGTACCTTGCGGCGGCTCTTCTGATTGACTTGCGTTGCTCAGCATTTGCCCCTTCTGGGAAAAATCCCTCCTTACAAAACAACTCGATCTCGTGATACCAAGGAAATTCTTCTTCTTCCAGAATCTCTTCTAGCTCTGCTAAAGATACTTCCTTAAGATCTACCTTCTCAGCCCTCGCCTCTACAGCCGTCCTAAGGTTGATGAACCAAGGGTCCTGAGGAGAGGGTGCGTCCAATCTCTGAACGACGATAGTCTCAGTGTTCCGACTGAGAGGAAAAGATAGAGAGGAAGTAAGAGATGCTAGAGCGTCAGCTAGGATATTCTGAGAACGAGGAGTATGGATATAGATTAGCTTACGGAATTGCCTAGCAAGAAGAGTGACCAAATCTTGATAGGGCTTGAGTTTGGGGTCACGAGTACGGTAAGTGGACAGAACTTGCCGTAAGACGAGCTGAGAGTCTCCGATGATGTTCAAATAGCGTGCGCCTAGGAGATAGGCATGCTTCAGTCTGGCCAGGAGAGCCTCATACTCAGCGATGTTGTCGGTGGCAGGAAATCGAAGTTGATAAGCAAAGGGGATGGTCACCCCCTCTGGAGTAAGCAGAACAGCACCGATCCCTCGGCCTTGAGAATTGAGTGCGCCATCAAAGTGCAGAGACCAGAAGGGGTGATGAGAGATAACAGAAAGATGCTCATCAGGGAAATCGTCCTGGATGGAATGAGTGTGAGGAATGGAGAGATGGGCAAGATGCTCAGCGATGGCATATCCTTTGACCGCCTTCTGAACGATGAATGTGATCTCAAATTGAGAGAGGAAGCTCTGCCAGCGAGCCAACCTACTAGAAAGGACGGGCTTTTCTAAGAGATAGCGAATCGGGTCCATTCTAGAGATCAACCTAACTGGGTGGGCAAGAAAATAGTGTTTAAGCTTCTGAGCTACCCACACTAAGGCGGCACAAGTCTTCTCCATAGCGGTGTATCTGGACTCAGCTGGGTTGAATAACCGAGAGAGGTAATACGCAGCCCGCTCTTTCCCTTCATCGTCTACTTGTGCTAATACCGCCCCAAGGGAGTCTTCGATAACTGAGATGTATAGGATTAGGGGTTTCCCAGGGACAGGAGGTTGCAACACTAGGGGATTGGATAGATATTCCTTTAAGTCCTCATAGGCCTTTTGACAGTCTTCATTCCATTCAAACTTAACTCCCGCCTTAAGCAATTCATAAAATGGACGGCACCTTTGAGAATGTTGGGATATGAATCTTCTAATGAATTGCAAACGGCCGATCAATCCTCAAAGTTCCGTAATGTTCTTAGGCGGAGGCATATCCATGACGGCCTATGCTTTGTTAGGATCAATATGGATCCCCCGTTTACTCACTATGAAACCTAACAGCTTCCCTGAGGAGACTCTGAATACACACTTCTTCGGATTCATCTTAAGCTTATACTCCCTGGCTCTTTGCAGTACCCTAGCCAGAATAGAGGGGTGTACTTCTTTGGTTCTTGACTTCACCAAAATGTCATCCACGTAAGCTTCCATATAGATATGCATCATGTCATGGAAGATGCCCATCATCGCCCTTTGATAGGTGGCACCTGCATTCTTCAGACCGAACGGCATAACCACATAACAATATGTACCCCAGGGCGTGGTGAAGGAGGTTTTCTCTTGATCTTCTAGAGCGAGACGGATTTGATTATATCCTGAGTAACCATCCATAAATGACAACGATTCATACCCGGCGGTACTATCGACCAAGACATCAATGTGAGGCAGTGGGAAATCATCCTTGGGACATGCTTTATTGAGATCCCTGAAATCGATGAAAATACGCACCTTTCCATCCTTCTTGATGACAGGGACTGTGTTTGCCACCCACTGAGGATATAGTACAACTCTAATGAATCTGGCCTTATATAACTTGTCAACTTCTTCCTTAATCCTTAAGGCCATGTGGGGGTGAAATCTTCTTGACCGTTGTTTCACCGGTGTTGCCCCTGGTTTAAGCACGAGTCGATGTTCTACTAAAGAGGGGTCAAGACCTGGCATGTCCTCATAAGACCAGGCAAAAGAATCGCTATACTCCCTTAGAACTTTGATCAAATCTTCTTCTACTTGTGGAGGGAGATTAGCAGCAATAATGATGGGCCTGGGGTCTTCTTCGGTTCCCAGATTGATTTCTTTCGTAGGTTCATCCACTGTTGATGACGGCTCGTCGAATTTCTTAAGTCCTTGCGCGTACAGATCAGCAGTGTCATCTACGTCGCTGTCCTCATTAACCAGATCTTTTTCACCCAGGATTTCATAGACGTCGAGTCCGTCATCGCCCCACGCCCCTTCTATTTCTTCTCCATCCTCAATCGTAATTGCCGTAGCAACAAATTCCGGACATTTTAAAAGGGCATGACAGCGCTGAGCTAGGTCTTGTAAGAACCTATCAGGAACAGATTTGGGAGGATGTGCAAGCGGGCGCGGCTCAGAGGAGGAAGGGTTGGATGACCTAGAACAAGACCCTACTTCTTTAGATCTAACTAATTCTACTTCCCTAGACTCGACAGACCCTAATCCTAACCTAGGAGAAAGGAGACCTAGTGGAAGGGAAGGAGCAGGGGACTCGTGCCCCTGGGATGAGGATGGAGATAGGGTAGCATAATCTTCCACTGAAATCTCCATTTTGAATTTGACGTTTTTTTTGGAGATCAGCAGAGACTATACAGCAAGATGGAGGAGGCGGGAGCTGCATAGGGAATAGCTCGGGGAAGATGCAGTCAAAGAAGGGATCGGAAGATGAGAACCACATCTCGTGGAGTTGGGCGTTGGGAGGAGGAGGAGTGAATAGAGTGGATAGATCAATGGGCGGGCAGTGCCCTCAAGCGCAAGGAACAAATTGAATCTCGGGCGGATCAACGAAGGATGGATTTACCATGATAGGAGGAAGACGGGGTAAGAACTCCCATTGCTGGAGGAGAGATTGAAAGTTGGAGGGAGACCAAGAAAAGACAATCGGCGAGCTCCCCTCCTCCGGTGGATCATCGTCTGGCCGCTTCTTCGGTCTCCATTGCATGAGCCGAACCTCTTGCTTCTTTTGGCAGTCTTCTTCATGAAACAACCCCCGAAGGGCTTGACCATAATCAAGCATATCATGTTCTGGCCTTTTTAGTGCCGGCGGAGGACTGGCAATCGGACATACTGTATTTCTCTCTAACGGAGCTGGCTGCAGAGCTAATGTGCCGGGCTGGAGAGGCCCTCGGACAAAGTGCTGACGGTAGTCCCAGGTGAGTGGCCCAGAATCACCCATCATAGATAATGCGGTTTCTTTGTAGCCAAGACCTCTCCGGCCCATCTTTCTTCTCTTGGGTATGGGCTTGGTCATTCCTTGTAATTGTGCAACGAGGCCTCTCCCCGGTTGGTAGCCCAGTTTCAGTATAATGTTCCAGCCTTTTGAGTCTCAGATCTGGGGCTTCATCTTGATGTTAACTGGAGTAGTGATGGGCCTAGGAGGTGTATAAGCCTAAGGGAAGTTTAAATCCAGCACTGATATGACAGGTCGGCTGCTTGGCCAAAGTGTAGGAAGAATCTGTTCTGAAATAGCCTTAACCGATTGCACTGTAGATAGGCTTTTGACCTTGACGACTTTCCCTTGGAAAGGGAATTTGACGCACTGACGTGCGGTGGAGGGGACGGCACCGAGCGTATCCAGCCATGGACGACCCAAGATAGCCTTGAATATAGGGTCGATGTCTAGTACATAGAATTCCACGACCATTGTAAGGGGTCCGAGCTCTGCTTGGATAGTGACCACCCCGTGACATGCTCGCCTTGAGTTGTCATATGCTGCTATAGTGGTAGGGGTAGGTCGTAATAACTCTTCAGATATGTTGCAAGCTCGGAGGGTACTGAGTGGGTACACATTGATTGAAGCCCCTGTGTCAACCAGTGCTGGTTCAATGCTGACTTTGTTCAGAGTGATTGTAATGCAGAGCGGCATTTGTCGAGCTTCCGGGAGTGCTAGCTCGGATTCTGAAAATGTGATTGCCGGCCCTTTGGAGATAGTTGCTAGTGCCGTTGGTAAGCTGTCGACTGCCATATCCTCGCTAACCATCACCTTTTGTAAGAAGTCCCTTAATGCATCCTGATGAAGGGTAGACCTTTTAATGAGCTCCAGAACAGATATCTTGGCGGGTACTCGGTCCAGATGATGCAATAAGTCATACTGAGTACCCGGTAAAGGTTCGGCTTCTTCTTGCTCGGCTGTTGGCTGAGAGGACTGGGGATTGAAATTAGTAGGATAATTCTGATGAAATAACTTCCCGCTCCTTAAGGCGCAACTTGTAGCGGCCGCGGCATCGGTGGATGGTATGATGGGCCCTGCGGGGTGAATAAGCGGAGTAGGCTGTGTAGGGGAGATGATTTGGTGGGGTGTGAGGTTAGTGGGGGTAATAGGCGGTGGTGAGCGGATGATGGATGAAGGACTGGTGAATGGCGGGATGGTGATGAGTGTTGGTGCGGGTGTAGGGGATGTTAGGGGGGGCGTAAAGATAGGTGAAGGGTTGAGTGGTGGCGTAATGATGGCAGCGGGGGTAAGTGGCGGAGGGTACGATGAGTGGTGGTAGGTTGTGGATTTGTTGGAGCGGATGTGAATGGAAGGACGAGCGGGGAGGGTGCTGGGGATGCAGGAAGGACGAAGGAAGGGTGAGAGGATTGCGGTAGTTGTGGTGGAGGGCCATGACTTGCGGTGTGGGGCCATCATCGTCGAAAGACCACCTGGCAGTGAGGGCCGGAGGTTGAACTACGTTCACTTGTGCCGGTGCCGGTGGCTGCTGTTGCTGTAGAGCAGGCGGATGATTTGGCATCGGATCTTGATGGATGCCCAGATCCTGAGCCTGTTGTGGTTGCTGTTGTGGTAGTGGCTGCTGCGGCTGCGGTGCTGGATGCTGCTGCACTTGCTGCCTTGGCGGCTGCCTTCTTTTCTCTTTGATTTCAACAATGGCCCGATGCATCTTGGCCCAATCGATTCTCTGCCCTTCATGGAGATCGTATACCAGATCCCAGAACTGATAACATCCTTCGATAGTGTGGCCTGGCTGCCTATAGAACATGCAATATTTCATCTGATCAACGGCTGGGTTCCAGTTAGGCCGTTCCGGAGGAAGTTGAATTGCATTCACCGACATAAGAGCCGAGAAGATATCCGTGAGGGTCTCTGGCAGTGGAGGATATTGTGCCCTCTTGGGAGCCAGGCGCTTGTTGTTCGGATTGTTGTTATAGCCGTTGGGTGGAGGGACATTGTGGTATTGTGGAGGTGGTGGGGGTTGTTGTGGAGCGATGAAGGCATTTTGTGGGACGGTGAAGGCAGGCGGAGGGTTTTGTGGAGCGGCTTGAAAGTTCTGTGAAGCGGGATTTTGTGGCTTGCGGGGGTTTTGGGGGAAGCGGAATGGTGCGGCTTGGAATGGAAAGGCAACGGCTTGTACCTGTTCGTTTGTCTGGACCCCCTCAGTAACCGGCCCTTGTGGTTTCTTGTGGGATTTGGGCTTTTGGTTTTCAAATAGGGCGTGTATGGGGGAATCCTTGAACTGGGTTTGTATGGAGCGCGCCCGGCTGTAGAGTTGATGCTTGTTAGCTATATCATTCATTGCCAGGATGTTCCTGAAGGTCGGGGTAGCATTTGAAATGAGCAGCTTGACCTTCTCTTCCTCCGGAATATGGCCAGGCACTCTTGCGGCCATTTGTCTCCACCTGTCTGCATAAGTGGCGAATTCCTCATCCGGCTTCATTTTCTCGGCCACTAGATCTGTAAATCAGTATTCCGGGTCGACCCTGTCTTGGAACCGCTGGATAAATTTGTCCTTCACTACCTTGAAACTTTTAGCCTCCTCTAATGGCAGAGAGTAAAACCATTCCAGAGCAACACCATCCAAAGATCGGCGGAATAAATACGCCATGAGGCGATCATCATATTGGAACTGCGCCGATTCATATAGGAAATCCCTCACATGAATAAAGGGATTGCCATTCCTATCGTACTTGCGGTAGTTAGGGAGTTCCGATTGCGGAGGGAACCGGATATTCTGGAAGCTCGGGACAGGAATATCTGCCAAAGATTGTGGGCCAACCCTCTTCTGGAGGAAATCGAGTTGCTGTTGCATGGTGGACCATTTATCAAATAGTTCCTGCTCTCGAGAGGGAGCAGGGGTAGTGAAAGATGTTGATTGGACTTGAGGAGCGGACGGAATGATTGTAGCAGAAGGTGGAATCCCATAGGAAGGAGCAGAAGGATAGACAGTGGAAATAGGGGGCTCGTAAGAAGGATATTGGGCCTGAGCTTGACCCCGATTAGAATAAGCTTGGGCCACCCCTTGCTGAGGGCGTAGGACATCGGAAGGGCCCAGGAGAACTTGCGGAGCTATCGGGCTAGAGGTGTGATGATCCACCTGAACAAACGAAGGGATATGTGACTTCCCTTTATCAAAAGATTGGTGGGCTGAATTGGAAGACTGGCCCGTCTCCATGCCAGTGAAGGAAATGGTCCGGGGTTGGACCGGAGTGAGATCAATCAGGGTGGGCTGAATGGAGGGCCCATTAACCCTAGATGGATCAACAGAGAGATTGGATTGGCCTTGGATAATGGTAGAAGGAGAAGCATTGGACCCTTGCATGGCCTGATAGAGAACCTGAAGCTGGGTCGGGTCCAATTGGGCCATCATGTGAAGAATTGAGCCCGCGGAAGGAGTGGAGAAAGAAGGGGTAGCTTGACCACCTTCCATGGAAGTGGAGGATAGAAGAGGGGCAGTCCCTTCCCCGGAAGTAACCCTAGGAAGGTTTTCAAGAAGCCCTTGAGGAAGCGAGTCCTCTTGGGGGTGAGGAGGATTGAAGGATGCCATAGCGGACTCGAAGAGTGGATTAGAATAGAACTTGACGAAGGAATTGATCCTAGGAGATGATTCGGATCGACGAAAACAACTCCACATGCAACGAACAACCTTTGGAAAGATGCAAACAACACAACGCAAACAATCACACAATGAGTAACCAAACTAAAAATGACCCCGATAAAGATGTAAGTGATAAAAGATGAAAACACCCAAAGTCAACCAAGTTTGCTTAAGATGATGCAGCAAGATTCTTGTGATTTCTCCCTTGGAACTTTTATGGATTGATTAATGTGTGCTCTCAATAATGGGTTCCTGGTAGGAGGTGGATATAAGGCTTGGTTTGATTCTAAGTGTAATCACTCCTTTACTTATGCAACCCTAGACACGGGGTGGGAAAGGTACAACCAGCCCAGCGTCCATGTGAGAATCCACGGCTCGCGGGGACTTACGGAGGTCCCTGGTGTGATTTCCTAGTCGGCCCCAAGGAATATGGAGATGAGAGGTCCTCACAACAAGGTAGGAAAATGCAATCTAAGATATGAATGTATGAATGCCCCTATGTGCACCGGAGTGCATGTAAAGTCTAGCCTATGATCTAACAAACAATGATGCACACAATGATATGGATATATGTAACAAAGCAAGGAGGAAGTCAGGTATCACCCAAGCAAGGAATCACAGCAGAAACTGCGGAAACAAAATGCACCTCGGATGCGTACCTGTCTGGAGTATAACGGTCAATGATCCCTGCGTCGGAGGTAAATAACAGTCGAAGGCCAGACCGCCAGAATAAATGTAACGCAGGGAGATAAGACCGCCAAATGTACCAGAGAGCCAAAATCAACCAGAAGTAAAAGGAAAACCCGTGGAAGCCCACACAGCAGAACAAATTTAACGGTCTACTGCCCCTGCGTTAGAGAAGTATAACGCAGGGACACAGGGTCGTCAGAGAACTCAGAAAACCAGAATCATCAGGAAATAAGAGGGCAATCCAAAGGGAACCGAATAAGCAGATGATGGCAGGTTTAAACAGATATCAAAAGCACGATTGGCACAAGCTGTCCCACCGTGATCGCCAAAAAATTATCTGTTGATTTTATTTTGCTTCTCTATCTTCTTTTTCTTAGGGTCTTAATGATGATATGTAGCAAGACGACAAGCAAATAATCAAAGATCTGCACTCAACCTATGAACATGTGATCATGAACCTAGGCAACCAAAGCAAGTTGTAGCATGGGCATGCTATCTCAACCAAACTAAGCTAAGGAATAAAGGAAAAACGCACGCCGGGGCGTGGAGCAAGGAGTAAATAGAAACACACCGCAAGGGGTGGAATAAGCAAGGAAATAAAAGATGTGAGATGTGAAAGAGAAAGCTAATGCCCAATACTTAAGAAAGATGTGATCGCCACCAAAGTAAAAACAAGCCAAAGACCTGAAAATACCTTGGAAATAGATGGATGAAGCACCCGCCCACGAGAGAGGAAACCCAAAGAAGACCTGCATGTCAGCTGAAAGTAACGGCCAGAACCCTGTGCGTCACAGTGTAGTAACGGTTGCTCGATAGACCGCTGGAAGAATCTGACGCGCCTGCACGAGACCGTCAAATAACCTGCAGTAGCAAAGCGTGAATCCTTTTAACTCCAACTCTTCCAGCCGGCTAGAAGACTTGGGCCTCGTGCTGGTGGACCTGTAAACCTGCCAAAGACATGGAAAGCAACGGAAAACAACCCAAATTAGCCCTTTAGACAATATAGCATCAATTCTTCAATAAACACAATATCATCAAAAGGAAAGGGAAATATCGGGAGGTTTTGGTTTTTTTAACCCCTCTGGGCATTTTTTTAAAAGATCGGGAGGATGATTGTATGATGAAGAACAGTGAAAAATATGGAGAAGGAAGTGGGAGAATGCTTATGATGAAAGGGCGATGGAAAGAAACTCAATATGCAATGATGAACTTTAAGAACCAAAGGAACATATACTCCCTTCACCAGGCAGCAAACGAACGTGGAAAGCACTTCTCCTTGATCAAATGTGGCTCTAAAATGCGGCAGCACTTCGACGCAAACTCCAGAATTTTCTCCCCTCGGGCCATGAAGTCAAGGGTTCTATTTATAGACCCTCAAACCCTCAGGTCGAGCAGAGGAAAATCCAGCAAGATAAAGAGATAAATGTTGGCAAATCCTTGAAGATAATATCACCAAGAGTCCATAGAATCAAACAGAAGGTCCTGAGGATTAGATTTGGAAGAGATATCGTCAATCCAAGTTCTTATCTCGACCACGGAGTAGCAGAGAAAAGGCCTGAACTGCTAGGACTCTCTGAAGGAAGTAACGGCTGCACGACAGACTGCCACAGTGAAATAACGCATCAAGGAACATCCGTTACTTTCAACCTTATCCCCAAAGGGATAAGATCAACATGAAGAAGATTAAAACAATAGGACTCTGTAAAGAAAGCAATGGCCAAGGCATAGGGCCTCAGAATGAAACAACGGCTGCACGACAGACCGTTATATTCAACATATAGGCCAAAGGATAAGCTTTGGAACAAGACCTTAAGGTTCAGGACTCTTCAAGGAGCAACGGCCTAGGACCCATCCGTTAGAAGGAAAAAAACGCGCATGGGACAGACCGTTATTATCAATGGAGTTCAAGAAGGAACAAAGGTTTTGCTAAGCTTTAGTCAAAATGAAATGCCATAAAGAGCCACATCCGATCAAGGAGTCAAGACCCAAGAAATGATCTTCAACTTAAACAAAGAGACTCGATGAAGAGTGAGCAACTCGGAGCATCATCTATAATGAATAAAGAGATGACCCGACTTATTGGTCATAAAACGGGTATCAACATGACCGACATGCACGCATACCGTGGGACCTTCGTTTCTCTGGACTGTGTATGAAGAGAAAATCAATGACGCCCCATGGCATCGGACGTGGACCTCGGGGTCCCCGATATGGCCATAGTCCGCAACCATCTCGGGCCAATAGATCATTAATCTGACCCGCTTCTACCGGGATTCAATCCCGCATCCGCATTAAACTTGCCGTGTCTGCGGTAGACATTGGCATGGTTTTACCGTCGTCTTTGATGCTACAAATGTGGACTTTCGTCCGAATAGGAAATGGTCTGCAAGTGACCGACATGCATGCATCCATGAACATTTACGCCCCAACGCGGGGTCTGTTCAAACACAATCCAAGATGTTGCTCTCGCTTTCATTACTATGAACTTTAGGCCGTCGGGCCCCTTTTCCTAGCGATTAATCAAGGATGTTCCCTTCTCCGAGGGGATGTAAATGACGCCGTGAACTTTATGGCACGGCGGGTTTTGGTCCCGACCCGAACTACACAATCATCTGATTAGTCAGATCGAGTGCACAATAAATCGTCACCTAGGTGACTGGCACGCCCACGCACTTAACAAACGAATAAACCCACCGAATAAACCGACTTAAAGAACAAACAAATGAGCGTGTCGAAAAGTGCGTCCACAGCTCTCTTGAGACCCGGGCGTGTAGGTGCATAGCCATTTGGTGGAGGGACATTGTGGTACTGTGGTGGCTATTGTGGCGGCTAAGGTTGCTGGGGAGCGGGGAATGATGGTTGGGTAGTTGGTGGAATGGTGAACTGGGGATTTCGGGAGGTTACTGGAAGCGAGGTCGAGGGGATTGGTTGGTGAAGTGGACAGCCTGCACCTGCTCATTCGCTTGGACTCCTTCGG
The DNA here is from genome assembly GCA_022559845.1 of Amorphophallus konjac. NCBI lineage: Eukaryota > Viridiplantae > Streptophyta > Magnoliopsida > Alismatales > Araceae > Amorphophallus > Amorphophallus konjac. The sequence continues at coordinate 140,234,882 of CM040129.1, forward strand.
TAACTGGGCCCTGGGGTTTTCTGGCGGGTTTGGGCTTTTGGGCCTTGAACAAGGAGTGAATGGGGGAGTCCTTAAACTGGGTATGGATAAATCGGGCCCTACTGTACAACTGGTGCATATTGGAAATGTCGTTCATAGCTAAGATGTTCCGGAAGGTGGGGGTGGCATTGGAAATCAACAGCTTGACATTCTCTTCTTCCGGAATTTGCCCAGGCACATGGGAGGCCATCTGCCGCCATCTATCGGCATAGGTGGCGAAGTCTTCGTCGACCTTCATCTTCTTGACCACCAGGTCGTTGAAAGAGTATTCCGGGCCCACCCGGTCTTGGAATATCTGTATAAACTTTTCTTTAACGACTTTAAAACTCTCTGCCTCCTCCAGTGGTAGAGCATAGAACCACTCCAAAGCTACCCCGTCCAACGAGCGGCGGAAAAGATACGCCATGAGGTGATCGTCGTATTGAAATTGCACCGACTCGTATAAGAACTCTCTCACATGAATAAAGGGGTTACCATTCCCATCGTACTTTCGGTACGTGGGTGTAACTACAAAGCTTAGGCTAAACTATCCCGCCCCGAACTAATAAGCATGCACGTATGAACATGCATATGATCATGAAGTGTAAATAATGGGAAGCAAAGGGGCGATGAAGAAAAGAAATGAACCGTGATCGCCACCCAAGGAATAGCATTAGGAAATAGATACTATGATGAAAACAAACCTACTGTATATGTTGGGAAAGGAAGAAGAAAACCGCGACCGAAGGTGACCGCTACAATGTGTGATCGCGCCTTGAAGACGGGTGCGGGGAACTCATGGGATCGGACCTCCTCTCCTTCCAGCCGGCTAGAGGAAGAGGGCCTCACGTCCTATTGATAGTCTCCTGCAAAACAAACCCATGAAAACAAAAGAACACTCATTAGAATATGATAATGTAGCGCATGCCCCGAAGTGATGAAATAGCATGAAAGAATGGGGGAGAATGCACCGGGGGAGGGTTTTTAACCCCTATAAATGGGTGCAAAAGGAAGGTGGGAGTGTTGTGCATGCATAGGATTTGAAATCATGAAATTTGGTGGAAAGAAGAGGGAGAAAAATGTTGTGCAAAACAGGAAAAATTCATGAACGTGTAGAAAATAGTGCAAAAACTAAGTGTAAAAACTGTGGTGATTTGTGAAAAGTAGGAGAAGAGAATAAGATATTGGAAAGAGTATAGAGAGCCCAGAGAGATGAAAAATGAAGAAGATACTCCCCTCTTCAGGATGGGACCAATGGAGGACGAAGAGGATGCCGGATGACTCCGCCCCGAGCCGACGAAGGGCACCCTACCGCACAGGTTCAAGAACTTGTGATGATTTGAAAGAAGTAGAGGCGAAGTTAGGAGGGTAAACGAAGATGAAATGAAGCAAATGAGGAACCAAATTAAATTTAATACTTCCCTCAATAGCCTGGGATCAAAGGTTAGAGTGGATGATCTGGCATGGCTTCGCCCCAGGTCGAAGAAGAGCCCCCCGTCGCGCAGGCGAACTGGGCATCTATTTATAAAAAAATGGTGAAACCCCAAATTCTCCCATGATTCTAGGAGATAGAGTCCACCAAATCTCGAGATCTCTGGATCATTCTCGAGATAATAGTCAAGATAAGATATAGGAACAAATGGGACTCTTTTTGGTGGAAGGATGTGAAAGTTATGGCTCTTGGAAGAAGCCTTTGTAACCTAATCTGCAGGAGTTTTTGTTGCACGAAATGTGTAAACTCTGAACTTGGGGCCAAGATTCCAAGATATCTGGTCATTTAAAAATCATGCTTCGTATACCAAATTCGAGATAATACAAAGAGGAAGACACATAAACAAACGGGGCTCAATTTCGTGGAGGATTCTAGAAGATAGAGCCCTAACAAGGAGGCCCCGTTGCACAGGTTTCGGCCTTAGAGTCTGGTGGCGAAGAAGACGGAGTTCAGGGTCTTCTAGACTCTCTGTCATATAAACGGTCGCACGATAGATCATTTTTAGAAATAAACGGTCATCATTAGGCCGCTTTTATCATGAAGAATAGAGACTTGGGTGACCACAGCAGTTCGAGCTAAAACAAGATGAAAACGGTCTAGTAGTAGACCGTTTAGTGCTTGGAGCGGTCTTGCGTGGGACCACTTAGTGATGGGACGGTGTAGCAGTAGACCACTTAGTGAGGGGACGGTCTAGCGGTAGACCACTTAGTGATGGGGTGGTCTATCAGTAGACCACTTAGTGATGGGACGGTCTAATAGTAGACCACTTAGTGATGGGACGGTCTAGCAGTAGACCACTTAGTGAATGGGGCGGTCTAGCAGTATGCCACTTACTGAATGGAAGAACATTCTGAGTTGACTGCGTGCGACTTTGGAAATCAGAGTGTGTCTCTCAAACGGTGCAGAACTAGTGAAAGTGGTAGAAGAAGAAATTGTAGATAACTGAAAGATGAACAACTTTTATAAAGAGAGAAAGATGAGAAAATGATCATAAGATAGAGAAAATGGGGCTAGAATATAGAAAAAACGCTGGGTCTGCAGGTGAACAACGCAGCCTGTCAGAAAAATGCGAATAGATCATAATAAGGATAGAACTGGCTAATGGCATTGAAGAAGAAGTTGTAGATCTTGAAAAACTAAACAACTTTGATGAAAGGCATATTTTCAATAGAGGATTGGAAGAGGATGAAAAAATGGTCACATTCAGAACTACGCAATGAGAGGAACCGAATGCTTGATGGAAGTCGACCAAAATGTGCCGAAAGTCGACTTAGAAGCGGAAGTTGATAAAATAGGCCCAAGGGCTCTAAGAAATCATGATCTCCAAAGCTCAAAGACTGGGGAACAGTGGAATGGGCTCGAAATCCACCCAAGAAAGGCTCTAAAATAATGGGTAATTCGGGACATCAAAATGATGAATAAGAGAAATGATGCAACTTGCGGGCTAAAACAGGTGTCAACAGATGCCCCTCCTTGATGTCCGCTTTGTAAGGGAACGAGCGAAAGTGACGCGGAGGTGAAATGGAAAGGAGATGGAGTGAAAGCGATAGCGACGTGAAATGGAGATGATGCGGAGATGAAGCGGAGAGAACTGATAAGCGAGCATCACGGCAAAAGACACCCGTTTTAACCAACAAGCAACAGGAATTCTCCCAAAATCACCGAACTAACCACTAGGACTGGATGACAAGAACGAGATATGTCTGGAGAACTAAACTAACAGGAAAAAAAGGAAACACGACCAGCCTCATCGGGGACACAATCCACAGACGATGAGGGGGTCGGAAAGGAACATAACGTAAAAAGCAGGAGAAATATAACTGAGATAAAATCCAGACAGGAATCAGCTGACTAACCAGACCAAGCGACAAGATCAGAAAAATCATTCAAATTCAGAGTGGAATGAGAATCTCTTATCCAAGTGAATTGAAGTGCAATTAACCATTGCTAAGGAACAACCTTGAACGGATCACGAGACGTGCGTGCTCAAAATGTGACATGATGCATGCTGGGCTAAAATAAAGAAATCATCAAAACGAATGCAAAGAAAGCTAAAATAGAAAGTACTCGAGAATAGTATTTCTAGACCAGAACAATCAGGGTCAAGACACTATCCGCAACCACGGCATGCGTGATAGAACCATCGTTCCCTAATTTTCCCAACCTAACGGCCTATCCGATGATTAAACATGTGCACCTAGATCATCATCATTTTTGTTAGAGGCGAACGTCAGGTCCTAGAACACATGAACGACCAGCTGGTTCTCGAGATAATATAATAATATAGATACCATATAGTAATGCAACAATGAGTAGGGATAGAGAGCCATACCTGACTTACCTACGCAGGCGAAATGATATTTTTTTTATATTTTTATTTTTTTATTTTTATGGATTTTCATGTATAAGACAAATATGACAAACAAGCAAGTATAAACATAGCGAAGATAACATAACGATCAACTGAATGACAAATAACATGACATAACATAACAATCAAATGAAATGGGAGACAATGCAACATAACATAACAAAGGCAAACAAGCACATATGCAATGGCATGAACAAACAACCTGCATGCATGAACACGGTGTGATAAGACAATAACGCGATGGGACAACACACAGTTGGGACAAGAACATGAGAGATGACCACACGGTTGGGTCAAAACACGGGACATAAAGGGGCGACTAACAACATGTGCAAGACAACTAACAACACACGGTGAGGGACACAATAACATGTGTGGGACAAAGACACGTGGGATGACATGGAGGAATAAAGACATGTGTAGGATAACACGGGTGACAGCATGGAGGAACATAGATATATGCTACAAGGACATAGAGGGACAAAAGATGCGGAGGACCACAGACATGGCAAGTCAAAGACATGACAGATACGCTCTTCACTCAAAGCCCACGATCAGAAGAAGGAGAACCGCCCGGTTCATAATCGTGAGGCAATGCCCTCTCATGGAGACATAATCCAACGAAGCGAAGTTGAGTTGAGTAGGACATGAGCTTCAGAACAGATCCAGAGATAGGATTGAAGAGATGAGAACATATTAAGGATATGAGCAGGACGCAGAGCGAAAGATAGAGCAAAGAAATCTTGAACCCGTAACTTGCAACCTGCACACTTAGCAAATAGATTACGTATCCGTCCTCAAGACAAAGAAACAAAGTACAAATATTTTTAGATTTTAGATGTTTGATTTTTTTTATTTGATTTTTTTCTTTTTTATTTTTTTGGTGTTTTTGAATGTTTAATTTTTTTAAAATTTTTGAGATATTTGATTTTTTTGACATTTTGACATATTTAATTTTTTTTATTTTTTTGTTGTTTGATTTTTTTATTTTTGTTTTATTTTTGTTTTGTTTTTGTTTTGGATTTGGAAAGTAAAACTATATGCATCAACCAAGGACAGGATCAAACTACTGGCTAAGGGGTCGTCATCCCGCCCCCTCTCATTAAAGACTTCCCTTGAGTAGGGCGTGCATTTGAGAGTGGCTTACCACAACCAACCGCCTCTAAAGAACGGTGCCCCTACTAAGGCCATACCCAGGATTCAACCCAGTCTAAGAGGGAGAAACATAAGGAAATGGGGGACAAGCTTCATGCAGGAGGGGAGATATCAGGATTCGACTTCCTCACAAGGCATCACCCCTCAAAGACTAGGTCTGTTGTGCCGGGGCTTTGAGTCTTTAATCATAATTTTACATTGATTTTCATATATAATTTTGGCATAGCCCTTAGCGGCCAGATATTAAAATAAAGCTCACTTTTGATTTTGATACACGCATGATGCTGCACTATCCTTCACCATTTTACGTGAACCTCATCTTTTGCTTTAGGAGAAGCAGGCCCGGTTATTAGGATCATGGGCATTTTTCATGATATTTTTCAGTCATTTCTTTTTCTAAGACTGCCTCTATTTGAAAGCTCTCTCGTATTGGGGAATGCTTAGGTTGGTTATTTCATCCGTCGATCTCTTGCCCCTACACTTGGCCGAGCAAAGAAGAGAAAAAGGCCCTCGTGCGTACCCATAGTATGGCCAAAGTAGCAATGGTATTGCTTCAGAGGGATCAGCTATGGCTCGCTGTGAAGTGTGTGAAAAACCCATGCAAAAAGGACACCCTCAATGATGGGGGAAAGAACTAGACTCCCAGCACTAAGCTATCACCAGCCTAAGATGCTGTAGAAGCGACTCATTTGACTAAGCAAACTAACTAAGGCCTAAAGCCACTCATTCACATCGACGAATCAGCACTATGAGCGCGTGCAGAAATAACAGAGTAATAGCAATGATAACATTTTCTTACACAAAATAAAAGATACCTTTGCAAATCCATGGCGTGGAAATCGACATCCTGAAGCAATTTTGATCATCAAACTTTGAGGAGCGCGAGTAGCTTTGTATTCCTTGCTTGTCAGGAGAAAGGATGAAAGGAGAGCAAAGGATTGGATTCCTCGACAAAGAGGAGTGGCAGACATCATACTGGACGAAGAAGGGATAAAAAGGAAGAGAGACGAGGGCTAGAACTCTCTCATTAAGGCACTGAGGCCCTGATAACAAGGAACTAGATACAGAATAAATAGGAATTAACTGAGATAAAGGTGGGCTAAAGCCTCGAAAACATCATGAAAAAGGGCAAGAACCCCGAAAGGGTGAGGAGGAGTAAGAAGAAAGAGGAGAATAAGAATCATCCGACATGGTCGGAGAAGGAGAGTAGCGATCACCCGCCAGAGGCAGGGAAAAAGAAGCATAAACACCCGACAAGGTCGGGGAAGGGAAATGATAGGCACCCGACAAGGTCGGAGAAAGAGCGCGCGGGACACCCGACAGGGTCGGGGAAAGAGAATGAGAAGTAGAACCCGGGGATACCGGAGGAGAAGGATCAGAAGAAGCCCCGAAAGTGGGATGAAAGGATGACATAGGCCGAGGCCTAGAATCATGAGAAAATGGAGAATTCGGAGGTTCAGGATGAGGGGAGAAAGAAGAATGGGAGTTTGCGAACCCGAAAAGAGAGGAGAAAATAACAGAAATTGGATTAGGAGAAGGTAAACATACCACCCAAGGGTGGGAGCTGAGTAGAAGAAATGATGAATGGAAGAAAGGAGAAGAAGAAGTAGTGGCCCCTCGAGTGCACAACATATGGCCTTTGTACTTGCGTCGTTGCCTTTTCGTAGCAGCAATCTCTTGAACACGGGCCTGCCTGGTGCGGACCCGGACCTTAGACCTTCTTCATCTACAATGTCTCCTCAAATAATGTGCCCATCTGGCAGACGACCTATCCCGGTCATGAATATGCAGCTTTGTCGGGGCGGTTGCCCCTAGACACCCAGTGCTAACCATAGGCGGACATTCTTGGATAGATAACTCCTTGGGATGAACATCAGAAAATCGTGAAATTTTGTCACTTGGTACTAACGGCATAAGATTCGGCATCTTCACTCGACAATCGGGCATGAAGCATAACTCCCTTACCAGAAGAGCAGGATAGAACTGGGGGAGAGTAATGAGCGGTGCTGACGTGGCCTATTTACCAATAAACTGAGGGTGATGGCATAACAAGTGCAGAATGTCCTTGGAAAGGTTAGAAGATACGGCCAATTGCCCCTTGAATAGGGAATCCATCAGGCTCTTGGCGGCCGTATGGGTTAGCACAATCTGAGTAAAGAACCCTTCCTGGCCAGTGAAATGAACAGCGATCGAGCGAGAGGTAAGAACAACATCAAGGGTGAACTTCCTGGCGAGTAGAGAGATTGCTACCGGCCTCGCTTTTGAAGAAACTGGCACCAATGCAAGGGAACTCTTCTATGCAACCATTTCTGAAAATGCAAGCTCATTATCCCCAAAATAGCCAGGGACCAGGACCCAGATTGGCATGCGGCAAATGACATCTTGAATCTTGAAATGCACAATCGAAACCTGGCTCGGCTCATTATCTCCCTAGGGATCAGAGCCAAGGGGCACCAAAGATAACGCACACCCGCTCTGTGGGGTGGAAGGGGATGGAGAAGTGGAGGTAATAGGCTTGGAAGGCATGGGTAAAGGCTCGGAAGGTGTAAGTGGGGGTAAAGGCAAAGGTGGAGGCATAGGAGAGGGTAAAGGCGAAGGTGGAGGTGTGGGTATAGGTATAGCATGCTAAAGCTCGGGCAGCGATGGTGAAGGGGAGGGTAAAGGTGGTGGAGATGGTGGAAGTGATGGAAGAGAGGTCGCTAGGAGAGGAGGCGATGAAGACGATGGTGTTGGCGGTAGGGGTATTGGAGATGGTGGAGAGGGTGATGTGGTTGATGGAGGTAGTGGAGGTGAGGATGGTAATAGTTGTGGTGAGGCGGAGGAGGTGGAGAGTCGTGATGCCCACCTTCGATGCATCGACACAATGCATCAAGTGGCGTCGGGAGTAGAAGCGGTGGTGGAAATGGAGGAGGAAGGAGAGGTAGCACTTGCCTGAGCAGAGGCTTGGGTCTGTGGAGAAGATGAAGACGGAGTAGGAGACGGTGAAGGTGAGGGGATAGGTGGAGATGAAGAGGGTGATGAGGTAGGCAATGAGGTGGACAAAAGCATAGGGGAGGGAACATGTGATGGAGTAGGTGACGGAGCGGGTATAATGCCAGATAAAGAATCATAGGGGTGCCCCTGGTCTTGTAGTGGAGACGGTTGCCTGGGCGGTGACTGTTGCTACTGCTTGTTGCGGAGATTTAAAATAGCTTCATGCATGGCGGCCCAATCGATCATCTTCTTGCCTTCCAAACCATAAACCAGTTCCTGAAACTCAGGACAATCCTCGACCAAATGCCCCTGCTGGCGATGAAATTCACAATATTGAAACACATTCCCGGACGCGGGTTGGCAAGGCACAACCAGAGGTAGTTGCAACGCGTGAGTAGCCATCAAAGCCTTGAAAATATCGATAAATGATTCTGGCAACGGAGAACGAGGAGCCCGCTTTGGGCAAAGCGGACGCCGAGGGGTATGAGAGGATAATGGAGATGGTTGTGGGGGTTGCGAAGGCAAAGGCGTGTGGCAACTGATGAAGTGACTCGATGGAGGCGTATGTGGAGCAGAGCGAGGAGGTATGTAGATGGCATCCACCTGCTCGGGGTGTAGTGTTTCCTTGACCGAAGGTGGGGACGCTTGCGGAAATGAAACAGCAGAGGGCTGATTGTGGATGGCGGTAGGTTGACTCATGGAGGGTTGATACGTGGAGGTATATGGGTATGTGGGAGTGGAAGGCCGACTCATGGAAGGATATGTGGTGGAGGGCTGACTCGTGGAGGGCTGCCTGATGGGAGATAATGGATAGGAGGCATATGTGGGCGTAGATGGTGGAGGGGACTCGGGGTCAAGGGAACCTAAAAGTTGTTGGTGGATGAAGCGGGCTCGGCTATAAAGCTGTTTCCATGAGGTGATATCGTTCAAGGCTTAGATAAAGCGGTACTCGGGCATTGCATTAGAAATGATCATTTTGATATACTCTCCCTCCGGAATATGCCCTGGGACTTGAGCGGCCAATCGACACCAGTGGTCGGCGAAGGTAGAGAACTCCTCGTCGGGCTTCATCTTCTCATGGGCCAAATCAACCAAAGAAGATTTGGGCCCAACCTACTCTTGATACTACTGAAGGAATTTCTCTTGAACGACTTGGAAATTCACCACTTGATCTTGCGACAATGCAAAGAACCAATCCCGAGCCGTGCCTTCTAGTGACAGACCAAATAAATAAGCCATCAAGCATCGCTCATGTCAGAATTGGGCCGACTAACAAAGAAACTCCATCAAGTGCATGTAGGGGTCACCGACTCCACCATCCCGGCGATAAGCAGGAATTTGTGAACGCGGTGGAAGATGAAGACCTTGGAATGCAAACGGAACACTCAAAGAAGATTTGGAATCAATTCGGTGTTGTAGCTCATCAAGCTGACGTTGGGTTTGAGCCATCATCTCCTCGATGGGGAGGGGTCGAGAAGGATGCAAGTCAGCTGGAGCTAGAGAGTGTGGATTTGGACTAGGATTATGATATTGGGCTGGATAAGGAGATCCGGACTGAGAAGAATGAAAGCCCATTTCGAGAATGGTAGGATATGTGGGTCTGGAAGGATCATGAAGATGGGAATAAGGACCTATTGGGCCAGCTGCAATATGGGTAAAAGGAGCAGGCCCATTAAGAGAGGTAGGCCCATTAGGAGAATAAGAAGGCCCGTTAAAGAAAGGGGGTCCATTAAGAGTAGAAGATGGAGGCCCGTTAGAAGGATGAGGCCTATTAAAAGAGTGAGACACATTGAAGAAATAAGGCCCATTGGATGAATAAGGCCCGTTATGAGAATGAGACCCATTAAGATGATTAGCAATGAATTTTTGGGCCTGGACCGGGACCGTTTGGCAAGCAAGAGATGATAGGTGGGCCATGAGGTTTCCTTGCGGGTCGGAAGGGCCACGAGGAGGTGGGCCTGCGTGGGAAGAGGACTCCACACGGGAATAGGTAGACGGGGAAGAAGAAGGGTAATATACAGGAGAAAAATGGCGCTTCATGAGGGCAAATGGAGACTTTATAAAGGGAAAATCAGAAAAAGACAATGAGGCAAGTAAGGGCTCGAGAATCAAGGAGGGGGAGTGACTCAATAATGCAAAGAAAGAAGAAAATAAACCTAGGACACTAAGACTAAACAAATAGACACATAGAATGGACTAGCCTAAATGGGCCTAACAATAAAACTTATATGAATGATGGGGAATGCAACATAAAATAACACAAATGGGCTTGGACAAGCCCAAACACCACAAACAATATGAAGGATTTCACCAAGCCAAACAAGTTAACATGATGGAAAATATTTTAATGTCAAAGTTTTGGGTGGGCCTTTTAAAGATTTGGATTGAGATTAATCCCCTCAAGATAGGTATCCTATAGGATATAAGGTCCAAACATTGGGTTGACTAAGGTTAAATCCTTCACAACATATGCAAATGCAAGCCTAAGGGGTGGAAAGGTACAACCGGCCCGACGTCCGTGTGGGAATCCACGGCTCGCGGGGACTTACGGAGGTCCCAGATAAGATCACCTACTCGAGCCCAAGGAATATGGAGGTGAGAGGATCACTTACCGAGGGGGAATGTAACTACAATATGCAAGTATGCATGGCCCTATGTGCACCGGAGTGTATGGAATTTCTAACCTAAGTCTAGCACATCAAAACAATGATGAAATCATGCTAACATCATAAAATGGATGAAAAATGTAAAACATTATGAATAACAATGATGCAAGACCGGAAATAGGGACAACTAGACACTAAAAGATAAGAAAAAATTATTAAAGAACAACGTACCATTGTGTTTGTCCCTGGACCTACAAGTGAGTTTTATGCATTAAATGCAGAATTAAAGGTAATATTTAAGTAGGAAATGAAGTCCAATGCATGCAAATAATATATGGATGTGAAGATAATACAAAAGACTACCCAATGGAACGAAAAAATATGAGGAACAGACCCTGGAAGGTAATTTAAATTAGCAAACAAAACAGCCATGTGAATCTGTCCCGAATCTGCCTAAGACTAGATGCAAAAAATACAAAAATAGAGTCACTTTTTAAATATGCAAATAATGTCCAAATGATGCAAAATTTATATGTATGGAAAGACAATACAAAGGAAAACACAACGCAAGAAAAATCAGGCCAATCTGATGTCAGGAGACAAAGTTATGCCCAAATGAAGAAGGCCCCTGTGAGCAGTGCGCCTGCCCGGCCAGAACCAATAAAAGGTCCCTGGATGACCGTTTTTAGCTATAAGCGGTCTACTGGTAGATCATTTTTACCATGGGCGGTCCTGTGATGACCGTTTCAAACCAGGGAGGGCTGGGGCAGTCTTGGAATGACTGTTAAAGGTTCTAGGCGGCCTTGCGATAGACCGTGCACCCCTGACAGACCCAGGAATGGACAGAACAATAGAAAAACGTGGAGGAGACTACCCAAACATGCATGAACACCCACCCAACATGCAAGAGACTAAAAATATAATGTGATGGGCACTAGGGGTCCCACCGTGATCGTCAAAAAAATTATAAATACAAAGCTTAGGCTAATCTATCCCGCCCCGAACTAATAAGCACGCACGAATGAACATGCATATGACCATGAAGTGTAAACAATGGGAAGCAAAGGGGCGATGAAGAAAAGAAATGAACCATGATCGCCACCCAAGGAATAGCAATAGGAAATAGATACTATGATGAAAACAAACCTACTGCGTACCTTGGAAAAGGAAGAAGAAAACTGCAGCCGAAGGTGACCGCTACAACGTGTGATCGTGCCTTGAAGACGGGTGCGGGGAACTCATGGGATCGGACCTCCTCTCCTTCCAGCCGACTAGAGGAAGAGGGCCTCACGTCCAATTGATAGTCTCTTACAAAACAAAGCCATGAAAATAAAAGAACACCCATTAGAATATGATAGTGTAACACATGCCCCGAAGTGATGAAATAGCATGAAAGAATAGGGGAGAACATACCGGGGGAGTGTTTTTAACCCTTATAAATGGGTGCAAAAGGAAGGTGGGAGTGTTGTGCATGCATAGGATTTGAAATCATAAAATTTGATGGAAAGAAGAGGGAGAAAAATGTTGTGCAAAATGGAGAAAAATGCATGAACGTGCACAAAACAGTGCAAAAATTAAATGTAAAAACTGTGGTGATTTGTGAAAAGTAGGAGAAGAGAATAAGAAATTGGAGAGAGTATAGAGAGCCCAGAGAGATGAAAAATGAATAAGATACTCCCCTCTTCAGGATGGGACCAATGGAGGACGAAGAAGATGCCGGATGACTCCGCCCCGAGCCGACGAAGGGCGTCCCACCGCACAGGTTCAAGAACTTGTGATGATTTGCAAGAAGTAGAGGCAAAGTTAGGAGGGTAAACGAAGATGAAATGAAGTAAATAAGGAACCAAATTAAAGTTAATACTCTCCTCAATAGCCTGGGGTCGAAGGTTTGAGTGGACGATCTGGCAGGGCTTCGCCCCGGGTCGAAGAAGAGCCCCCCTGTCGCGCAGGTGAACTGGGCATCTATTTATAGAAAAGTGATGAAATCCTGAACTTTCTCCCACGATTCTAGGAGATAGAGTCCACCAAATCTCGAGATCTATGGATCATTCTCGAGATAATAGTCAAGATAAGATGTAGGAACAAACGGGACTCTTTTTGGGGGAAGGATGTAGAAGTTATGGCTCTTGGAAGAAGCCTCTGGAACCTAATCTGCAGGAGTTTTTGTTGCACGAAATACGTAAAACCTAAACTTGCGGTCAAGGTTCCAGGATATCTGGTCAATTAAAAATCATGCTCCATATACCAAATTCGAGATAATACAAAGAGGAAGACACAAAATCAAACGGGACTCAATTTCGTGGAGGATTCTAGAGATAGAGCCCTAACAAGGAGGCCCCGTTGCACAGGTTTCGGCCTTAGAGTCCGGTGGTGAAGAAGACGGAGTTCAGGGTCTTCTGGACTCTTTGTCATATAAACGGTCGCACGATAGACCATTTTTAGAAATAAATGGTCATCATTAGGCCGCTTTTATCATGAAGAACAGAGACCTTGGCGACCACGACAGTTCGGGCTAAAACAGGATGAAAATGGTCTAGCAGTAGAGCGTTCAGTGCTTGGAGCGGTCTTGCATTGGACCACTTAGTGATGGAACAATCTAGCAGTAGACCACTTAGTGATGGGGCAGTCTATCAGTAGACCACTTAGTGATGGACGGTTTAGTAGTAGACCACTTAGTGAATGGGGCGGTCTAGCAGTAGCCCACTTACTGAATGGAAGAACATTCTGAGTAGACTATGCGTGACTTTGGAAATTGGAGTGTATCTCTCAAACGGTGCAGAACTAGTGAAAGTAATAGAAGAAGAAATTGTAGATAACTGAAAGATGAAAAACTTTCGTGAAGAGAGAAAGATGAGAAGATGATCCAAAGATGGAGAAAATAGGGCTAGAATATAGGAAAAATGTTGGGTCTGCAGGTGACCAGCGTAGCCTGTTAGAAAAACGTGAATAGCTCATAATAGGGGTAGAACTGGCTAATGGCATAGGAGCAGAAGTTGTAGATCTCAAAAAATCGAACAACTTTGATGAAGGGCACATTTTCAATAGAGGGTTGGAAGGGGATGAACAAATGGTCACGTTCAGAACTACGCAGTGAGAGGAACCGAATGTTTGATGGAAGTCGACCAAAATGGGCCGAAAGTCGACTTAGAAGTCAGAAGTTGATAAAATAGGCCTAAGGGCTCTAAGAAATCAGGATCTCCAAACCTCAAAGACTAGGGAACAATGGAATGGACTCGAAATCCACCCAAGAAAGGCTCCAAAATAACGGGTAATTCGGGACATCAAAATGATGAATAAGAGAAATGACACAACTTACGGGCTAAAACGGGTGTCAACAGTGGAGAGCTCCGACTGGGGAGGAAAACGGATGTCACGAAAATTGGGAACCGGGAAATCTACTAGAGATTATGGGCCGACCCGTTTATGAAGGCAGTCAAGCTGCTGTTGCATGGCAGCCGACTTGTCGAGAAGCTCCCGTTCCCGGGATGGAGGAGGCAAGACTGGAAGGGCAAACCCGGTGTAAGGGGTCGAAGGATAGGTAGCCGGAGGGGGAATCCCGTAAGAGGGATAATGGGCCAAGGATGGGCCCATATCCACGTGAGTCAAGTGGGCAACCCCTGCTTGAAGACGTAAGAAATTGGTCGGGCCTACAAGTGCCTGAGGCATTGGAGAGGTAGTCCCGTGAGGATCCAGGTAAGAAGGCGACAGAAGCGGGGTCTTCCCCTTATCGAGCATCTGATGGGCCAAGCTAGAAGCTTGGCCCACCTCTGGATTGGTGAAGCGGAGGACCTTGGGCTGGACAGGGGTAAGATCGATGGGAGCAGCAGACGAGGCCCCTAGCCCACTGGCCAAAGATAAAGAAGGGGAGGCAGCAGACACGCCCTGGGGAGGAACTGAAGACGGGACGTCCGACCCCTGCAAAGCCTGGCGGAGAATATGGAGTTGGGACTGATCAAGCTGGGCCTTCATATGGAGAATTTGGTTGGCCAAATTATGAGTAGAAGAGTCAAAGGGGGAGGGTTGACTACCCTCAATAGAAATAGGCGGAAGAGGAGGGGCGGACCCCTCTCTCCCCTGCATAGTCGTGACCCTAGGCGGGTCCTCCTAAAGTCCCTGGGGAAGGGAGTCCTCGCGGGAGTGAGAGAAATCGTAGGAAGACATGGTAGAAGGGGAATCAAATAGAGGGTTGAAATAGGAAATGAACGAGGAATTGCCCCTAGGAGAAGATCCTTGTTGAGACGCTTAAGATGATCTAGAGGGGGTGAATAGGTCAGTCACCCGATAAAATCGACTGCAACAGATTCAAGTGCGGAATATAAGAACTTCTGCTAAACAGATAGAGGGCACAAAACAAATATCAGCCAGAACTGCTGAAGAACCGTCCTAAACAATCATCTACTGTGCAAAGAATCAAAAATAAAGAGGCAATGCAAACCACAGATCAATCACACAGTAGACAAGATATTTTAGGTGGTTCGGTCCTCCAGACCTACGTCCACCCCACACTCAAATCCAAGTGTGGCTTACTGCTGCGCAACACAGATTGCGTCCGCTTGGCCTTACAGCTTAGCCTACAACCACTGAGCATCACAGCTTGCTTCCGCTGGGAAATACAGCTTAGCCATCCGCTGCCTAACAGCTTGCACTGAGCCTCACAGCTTGCTATCCAGAGAACCACGTTCTCTGCAACCGCTGAGCTTCACAGCTTGCTCCGCTGGGCAATACAGCTTAGCCGTCTGAGGTATCCACCTGGCCACTGTGCATCACAGCTTGCACTTCTGGCAAACAGCTTGAAGAAAGGTAAAATAGAAAACAAGAGAATGCAGCAACGAAAAGCTGAAAATGAAGCACAAATTATATAGCTCTCAAAGGAGCAGGTCTGGCTTGGATTTGATCCAAATGCCAGAGAATAGATCTTCAAGGATTTCTGATTTCTTCTCCACGAACTCCTTCTCTCTCGCTCTTCTTTCTCTTCTGCTTCTTCTCTCTTTCTCTTCTTTCTCTTCTGCTTCTTCTCTCTTTCTCTTCTTCACTCTTTTTCTTCTTCTGGATCGTGCAGGCTATCTCTCTGCTTCTGCTCTCTTATCACGATCTCCTTCCTCCTGAGGAAGACGCTTGGTATTTATAGAGCATCAGAAGTAGGGCGTGTGCAGGGCTTGTGCCCTCTTTGTCCAGAGATAACCTCGGATCACGTGCCAGGTGCCAACCTCAGATCACGTGCCCAATCATCAGCCTGAATCAATCTGAAGGAAAGGAAAAAGGATGCATCGAGTTAGTTCAGGATTTGAACTAAGCATGTACAAACTTGATGGTGTGTAATGCAGTGTGCATGCAGTGAAGTATGTACATTGAAAATGGATGCACTGACATGCCGTCAACAAGTGTATGGACTTAGTGTGCATGCGACAAAAATGTACAAACTTGCTAGTTTGTAAAGCAGAATGCACTTAAACAAAGTATGCACAATGAGGATGAATTCACGAACATGCTATCAACAAGTGTGCAGACTCTACATGCAGTGTACAAACAATGTGCAGACTTGTGTTCTGAACGATGCACAAATGCATAGTGTATGGACTTAGCGTGCATACGACAATGAGGATGCACATACTTGTCACCTGAAGTGTGTACAGACTTCACCGAAGAGTGTTCAGACTTTTGGGATGTAATGTAGACTGCATTTAACAATGTGCAGACTCTGTGTTGGAGCAATCAGATAATGTATAGACTTTGTTAAAGTGATGCACGAGCATAAATGCAAAGAATGTATAGACTTGTGTGTGTGGGCAGACGATGTACAGACTTTAATTGATGCCATCCGAAGAATGTATAGACTTGCTAAGTCATCAAGACAACCATGTTAAGACTTAAAGTGAAGAATGTGCAGACTTCGTGGAAGTGCTTGAAGCACACGATGCAACAACACCCTGTACAGACTTAACCTGAGCATGGGCTATACAGACTTTAAATCAAGGGATGCACTGGCTGTACAGACTAAGCATATGCATGGAGAGCACGATGCAACAAGACCCTGTACAGACTTAACCTGAGCATGGGCTGTATAGACTTTAAATCAAGGGATGCACTGGCTGTACAGACTAAGCATATGCATGGAGAGCAGACGATGTATAGACTTTAAATGCATGAGAGACACTTGCACTGCCTTCCTATATGCATGAGGACTTTCATTTAGACAGAGATGTTTCATGATATGCAATGCTGACTCATAGTGTTTGCTATCATCAAAATCACAGGGGCACAACAATCTTCCCCTTTTTGATGATGGCAACACTATGAGTCACACTGACTCATGTCAAACTATTATCCCCCTTTGACTTCATCAAAAAGAAAATAGTTTGAGATGAGAAATAGAAATATGCATGCAATGATTGAATGAAAGTCTCCCCCTTTGACTAAGTAATGAAAGGCTCTCTCTCCCTTAATGGCACAACATGAATGCTAAATGCAGTATACATGCAGATTTCCCTTAGAACAACCCATTCTCCCCCTGAATGTATAACTCCCCCTGAATTATTTCTCCCCCTTTGAGAAAGGAATATGAACGGATGAAACACATCTCCTCTTGTGACATAATCAAAAGGTAGAGAAGATAGGAGGGAATTAACATGAATGAGGTAAGGGGTCACTACACAATAGCTGAAACATTTGTTCAGAAAGTGAGCATGATTATAGACAACTGTTAAAGCATAAGAGTCAGCAATATACAGTTTTGAAAGAATTCAGGTTTAACAGTGATAAAGATAGAGTAAAGTAGCTGACCACAAAAAAAATTTATAGACTCCATTTATAGCAATGAATCTAGGGTACATGGTTTTAATAGATAAGTTAGAAACAATACCCTTTGTGATTAAACATGGAAGTTCAAGAAAGGCAACTTGAATATGTATTGAGAAAAATAATTTGCCCTCAATGACTTTTGATTTCAAAGGGTTACAGCAGTTTATTTTTCACCTTTTAATTTTTAGAAACTGAGCTAAGTGAATAGACCAGTGGCTTTTATGCTGTTGACATTAGGTGTACACCTTGATTAGAGGCAGGTACCCCCAGTTACTAGGCATAAACTACTAGATTTATTTCAGATCAAGACCTACAAGGAACAATTTTCACCTTTGACATTAAGGGTACACCTTGATCAGAGGCCTGTACCCTGTGGACGCACTTTCGACACTCGTTATTCTCATTGGTTTATTCGTTTGTTAGGTGCGTGGGTGTGCCAGTCACCGGAGTGACAATTTATTCGGGCTCCGAAGAGCCCATGGTGCGCTCGATCTGACTTCGTCAGACGATTGTGTGGTTCGTGTCGGGATCGAATCCCGTCGCACCATAAAGGTCACGACGTCATTTACATCCCCCATACGAGGGAATACCCTTGATTAATTGCCGAAATTAGGGGCCCCGCGGCTGAAAAGAATAGTACTAATTGTGCGAGAAAGAGGCAGGAGAAAATCACACCAAAGTACGCATTAGGATGCGAGTCACTGGCCATGTCGGTCACTCGTGGACCTTTTCATATTCGGACACGGGTCCGTGATAGAAACGCAACAGGAAAAGCCGAGACAAATCCGTTCAACTGTCTGCCGAACACCCGGCAATTTTAGTGATGACTCGGAGGGTGTCCGGAACGAGGAGCAAACCCGGTCTGATCAAGATGTCGGCCCGAGGCTAGGTCAAGACCGGACCATGTCGGGATGACTCCCGAGATCCGAGCTCGGCCTGAGAGGGCGGCATTATTGTTCCCTTTTGCCCCGGGTCGCGGGGAGAGATGGGGGCTGCAGTTTGGGCCCTGGCGTCTTTTATTTGGGGTTTTCTTGGTTATATGTTCTGATTTTCGTCCCGCGGCTTATTACCCCCCTTTTTTTATTTACGCATTTGTTCTGGATGATTTCTCTTCTTTTATTCGTTATTATTATTATTACTATTATTATTTTTTACTATATATATATAATTTTCTTATTGCCCCTCCCACCTCTTTAATCATTATTAATATTGCATATTCGAAGCCCCTTTAAATAGCATAACTTCCATTAGTTTATTTGCTGTTGTTAATGCCATTATCGTGATGTATATATGCATGCACGTAGTGTGCCGACGAAGGGGAAAATGGGAGTGTACCGCTGGGGGGCGAAGGGGTGTACCGCTGAGGGCTGAAAAGGGCGTACCGCTGGAGGCCAAAGGGGTGCACCGCTGAGAGCAACAAAGCCAGAAGGGGGGCGTACCGCTGTAGGTCCAAGGGGTGTACCGCTGGGGGCTGAAAAGGGCGTACCGCTGGAGAGTGCATCAGTGAAGGAAGGGGAGGTGATATAAAGTCTGTACGTTCCCCAGCCTCAAGTCTATACATTGCCTATTCACCCAGCACGAAGTCTGTACATTAGCTGCTCAAAGTCTGTACATTGTCCAAGTCTATACATTGCAACGTGAAGTCTATATGTTGGCTGGCCCAAGTCTATACACTGGCCATCACGAAGTCTATACATTGGCCAGCCTAAAGTCTATACACCGGCCATCATGAAGTCTACACGTTGGCTGTCCCAAGTCTATACACTGGAGCACGAAGTCTATACACTGGAGCACGAAGTCTATACATTGGCCAGTCCCAAGTCTATACGCTGCAACAGGAAGTCTATACATTGGCTGGCCCAAAGTCTATACATTGGCCAAGTCTATACGCTGCAGCGTGAAGTCTGTACGTTGGCTGGCCCAAAGTCTATACATTGGATCCCGTTGAGACGGTGGCTGAGGGTGTACCGGCGAAGGGAGGGAGTGTGCCGCTGAAAGGGCCAGGGGGAGTGTGCCGTTGAAGGCTGGAAGGAGTGTGCCGTTGGAGGCTGGAAGGAGTGTGCCGTTGAAGGGCTACTCTTTTGTTATTTGCTTTAAGGCTTTTCTTTTCTTCTTGTCTTAATTCTTATGTAGTTTCACATAAACTTCTCCCCTTGCCCTGTTCTGTTCAGCCTTTTCCTGCGGGTCGGACATTCAGGCTACCGGGTAGTCGATTAGTTCGGTTCTCGTCATGGTGCCGGCAGTGGCTTGATTAGTTGGAAGGTTCATTGATTATTCTGTTCATTTGTTGCTTCCCTTTTGCCTCTTTTAATGTTTTGTTATTTTCTCCCAAAAATTCGGCAGCATCTCCCCTTAACCCGGGGCGTAAGGGAGATAAAGGGAACGCGCCCACATGGAGTGGCGAAACCCGACAACTGGAGGTGGGCGCCCGGAGGCAACAACACCTTTATAGAACCTCGGAAAATGCGAAGGAAAGGGCTCGGGGCAAGGCCAAGAAGTGTGCTGTTGAGGGCCTGAAGGGTGTGCCGCTGAGGGCAAATGGGTGTGCCGCTGAGGGCAAATGGAGGGGTGCCGCTGAGGGCAACTGGGGTGTACCGCTGAGGGCCAGCGGGGGTGTGCCGCTGAGGGCAACTGGGTGTGCCGCTGAGGGCCAACGGGGGTGTGCCGCTGAGGGCAACTGGGTGTACTGCTGAGGGCCAGCGGGGGTGTGCCGCTGAGGGCAACTGGGTGTACCGCTGAGGGCCAACGGGGGTGCATCGCTGGAGGCCCAAACAGGGCTAGTGTATGGGCTGGGAGACTTGCAGGCCGTTCAGGGAAAGAAGAGGGGAAGTTTAAGGCTAGAGATAGGCCACTGGTAGCTGGGTATTCGGAGGGCAAGTAAGAATCTCCCTCTCTCTTCAAGCCCGTGGGCACGGCAGGTGGCCGTGGAAGGGAGTGAAGGGTTCATGAGGCCAAGGATCATGGGAGAGCGATCATATCAACATGAAGACCCCAAAAACACCGGAGAAATGGGGAGACGGAGGGGAAAGCGAACAACCCCATCAAAAGACCGTGAGAGCTAGCGCAAGCCAATAAAACTCATAGAGAAACCCAAAGAGGGTGATTTTCATTTATGGGGAGCCAAAGGCCAAAGCCCTATATGCACATTACAGAAGAAATGCCCAAGACGAGGCCATGGACAAAGAAAAAAAGAAATCCAAGACAAAGAACGGGAGGAGGAATGGAATACGAAAGGGAAGAAAGCATTGGGGCCTAAAACATTGGCCACTGTCCCCAACCCTCTCCCCCATTACATCGAGCTCTCTCCCTCTCCCTTACTCTTGCTTTTTTCCCGGTGGTCGTCGGAGGGGGCTCCCGCCGAAGCCCTTCTTCTTTTCCCTCTTCTCTTCTTCCTCTGTCTCTTCTTTGTGTGTGTCTCCTGCCGTCTGAGCCCCTTTTTTTGTTGAAGCGGGAGTGGCTTTATACTCCCTGCTGCCGGAGCCTTCGAGCACGGCCGTCGAAGGCGGGAAGTGGCCTTGTGATCATGGGGTTTGACCTCCCCTGTCCTGGGTGTCAGTGGGGTAGCCTGCGTGGCCCAATCCATGGTTGACACCTCATAGAGCTCACTGCGCGCCAAGGATGCGTAGGGCATGGGCAGCATGTCGTTTAGCCGTTGAAAAGGCTTGACGCTGTGCCGTTGGCGGGCTGCACGAGCGTGCCGCTGGGGAGCCAAAACGGCGTGCCGTTGAAGCTCCTGAAGGGCGTGCCGCTGAGTGGCTTGAAGGGCGTGCCGCTGAGGCCTGCTGAGGGCTGTGCCGCTGAAGCCCCTGGGGGTTGTGCCGCTGAACCCCCAAGGGGGTGTGCCACTGAGCACCCACGGGGGTGTGCCGGTGAAGCCCAAAGGGCTGTGCCGCTGAACACCCTCCCTGGGTGTGCCGCTGAAGACTCCTCCTTGGGGCGTACCGCTGAGGCCACCCCCCCGGGGATGTGCCGCTGGAGGCCTGGGCCGTGCCGCTGGGACCCGAAGGGGTGTGCCGCTGGAGAGCTCCCAAGGGCGTGCCGATGAGGCTCCGCCAGGGTGTGCCGTTGAAGGGCTCCTTGGGGCTGGGCGTGCCGCTGAAGGGCTCCCCAGGGGGTGTGCAGTTGAGGCCCCCCGCTTGGGGCTGGGCGTGCCGCTGAAGGGCTCCCCAGGGGGTGTGTGTACCCGGGGCCAATCTGAGCCCCTTGTGGGCACGAGTCATGGCCCGTTTGATTCTCTTTGAGACCCACGGGCTGTGGGGCCTTTTGTGCTTGATTTCTCTGGGGTTTCTTCACTCGGTGCCGTTGCTGACGCGAGGCCGAGCAGGATATCCAGGTATGCATTTTTTGGTGTCCACAAATGCCCCCCACCCACAGGTATCGTAGGCGAAGGATGAGCCGGGCGGTGCCCGCGGGTGTCTTCATCTCTTCTCTCTTTGTCGATGCGCACGGGGTGTCGAGAGCCGACCTGGTTTGTTGATCTCTTTGTCTCTTCATCAGTGCCGACGGGGTGTCGGGGACTGAAGCAGTTTGTTGTCTCTTTGTCTCTTCATCAGTGCCGACAGGATGCCGGGGACTGAAGCGGTTTGTTATCTCTTTGTCTCTTCATCAGTGCCGACAGGGTGTCGGGGACTGAAGTAGTTTGTTGTCTCTTTGTCTCTTCATCAGTGCCGACAGGGTGTCGAGGACTGAAGTAGTTTGTTGTCTCTTCGTCTCTTCATCAGTGCCGCCTGGGGTGTCGGGGACTGAAGCGGTATATTGGTCTCTTCGTCTCTTCATCAGTGCCGACGGGGTGCCGGGAACTGAAGTAGTATGTTGGTCTCTTCATCAGTGCCGACGGGGTGCCGGGAACTGAAGTAGTATGTTGGTCTCTTCATCAGTGCCGACGAGGTGTCGGGAACTGAAGCAGTTTGTTGGTCTCTTCAACAGTGCCGACGGGGTGTCGGGAACTGAAGCAGTTTGTTGTCTCTTTGTCTCTTCATCAGTGCCGACGGGATGTCGGGAACTGAAGCAGTTTGTTGGTCTCTTTGTCTCTTCGCCGGTGCCGACAAGATGCCGAGAACTGACCTGGTCTCTTGGTCTCTTTGTCTCTTCGTCAGTGCCGACAGGATGTCGGGAACTGACCTGGTCTCTTGGTCTCTTTGTCTCTTTGTCAGTGCCGACAGGATGTCGGGAGCTGACCTGGTCTATTGTCTCTTGGTCTCTTCGTCAGTGCCGACGGGGAGTCGGGAGCTGACCTGGTTTGTTGATCTCTTTGTTCTTTTCTTTCTCCTTTTTTTTGAACCACATTACCGATACAAGCGCCCTTTCGGGTTTTTGCCGGTACCGGCCCCCTCTTGCTTTTGCCCACGCGCCCTTTTGGGTTTTCATGTGGCGGGGTACCCAATTTTGCCTGTAGCACCCTTTCGGGTTTTCGCCACAGCCGGGTTGTTGCCATTTTTTGCCCTTGTCCCCTATGTTGGGGCAAGTCCGGCGGGGTATCTCTATTTTTAACCCCATTTTCTTTCCTTTTTTTTTTTGACGAGTGAGTGATATGCGGGCGTCGGCTAGGGCACGAAGCCTTGCGCCGGACGTTAAGGCTTATTCGTCGGCAAGAAGAAAATGCCAGCGCAACGGGAGAATTCACGCCGATTTGGACGTAGGGTCCATCATGGCGATATTGTGCGGAGTGGGTGGCTGGGGCACGGGGCCTTGCGCCGGAAAGGGATTTATTCGTTGGCAAGAGATTAATGCCAGCGCAAGATAGAAGCCTTGCCGATCCGGGCGTAAGGCCCGTGATGGCGATTTTATGTGACGGGCGGTGGCTGAGACGCAGGGCCGCGTGCCATGGACGGGCCTATCCGATGGTAGGGTAGTGACACTATGACAAGGATAGAGCCGCAGGGGTAGAGTCGTCTTTGCTAGTGTGGACGTTCGTCCGACTGGGATCGTGGGGATGGAATGTTCTCCCTGAAGACATTTATTACTCGATCTCATCGACTTACTCCCCTGCGTGTGTGAGCGGATGAGTATGTAAATGCGTGTACATGCATGGGTATGTATATACACCCATATATATATTTAATATCTTTCATATCTATTTTTTTCTTCTATTTTCTTCTTTTATTTTCTCCTCTTATTCATTCTTTTTTTTTCTTCTTTTCCTCCTCTTTTTTTATTTCGTCTCCCTTTTTTTATTTTCCTCTTCGCCTCCCTTTTCCTTCCCCCCTTTTTGAACCTATAAAAGGGGGGGGGGGGCTACTCCGTTCGAAACCACTTGCCTCCTCTCTCTCTCCTTCTGGTGACCGAGCGGGCGAACCCCCCCCCCCTCGTCCTTCTTCTTCTTCTCCGAGGACGACCACCGCCGCCGCCGTCGTCGTTGTTGTTGCTCCGGTGAGGGCACCGCCGCAAAGGCCGTCCCCCCTCTCTCTTCTCTTCTCCTCTTTCCCATCTTCTCCCTCTCTCTCCCTCTTTCTCTTTTCTTCTTCCCTGCACCGTCCTCTCTTCGCCGTCGGGCATGGCGGAGCCCTGGGCTCCGTCTTCTTCTTCTCCTTCTTGTCGGCCTTCCCCTCCTTGCCTTCCCACTATCCTCTTTCTCCTTCCCCATCTCTCCTTCTCCCTCTCCTTTACCGTCATGATGGGGGAGGCGGTCGGACGTCGGTTGTGCCGGCGAGGGGAGCGCCGTAGCGTGCCGGGGAGACTATTTCAAGGCGTGTCGGCAAGGGCCGTTTAGGGCGTGTCGGGGAAGACTCCCACAGGCGTGCCGGGGAAGAGGCCCAGGAGCGTGCCGGGGAGTGGGGCTCTTGGTGTGCCGGGGAGCGCTGTCAGGAGTGTGTCGGGGGGCACACATGGGTGTACCGGTGAGGGCTTATAGGGGAGCGTGCCGGGAAAGATGCTTTTGGGTGTGCCGGGGAAGCCGCGATAGGGTGTGCCGGGGGAGGCTCATGCCAAGGTGTGCCGGGGAAGGGCACTTATGGGTGTACCGACAAAGGGATTCTAAGGAGCGTGCCGGCGAGGGACCACCCTGGGGTGTGCCGGGGAAGGCATCAGCAGGGCGTGCTGGTGAAGGGCCGCTCCGGGGGCGTGCCGGGGAAGCACGCTGACGGGTGTGCCGGTGAAGCCTCAGCAGGGCTGTGCCGGCGAAGGAGGGCACTCGGGTGTGCCGGTGAAGGCATAGAGGGGAGCGTACCGGTCAAGGGGCCAAGGGGGATTTTTTAGCTAAGGAAGAGGACTCCTTTGACCGGCGGACTTCTGGTGTTGCGCCCACCATGCTTTGTTGGGGCCGTCACTCCGTGTGGACACGCACCCGTGTTTTCCTTTACGCCTCTGGCCTAGGGGAAACTCTGCCGAAATTTCGTCAGAAATTGGCAATATCTTACTCATTTGACTTGTAGTGAAGCCCCTTTATAGTTCTTCATTTCCTTTTGCATGTGGCCTATTCTGATCTTTGCTTTGTATATCTTTACAGACAAATGGCTGCCCCAAGTGGTTCTTCTGCTCCTGCTGCAGCTGTTGGTGCCGACCTCATTCCGCGGGGTCCCGTGCCAGCGGTCACTTGGCTCAATGTGGAGGATCTGGACCGCGAGCATGCGGAAATAGCTGCCTTGGCAGAGTCGTCGGGGTCCGACCGAGAGAGCGTGGACTTCGGCCGGCTTGCCAGAGTTGACAGCGGCTTCACTTTTGATCGGGCCACCGGGGAGTACAGGAAAGACTTCCCGAAGGATAGGCATCTCGTCCGATTCCTGAAGCACCTGCGCTCCCGAGAGGGGCGAGACTTTCGCACGATAAAAGCCGTCGAGCGGGCCATCCTGCATGCCCGGGACAATCTGTTGTACAGCGTCCCCAGGAGCATTCCGATGTATCTGGTGGGAGAAGCCCGGGAATGGAAGCCGGTCTTGGGTATTGAGGGAGTGCTGCCGGCTGAAGACAAATTAGTGCGGGCCCCTCAATTTACACCAGAAAAGTGGGATATGTCTGCAGGGAAGGTGCAGGGCGAGCCGCCCCGATTTGGTTTGTTCTTGGCTCCCCTGAAATGGGGTTACAGGGAGGAACCCTTCGTCTTGGACTGCTTGGCCATCAGATTCAAGTATGAACTATCACTGGGCTGGTTCGGGGAGCTGAAGCTTCAAGATGCTCACAGTTTCCGGGAAGGGGCAGTGGAGTTCACTGAATATGTACTGTTCAACTACGCCCCACTGCTGGTTCGGGCCGGCATCTACCACAGCGTATACGCCTCCCGGTATGGCTACCCCATCTCCAAGGGTCTCTGTTGCGGCATGATAGAGGTATTCAGCGCAGAGACTAACACCTTCTACACGGCAGAGGGCGAGACTTCTCTTGACTTATGGAGTCTCAGTCAGCTGAGTGGCTTGCCCATTGACGGGGAGCCTTATGAAGAAGTGTGCCTCCCTGATCTAATCAAGGATGAGACTAACGGGGATGGCTATTATTCTCTTGGGTACTCATACCGGTACCTGATGAAGGCGTACCGGGAGCTGTACCAGTTGTCGCACAAGGGAAAGCAGCCCGCCCGCGGGGACAGGAAGAGGGTGCGCATGCCCCTGTGGCTGGAATATTTTTTAGACGGGTTGAAGCAGTATGAGGAATTCTCGTGCGTCGGCACCGCCGTTGCCCCCAAGAAGCGTGTGAAGCCTAAGCTCGGTGTGAAGATCCCCTGCAGGGGGCGTCGGAGCGGGGCCAACCCAATGGGTGTCGACCCACAGACTCACTGTGCCGCCTATCTCACGTACTGGCTGTGCTCATTTGCCATGCCGTACGGGGATGAGACAGTGATCCGGCCGGATGCCATCTACCCGGCATGTCAGATGGCATGGGGTATCAAGCTGTCACTGTGCCCGGCAACCCTTTGCTTGATCTACAAAGCGCTGGGAGATATCAGCACCCATCAGTTTCCGAGGCAGGCCCGGTATGTGTGCCCACTACATTTCTTCAACGCGTGGGTTTGCTCGCTGTTCCCCGAGTTCACCCCGCGAGTTCTCCAGGATTGGGGACTAATATCGAGGATGCTAGAGTTCGCCAGTGCAGAGCCGGCTTCTACCTCCATGCGGATGTTTGATATTCGGGGTCGGTTGACAACGGTTCCCCGGGATGCGGCTGGCACCATTCATTTCTGGACGCTGGCCGCACATTCAAGCCCCCTTGTGAATAATAAAAGGGAGTGCAAGGATGACCAGGTGGAGAGGTACGTCCACCCCATCAGCCAGGAAAACGTGGTGCGCCCGTTGCTGGAGCCCGAGCTAAGGGATTGGGCGCTGTCCATTCGCCCCAACGTGTTGGTGTTCCGGAAGGGAGATAATGTGCTGCTGGAGCCATATTACCCCTTCCGATTTGGCCGCAACTTTGGATATGATCAGCATATCACTGCTTATCATGCGCAATTCGGCTTGCCCTCGCGGAATGTCCGAGGGGGCTCAGTTGCTGAGCATGCGAAGAGCTGGTGGGACTTCTTCCACCGGGCCGACTCTGCCTCCTTTAGGGTACCGGCCCCAGGTCGCGTTCCCCGAGTGACCCAAGACTACATAAAGTGGTGGAACGCTCGGACGGCCTTCTATCGGTTACATAAGACCGACTGTTGGGATGGGGCCGAGAGGAGGTTCCTCAGCAGGCAGACGGTGCCGGTACTTGACATTGAGCCCGATCATCTCCTTCGGCTCAAAAACAAACAGGAGAAGGAGGTGGCGGCATATATGGCAGCTCGTCGGGAAGCCCGGGATGCGAGGCCGACGCCGAAAGTGGAGTTGCCTCCGGTGGCGAAGGATGACTATAAGAAGACATTGCGGGATCTTTGCCGGATAGGGAGTGATCATCTGGAGCTCATTAACTATCCGCTCCCTATAGAGGAGGAGGGCACCCCCGTGAAGAGCTGGCGTCCGGAGAGAGATACGCTCTGCCCATACCGCACATTCATGAGGCGGGAGGAGAGGAAGCCCGAGAACTATAAGGACACCACGTGGCTATACGTCCTTCTCCGGGTGAACGGACTGAAGATCGAAGATCAGAGGGCCTCCATCCTGGGCAAGCGCCTGCACATCCCGTATTATTATGCCGATGGGCGGGGCATGGACAACTTCAATCTTTTCTGCCACCTCTCCTCGAAGAAGCACGCGGATCTGGCCAGTCTTATGGACCGGTGCCAGAAGATCGAGGATGTGTGCTGGCTCGTTCGAGAGGCGGCGCGTCGGGATAAAGAGCCATCCCTGAGCTACTGGCTGATTACACTGCGACTGTATACTGGCCCTCATGGTACTTGATCTCTTTTTCTTCTTTCATCTTCATCTCTTATCTTTGCGGCCTTTGCAGATAGTTGGATGCTAATCATGAATGCGTGTTTGTTCTTTCTCTTTTCCTTTCTGACAGACCACCCCGATAGCGCACAAATGGCCACGTACCGGAATCTCCTTCGGCTTGTGCAGAAGCCTGCATATTTTGAAGTCGCGCCACTAGCCCCGACTGCGGCTCCTCTGCCCAAGGCAGCGAAGAGGCCCCGGGCAAAATCTCCCGTGAAGAAAGCAGTGGACGCCGCAAAGGTGGCCAAGCAGCGGAACACGAAGCGGAGAAAAACAGAGGCGGCCAAGGCCCCAACCACCATTCCTTCGGCGCCACGGGTCCCCTCTTTTGAGGAATTCGAGGTTGCCCGACCCGAGCCCAGCCAACCTGCCGGTCAGTACCTTCGACTATCGCCGTGTCTTTTAAGTCTCCCCTTTTTTATTTTCCATATTGGAGCAGATCCCTGACACTTGAATATTTTTTTTGTCTCAGCTCCTGTGGAAGATCCCGTGCCCACACCTGTTCCTCACGCGGGGGAGCCAGTTCCTGTGCCCGCGCCTGACATGGGTGAAGCCGTGGCCATAGCAAAGGCGACCCTGGCGGCTGCCCCGGCTCCCTCACCGCAGGCCAAGGGAAGGTCCCGAGCAAAGCCACCTGTTAAGGAGGCATTGGCTGCTGCCAAGGTGGCCGGGCCACAAGCGGCAAAGCGGAGGCGGGATGAGGAATTCCCGGCTCCGACGGTAGCCCCTCCGGTGGCCCCTATCCTATCTTTTGAGGAATTTGAAGCTACCCAGACCGGGCCGAGTCACGAAGCTGGTGAGGTTCATCGGCCGCTGTAGACACGCCATTCCTGACGTCTCCCGAGAAAGTCTCATATTACTATACAACGCCCAGCAACGGCTTACGCATTTTGAATCGCTCGAGTGCTTCCTTTTCTTGGGTCTTCTTCCGCCCTTTTCGGCATCCGGAATCGTCTCGTCACGCCATTCGGACGGCATCAACACTAGTCAGACGCATCAGGAGGTTCCAGAACCAAGAAGGGTGTCTGCCGGGCGGTAGCCAACGCTTGAACTGAGGGCCCGGGTGGGTCTTAATGGGGGCGTCCAGGCCCCTGGACGCCCCCATTCTTTTAATTTTATTTTTCAAAACCCAAAACATAAATAAAAAATAATATATTAATGGAGGCGTCCAGGCCCCTGGACGCCTCCATAAAAACAAATATAAAAAAATATATATATATATATATGCCAGTTGGCATAAAAAGATAAAATAAAATAAAAAATAATATATTAATGGAGGCGTCTAGGCCCCTAGACGCCTCCATAAAAACAAGCATAAAAAATATATAATGCCAGCTTTGGCATAAAAAGACAAAATAATATATTAATGGAGGCGTCCAGGCCCCTGGACGCCTCCATCAACTCCCTCACGGGCGCCGCCCACCGAACGACGGTTTGTCGTGTGTGAAAAAAGCCAAATTATGGAGACGTCCCGGAAGCTGGACGCGCCCATTTCTGAATCACGAGGCGCCGCTCACAAAACCACGCGTTATGCCAAACCGCGTGCGGCCGTCGGCGGTGTTCGGTGGACCTGTTGGAGGCGTCCGGAGCCCTGGACGCCTCCACAAAAATATTCTGAAAAAATTAATAAAAATAGAATAAAATATTAGTTCGGCCCTGATGGAGGTGTCCAGGGTCCTGGACGCCTCCACCCTCCGGAGCCCTATAAATAGAGGCCCACCCCCTCAGTTCTAAGGTAGCTTCGAAGAGATCCGATAGGCTGCCGGAGCCCAGAGGCTACCGGAGTCATTTTCTAACCCGTGGGGTCTTTTGTAGGTGGAGGTTCTGCCGGCTTCTCGGGTGCCCACGCTCGCGAGAGGAAGGTCGTCTTCATCCACCGCGCTTCCACGCCATCCCTACGCTGTCGGAGCTCCGCCGGATTTCACCATCGGCACATCCAATAAGCCAATCCTTTCCTTTTCTTCTTAGTTCTTTTGCATTCATCATCTCGCATCATCTATCCCCCTTCATAAGGGCGCCTCTTCTTATATACTTCTTGCATCCATCATCTCATTTTCCTCCTACTCGAGTCCGAGAGGGGTTTAAAAGACAACACCAACCAGGTGTGTGTCTTGCCATCATTTCGTTATTTTTATCGCAAGGATTTGAATACTACACCTTCATCTTTATAATCCACTCGTTACTTGTTTGTCGTTGTTTAGCAAGGGTACCCAAGGAAAGCCCTCTCCGTCGGCCGGCCGAAGGGGGAGGAAGAAGCAACCCGCCATCTCCCGCTCTTGAGGTAGGCGCGATCACTTTCTTTATTTTGGGGTCTTTCGGCCCCTGGCGATCACATCTTGTTCTCGAGGCCGCGGCGAGTCACTTCCCCAATGGCCGTTTAAATTTTCGTTCTTATATTCTCTTTATATTCTGTTGTATTCTGCTCATATTCTCGAGGCCGCGGCGAGTCACTTCCCCAATGGCCGTTTAAATTCCCGTTCTTATATGTTATATTCTTATCTATTCATATTCTCGAGGCCGCGGCGAGTCACTTCTCCAATGGCCGTTTAAATTTCCGTTCTTATATATTATATTCTTATCTAATCATGTTCTCGAGGCCGCGGCGAGTCACTTCCCCAATGGCCGTTTAAATTTCCGCTCTTTATATTCTCCTTATATGTTGTTATATTCTTATCTGCTCATATTCTCGAGGCCGCGGCGAGTCACTTCCCCAATGGCCGTTTCAATTCTTGCTATTTAATTTCTGCACCATTCCCGTCCCCCCGAGGTCGCGGCGAGTCACTTCCCGCTATGGCCGTTTAACCCCCATATCTTGCTATATTACATTTGTCCCGCTCGCCCCGCCGGAGCAATCTCCCATGGTGGCCCCTTCTCTTTTCTCTTATTTCTGTATTGCAGCAAACAAAAAGAAGGAGCCCGCGCGCTCCGCGTCCTCTTCGCACCCCGAACCGCGTGACGTCGCTCACAGATTGGCGATCACGGTGGGACCTCTACTGCTTCCTTTTGGCTACCCTTGCAAGTTCGGCACCATCCGTACCTCTCCACCTTGGCACCCGCGTGCGCCCCCGTTGTGCTCACGGCAGCACTGTCAGTTTTGATTGGTTGTTTGTTTATTATATGTCTGATATTTCTGTTGTTTTCCCACTCCATATCTCTGTCAGCATTTCATTGCATGCATCCATCCCTCTTTTCTATCCTTTTTTCATTTTTTTGAGGATCACCCTTTCCCGGTGAAGGAAGGACTCTCTGTTTGAGAATTCCTCTCAACGGACTAGAATCTCCTCCACTGGGACCTCCGTAAGTCCCCGACATCAAAGAATCTCCTCTTCGTTCACTGGGCTGGTTGTACCATTGAAGTTCCCCGAAGTTAGTCATTTCATTCGTGGTGAGACGAGAGACCCTAGCTGACACGGCGGTGAAACAAAAATAAACTAGGGTCCCCATTTTGTGTGAACTTCGGATCTCGCTAAAAACACAAAAAAATCATCAAAATCAAAACACAAAAAAGGCGTAAAGGCATCCACTTGTTTGATAATCTGTGCTACCTGCTTGCTAGTGTATGTTTTTGCGTTCTGGGAAAACTGTGAGCATGGCTCACGAGTCTTTTGAGGAAAACCACCCTAGTCGTGGTTTGTCAGCCGACCCGCGAGTCTATGCTATGGACTCGGGTCCTTCTCATGAGCTCTCGCATGAGGTGCAGGTTATTTCCGGGGACACGTCCCCACCACAGGATATCTCTTCCTTACTGGGCGTCCTCGCCAACACGGAGCTTACCTCTGAACAGCTCCGGGCCTTCCAGGCCATTCTGAAGGGGAAATCTGTTTCCCCCATGCCCCAGGAATCAACTCCGACCATCGCACCTCTCCAAGAGTCCGTGCAGGCCATTCCATCTCCTAAGTTGGCACAAGCCATCCAGTCTCCCTCGCTTCAAGGACAAGCGAGCCAACAACCACCCTCATTCCAGTTCCCGTCACAATCTCAAACTCCCGTTGTTCCCCACACACCGCTTCAGCCAGGGCCAACTGTCGGCGGTCCGACAGCTCCCTCCCATTCCGGGTTCCCCCCTCAAGTCTCCGGGAGACAGTTTCTCCCCCAGTGGCAAGTGCCACCTTCACCTCCAGAGGAGCTCACCCAATCGCTCCTCAATAGGTTCAATCGTATGGACGAGCAGTTTCAAAATCTGAGAAGGATGGTGGACGTGAAAGCCACCCCGGAGGTTGCTTTGCCAATCCTTCCCGTCATTCATCTTCCTCCCTCCGAAATGCCCACGTACCGCAGATACAACGGTACCGACAACCCCTTCATTCACCTCAAGGATTTCATGTATGAATCCTCCTAATGGCAAAACGATCAGAGGTCCCTGGCATACCTCTTTCGGAGATCATTGGATGGTCCCGCGCTTGAGTGGTTCTATTCCTTGGAGCCTCGCGAGGCCGAGAATTTTGAAATAGTCCAGAGAAGGTTCTTGCAGAAATATAGGGATAGGGTCGGTCCCTCACTCTCCATTACCGGCCTAGTGGCCGAAAAGATGAAGCCCGATGAGGATTTTGTCCGCTATGCTGATAGATGGAGGTCTCTGGCGGAAAGAATAAGGGATACCCTCTCTGAGCCCGAACAAGTGAAGATGATTGTGTCTAATGCAACCCCACAGTTCAGACACGCCCTGGCCATGAATAAACTTACTACAATGGAGGAACTCTATGAAAGGGCCCGATACATCCAAACCCAGTTAAAAGACTCCCCCATTATGAACATGTTTGAGTCGTCGAAGCCCAAAGTGGTCAGAAAGACTGGCGCTGGTGTCCCGGGCGGAGCCACAGAAGGGGTCGTGACAAATGAGCAAGTGGGTGCGGTCAACAATGCCAACTATGCGGTCAACCCAAGGCCTCCACAAATGCCCCGACTTCCCCTCCAACCAGGTCCTTTCCCTCTTCGTCCTCCACCCAGAAATAATCCACCCCAGGATAATATGCCTCCATTACGCCAACCCCAGCAACAACAACCACAACCTCAGCAACAACAACCACCGCTTCAGTACAACCAAGTTCCACCCCCGGGGAACTATGGTCCCCAACAGCAACAAAGGAGGCCACTCGGTCCCAAGAGAGCCTACTATCCACCATTGCCAGAAACCTTAGCAGACATTTTTAATGCCCTCATGGCATCAAACCAACTCGCCCTACCTAGAGAAAGGCCCGTGTGGCCCCCGAATGTTGATACCTCTAAAAACTGCGTCTACCACAGGCAGCCAGGACACACAGTAGATTACTGCTTCCATTTCAAAGATTACATCCATGATATGAATGATGAACATCAAATAGATTGGGATGAAATGAGACCATACGTCACCGCTCTCAAGGCTAGGAGACCTCCTCAGAGGCCACAGCAGCAGTTACAACAGCAGCAGCAGCAGCAACCACAACAACAACAACAGCCTCAACAGGCCCCACAACAACAGCCCAACATGGGCATAATCCAGAATCCATTACCGGAGCACCAACAGCCCAATCATCAGGTTAACCCCATCTCCTCCTTCCCGGAAGTCGGGAGAGAGCAGGTGTGACACCAGGAAAGTACCTCTATTCTTTCTTCTCCAACCCCATCATCATGCAACCCCCTCGCCTTGCCCGGGTAGCACCTCTCTCTCATCAACCCGCGTCAGTATCGCCTTCACCATTTCCACTACCATTACGCCCTCTCATCCGTACCCCGATCTCCTATCAACCGACACTCTCCACTACGCCTTCACACCCTCTCATCTTCTCTCACTCCCCCACTTTACCATCCACCTCTACCACATTTACCCCTACGCCTTCTAAACCCCTTATCATCCATCAACCATACATAACCCCGTCTTTCTCCACCGTATCACCACTAATGCCTTCAAAACCACTCATTACTCATCGCCCACCTCAAAATCATTGCCCACTTCAAGCCCTACCCACTTCTACTTCGTCTCCACCTCCACCTTCCAGACCCCTTATCCTTCATAATCCACGCGATATCCCCTCTACCTTCACCATGCCTCCACCTAACAAACCCCTCATCAGAATCCCTACTCCCGTCATCACCCCTGCTTCATCGACCATTCCTCCACCACTACCCCTCAAACTTCTGTTAAAACCCACTGCTACCCCCACAGAGGTACAAAAGCCGCAGGCAATGGTGCTCCGGAGTGGAAGGATTTTCCACAGGGTTTTCCCCCACAACAGTCAGAATCTTGAGCAATCTCAGCCAGAGAAGGATGATGGAGAACAACCAGATAGAGCTATCCCTGGAACACAGTATGATCTATTAAAACATTTGGACAAGACGCCTGCTCGGATCTCCATCCTGGAGCTTCTTCAAAGATCCACATCCCACCAGGCAGCCTTAATGGAGTACCTTCAAAGAGTCATGGTTAATGAAGATCTCCCCGTGGAGAAGATTTCGACCGTCCTGACCCCAACAGATACACAACCGGCCATCATGTTCCACAACTACGAGCTCGCTCCCAAGGAAGCTCGAAATATGCATTGTGCATTTCAATAAAAATCAATGGGGTATCCATAAACCCGTGTCTTGTGGACACGAGTGCGTCCATAAATGTGATCTCCATGAGCACTCTTCAGTTGTGTGGGGTCGACGAGGAACAAATAAGACCTTCCTCGATCACGGTCACGGCTTATGACAATAGCAAAAGGCCGCCACAAGGGATGATTATTCTGAAGGTAGAACTAGCCCCCATGTCAATTCCCACGGAATTCCATGTCCTCGACATGGACCCCACATTCAAGGCTATACTGGGTCGCCCTTACATCGAAGCCATGGACGCTGTGCCTTCCACCAACCATCAGTGCTTGAAGTTTCCTTACAATGGGAGGATTATTAAAGTGGTCAGTACACCTGTCCTTCACACAGTGGATGCTATCAACACCTCTCTGCCCTCTGTGTGGCCATCTCATCGGCCCATATTGTCATTACTGGACGTGCGTGATCTATCTCACGTTCCACTAGCACCAAAGGAGCCGGTCAGGACAACCGCAACATCATGTCTCCCTTTTCACTCCAAAGGGTGGGAGATTATGAGGAACATCAGCTACCAACAGGGTAAAGGTCTGGGCGCACAGTTACAGGGTAGGCTCAAACCGCCAAAGGAAATTAGGCCGAACCGCAGGTTTGGCCTAGGCTTCAAAGGACCGTTCAAGGCGGATTGGAAGCCCCTCACATGGACTCTATCAAACCACTTCAACAGAGGGCCCGTTGTTCAGATGGGAGATCACCCACGAGAAGCATATGGGGGATCACATGCTGTATATTTGGCTGAAAAATGTCTGAGGATCACCAAAAGAGGCAAGATCAAAGATCCGGAATGCGAGTGGAATAAATGGTTCGACATACGGGACATTTCCGTTGCACTGGAAAGGATGTTCTCGTCTCCGCAGCCTGAAGGACCACCATTGATTTTCGGAATACCAGAGAATATTACCACTCTTGCCAAGGTTCCAAACTATCCTCGTCCTCGCCAGAAGGACTCTGTCATCGACGGATCTTCATCCGTCCTCAACATTGCCGTCGACGGCTCATTAGCCGCCATCTTCTCCATCCACTCGTCTCAGCCTTTGCTGATATCTTCTTCCTGGGCCAGACAATTATCTGATGATCTTCCCAGATCCCCTTCTCTGTTTACATACCTACGCGGGCTTTTCAACCCGCGCCAGGTCTTCAACCATGATCTGCTCTATGAGCCTCACAATCCTCTAGCCATAACCACTTTTCTCTCTCCTCCAATCTCTTTTCACTGCTTTGTCATTAAAAATGAAAACGAAAAAAAACGTCAATTTTCAAACTCCCCAACAACACATCTTCGTTGAGGAAACATCCTACATCTCCCACGGGTGCGTACCGCCTTGCGGACCACCCGTCCAAGGTTCGATGAGCGACCTTTTCTACCCCTCCTCTGAGGGGTCTTCTCCTGTACATTCTACACCGTCCTCTTCGTCTTCCTCTTCTTCTGTAAATATTGTCAGTCAATCTAAGAATGATAGGCCAAGGGTAGTACCTAGGAAGAAATCCAAGGGTAGGCAGATCCCTCGTCGATTCCTTCTGGATTTAGCCGCCAGGTGTCAAGCCCTCCTTGCCATCCCCCAGTTGCTAGAAAATCCCATCCGGCTACCAGAAATAGAATGTGAGGGCGACTGTGCATTTGATGAAGGGTATGGAGTCTACGAGATCACGGATGAAGAATGCCCCACTGAAGATGAGGGTGAAGAATATGAGGATGCGGCGGGCGCATACGCTAGTGGAATGAGGAGATTCGACGAGCCGTCAACCGCTGTAGAAGAATCCACCAAAGAAGTCAACTTGGGAACTGAGGAAGACCCTAGGATCATCCTCATAAGTGACAACCTACCACCCTCTGAAGAAGAGGCATTAATTGAGGTTCTCAAGAAATATAAGGACACGTTCGTATGGAGCTACGAGGATATGCCGGGTCTGGATTCAACCTTGGTCGAACACCGTTTAACCCTAAAACCAGGGTCCGTCTCGGTAAAACAAAGGTTAAGGCGTTTCCACCCTCAAATGGCTTTGAAAATGAAAGAAGAGGTCGATAAGCTCCACAAAGCCAGGTTCATTAGAGTCGTTCTTTATCCTCAATGGGTGGCGAACATTGTCCCGGTCAGGAAGAAAGATGGAAAAGTCAGGATTTGTATCGACTTCCGGGACCTTAACCGCGCGTGTCCAAAAGACGATTTTCCCTTACCTCACATTGATGTGTTGATTGATAACACGGCAGGCTACGAAACCCTCTCATTCATGGATGGATTTTCATGATACAATCAAATTTGTTTGGCAGAAGAGGATCAGGAAAAGACGTCATTCACTACCCCTTGGGGAACATATTGTTACGTGGTCATGCCATTCGGATTAAAGAATGCTGGAGCTACTTACCAAAGAGCAATGATGGCCATATTTCATGACATGATGCACATATATCTGGAAGTGTATGTGGATGACTTATTGGTAAAATCAAGGACCAGGATGGAACATCCAGAAGTTTTGGCTAAGGTCTTGCAGAGGTCAAGGGAGTTCCAATTAAAAATGAACCCGAAGAAGTTTGTGTTTGGTGTGTCGTCGGGTAAATTGCTGGGTTTCATTGTGAGTAAAAGAGGGATCGAGATAGATCCCGACAAAGCCAAGGCTATCAGGGATATGCCGCCTCCCAAGAATTTGAGGGAAGTCCGAGGTTTAATCGGGAGGTTGCCGTTTATTCATCGGTTTGTGTCCCAACATTCACAAAGGTGTAGACCTCTCTACGAGTTGACCAAGCCAGGAGTAGAATTCCACTGGAATTCTAAATGTCAGAAAGCTTTTGAAGGGTTGAAGGAATATCTGGCTAGTCCACCCGTTCTCATTCCACCTAAACCAGAAAAACCTCTGATCCTTTACGTCTCAGTCTTGGATGACTCCGTGGGAGCCGTCCTCGCACAAGCTGATGAAGAAGGCAAGGAACGGGCAACCTATTACTTGTCCAAACTTCTCAATCCCTGTGAGCAGAAGTACACCGTCATGGAGAAAACCTGTGCTACCCTCGTTTGGGTAGTGCAGAAATTGAAGCACTACTTCTTGGCTCATGAGTTCCACTTGATTGCTCGAATGAATCCTATCAAATTCCTTCTGGAGAAAGCCGTCCTTACGAATAGGCTAGCACGCTGGTAAAATTTTCCCTCTCAGTTCGACATCACCTACATCCAGCAAAAGGTAATTAAAGGCTATGCCATAGCCGAGCATCTCGCTCACCATCCTCTTCCCAAGTTCGATCCCGTCCAATCAGAGTTTCTAGATGAAGAACTAATGTCCGTCAACCAATCAGAGGAGCCAATGTGGACGCTATATTTTGATGGAGCTCTGAATTCTCAAGGGAGAGGAATCGGCATCGCCCTCCTGTCGCCTGAAGGCCTCACATTCCCATTGGCATACCAACTCAAATTTCCAGTCACCAACAATATAGCCGAATATGAAGCTCTTCTAGCTGGCCTAGAACTCGCTCATTCTTTTCGTATCACTGAGTTGCGAGTCGTAGGTGATAGTCAACTCATCCTTCGCCAGGTGCTCACTAAATATCGCACTCGCGATCCCAAACTCAAGCCATACCAAGAACTCACTGCTGCCTTTGCCAAACTGCTCACCAAACTGATCTTTGTTCATGTCCCTCGTCATCAGAATATTCTCGCCGATGCCCTCGCCTCATTGGCATCATCCATAAGGTTCCCTCTAGGAAGATGGTTTGAGTCCATTTCCATCTACAAACTTCACGCCCCTGCAATCGATGATGCTTCCTACGTAAACATCAAAGACAGGATAGCAAGGAAGATCCTACAGGAAGATATCCTTGAGAAGAGGGGAATCATGTTGGCAGAGGCCGAAGAAGAACTGGCTGATGAAGAGAAACCATGGTTCTATGAAATCGTCAAATACTGTCAAGATCAGTCTTATCCTGAAGGGGCCACCACAGAGGACAAGAAAGCCATAAGAAGGGTGGCTCAGAAATATACATTGGTTGGAGGTCTACTCTTTAGGAGGAGCCTTACTGGTATTCTGTTAAGATGTCTTGGTGACGATGAGGTTTGGAAATGTGTAGAGGAGAAGCACTCGGGTGTGTGCGGTGGCCACGTGAATAGTCAGATGCTCGCCAAGAAGATCATTCGCCAAGGCTTTTATTGGCCCACTATGGAAGAGGATTGTGATGTCTATGTCCGTAGGTGTGTCAAGTGTCAACTTCACACCGATAAAATCCATTCACCATCTTCCTCACTTCATCCAATATCCTCCCCGTGGCCTTTCTCCATGTGGGCATTCGACATCATTGGTCCCCTAGGTGATCCCAATTCCCTCACCAAGCAGAAATCTTTCATCCTTACTGCGACGGAATACTTCACCAAATGAGCTGAAGCTGAAGCTTACGCGGAAATCAAGGCATCAACAGTCTGCAAGTTCATCATGAAGAACATCCTCGCCAGATTCGGCGTCCCAAGCACGATCGTCACCGACAATGGGCCACAGTTCATTTCTCAGGACCTATAGGACCTCTGCAAAAGGTACGCAATTGCATTGCATCATTCATCGCCTTATTACCCACAAGGTAACGGCCAAGCGGAGGCCACCAATAAAACATTGTTCAAAATCATCAAAAAAACCTGCGAGTCTAGTAAGTTTTCAGACTGGCCAGAAAAACTTATCGAAGCCCTATGGGCCTATCGCACTTCAATCCGTACCCCCACCGGGCAGACTCCATTTGCCCTTACTTATGGTATGGAAGCGGTAGTCCCGTATGAGACTCTGATCCCTTCTCTCATGGTACAATTGGACGAGGAATTTCTCCTCGACGATCGTTGTAATTCACTCCTCGCCCAGTTGGAACTCTTGGATGAGAAGCGGCTGGCCGCTGCCGAACACGCGCGTGTGTATCAAAATAGACTCGCTCGCTTTTACCAAAAGAAAGTCGTTGAGAGAAAATTCAAAGTCGGTGAGATGGTCGTAAAAAGAATTTTTGTCAAACCTGGAGGGCCGCGTTCTAAGCTCCAACCCAATTGGGAAGGACCATTTGTAATTCAAGCCGTGTACCCTGGCAACGCCTACAAGCTAATCAACGCCGAAGGGACCGAGTTATCCCACCCTTGGAATGGACTTTATCTTAAGAAATACTACCCTTAGCACAAAACAAAAAAAATGATGAAAAGATAAAAACATCAAAAACAAAGAAATATTGAAAACCACTAAAAATATGGAAAATTCAAAATGCCAATGCCTGGCAGTCACCATGTAGTTAAGTCCCTGCATCTAACCTTCATGTTAGGATAGGGCCCATTAAGGCTTGGTAGGCACCGGGTCTTGGTTTGCCAGAACCGTGGAGATCCCTGTCCGGCAACGTCGGCCTATGCTCGCTCGAAGGAAGCCAACATGTGCTCACTTATGTATTTTATTCAAAAAGTCGGTAGCATCACCTACGGTGGAGCGTCACCCAGAAGATCTCCGGAAGCTATAATCATTATTCTTTTCTCTTCGACCAAATGAGACAGTCGGTGCCCTTAAAACGCTGAGCATGAGAAACCGAAACTCAAACCCCAAAGGCAAGAGTAGGATCCATTTCCTCGAGCATCGATCAGAGCACGAGAAGAGGGCAGTGTCCCCGCAGGCATCCGAAAAGGGAGCCCACAAACGTCAAACGACTATATCTCCCTCACAAAAAGAAATACAAAGTCAAAATCAAGAGAAAAGCCTGGTCGTGACCGTGCCTGTTGCGATAAACGGAACCCCTCAAAGCAAAAGTCTGAATCCACAAAAAAGGGGGGGCTGTGGAATGTAAATGCTCGAGATTTGGTCCGAGGTTGTCCGAAAGGAAAGAGTTAATGGGCCCTTATTCGCTCGCCAGGTTAACGGTTTTGCCGATCCTCTCAGGAGGTTTATCCCCCACGCTCTTCCTTCTTCCTCTAAAGATGAAGGTTCGATGGAGTTTCTGAAGGGTGAAAACTGCCCAGGGTCTGCGACCTTACTTTAATATACACATATGGTTGCCTACTTTGAAAAGCAAAAGCTATCGCTGCGAAGGAGTCTCCGTGTTTCTGGCTGGTCAAGACCCCTGTTTACCACCTTGATGTCTTCTTGTTTAACCTCGGGCTTAGGCCAATGCAAGCGCGTCACCTATGGGTGCGACGGCGTCTGATTCCGGGTCAACGTCGCGCAGTTGGTCGTTAGGGTTCCAGGGTGTTCCATCATATACCATCTAGAGTTGTGAGGAAACAGACCCGGGTCGGGCAAATCATTTACCTCGAACACCTTTTGGGTGAATCCCTGTGGTCGGAAGCGACTGGGAGCCTAAGCATGGCATGACGGTATTGTCATCAGGGTAAGTCTTAGCCGGCGGGATCATCATTCGAGGGGTCTAGAGGCCCAAATCAACCTAGATATGCACTTAGGATACCTGGGAGGTTAGTAAGAAACCCCTGTTCTCACGTAGGTTAGGTGCCATTTGGGTGTTTGCCGGGCGTTAGCAACAAAAAAATTGAAATGATAAAAACAACAAAAATAAGAAAAAGAGAAAATGTACATATTTGTGAACAAAAAAAAATCTTTTTTATGATAAAACAACAAAAAATGCCAAATATAAAAAAAAAGAAAACAAATCAATTTTGCATTTTACGTGCAGCATCTCACTTTTTTTAAATACCGCTTGCATTCGTGTGCTTGCCTGTCGCATTTATCATCACCGCATCTTTCCCTTGCCTTCATTAAATAAAGGCTTGGCCCCTTGACCAGTCATCAAGGACAGTCACAGTGACCATTTGCTTATTGAGCAAGGGGCCAAGTCAGAATAGAAATTCTGATTTGTTTGTTTCAGTGATGTGTGCAGGGATCCAAGCAACAGAAGCAAAGGTGAAAACCAAACAAACCAAACCTTATATTTTATTCCAAAAACTAAAAAAATTACATCAAGTTCCACCGTCTCTCTCCGCATTACTCGTCCCACTACTCTCCGGGCAAAACGCTCTCAAAGGTGCTACCCAACTACGAAAAGTGGTACTCCTACCGCTCTGTACTCCTCTTCCTATTCCCACATCCCGGCGTTGATCTACGAAAGCAGCAGAGAAGCTACCAACACGAAAGCCACGCTCTCGTGCTCTTCGATAGCGCTCCTCACCATCTCTCAGCCACTGTTCAGCAAGACCAAGGCTGATTCGGAGTTCGAATAGTTGGGCCTCCATGGCCCTTCGTTCCTCCCTTTCAGTCAATCTGTTGGCTCTTTCTCTCTCTGCGTCTCTTTCTTTCTCTGCACGTTCTCTCTCGCGGTCTTCCCTCTCCAACTGGAGAGTGATCCTCAGTTCCACAGCATCCCTAGAGGAGTCGTCATCAGGATGACGCCGCAGTTCCCTCTCCAGTTCTGCTATCCTAGCCTCCTTCTGCGCAGCTTGGCCAAGCGCTTCTTCCGTCTCCTTTTCCTGCTGAGTGTACCATCTCAGATACACGATAAGGCATAAACAAGGAGAACTCAACACTGAGACTCTTACCTGTATAGAGAGCATCCCTTCTTCCTCCGCAGCACGCTGCGTGGCGTGAGCAAGTTGCTCATGAAGCAAGTCAAGTTCTAAGGTGGGAATCCACAAGCTGGAAGAGGCACCACCTACTCCCATCGCTGGGGAAGCCGCGCCAATCTGGGCATGCTACGACCGCGTGAATTAGCAGCCAACATCTGGAATCTGGGGTTTTAATTAGGACCGTACTGTACACCTACCAAGGTGCTCGTAGCTCCGCGGGCATCACCCAACTGTTGTTCCATCTCTGCCAAGCGAGTTCGTAAATTCGCTATCGTGGCATCCCGGACATCCTGCAGCCTTACGAGTCAGCATTTTCACCAGAAAACCAAGAAAAGGAGAAAGAAGACAAGAGAAAAGGGGAAACCTACCTCCACAAGTTCCCGGGGTTGGAGCCGCTCTGCGTACTTTATCTTATATAGACACAAGTAGTCCTCGCTATCCCGATTCTACAATCATGCCACCCCGTTGCCAGTCTTCATACTGTTCAGGGAACCGCACGCGCCAGTCAATGCAGGTCGCCGGTCCCCGCGTCTTTCTCCCAACGCGAGGTGGCGCAGCTGAATCCACCCATTCTTGAGCCAGTCCCAAAGTCCTCATAACCAATCGTAGCCGAAGCGGCTCGATTTCATTCAGGCAGTGCATCCACAATTCCCGTCCGAACCGGGCACGACTTGCTAGAACCCACGGCTGGTCGGCATCGACCATGTCTGAGTAGGGTCTCCAGTTTACCATCGCTGCAGGGAACTCCTGTAGCTCCCGCCTTAGCACCATCAGTTGGTAAGTTAGGGGTGCCGCACTCATGATGGGTTCCCACCGCCTGGCTAACGGCACCATCACGGGTCGCCAATGTCGAGCTCT
The DNA here is from genome assembly GCA_022559845.1 of Amorphophallus konjac. NCBI lineage: Eukaryota > Viridiplantae > Streptophyta > Magnoliopsida > Alismatales > Araceae > Amorphophallus > Amorphophallus konjac. Next base: position 140,277,508 of record CM040129.1, read on the forward strand.
CCCCATAGGGAGGTAATAATAGCTCCACAGCTGCTCGGCACAGGTCATCAGTACCTTGCAAAAAAATACAAAAAAAATACAAAACAAGCAAAACCAAAAATACCTGGATGAATGGTGTGAAACCACTCACAGCCATCTCACGATCCGCTTCTTGGAACAGGCCTGCAAACAAGTGCGCCAGCATGGCAGCTCCCCAGGCGTAGTATCATACTCTTTCAAGGTCTGACAGCAGCTCTAGGAAACGACATTGGATACCGTCCCCTTTCGAGCTCAGTACCAATCTCCCCAAAAAGAAGAGGAGAAATTTCCTCAAATCTATGTTGCATCTTTCCCAGTTGCCGAAATCTGTGCAGTACACGGCACGGCATCCTATTTTCATTCTTTCCATAAACTCTTCTGAGGATTCGTCGTCCCGCCGACGAGTGTCGGTGAGCCCTAATGCATCCATGAGGGACGCCCTAGCTACCGACCTGTTCGTCCGACCATCTAGGTCTAAACCCAGTAACTTCTGGGCACCTTCTCGGTAGTCCGCGTAAGTGACTCCGGTCACTGCCTCGCCATCCACCTTGAGACTCGTAATTCGGACCACATCTTCCAGGCTGGGCACCATGTGCCCCCAGGGCATCAGGAATGCCCGACTCACTGGGTCCCATCTCTCACACAAGGCTTGGATCAGGACTAGGTCGAGCTGGATCGGCTCGATCCGAAGAAAGGTGCCAAAACCCATCACGTCTAGCCTGGCCTTCTGAAAATCCGGGAGACCCCTGTATGCGGCCACTGCTAACTCCCATGAAATTTGTGATTTCATCACACTCTACGCATGCAGGAAATGGAGAGGAGGTTTGGTCAGAAAGAAAGGAAGAAAAAGAATGAGAAAATGGCTGAAAACTTGGCTTACGAGTTGTGATTGGGCCCTTTCGCTGAAGTGCCCTTCGAGGTCCGAAAGCCTCCTGGAACTACTACCACTGGATCTGCTTCTCTTCGAGGAGTGGGAAGATTCGCCCTCCATCCAACTCTCAGAATTTTGAACTCCTCCTCTCCCGTGAGAACTTGTGCTCCTCGAGTTAGCTCTCGATATACCAGGGAGGATAAAAGGGACACGAATTTATAGAAATGAAAGGAGTACAGGCCAAGATTGCCTCCATCACCTTTAATGATAGCCCTCATGATGAGGCACCTGCCATGCGATCCCATGTATCACTTCACCGCTCGCACAGGGTGATTGATTGGACGAAGAATATGACGACTAGCACTCTATGTTGTCTAGGGATACCCTATCATGTTTTGGAGACGTCCGCAAAATTTGACGCAACATCCGGGAGAGGGAACTAGGGCCGTCATTATTGACTTTGACGGCAGATTCCCGTGGAAAATGGTCACAACAAGACGCGATTCTCTGTTTAGGGTGGAATATCGGCAGACCCATCACATGGGAACAGTGCGAAGGAGAAGAAGTGTAGGGAAGAAGGAACGCACAAGAGAATAAACGAGCATCTGAAAATCAAATCACTCCCTTCATAATTCTACATGAGCTGTCAAAAACATCATAAACATAAGGAGGAGGCGAGTCCACCAGCTCGACGATCCTCACCATCACCCATCTCTCTGGGCGCTCCCCTCCTCTCCCCTGAGGTGCGGGTCCCTCAGAAGCCTCTGGGATCCTCGTGCAGCAGCACCTGCCTCGCCTCTTGGCGCCTGCTCCGCAGCAGTGACTCGCTGCTCCTCCCCTGGCGTGGTGAAGAAGCCACTAGCGGCAAAGCGACCAGACTGGCGCAGTCGCTCCCCGAACTCTCGCGCTCTCTCGTAGCGCGTCTCCATCCCTCCTAGCCTCTGCACGACGGCCTGAAGGCCTAGTTGGAGCTCCCTCACTTGGGCCTCCAAGGCCCTCCTCTCGGTCTGATCCTGATGTCGCTCGGACCTTCTCTCGGTTTTCTCCCTCTCTGCCTCTCTCCTCATCATCTGCAGAAGAACCCTTAACTCCAGGATGTCTGGAGAAGGTCTCTCCTCACCGCGATGTCGCAGCTCTGCTACAGTCGCCACCCAGGCATCACGCTCCTCTTCCGCCCGGGCCGCGTGGGCCACCGCATCGGTAAGTTACTCCCGGAGGGAGGCAATCTCGAGAAAAGGGGCCGAGGAACTGGAAGATGCGCCACCAATCATCCCCGCCGTCGCTGTCTGCTGGGCACGCTGGAACAAAATAAACAACGGCCGTCAGTGAAACTCCAAAATCTGAAGATAAAAGTGCGGCACGTAACTTACCAGGAGCGACAGCTCATGTTGAGCGACTGCCAGCTGCCGCCTAGCCTCTGACAGTTGGGCGCGCGAGCCGCCGATGCCACGCGTGCCCCCAGCTTGGGGAAGCCCCGCATAACTCTCTCTCTACCGCCGCAGGAAGTCGGCGCTGTCCTACACCAATACACTCCCTTGCTGTCCAGGGAGACGTACGTGCCAGTCCTCGAGCCTCGCCTTGCCGCGGCTCTCCCTCTTGACGCGGCTCGGCTCGTCCGCACTCGCCCACTCATCGGCCAGGCCCGGGGTCCTCGCCATGTCCTGCACCAAGAAAGGGGTCCCACATCAGTCAAAAAGAACGCGTCCCCTGTCTTGGACGCGTCCATCATTTAAGTGCAACACTCGCCGAACCCTTTCCCCCCTCGCACGGCTTGCTTCAAAACTCAAAATGGATCAAAGAGGGGGAAAACCAAGCACCTACTAGACCGTGTTCACCTCCCTCCGTGACATCGGGCCCCTCGGGTCCCTCGGGGGCCCGAAGCGGCCCTTCCTCCTCCATAGACGCCGTTCCGTGCTCTGGCGCGTCCCTCCTTGGGCGAGGGGTCCCACATCCCTCTCCGCCTTCGCCGTGGTCCAGACCGCCGAACTCCATCGATCGAGGGGAAGAAGACAAAGATAGGCAAGCAAGTTTCGGCGGAAGGCGGGCTCGTTTGCGGGTAAGGCACGGAAAAGAAAGGCCACCCGTCGCTTTAAATTTGAATTCGAGGATTAAGACACATCCTCGCGCTTGGACGCGCCCAAAAGAAAGCGAAAAAAAAAGGGGGAACAAAAAACCCTCCATGCAAAGTAGTTCCCTCCTGTCCAGGGCAAAGTCCCGTGAAGCGTGAACAACGTGGTGTGAAAGAAAGTGCAGGAAGGAAAAGGGCACACAACAAAAGGAACCACACGAAATCCATTTCATACAAACAGTCAAAAGTACATCATACAGTGAGGACGGTGGGGTGTACAAACAACTCTCTAACTCTCACCACCACCCTCCTGGTCATCTCTCTCCTCCCTCCTCTGACGGGGATCCCTAGGGGGCCTCTGCGACCTCTGCGAACCCTGAGAAGCCGTGCTCGCCTCTCCAGGTGGCACCATGCCAGCCTCCAAGGTGCGGCGACGCTGCTCGGCCGAAGAAACTAGAAAGCTGCCCACAGAAAAGGAACCGGACTGACGAAGTCGCGCCCCGCGCTCCTTCGCCCTATGATACCGCTCCTCACTCTCCCGAAGTCTCCCCTCTGCCGTGCCAAGACTCAGCCGGAGCTCCGACACCTGGGCCACCAGAGCTCTCCTCTCATCCCAATCTCGATATCGCTCTGCCATCCTGTACTCCCTTTCTTTCTCTATGGTCTCCCTATCCCTCTCCCTCTCTCTCTCTACGGTCTCCCTATCCCTCTCCCTCTCTCTCTCCACGGTCTCCCTATCCCTCTCCCTCTCCTCTCTCTCCCTCATCGCCTCTCTCCTCGACAGCTTGAGGGCGATCCACAGATCCACTACGTCGTGAGGAAGCTCCTCTGCCTCCCGTCGCCGCTCCTCCTCTAGCTCCGCAATCCGGGCGTCACGCTCTGCCACCCAGGCATCGCGCTCCTGCTCAGCACGAACAGCACGGGCCAGGGCCTCCCGAATCTCGGCCACCTGTCAAAGCACGCATGCACCGTAAGAGAACAGTGATAGAAGGAAAGCAGCTAGAAGAGGGTTAGTGCCAAGCAAGCACTCACTCGAGCCTCGCGGTCACGCTCGGCCTCCTCAGCCCGAGCCATCGCATACGCCAGCTGCTCCTGGAGGGCAGAAACCTCCGGAGGAGGGCCCCGCGAACTGGAACTCGCTCCACCAGGCGTCCCGGATTCTGCTGTCTAGTGGGCCCGCTGAAACACGGGGCAAACGTCAGTCAAAGGCTAAGCATCAAAAATCTAGGTCACAAAAAAAAATGCATTGCATAGACTCACCAGGATCTCAAACTCCTGTCGGATGGCCACTAACTGCCGCCTGGCGTCTGCCAGCTGGGCCCGCAGGTCGGCAATCATGTTGTCACGAGCATCCTGCATTGCACATAAGTTACTGCCACATGCATATACATATAGAAGGGTGAAGCAGTTTCATTTCACTTACCCCTGCCATACCACCCAAGGAGAGGCGGTCCCCGTACGTAGCTCGATATCGTCTCATGTAATCTGTGATGTCCTGTACATGGGATACCACTGGGACCCCGCCCTACTGCCAGTCCTGGTACTGTGCTGGGAAGCGCGTACGCCAGTCCATAATCTTCACCTTCCCCTTGGTCTTCCGCCCGATGCGGGCCGGCTCTTCTACATCAACCCACTCCTGGGCTAGCCCCAACGTCCTCATAACCAGCCTCAGCCGAAGCGGCTCGATCTCGTTCAGGCAATGGACCCACACGTCCCGCCTGAAACGAGGAAGACCCGCTACAACCCAAGGCTGGCCAGCGTCGCCCATGCCCAGGTAGGGTCTCCACACCACCTACATCATCATACATACATCATATTAGTTGCCATTCAGTCACATAAGAAAACACAAAAAACCATACGCATCATACCATGGCCTCGGGATACTTGCTCAGCTCCCGACGAAGTGACACCAGCTGGTAGCCGTGGGGTGCTGCAACCACGACCGGCCTCCACCGCCGCGCCAGAGGCACGGCCCTCCTGTTTCCATGCCTAGCCCTCCCATCGGGAAATAGTAATAGCTCCACACCTGCATCCATCATACATCATTAGTACAATAATTGCATATTTAACTGTGGGAATGCATAAATAAAATGTTTACCTAGAGAAAAGGTGCGAAGCCACTGACTGTCGTCTCCTTCTCCGAAGTCTGGGAGAGATCAACAATCAAATGGGCAAGCAGAGCCGCCCCCCACGCGTAGTGCCCCACTCTGTCAAGGTCCGCTAGAATCCCGAGGAAGCGACAGTGGATGCCATCCCCCTTCGTCCCCAGCAGAAGGCGGCCCAAGAAGAAGAAAAGAAACCTCCGGAGGTCTAGATCCACCAGCTCCCGCTCGCTCGGGTCCTGGGTGAAAGCTGCACGGGCATCTCCCTCCAGTCGTGCCAGAAACTCCGCTCCAGTCTCGCTGACCAGCTGGCGCGGGTCGACGAATCCGAGTGCCTCCATGATCTCCACTCGGCCGACTACCCTGCTGTCCCTGTCAGTCACGCTCGTCTCTAACCACAGCAGGTCCAGGGCACTCTCTCGGTAGTCAGGGTAGGTGACCCCGCTGACCGCCTCTCCGTCAACTCGTAACCCAGTGATCCGAGCCACGTCCTCTAGTGTCGGCACCATGTGCCCCCAGGGCATCAGAAACGCCCGGCTCGGCGCGTGCCACCGCTCCCTCAATGCCTGGATAAGAGGAAGGTCGAGCCGGAAGGGCTCGATCCTAAGGAAAGCTCCAAAGCCCATGGCGTCCACACGCGCCCTCTGTAAGTCCGGCAGCCCACGGTATGCTGCCACCACTAGGGACCAGCTGATCCGTCCTTTCATCACACCCTGCACACCACAAAACTAATAAAAAATACATCACATCATGAATAATATTAAGCAATAACACTATATATTCTACTTATTTATCTTATCTTTAAAACATTTTAGGATTTTTATGGAGGCGTCCAGCACATTGGACGCCTCCTCTCTATTTTTCCTTATTTTCTTTATAGAAAAACCCAAAACAAAAAATATATTAATAATATATATTATTATGGAGGCGTCCCAGGTCCTGGACGCCTCCTTATTTTTAAAATCCTATTTTATTATTTACGTAAATAAAAAAATAAACAAAAAGAAAAAGAAAATGTGGAGGCGTCCAGGGCCCTAGACGCCTCCTTTCCCTCACTCCCCGGCCTTCTCTCATAGCCTCTCGCCCGTCCGTTTAGCATATTGAACCACAGAGTGAGAGTTCCGAAGGGCTTACCGGGTCATGATCGTCCTCTCCCACGTCGCCAGCGCCCGCAGCGGCCTCTGCGGCCAGAAGAGGCACCTCCATCTCCTCCTCTGCAGCAATCTCCTCTGCTGCATCCTCCTCTGCATCATCCCTCAGCCTCCTCGGACGACGAGCCCGTCGTTTGCGCTTCTCTCCACCCCGGCTCGGGCCTCCTTGCTCCATTGGGACTAAGAATGGGTCATCTGGTTTGACGGGGTCGTCAGAATGAACAGTACAAGTGAGCAGGGGGTGAGGCCCCCCATATATATAGAAACCACTCTGATTGGGGCGTCCAGGTGCCTGGACGCCCCCACCTTTTTTTTATTTTTTTCAAAATTCAAAAATTAGGGGCGTCCAGGCGCCTGGACGCCCCCAAAACAAAAAACTAAAAAATAATAAATAAAAAATTAGGGGAGTCCAGGACCCTGGACGCCCCCAAAAGAAAAAACCAAAAAAATAATAAATAAAAAAATTAGGGGCGTCCAGGACCCTGGACGCCCCCAAAACAAAAACTTAAAAAAAATTATAAAAAATTAGGGGCGTCCAGGCCCCTGGACGCCCCCATAATAAAAATTTCAAAAAAATATATAATAAAAGAAAAAAAAAGAGATAAGCGTATGTATATAATCCAAACAAAAGAAACAGAAAAAGAAAAACCACAAAAAAAAGATAATAATAATTAAGGGGACAAGGGTCTAAAACATCTATGCTCAGATTTTATTCCATCAGAAAAGCAGAATAGGCTACATCAGGGGCTTAGACGCCTTAGGCCTTAACTTCCCCAGTTCGATTACATAAGCCCTCCACAGCTCACATTTTTCCCCCACGTGCGCTAAGGCCTTTCCCGCAACACTTGTCTTCCAGGGTGCTTTGACGGCCTTCGCTTCCTTCGCATCCGCTTCAGTACCCAACTCTCTCTTCTTCAAAGGAACGATGCCAGTCGATAGTGGGAACGAATGGCGTGGAATGCCGACTTGGAGGCAGCATCGATGCGCGTTATAAAGGACAAACTCGGTCGCGCCGATCAGTTGAAGATCAACTTCGGGGGAAGGCCTCATGAGGAGATCAAGCGAAAGCAAACATGCCGATGCGCAAGTAAAGCAGCCTTGTGTCACGGTGCGGAAGTGAGACCGCCAGTCTTCACGTTTCTTCAGCCACGGAACGCGGTTCACTACAGTACCACCGAACCCTAACACGTCGGCTATGTGATGAAGAGGCCTTTGTTGAAAGAGCTTCGAAGCGGTTGGCATTCCCTCACAGTGATCAAACTTGAAATGCAAATCCAGCCAGCAACTCAGGACAAGTGCGCAACCAAAAGGAGGCTTACCCATGCTCGAGGCAGTAAGGCCACTATACAGGTAGGCGAGGACAGCGGGTCCCACCCTCTTTCCACGCCAGATCCCGTAGATAGCACTCAGTTGGTCTTCCTCCACCATGTTGTCGGTATAAGGAAACAAGAGAGCACCCGCCAGACAAATGGTGAACCCCTTCATGATTCCCTCCAAATAGTCATCGTCTGGTGACCCTCTCAGGGCGTCCATGACCCACTCCGCAAGCTTTTGGAGATCGATCCCCTTTTGAGTACGGACCTTTCTGGCTGCGTCGGGCGGCATGAAGCTTCCAAGAACGCTTTCGGAAGTCCCCCGTGTCAGCATCCGCATAGCCTTCACCATCCCGTCACTCTTGAATTTCTTCAATCCGAGCAGAAGTTCCACCTCCTCGAGGAGGATGGTCACCTCGAAGGTCGGGAAGATAAAAGTATGGGTCTGGGGATGCCAGATCTCCACTAGTGCGCCCATAGCCGCCCAGTCCATACGAATCTTCTCGTAGTGTTTGGCATGAATAAGGAGCCCCTGCAGGTGCCACTTCGAGAGTATGGCCCTCATGCCGATGGAGATGTTGGAAGTTAGCTTTGAAAGCCATGGCAGTTTGGAAAACTTCCTCGGGCCTGGGAAGAGTGGATATGGCTGGAAGAGAAAAGAAAGAAGAAGAAATGAAGGAAGTAAGAAGAAGGCTCACGTGGAAAAATTTGAAAAGAATCAGCTTACCATATGCGACATGATCGTCCCACTCAAATGGCCCTCGAGGTCGGAGAGTCGCCTGATCTCGCTGCTAGGCCTGCTCCTCTTCATAACGCGGGAAGACTCTCCTTCCATCCTGAGATCTCTAGATTCTCCTCTCTTTCCTCTCCTGAGCTTCCAAAACCCACCTTGGTGCTTTTGAATGAACTAGCCTAAGGGGAGTTCTTATAGGAAGGGAAGATCGCTACAGGACGGAACATGTCACATCGGTGGTCATTGTCAAGATTTTATCTGGATCTCCTTTGTACTGTGGTGCGATTCTGCTGTGATTCTGCTACTTTCTGATGTTGCTAACCTTTGCTAGTCTGTGCAGGTTTTACTAACGGACGTCTTTGTCCTGTCTCCTGTCCCACCTTTCAATGGTTGGTCTCACCATGTCATGCATCATAGTATACGATACCTACGCTACTAGAACATGTCAAGGACCTTGCGGCCCGAACAAATCTGGGATTTGAGTTCCCCTTCAACAAAAATAGTGATGATCCCGGAAGAATTTAGGTTGTACGGATAGGCCGTTAACTTGTGGTAGCATGGGGACGACGGTTCCATTCAGTGAGTTGGTGCGCGGATAAACGGGCCCCAGCCCAGTGTCGGCTCACCGGATCGGTATCCTGACCCGTTCTTAACAAGTTGACAATATTATCCTTGGCTATTTTCTATTTTAGTTTGTTTTAAATTTTTATTTTAACCCAGCATGCATTCATATAGGACTTTGATTTATTGCGGAAGATCATTCAAGTGATTCGATTGTGAAAGCCGTTGTGTTTCAATTCCTACAAATATGAGATATTCCACTCCAAATGAAATAACTGAGTTTCCTTGAAACGGCCCTACGCTGCTCTTCCAAAAGTGACCCTTGTTTGGACAGACCCTCAGATATTTCTTTACTTTTTACCTTGTTTGACCCACCTTGGCTGCAGCACTTCCACATTGGCTGGTAACCGCTCCCAAAGGTGAAACCTGCAGGTTTATGACCCAGGTACTTCCACACCGAGAAGTTGGTCTCCTTTATTTTTCGTGTCTGAGTGCACATTTCACCCTCCTTTATTTGATCTCCGTCCAAGCAACCGTCAAGACTTGAAAGACCTCCTTCAAGATCGCCTCATTGAAACTTCAGGAAAAATTTCAAACAGTACGTCAGAAGCGTGTCTCATCACACCTTGGCATCAACTTATCACTCCGCTCCCACTTCATTTCACTCCACTTCGATACCATTCCACTACGTGTCGCTCCCTTGTAAAGCAGACGCCAAGGCGGGGCAGCTGTAGACACGCCATTCCTGACGTCTCCCGAGAAAGTCTCATATTACTATACAACGCCCCGCAACGGCTTACGCATTTTGAATCGCTCGAGTGCTTCCTTTCTTGGGTCTTCTTCCGCCCTTTTCGGCATCCGGAATCGTCTCGTCACGGCATTCGGACGGCATCAACACCAGTCAGACGCATCAGGAGGTTCCGGAACCAAGAAGGGTGTCTGCCGGGCGGCCGCCAACGCTTGAACTGAGGACCTGGGTGGGTCTTAATGGGGGCGTCCAGGCCCCTGGACGCCCCCATTCTTTTAATTTTATTTTTCAAAACCCAAAATACAAATAAAAAATAATATATTAATGGAGGCGTCCAGGCCCCTGGACGCCTCCATAAAAACAAATATAAAAATATATATATATATATGCCAGTTGGCATAAAAAGACAAAACAAAATAAAAAATAATATATTAATGGAGGCGTCCAGGACCCTGGACGCCTCCATAAAAACAAGCATAAAAAATATATAATGCCAGCTTTGGCATAAAAAGACAAAATAAATAAAAAAATAATATATTAATGGAGGCGTCCAGGCCCCTGGACGCCTCCATCAACTCCCTCACGGGCGCCGCCCACCGAACGACGGTTTGTCGTGTGTGAAAAAAGCCAAATTATGGAGACGTCCCGGAAGCTGGACGCGCCCATTTCTGAATCACGAGACGCCGCTCACAAAACCACGCGTTATGCCAAACCGCGTGCGGCCGTCGGCGGTGTTCGGTGGACCTGTTGGAGGCGTCCGGAGCCCTGGACGCCTCCACAAAAATATTTCAAAAAAATTAATAAAATAGAATAAAATATTAGTTCGGCCCTGATGGAGGTGTCCAGGGTCCTGGACGCCTCCACCCTCTGGAGCCCTATAAATAGAGGCCCACCCCCTCAGTTCTAAGGGAGCTCGAAGAGATCCGATAGGCTGCCGGAGCCCAGAGGCTACCGGAGTCATTTTCTAACCCGTGGGGTCTTTTGTAGGTGGAGGTTCTGCCGGCTTCTCGGGTGCCCACGCTCGCGAGAGGAAGGTCGTCTTCATCCACCGCCCTTCCACGCCATCCCTACGCTGCCGGAGCTCCGCCGGATTTCACCATCGGCACATCCAATAAGCCAATCCTTTCCTTTTCTTCTTAGTTCTTTTGCATTCATCATCTCGCATCATCTATCCCCCTTCATAAGGGCGCCTCTTCTTATATACTTCTTGCATCCATCATCTCATTTTCCTCCTACTCGAGTCCGAGAGGGGTTTAAAAGACAACACCAACCAGGTGTGTGTCTTGCCATCATTTCGTTATTTTTATCGCAAGGATTTGAATACTACACTTTCATCTTTCTAATCCACTCGTTACTTGTTTGTCGTTGTTTTGCAAGGGTACCCAAGGAAAGCCCTCTCCGTCGGCCGGCCGAAGGGGGAGGAAGAAGCAACCCGCCATCTCCCGCTCTTGAGATAGGCGCGATCACTTTCTTTATTTTAGGGTCTTTCGGCCCCTGGCGATCACATCTTGTTCTCGAGGCCGCGGCGAGTCACTTCCCCAATGGCCGTTTAAATTCCCGTTCTTATATTCTCTTTATATTCTGTTGTAATCTGATCATATTCTCGAGGCCGCGGCGAGTCACTTCCCCAATGGCCGTTTAAATTCCCATTCTTATATGTTATATTCTTATCTATTCATATTCTCGAGGCCGCGGTGAGTCACTTCCCCAATGGCCGTTTAAATTTCCGTTCTTATATATTATATTCTTATCTAATCATGTTCTCGAGGCCGCGGCGAGTCACTTACCCAATGGCCGTTTAAATTCCCGCTCTTTATATTCTCCTTATATGTTGTTATATTCTTATCTGCTCATATTCTCGAGGCCGCGGCGAGTCACTTCCCCAATGGCCGTTTCAATTCTTGCTATTTAATTTCTGCACCATTCCCGTCCCCCCGAGGTCACGGCGAGTCACTTCCCGCTATGGCCGTTTAACCCCCATATCTTGCTATATTACATTTGTCCCGCTCGCCCCGCCGGAGCAATCTCCCGTGGTGGCCCCCTCTCTTTTCTCTTATTTCTGTATTGCAGCAAACAAAAAGAAGGAGCCCGCGCGCTCCGCGTCCTCTTCGCACCCCGAACCGCGTGACGTCGCTCACAGCCGCCTACGTCGTCCGCGATCGATTTGCCTCCTGGGTTGGCCTCGCACTCGCGTATGGCGACAATGCGTTTCTTCTTTGCGGGCGGCACAAAGGAACCGGCGCCCGTGTCAGTCCCGGGCGAGGGCAGGGCTGCAACTCCCGAGAAGGCTTTGCCCGTCGAGGAAGCCCGTGGGTCATCCTGGGCTGTAGGGGCCGAGGAGGGTATTTGTCTTTGTCGGCCTAAATGACTTCTTTGTTCTTTGGGAGCCGACTGGATTTGATGTAATCCACCCTTTTCTTCTTCGTGACAGGCACAGCAGAGGTAGTCGCTGACTATTCGGGCCCCGCTTGCAACTCCCGACGACGTGTCTATATGTGAGGAAGAGGCTGAAGTCCGGCGTACCGGCCTCATCTAGCCCGAGGGAGGGTGCGCCAGCCATTGACCTCGAGGTGGAGGCCCCTTTGCCGGCAAGGGGAGAGCCTGCGGCAATCGGGTCGTCGTCGGGCGAAGAGGTAGACTACAATTATTCCTCCGATGAAGCGGTTCCTGACGAGGACGTGTCCGGGGCATCGGGGCCGCCCAAGCCGGTCTTTGGGGCCCCCTTACTTGCTGGCTCCCCGAGCTTTGTGGGGAAGACCACTGTAAGTGTGAGCTTGCTTGGGCCGGCTCCTTCCTCTCCTTCCTGGTTACCTAATGACCTTTTCTTATCAATTCCGGGTTTCAGGGGCTTGACTTGCCGGAGACTGTGGAAGAGGGTACCCCAGTTGCGCCGATCGACCGTCAGGTGGGGGTCGATGTGAGCTCGGGCAAACTAGCCCTTCTATTCGAGGCTCTTGATCAAGAGTCGGCCGCAGGGGCTTCAAGTGTTTCGAGGCAGCGGCCGAGCCTCTGGAGGAAGGAGAGATCGCGCCCGCTGACCGCGTCCTCACGGTGGCCGAGGTAAGCAGGGTTTTATGGCTCTTCCCACTTCTCGTCCTTGCGTAATTTATTCCCGGCGACGGGCGGCTAACCGTATTTCATGTGGGCAGGCGGTGTCGACGACCGGGAAGATGTCTGGCCGCTCTCGCAAGGCAATCGCCAAGCGGAGGCCGATTACCGGTCAGCAACCAGCGGGGGGACCGATTCCGGCATCTATTCAGGAGGTGGAGACTCTTGCCGTGCTCGTGCAGGCAGGAAGCGTTCCCCACCTATTAGTCCCACTTCCACCTCTTCCGAAGCTGCCGGCCCAGATGGAGGACCCGTTCCTGAGACAAATATTCGCGGGGCTCCGTGCACATCTGGAGGGGTCCCAGCCGCGAAGGAGAAGTTCATGGGTGACTACTTCGGGCCCAGCCTTACTTGAAGCTCCTCCTCTAGCCGGAGCAGCGACAGCCACACCCCTGCCCCTTGGAGTGGTAGAAGCGAGTCAGGCGGAGGCAGAGGAGGCAGGGGAGCTCCAAATAACGAAAGTGCCGGAGGCTTCAGCAATGGTCTCGTCCACTCCCCGGGCAGTGGCTGGCCAAGGGTCTCTGGTTGAGCTACACCGACCAGGCGGTTTGACCCTTGCCCTTCCTTCCTCTTCAGCGGTAGTGGACGCTGACCTGTGGGCAGAAGTGGACAACACCGTGGAATTCACTCCTCCGGTAGTGCCCTCAATCAGCCATATGTCATCAGAAGCGCCAGTCCGTCAAATGCTGATCACTCTACGGACCATGCTCCTTGCCGACCCTTCTCTGTCGTATCGGGAGGTGCACACCATAGTGACGCAGTTGACTGGGGCGTTGCAAGTGCTCAGCTGCCCGCTGGAGGAATGGTCACGGCGGGTTCTGCTGTTGCTAAAATATGTCAAGCGCCGCGAGTTCCTGGAGACCCAGGCTCCCGGCGAATGTACCGCCCTTGACGCTCAGGCAGACGAGTACCTGCAGACCTTAGAGGCCCGACGCCATAATAGAGAACGCCATGGAAAGGCCTTGGAGGAAGGCGAGGGCAGCGTCCGTTCCTTTACGAGCCGGATCGAGAAGCTGGAGGGCTACCTCGCTGCGGCTAAACTCGGCCTTGCCGAGGCGGAAAGGACGGTGGCCAAGGAGAGGGAAGCTCTTGCCGTCGCCGACGTTGAAATGGTGTCCGTCGAAGCGGAGCTCGCCCGTCTTGAGGAATTGAGCGGCCGACTGTGCGATATGATGAACTTCCCTTGCGTCGGGATCCTCCCTCTCGAGGACATCTTCAGGGACATCGACTAAGCGGTGCATCCCTTAATTCCTTTTTCTTTTCTTTCGAATGTAACACAGGGGTATGCCCCGCAGCACATGTAGTCTGGTCCCTTTTCTGAATAGAGCAGAGCATTTATGATTCCACGCGTTCTTTGTGTATGCATTCGTCCCAGAGGGAGCTTTCTTACCCTTCTTTCTCTTCTGTGCATATTGTTTCCTTCTGCCTCTTCCCTTGCTCTTGTATCTTTTCCCCCTTTTTGTGTTGAGACCAATTGGCGGGGTATGAGTCTTTGCGAGGATTCGCTTCGGAAGGACCAGGCAGGGACCCATGTCAGGGTACAGGAGAGTGCTCGCCTTCCCAGGGGGAGGACGAGGGGACCACTCCACCATACCGAATGGGCAACTCCCTGGTTTTGCCGCAATATTAGAAGCGCGTGCTGGCCTCAAGCGGGGGCCTCGGTCAGAGACCGGACTTCTCGTCGTCCAGAGGGGACGGAGAGAAGAGTTTGTTTAGTCAATGACCCGGACGGGAGGTCCGAGCCAAAGGGGTACTCATCGCCCGGGGAGGACGGAGAGAAGAGTTTGTTTAGTCAATGACCCGGACGGGAGGTCCGAACCAAAGGGGTACTCATCGCTCGGGAAGGACGGAGAGAAGAGTTTGTTTAGTCAATGACCCGGACGGGAGGTCCGAGCCAAAGGGATACTCACCGCCCGGGAAGGACGGAGAGAAGAGTTTGTTTAGTCAATGACCCGGACGGGAGGTCCGAGCCAAAGGGATACTCACCGCCCGGGAAGGACGGAGAGAAGAGTTTGTTTTTTACTTTTAGTCAATTTTTGGTACCTCCGCTGATGCGGGGCGGTGGCTGGAAATGGGGGGCGTTCCCCTTTTCTGGTTCTTTTTCTTCTTCTTTTTTTTTTCTTTTTTTTTCTCTTTCCTTCCTTTTTTTCTTTTCCTTTTTTTTTCTCTTCTTTTTTTTCTTCTCTTTCTATATATTTTTTCTCTTTTTTTTTGCTTCTTCCTTCTTTCTCTTTCTATTTTTTGCTTCTTCTTTTTCTTTGTCTTTTTTTTTCTTTTCTCTCTTCTTTTTCCTTTTATCATTATCTATATTTTTTTCCTTTTTTTTGAAAACCTAGATACTGGTCAAATCGCTTGGGCATTAATCACGCAAATCTGCCCCAAAATGGGGCGAAGAGTAATATTATTACCTGAATGGGGGCGCCGGAGCGTGGTACAGTCTCAAGTGCCTTCCATTAAGAGGCGGGAACTGAACTTCTCCGCGATGGTTGACAATTACATAGGCCCCACCCTCGTAGACTTTTTGGACTACGTAGGGTCCGAGCCAGTTCTCGTTCAGCTTACCCTTGGGGTTGGCAGCCATAAGATCTCTTCTCTTGACCATGACAAGGTCACCTTTCTTGAATTCACGCTCCTTGACTAGCTTGTCAAAGGCGCGCGTAATTCGGGCCTGGTAGACCTGAATATTCTGTTGGGCTTGAAGCCGCTTTCCTTCCAGACTGGAGAGTTCTTCGAGCCTTCGCTCGGTGTTGGTCTGCCCTTCGGGGACAAGCCCATGCTGAATGGCGACCCTGAGGGACGGTATCTCCAGTTCGACGGGGACGATTGCTTCCGAGCCGTATACGAGAGAGAAGGGCGAGCAGCCCGTTGGGGTCTTGTATATGGTTCGGTACGCCCAAAGCGCTTCATACATTCTTTCTTCCCAGTCCCTTTTATTAGAGCTAACAGTTTTGGCCAGGAGAGTGCAAAGTGTCTTATTGAAAACTTCGGCCAGCCCATTAGCTTGTGGATTGTAAGGAGTTGAGGTCCTCCAATCAATTTTGTATTTTTCTGCTAGCTGGTAAACCTTCTGGTTGCGGAAGTGGCTGCCGTTGTCTGACACAATCCGATCGAGCACGCCAAACCGGAATATAATGTTGCGGCGGACAAACCTGACCACGATTTCTCCGGTGACCTCCCGTAAGGCAACGGCCTCTGCCCAGCGGGAGAAGTAGTCGGTCGCCGCCAGAATGTATTTGCAGCCTGTGGAAGATGCGGGTAAGGGGCCCACAATGTCTGTTCCCCATTGGGCGAACGGCCAACTGGGCGCGGTTGGGTGCAACTGCACGGGAGGCCTCCTGGTATGGTGGCATGCTCCTAGCATCCTTGACACGACTTAGCGTACTCGCAACAGTCGTTGAACATTGCAGGCCAGTAATAGCCAAGTTTCTTGATTTCAATCTTCATCTTCGGCCTCGCCTGGTGTGCGCCAGCTGTGCCAGCATGGACCTCCTTCATAACCCTCCAAGCTTCTTCAATAGACAAGCATCGGAGGAGTAGCTTCTGCTTGGCATTGGCCACAGTCCGGAATAATATTCCATTTCGGAGCTCATAAGAGTCCTTGGTTCTGACTAGCTTGATTTTCTCTTCCCTTTGCTTGGGTAGTTGCTGGTACTTGAACCACTGCATCAGGGGGTCTCTCCAGTCAGGTAGGTTGACGGCTTCTGCTGTAGCGACCTCTAGGTCCTCTTCTTCTGGCTCTTCTTCTATCATGCTGGGCGTCTGGCGTTGGTTTATTACCTGGATATGGAGAGATCCATCTGGCGGCACTGCCAGTGAGCTTGCCAATTCTGCCAATGCGTCGGCTTGTGCGTTCTCCCCTCTGGCGACATGGCCTATCTCGAGGAGGTAGAACCGCTCCATGAGCCCTTTTGCTTTAGTGTGATATGGGAGCAGCTCAGGTTTTCGGACATCAAACTGCCCCTGGACTTGCTTGACGACCAGCAGCGAGTCGCCGAACACTTGGAGCATTTTGATCTCCATTTGGAGGGTGACCTGGAGGTCGATGATCAGAGCTTCATACTCTGCTTCATTATTGGTGCAGGGTTTGCTAATGCAGCAGGAAGTGTGCATCACTTCTCCGTCTGGCGACTTGAGGACGATGCCGGCTCCGGCTCGTACCTTGGTGTGCCCGGACAGGGTCGCTTCTGTCCTCGAGGCTCCATCAAAGTAAAGCTGCCAGATGGCTTGTTGTATTTGGTCTACCTCTAGTGTTTCATCTTCAGGTAGCTCAGTGGCCAACGGGGAGCCTTCGGGCACAGGGTGTGCAGCGAAGAAATCCGCGACGGCTTGCCCCTTAACGGCCTTCTGGGGCACGTAAGTGATGTCAAATTCCATGAGTAGCACGGCCCACTTGCCAAGGCGCCCCTTTGGGACAGGCTGGAGGAGGATGTGCTTGATAGGGTCAGCTCTGGATATTAGACTCACTTCATGGGACAGCATGTAGTGCCTCATCTTCTTGACTGCGAAGACCAAAGCGAGGCAGACTTTCTCTATCGGAGTGTATTTGGCCTCCGCACCCACCAGTCTCCGGCTGAGGTAGTAGAGGGCCTGCTCTTTTCCCTCATCATTGTTCTGGGCAAGCATTGCCCCCAGTGAGTATTCGGTAGCCGCTATGTAAAGAATGAGCGGTCTGCCTTTGACAGGTGCCCCCAAGACAGGCGGGGTCTTCAGGTATTCCTTTAGCTGGTCGAACGCTTGCTGGCATTCGCGGCCCTAGCTGAAGGGTGCATTTTTCATCATCAGTCTGTGGAAGGGTTGGCAACGCCCCGACAGGTTGGAGATGAACCTGCGGATGTAAGCTAACCGGCCCTGTAGGGACCTCAGCTCTCCCAGACTCTTCGGAGGGGGCAACTCCTGGATGGCCTTTATCTTGAAGGGGTCGATCTCGATCCCTCTGTGCCGGACAATGAAGCCGAGGTACTTTCCACTGGACACGCCGAAGGCGCACTTCATGGGGTTCATTTTTAGCCCGTATGGCCGGAGCCTTTGGAAGACAACCCTGAGGTCATTCAGATGTTCATCTCTCTTCTTAGTCTTGACGACCAGATCATCAATGTAGCATTCGACCTTGCTGTATAGCAGCTCGTCGAAGATCTTAGTCATTGCCCGCTGATATGTAGCACCGGCATTCTTGAGGCCGAAGGGCATCCTCTTGTAGTGAAATATCCCCTTGGGCGACCTGAAGGCGGTGTGAATCCGGTCGTGGTCGGCTATCCAGATTTGGTTATAGCCGGACGACCCATCCATAAAGGACAAGGCCTCGTGGCCAGTAGTTGCATCAATCATCACTTCGGTGATAGGCACCGGGAAGTCATCTTTCGGGCAGGCTTTATTCAGGTCGCGGAAATCCACGCAAATCTTGATCTGTCCATTCTTCTTTTTCACTGGTACAATGTTGGCCAACCATGTGGTGTATTGGTTTTCCGCCACGAAGCCGACATCTATGAGCTTGTCGACCTCCTTGCGGATCTGGCTGGTTAACTCCGGCCTCATGCGCCGGGGAGACTGTTTCACTGGCTCCGCCTTGGGATCGATGGATAAGATGTGCTGAGTCACCTCGGGGCTGAGTCCGGGCATTTCTTTGTAATTCCAGGCAAAACAATCTCGGAACTCTTGTAGCATCTTTATGTATTGTTCTCTCTCACGAGGGGGGATGAGAGCACTTAGAAAGGTCGGCCTGGGGTCGCCTTCTGTGCCGAGGTTGATCTCAATCAATTCGTCGACTGTGGCCTGGCCGCCATTTTCAATTTCCGGCGGGGCTGGCGACAAATCGACGAAGTCTTGGTCTTCATTGTCTTCGGGCTCGAGGATGGCATCCTCGTCTTCTTGCTCCTCCTGGCTGGGTGTGGGGGCTGGATTTGCCGTGCAGTCCTCTTGGACCGTAGCCGCCGAGTCTGTGAGGTCCGCTGGTGCAGAAAGGCACAGGGCCACCTCGGGGTCTTCTATGTACTCATCATAGACAGCTTGGACGGGGGCCGGGGCAGCCGCATCTTCAGGGGCCTGGTAGTGGATGGACACGGTGTAGGCTCCTGCTCTGGGGCTGTCCGCCACGTGGGGGCGTGGCGGGGCTACCACATAATCCCCCATCCTGAGCTCGTCCCTGTCAATGAGGTATTGAGCAATGTCTTTGAAGACATAGCAGTCTTCAATGGCGTGACCCAGCATCTGGTGGTAAGGGCAAAATAGTGGGTCCCCGCTTCTTCGGGTGTCTTGCGGCCTCTTGGACCGTGGGAGGGAGACCTTGCCGTAATGGCAGGCCCAGTCGAAGATGCCCCGGGTCTTCTCTCTGGGGAAGGAGTAGGGCTTCTGCAGCTTCTCTTGGAGTGTTAGGCCTTGCCTGGTTGGCCGCCCGATCAACAGGCTTGTCGTGTCTCTCAATTCCCTTCTTGACCAGACGGGGGTGTCAGGACTGGCATCTCGGGGCCGAGGCATGCGGCCACCCCGCGGGGGGAGAGAACCCTGGATCAGGTCGGCGACTAGCGAGGTCAACTCAGCCAGTCGTACTTTTAGCGTCTCGATCTCCCGTTGCTGCCTATGGTACAAGGCGTACATGACGGGGTCGTATTGAGGGGATTTCGGAGCCTGGCCCATGCTTCTGCTCCTTGTTTCGCCGGCTGACCGGGGTGGAGGTGCCTCGCTGGTGTGCCCTCTCGAGGTCGACACTTCGGAGAAGGAAGGGTTCTTCTCCAGGCAGCGGCGGCGGGGAGGTTTCCAAAGGAAGACCTCTTCGTCTTGTGCCTCCTGAACCGGGGGCCCAAGATATGCATCTTGACAGGCTTCCCGCGAATCTGTAGCTTCTGCGGGGTCGTCGCCAGACCATGTCGAGACTGATATGACGTCAGTCTCGTAATATTCCTCTAGTGAAAAGCCCAGACCGGGGTGCTTGGTGATTTTCAGCAACCGTCGATCCAGGTTTGGTGGGTTCCACATTCTTTCAAACATTTCCTTCCGGCTGGAGGGCTGGTAGGGAGGAATCTTCTGCTTTCTGACCATTCTGGCTGCTTGGTCAGTCATGTGGGGAAGTCCCGCAATGGGGACGTGCGGGTCATGCAGCTCATCAGGGAATCGGCAATCATCGTCTTCCCTGACTGGCTTCTCCCCAGCAACATAAAAGATAGTGGGCGGCCCTTCGGGGTTAGGTACCTCGAAGGTCCTCAGCTGCTCGGCTGCTTGGCATTCTATCTCTATTACAGGCTTGACGATCCCTGGCGGGACCCTGACGTCTTCTAGCAGGTCTTCGAGGCAAGGCGCCCCTGGTGTAGGGTAGATGGCGAGAGGAGCCACCTTGAATACCCCTTCTTCTTGTGCAATAAACGGTACATGTGGAGGAGCCACATAACTCGGGGGTGGCGGGGGGAACCAGCCACCTGACTCTACTTTCTTCTTTCCCTTGTCTCGGGCAGCTTGAGGAGCTTGCTTCGCCTTTTCCAAGTACAGATTAGCATCTGACAAGTGACACTCGAACACCTCGAACGGGTGGAGGTCGGCGAAGATTCTGACTTCCTTTCCCTCGCAGGGGTACTTGATGCATTGACGCAGAGTGGAGGGTACCACCCTATTCTGGTGTAGCCAAGGCCGGCCAAGCAACGCCTTGTAGGAAGCGCTGGAGTTGATGACGCGGAACTGGACCTTGGTGGTGAAGTCATCAAAGGTCAAGTTGAACTCTGCAACCCCCATGGGCACCTCACATTTCTGGTTAAAGCCAGCAATCTTGACATTTTTAACCTCAACCAGGTGTACGTCGAAATAGTGTTTCTGGTACACCCGATAAGGGAGTATATTCACTGCTGCCCCTGGGTCGATCAGGACCCTGTTGATGGGCTGGCCATTCAATTGCCCCTTCATGTAGAGGGGTCTGTTGTGACTGCAGGTCGGCAGGAGCATGTCATCTTCTGTGAAGGCCACGGCCACTTCAGGTGACATTTCTGCCAAACAGGCTTCAAGGTGTGCTGGCGTCTGGAGTGCTGCGATGATGGCTTGCCGTGTTTCCTCGTTCTAGGACAACATCTCCCATACGGTGAATCGGGTCGGGATCTTCTTGAGGTGTCTGACTATTCGCTCGGCCGCCCGTACCTTGAGCAATTTCATCTCTTCGGGCTTGCTGCGCCTGCCCTCATCCTGGGGTTGGGGTGTCAGGTCAGGGGACGCCAGCTTTGTGGGCTCCGTTGCAGCCTGCCGAGCCGGCCGGGCCTGCTGGGCTTCCTCTGTTTCTCGCATGAATTTGGCGAGGTTTGGGATGCCGTTGAATTCTCCTTCTGGCTGGGGAGGAGTAGCCGCCGGTAGAGCTCGGGGACTGCTTGCTTTCCTGGTGGAGGGAGGCACTGGGGAGCGCGCCTGCTTGCCTACTCGGGCTGACAGGAATTCAGCGAATGAAGGGGTTCCTTGGCTCCTGGCCCCTCCGGGATAGAGACCGATGGAGGAGGGATCTCGGTGCCTCGGACCTCAGGGTCGGGGATCTGGTATGGTTGTTCTCCCCTGAGCATGATGTTGAGGTTGTCCTGAGGAGGGCGCCCCCACTTCCTTCCTGACCTGGTAGCATGTTGGGAGGTGGACGCCTCAGCTTGATTCACCTCTGCCGGTTCATAGGGTGGCTCTTCTTCTTTCTCTTCCAGGGAGAGAGCGGTGTCGAACAACGCCGAGAGGGTGTTGCAGGCGAAGATGACCTCCTTCTTCTTCTTGCCCCTGGGTCTTCTCTTCTTCTTCTTCTTGCCTGCTGCAGCGGATGGCTGCTCTTGAGGAGGTTCACCCCACAGGGGAGGCTCTTTGTCTGCATCAACTTCTGTTCCCGGAGCCAGCTCGAGTGATTCGAACTCCTTCCAGGGGACATACTCCTTCAGCTCCACAGGCTGGATCTCGGGCTGTTCATAATCTTCGAGCCCATCAATAATAGCCTGGAGTCTTTCAACCGCCGGGCTAGTCTTCTTGTGCATCCGCAGCGGAACGGAACTCTTTTTATTATGGGTGGGCCGTCTCATGACTAGCCGAGGGGCTGTGTCAAGGCAAACTGGGCATGCCGGGGGCGGTGCAGGCTGGGGCGTCGCCTTCCTCGGGTGAATTGCTGGGGTAGGCCGAGGGGCACGCGCCTTTCTGTTCTTTCCGGGCACGGTCTGCCAACCTTCTTGGTCTTGAGCTGGGGCCATAATGAAAGTCTCATAAGTGGCGCGGGCACAGGCCTCCGCCCACTCTTCAGGTAGCTCCTGGTATAGTGACACCATGTTGACGGAGGAGGTTATGCTGGGCAGCTCATGCGGCTGCGGGGGGTCTACTTTATGCTCCCCCATGTCCAGCTCCCCGATCCTGATTAGGGACTCAATAACATCCTTGAAGACGTAGCAGTCTTCAATGGTATGCCCGAGCATCCGGTGGTATAAGCAGAAGCGCGGGTCATCCTTCTTCTTCAGGTCGCCGGGCCTTTTCGGCTCTGGCAATGTCATTTTGTTGTAGCTGGTTGCCCATTCGAACAGGAGCTTGGACTTGTCCCGGGAGAAGGAATATAGCTTGTTTCTCATCTTCTCTCTTAGGGAGGGGCCCTCCCGCCGTTCTGTGGTCCTGGGCGGAGGGAGGTTGGCAGCCCCCTTGGCCTTCTCTTTCTACTTTTCAAAAGCCTGGAAGTCTAGTGTGTGCACCTCGGGGGGAGCTGGTTTCTTCTCGGCCTGCCTGGCCCTCTGGCTTGACATGGCTGGAGTGGAGGAGTATCGGGCCAAAAACGCCTCGATCTCTGCTACCACGTTGTTCAGGCAGTCAAATGTTTTGACCTCGGTGCCGATCATCCTTTCTAGGATTTCCTTCTTCAAATTTTGTTTGCAGATCTGCACCGCATCCTCCTGGTGCGGGGGACGCCTGCACCTCATGCTGAGGTTTCTCCATCTCTTAATGTAGTCGAGGGCCGACTCATCATTCTTCTGTCTCGTGGCATAGAGCTCTGCTACAGTGACTTCCCGCTCCGCAACATAAAATCTCTCCTTGAACTTCTTTTGCATGTCAGGCCAGTCAGCAACGGACCCAGGTGGCAAGCTGGAGTACCACTCAAAGGCGAGTCCTGTAAGCGTTGAGCCGAAGAACTTCAGAAGATAGGCCTCATCAGCAGCTAGATCTCCCATGATGTTTACATAGTAGGCAATATGTTCCCTGGGGGAGCCTTGCCCGTTGAATTTTTCAAACTTCGGTGGCTTGGTGACACCGACCGGCAACTTCCTTGCGGCATAATGGGCCGAATAGGGTACCCGATAGACGTCAAACGGCGTCTGATCCCCTTCGCTCCTTTCGGCCAGTTTCATATCTATCATCTGCTCCAGCATCAACCGGCTAACTATTGTCGGGTCGACCGGATTTGGGTAAAAATGAGCGGGCTGCGCGCTCGGGGTGGTCACCACGGTCGCCCGGGGGGCCATGGGGGGCCCTTGTGAAGGCGGAGCCTGTGGCGGGGCCACCGCTGTGCAATGTGCTTGCTGTGGGGGCGCGCCCCCTAGAGGGTTGAGGGTTGCTGGAAGAGCTGCCTCTGAAGACTGCCCCTTGTCCCTGGATGCTTCGGGCATGCCCTCCGTCTGCCAGGACACCGGGGGTGGTGTGTTTCGCTCATTCAGCTACTTTTTAAGTGATTCGATTTCCTGCTGGAATCATTGTATCATAAGCAGCATTGCTGGGTCAGCTGTGGGGAGACTGGGCATGCCCCCTGTCTCTTCGGCCGGGGCGTCCTCGGATGATGTCGAGGGTCCGCCACTCGTGTCGCTGGTGGTGACCACATTGGCCGTGAGGGCCGCAAGGGGCTCTTCAGGTAGGGCCCCTTCGACGCCTGTGGGTGTCGCGCCGCCTGCCGCTCTCCCTCTTCTAGTAAGGGGTCCCGGCCTGACGGCTATTCTGGCCAATTCTTCCGGATCGGTGGGCAAGGCCCCATACCGACCGTGAATTCCTGCCATGTTGCAGGTGAATGTTTGCCACTTCTTGCTCTTGTTTCTTTTTGTCGCCCTCCTGGACGATCTTCCTGGGAATACCAGCCTGTCGAACACCGACCGTCGGGGCGGCGCTTCCTCCCGTACAGGGGACTGGCGCAACTCCTCCGGGCGGGTCCTTGACTCTACGCTAGGTGCGGGTCCCCCCTGTTCTTCCTGAAGGCGGAAGCCATTGCCCCCAGCAGTCTCTGGCGGCCGGCGGGGGTGCTGCCCGGGCCTTGGAGGTAATTCCTCATGGCCTGCTCGATCCCTTCCCACTCCTGGCCAAGGAGAGCGGCCTGTGGCTGCGTGTGGATGACAGCGGCAGGAGGGGAGTAGGCCGTGAGAGCCGGGCGGGCGGCAGTGTGCCGGGGCCCTCGGCGACTGCAGTGGAGATTCTCGGGCGGCACCAGGATGACGGGTGCCGTTCAGAGAGCTGGAGTCACCACCTCAACCCTGTCATCACGTCGGGCCCTCCTCGGGCGGAAAGTGCTGGGCCCTGCCTGGGCGGGTGCAGCAGGCTGGGCTTCCTTGGGTACCCAGACTTGTTTTAGTTTGGCCGGCCTATGAGCCGGCACCTTCTTCAGTGCCACGGCTGGGGTTGCGGGCGTTGCCCTTTCCTTCAGCCTCTCTAGTCCTTGGAAAGAGTTGCGGACTGGGACGGTCGAGACGACGCGGTCCAGCGCCGGTTGAGACCTTTGTCCGTCTAGGCGGACTCGGAGGGCTCCAACAGTCATTGACTTCCCGGAGTTGGAGGCGCGGCGCCCTGAGCCGGTGCCGGTGCTGTTCCTCCGGAGCCTCCTTCGATGGGATGTCGACCCTTGGTGGGATGGGCCGGTAGTCTGGTGCGCGTGGTGCACGTTGCAGCTGAGCGTCGTTGTGGGGACGCTATTGTTGTCTTCGGCCACAGCTCGGCCGACAGCAGCTTCAATGGCCCCTGGAACGGGAGCATTGATCTGAGGTTCCTCGGGTGCCTCCACGTCGAGGATCTTAGCGAAGGCCACTCCCAAGAAGTTGGGGAAGCCCACAGTGGGAGGGAAGCTCCCGAAAGTGAGGGGCACCGCCAGGTAGCCACCTCGGATGTGGTTCTCCACGACTTGAGGGCTGCAGACGACAGCCATTGTCAGTTCCATGATGTCGTTTTCTCTTCTCTATTTTTTTCTGCATTTAAGAAAGTGGCACAATTAGTATAACAAGAAGGGGGCCGCGGGGCCCCTAATTTCGGCAAAGAGATGAAGGGTGGATGGGTCCCACCGGGCGTGCCAGACTTGTGGACGCACTTTCGACACTCGTTATTCTCTCATTGGTTTATTCGTTTGTTAGGTGCGTGGGCGTGCCAGTCACCGGAGTGACAATTTATTCGGGCTCCGAAGAGCCCATGGTGCGCTCGATCTGACTTCGTCAGACGATTGTGTGGTTCGTGTCGGGACCGAATCCCGTCGCGCCATAAAGGTCACGCCGTCATTTACATCCCCCATACGAGGGAATACCCTTGATTAATTATCGAAATTAGGGGCCCCGCGGCCGAAAAGAATAGTACTAATTGTGCGAGAAAGAGGCAGGAGAAAATCACACCAAAGTACGCATTAGGATGCGAGCCACTGGCCATGTCGGTCACTCGTGGACCTTTTCATATTCGGACACGGGTCCGTGATGGAAACGCAACAGGAAAAGCCGAGACAAATCCGTTCAAGTGTCTGCAGAACACCCGGTAATTTTAGTGATGACTCGGAGGGTGTCCGAAACGAGGAGCAAACCCGGTCTGATCAAGATGTCGGCCCGAGGCTAGGTCAAGACCGGACCATGTCGGGATGACTCCCGAGATCCGAGCTCGGCCTGAGAGGGCGGCATTATTGTTCCCTTTTGCCCCAGGTCGCGGGGAGAGATGGGGGCTGCAGTTTGGGCCCTGGCGTCATTTATTTGGGGTTTTCTTGGTTATATGTTCTGATTTTCATCCCGCGGCTTATTACCCCCTTTTTTTTATTTACGCATTTGTTCTGGATGATTTCTCTTCTTTTATTCGTTATTATTATTATTACTATTATTGTTTTTTACTATATATATATAATTTTCTTATTTCCCCTCCCACCTCTTTAATCATTATTAATATTGCATATTCGGAGCCCCTTTAAATAGCATAACTTCCATTAGTTTATTTGCTGTTGTTAATGCCATTATCGTGATGTATATATGCATGCACGTAGTGTGCCGGGGAAGGGGAAAACGGGAGTGTACCGCTGGGGGGCGAAGGGGTGTACCGCTGAGGGCTGAAAAGGGCGTACCGCTGGAGGCCTAAGGGGTGCACCGCTGAGAGCAACAAAGCCAGAAGGGGGGCGTACCGCTGTAGGCTCAAGGGGTGTACCGCTGGGGGCTGAAAAGGGCGTACCGCTGGAGAGTGCGTCAGTGAAGGAAGGGGGAGGTGATATAAATTCTATACGTTCCCCAGCCTCAAGTCTATACATTGCCTATTCACCCAGCACGAAGTCTGTACATTAGCTGCTCAAAGTCTGTACATTGTCCAAGTCTATACATTGCAACGTGAAGTCTATATGTTGGCTGGCCCAAGTCTATACACTGGCCATCACAAAGTCTATACATTGGCCAGCCTAAAGTCTATACACCGGCCATCATGAAGTCTACACGTTGGCTGGCCCAAGTCTACACACTGGAGCACGAAGTCTATACACTGGAGCACGAAGTCTATACATTGGCCAGTCCCAAGTCTATACGCTGCAACAGGAAGTCTGTACATTGGCTGGCCCAAAGTCTATACATTGGCCAAGTCTATACGCTGCAGCGTGAAGTCTGTACGTTGGCTGGCCCAAAGTCTATACATTGGATCCCATTGAGACGATGGCTGAGGGTGTACCGGCGAAGGGAGGGAGTGTGCCGCTGAAAGGGCCAGGGGGAGTGTGCCGTTGGAGGCTGGAAGGAGTGTGCCGTTGAAGGGCTACACTTTTGTTATTTGCTTTAAGGCTTTTCTTTTCTTCTTGTCTTAATTCTTATGTAGTTTCACATAAACTTCTCCCCTTGCCCTGTTCTGTTCAGCCTTTTCCTACGGGTCGGACATTCAGGCTACCGGGTAGTCGATTAGTTCGGTTCTCGTCATGGTGCCGGCAATGGCTTGATTAGTTGGAAGGTTCATTGATTATTCTGTTCATTTGTTGCTTCCCTTTTGCCTCTTTTAATGTTTTGTTATTTTCTCCCAAAAATTCGGCAGCATCTCCCCTTAACCCGGGGCGTAAGGGAGATAAAGGGAACGCGCCCACATGGAGTGGCGGAACCCGACAACTGGAGATGGGCGTCCGGAGGCAACAACACCTTTATAGAACCTCAGAAAATGCGTAGGAAAGGGCTCGGGGCAGGGCCAAGAAGTGTGCTGTTGAGGGCCTGAAGGGTGTGCCGCTGAGGGCAAATGGGTGTGCCGCTGAGGGCAAATGGAGGGGTGCCGCTGAGGGCAACTGGGGTGTACCGCTGAGGGCCAGCGGGGGTGTGCCGCTGAGGGCAACTGGGTGTGCCGCTGAGGGCCAACGGGGGTGTACCGCTGAGGGCAACTGGGTGTACCACTGAGGGCCAGTGGGGGTGTGCCGCTGAGGGCAACTGGGTGTACCGCTGAGGGCCAACGGGGGTGCATCGCTGGAGGCCCAAACAGGGCTAGTGTATGGGCTGGGAGACTTGCAGGCCATTCAGGGAAAGAAGAGGGGAAGTTTAAGGCTAGAGATAGGCCACTGGTAGCTGGGTATTCGGAGGGCAAGTAAGAATCTCCCTCTCTCTTCAAGCCCGTGGGCACGGCAGGTGGCCGTGGAAGGGAGTGAACGGTTCATGAGGCCAAGGATCATGGGAGAGCGATCATATCGACATGAAGACCCCAAAAACACAGGAGAAATGGGGAGACGGAGGGGAAAGCGAACAACCCCATCAAAAGACCGTGAGAGCTAGCGCAAGCCAATAAAACTCATAGAGAAACCCAAAGAGGGTGATTTTCATTTATGGGGAGCCAAAGGCCAAAGCCCTATATGCACATTACAGAAGAAATGCCCAAGACGAGGCCATGGACAAAGAAAAAAAGAAATCCAAGACAAAGAACGGGAGGAGGAATGGAATACGAAAGGGAAGAAAGCATTGGGGCCTAAAACATTGGCCACTGTCCCCAACCCTCTCCCCCATTACATCGAGCTCTCTTCCTCTCCCTTACTCTTGGTTTTTTCCCGGTGGTCGTTGGAGGGGGCTCCCGCCGAAGCCCTTCTTCTTTTCCCTCTTCTCTTCTTCCTCTGTCTCTTCTTTGTGTGTGTCTCCTGCCGTCTGAGCCCCTTTTTTTGTTGAAGCGGGAGTGGCTTTATACTCCCTGCTGCCGGAGCCTTCGAGCACGGCCGTCGAAGGTGGGAAGTGGCCTTGTGATCATGGGTTTGACCTCCCCTGTCCTGGGTGTCAGTGGGGTAGCCTGCGTGGCCCAATCCATGGTTGACACCTCATAGAGCTCACTGCGCGCCAAGGATGCGTAGGGCATGGGCAGCATGTCGTTTAGCCGTTGAAAAGGCTTGACGCTGTGCCGTTGGCGGGCTACACGAGCGTGCCGCTGGGGAGCCAAAACGGCGTGCCGTTGAAGCTCCTGAAGGGCGTGCCGCTGAGTGGACTGAAGGGGGTGCCGCTGAGGCCTGCTGAGGGCTGTGCCGCTGAAGCCCCTGGGGGTTGTGCCGCTGAACCCCCAAGGGGGTGTGCCGCTGAGCACCCACGGGGGTGTGCCGTTGAGCACCTACGGGGGTGTGCCGATGAAGCCCAAAGGGCTGTGCCGCTGAACACCCTCCCTGGGTGTGCCGCTGAAGACTCCTCCTTGGGGTGTAGCACTGAGGCCACCCCCCCGGGGATGTGCCGCTGGAGGCCTGGGCCATGCCGCTGGGACCCGAAGGGGTGTGCCGCTGGGGAGCTCCCAAGGGCGTGCCGCTGAGGCTCCGCCAGGGTGTGCCGTTGAAGGGCTTCTTGGGGCTGGGCGTGCCGCTGAAGGGCTCCCCAGGGGGTGTGCCGTTGAGGCCCCCCCCTTGGGGCTGGGCGTGCCACTGAAGGGCTCCCCAGGGGGTGTGTGTACCCGGGGCCAATCTGAGCCCCTTGTGGGCACGAGTCATGGCCCGTTTGATTCTCTTTGAGGCCCACGGGCTGTGGGGCCTTTTGTGCTTGATTTCTCCGGGGTTTCTTCACTCGGCGCCGTTGCTGACGCGAGGCCGAGCAGAATATCCAGGTATGCATTTTTTGGTGTCCACATACCCCCAGTTACTTGGTGAAAACTCCCCCTATAGATTTGACCCTATGAACAGAGATAGCCTGAAGCACTTCATGACTTATGAATTCTCCTGCATCCTTGGAGGAGATCACAGTTTCTCAGTGCAATTCAACCATTGCTCTGTCACAGTGTTCAGCTCTTTACATTGATGATCTTATTTACTGCTGCCCTGATTTCTTTTAGAGTGATTGTTTAAAAACAGTACACACTCTTATTCACCTTTCCGAGACATTACCAGTTTAACACGTTCAGGCATTAAAAAAAACTTTTTCTATTCTAACCATGAGACAGAGATTAAGAGCTATAACCGTTTTCTTTTATTTCAAGTTCTGAAGTACAGACACTTAACTCTTCAATTTATAAAGGTTAAACATTTAGTTCCTTTCAATTTGTAAGTGTGATTCTTATAAATGAAAAATTGCAATAACCACAGCTCAATGTACTAAACCAGAAGCAATACTGTTGTTCAGTGAAGGTGATAGGGAAATGATAGCAATAGGCATTAAGGTCCAAGAGCATCTGATGTCAAAGAATATGAATAAATTGAGTGGGGACGAAGAGACGTGAAACAGATTCAATGTACTGAACTTAACTCTCAGCTCCCCCTCACACCATGATGCAACAATTATGCTATGCAATGAGTCATTTCTTTTCAGATTTTTCAAATTTGATGATATGTAGTCATTTCAAGTTCATAATTTCATATGATGGAATTTAAAATGGATGGTCAGAACAAACCTGAAGAGCAGGATCCTAGGGTCTCCTGTTGAGTGCCCTGGTTTATTTACCCCTCTTTTTCATACCAAGGCACACCTGTAGCATGTTAATCAATTTGATCCTGCAGGGACTCAAACAGCCTTGGGTCCCGAGTTAACTCTGACAGTTGTTCTGAATAATCTTTTAGCAATATTATCATCGAATTTCATCAAATAACAATTGTCCATAGAATGTCCAAATGTTCCACAATATCTACATGTACCAACATATTTTTTGACTTTATTATGATGCACATTAACAGAAGCATGAGGCCTAAGTGCATGAACATGAGATTGTCTGTTATTTACATGAACATTTTGTCTCTTATTTTCAATTAACCAACAGTTAGCAGACTTGTGACCTGACTTACCACAATTGAAGCATGAAATATTTACAGGTCTTGCTCTAGGGAATTTAGCAGATTTGGAATTTATGTGATTTCCCTGAACATACCAACAGTCCCTGACTATATGCCCATACTTGCCACATTCAAAGCACCAAAGGTGCTTGCTGCTTGATTCAGAATTATTCCAGTAATATCCTGACAAGCACTCAACAGCCTTGTGCCCAGGCTTATTGCAGTTAGAGCAAACAGTGTGCTGACTGAACTTGGGTTTAATTCTGTATGGATCATGAAAATGCATGGAAGACCTAGCATGCAGTTTATTGTCTTCTTTCATGATAAAACATGCATTCATGAGATGACCATGCCTACCACAATAGTAACATGAAGCATCAGGCTTCCTAGTAGCATGGTTTCTACCAAAATAATTTCTAGAATATAATGTTTTACTTGCATGCTCATCCTTTAACATCAATCTACAATCTTCCATTATGTGACCTACTTTCCCACAATAATAACATGACCCCCATTTAGTATGAGTGTGTGAGAGATCATGTGACTTGTGTGCAGCAGTCTTTGTGCCAACCGGAGTATCTTTGTCCTTTTTCTGTAGATTTTCATTCTTCTTTAATTTTTGAGTTTGTCCTACAGTTTTGGGACTGACAGTGGATTTTGGGTTTTTCTGAGCGCTGAATTGAAAAATCGAAGGAGCAGGGGTTTTGTTTTGATCAGAAGCTTTTACAAACACAGTAGAAGTTTTATTCCCATTTATCCTTTTATTTGTCGGACTGTAACCCAGTCCCTCTCTTTAAAATTAACATTGTTTCCAAGAAGCTTATTCAGATTGTCCTTGCCTTTGACAAATTTTGATAGAGAATTTTTCAAGTCTTGAATCTCAGAATTTAAGACAACAATATTAGCTTCATATGTGGACAGATCTGTTTCACAAGAAATGACTTGTTGATGCAAAGCATCATTCAGACTTTTGAGTTTTTTCACTTCCTGTTTTAATTTCATTTCATTGTCAGCTTCAGATAGAGACTTGTTAAGATCATCAACTTCTTGTTGAAGGGATGTGATTGCAAGTTCATATCCAGCTATCTTCTCTTCACAGCAAGTGACATTTCCACTCAACATTTGGTTGATGGTTTTTAGGCTCTCAATTTCTTGTTCTGCATCCACCAACTTATCATAATTATCCATGCTCACACACTTGCCTTTTTCAATTGTCAATAACCTATCTGGCAGTTGGGTGTTTAGATGTTTCAACTTGTTGATTTCCTCTCTCAATTTATTGTTTTGCCCTGTGAGTTCATCATCAAGCACCCAATCATCTGAGAAAAACTGACATTCATAAAACATTTCTTGTTGTTTTTCAGATTGAAGTTTGTCGAGATTTTTCTGAAGCTCTAAATTTATTACTCTATCAGCCTCCAGCTTCTCAGAAATCAGTCTATTTTCTTTTTCAAGATTCATTGATTTGTGTTCAAATTCCTTGGACTATTTTTTTAGTTTTTCATTTTCAAATTTCAAGTATTCTAGATCAGAATTAATAGAATCAAAATCTTTTAATTGTCTTCTGAATATGTCATTTTCTATCTTCAGGAGTTCCATGTCCTCACCCCCTGAATTAACATTCACATGATCATTCAACTTCCTTTTTAGAGATTTATTTCGTTTTCTCAACTGTTCGTAAGAATCAAGTAAATCATTGTATGCATCAATCCAATCATCCACATCATAATTATCAAATTTAGAAGGTACCTCATCTTCATCTTCTTCTTCATTTTCTTCTTGCTGTCCATCATCGTCAACCATCAGACATGTGTTGCGATTCCTGGTAAGCTTCAGTTTCTCTAAAATCTCCTTGGCAGACCTGCAAGAAGAAACACATGAAATTAGAGCTCTGTCAAGTGATGCTTTCATTAAATCTAATGCTCTTGAGTTGACAGAGTCTTTCAGTCTATCCTTATCAGTTCATCTAAATTTATCTTTTGATAATTTGTGTGGACCGTGGACCATTACTTTCCAAAGTTCGGGATCAGTCGATCTAACATACCGATGTAAGTTCTTCAGCCATAGATCAAGATCATTACCTTTGAAAATTGGCGGATGAGCCATTACAACATATAGTAAACAACAGCGCACAAGACAATCGACAAGAATGCACCACAACCAGATAAGCAAAGCAAGGCACTAAGTCAGTGAAACTAAACACCGAGCATAAGAAACCCACTCTGAAATGCACCACAGAAGATGCAGGATCTGCTGCGGATTGTTAGATCCTATGCACAACAACCCGCTCTGATACCAAATGTTGAGACGCTTAAGATGATCTAGAGGGGGATGAATAGATCAGTCACCCGATAAAATCGACTGCAGCAGATTCAAGTGCGGAATATAAGAACTTCTGCTAAACAGATAGAGGGCACAAAACAAATACCAGCCAGAACTGCTGAAGAACCGTCCTAAACAATCATCTACTGCGCAAAGAATAAAAAATAAAGAGGCAATGCAAACCACAGATCAATCACAAAGTAGACAGGATATTTTAGGTGGTTCGGTCCTCCAGACCTACGTCCACCCCTGTGGAACGCACTGGATTTCGTGGGACGAAAATATCGTGGGATATCAGTGTTCTTTTTATCGGTTTATCTAGTGCGAGGGCGTGCCAGTCACCTAGGTGACAATGTGTTCGGGCTTCGAGACTGGAGTGGTCCGAAGCCCGGGGTGCGCTCCATCTGACTGATCAGATGATTGTGGATATCGGGTCGGGACTGGAGACCCGCCGCGCCATAAAGGCCGCGACGTTAATTACATCCCCTCGGAGAGGGGAAGACCTCTGATTAATCGCCAAGAAAAGGGGTCAAATGACCTAAAGATCATTTTTTCATTAAAGCATGCGAGTTGGGTTGACATGATTTAAACCCTCCGCGTCGGTATGTAAAACGGTGTTCAAAAACCATACAAATACTTGCTGCGAGTGCGGCGAATTTAATGAAAGTGCGGGATTAGATCCCGGTATATATATATATATCAGTCACTAATAGACAATTCCAGTATTCAGTCGAGAGTCCATATTCGAAGCATCGAAGGTAATAACAAAGACATTCAGATATCTGCCGTAGGTACGGTACGCTTCACGTGGGTGCGGAATCGGATCCCGGAAGAAGTGGGTCAAGCTGATGAACTATCGGCCCAAGAGGTGCACGGATCATGACCATGTCGGGGATCCCGAGGTCCACGTCTGATACCACGGGGCATCATTGCTTTTCTCTTCACGCACAGTCCGGGGGAGCGGGTTGTTAAGTGTAAAGCTAAAACTCGGCAACGTGCGCCCTCGCATGCGGATCGACCTGCGCGGTCAGGTCACGGGGTTGATTAAGCATTTTTTTTTCTTTCAAGCACCCCGGATTAGGTGATATTGAAGGGGGGGGGGGCGCCGGTTAAGGGGCGCCGTTTTAAGGTGTAAAAGGAGATGGAGGGGGGGGGCGCCGGTTAAGGGGTGCCGTTTTAAGGTGTAAATGGAGATGGAGGGGGGGCGCGCCGGTTAAGGGGCGCCGTTTTAAGGTGTAAATGGAGATGGAGGGGGGGCGCGCCGGTTAAGGGGCGCCGTTTTAGGCAAAGAAGAGGAGGGTTACGAGAGAGGTGTTAAATCGGCGCGGTGAGGGGTGGCCGCGCCGGATTAGGCCATGCCGGGACAGCTTCAAAGAGGTTTTGTTTCAACCCTTTTTA
Source organism: Amorphophallus konjac (assembly GCA_022559845.1). Classification (NCBI taxonomy): domain Eukaryota; kingdom Viridiplantae; phylum Streptophyta; class Magnoliopsida; order Alismatales; family Araceae; genus Amorphophallus; species Amorphophallus konjac. The sequence continues at coordinate 140,311,257 of CM040129.1, forward strand.
TGCTCTGTTTCTTGTTTCTTTGAACCGTAAGCCGGTTTATTGATTAGTTGTTCATCTTATGGATGGATTATGTTTACGGAAAGAAGATTTAAGTGTTTTAATCGTTTGTTTAGGCGGATTAGCATGATGATTCAAGTGTTTTGTTCAGGGGGTTCAGTTCACAGAGTTTACTGTGTATTGGATTAAAACTCAGTTCGTTCTTGAGTGGCTCAATTTGTTCACTTGTTCTTGGCCCTGGCGAGAATCGGGCAGCACCTCCCCTAGACCGGAAGGGTCCGGGGGAAAAGATGGGGCGCGCCATGCGGAGAGAACTCCGACGGCCCCGAAACATCCCGGTGTGTGCATAAGCAACGACACCAGTAAAGTTACCCCATTAGGGGCCGGAGATCCCGAGGGCTAGCCTACAAGGGAAACCGGTGACCCATGGGTTGTTGCGATCGTAACGACTCCCCCCGTTCGGGGCCAGAGGTCCTGAGGGCCAGCCTACAAAGGAACTCCGACGACCCGAGGGTTGCCGTGATCGCGTGGCTGAAGACCACGTGAGAGCCGAAGTCGACACAAGAACACGGCGGTAAAAAAAAGAGAGAGCCACTATGGGATGAGTATTGAGGGGGATTGAGGCATCAAGATCTCCCAAAGGGGAGTTTTCCTTTCATTTCACAACAGACCAAACTCCGCTTACATTGAAAGGGAATACGAAGATCAAGGTCTACATATGAAGATCACCAAAAGGAAATCAAAGGGGCAGAAGGAAATGCAAAGACAAAGGGGGGAAGCGAGCTCTCTTCCCCTCACCTCTCCTTCTTTCTTCCACCCTCTTATCTCTCTTCACACTTCGGAGCAGGGCTTCGCCGTCAGTAGAGCGTCCCTCTTCCTTTTGCTTCTTGCCTGGGGCTTGTATTTATAGGGAGAGCAGGGAAGCAAGCTTCCCATTTCTATGGCTTTTGTTCTATTCGCAGTTGCCGTTGCTGACGTCGCTGGGGTCACCGTGTCGAGTGCCACTGTCGTGGACGTCACCTCCGTCGCGGCTACAGTGTGATCGGGAGAGGGGCAGAGGCATGGCCTCCTCCTCTGCTGGCATGTCCACCGCAAGACACGCGGCTTTCATCATTTGCAGGAGCATGGGAGGCCGACGGACGAAGTGGGCGTTCGACGGTGCAGGGCTCGAGGGTTTCCATTTGAAGAACATGCTTGGATGCCCAACGGATCGAAGCATACCTTTTGCCATTTTAAGCAGTTCGTCGACGTGCTGTTCGCAGGAAACAGGGGACCGTAATGCCGACGGGATGGGTTGGTTGCTCGCCTGGAAGCGCTTCAGAGAAAGGGTTAAGAGGTTAAAACGGCGCCATATTCAAAGGGGCGCCGTTTTAAGCATCAAAGGGGGGCTTCGGGGTGCGCCGTGTAGCCAATGAAAAGAAAAGGGGTTAAAACGGCGCCATATCCAAAGGGGGGCGCGCCGTTTTAAGGCGCGCCGTTTTAAAGCCCCCTCGTGCCGTTTTAAGCACTAAACGGATTCTTCTCGAAGTCGCGGCCATTTTACGTGAATGTCGACATTCCCAGAAGGTTCCGGTTGCTATGTATGACCTCTACAATGTTCCATTCGCAGCCTTTGGGGCCCGGTCCCAGACTCTGCGTGACTTTCGGTGCACGTCGGGCTGTGTCGGAGTCCCCGACTCTTCTTTGATTCAGCTCTCGGCACGGCCGGCTGTAGAGTTGTGGCCATATCTTCCACCCGGGGGGCTCCCTCATCGGCTAGCGGACCACCAAGCGAGTCCTCATCCTGATCGGGCGAGGCATGAGGTTTATTTGGCATTTTCATCTTCGGCTTACTCTCGAGTGTCGAGACGTGCATGCCGTATGATCATCATCGACATTTTTCGACGTCCACAACCCCACACTCAAACCCAAGTGTGGCTTACTGCTGCGCAACACAGCTTGTGTCCGCTGGGCCTTACAGCTTAGCCTACGACCGCTGAGCATCACAGCTTGTTTCCACTGGGCAATACAGCTTAGCCATCTTGCGATGAGCCTCACAGCTTGCTGTCCAGAGAACCACGTTCTATGCAACCGCTGAGCTTCACAGCTTGCTCCACTGGGCAATACAGCTTAGCCGTTCGAGATATCCACCTCACCGCTATGCATCACAGCTTGCACTGCTGGCAAACAGATTGAAGAAAGGTAAAATAGAAAAAAAGAGAATGCAGCAATGAAAAGCTGAAAATGAAGCACAAATTATATAGCTCTCAAAGGAGCAGGTCTAGCTTGGATTTGATCCAAATGCCAGAGAACAGATCTTCAAGGATTTCTGATTTCTTCTTCACAAACTCCTTCTCTCTCGCTCTTCTTTCTCTTCTGCTTCTTCTCTCCTTCTCTTCTTTCTCTTCTTCACTCTTTTTCTTCTTCTGGATCGTGCAGGCTATCTCTCTGCTTCTACTCTCTTATCACGATCTCCTTCCTCCTGAGGAAGACGCTTGGTATTTATAGAGCATCAGAAGTAGGGCGTGTGCAGGGCTTGTGCCCTCTTTGTCCAGAGATAACCTCGGATCACGTTCCAGGTGCCAACCTCGGATCACGTACCCAATCATCAGCTTGAATCAATTTGAAGGAAGAGAAAAAGGATGCATCGAGTTAGTTCAGGATTTGAACTAAGCATGTACAGACTTGATGGTGTGTAATGCAGTGTGCATGCAGTGAAGTATGTACATTGAAAATGGATGCACTGACATGCCGTCAACAAGTGTATGGACTTAGTGTGCATGCGACAGTAATGTACAAACTTACTGGTTTGTAATGCAGAATGCACTTAAACAAAGTATGCACAATGAGGATGAATTCATGAACATGCTATCAACAAGTGTGCAGACTCTGCATGCAGTGTACAAACCATGTGCAGACTTGTGTTCTGAACGATGCACAAATGCATAGTGTATGGACTTAGCGTGTATACGACAATGACGATGTACATACTTGTCACCTGAAGTGTGTACAGACTTCACCGAAGAGTGTTCAGACTTTTGGGATGTAATGTAGACTGCATTTAACAATGTGCAGACTCTGTGTTGGAGCAACCAGACAATGTATAGACTTTGTTAAAGTGATGCACGAGCATAACTGCAAAGAATGTATAGACTTGTGTGTGCGGGCAGATGATGTACAGACTTTAATTGATGCCATCCGAAGAATGTATAGACTTGCTAAGTCATCAAGATAACCATGTTTAGACTTTAAGTGAAGACTGTGCAGACTTCGTGGAAGTGCTTGAAGCACACGATGCAATAAGACCCTGTACAGACTTAACCTGAGCATGGGATGTACAGACTTTAAATCAAGGGATGCACTGGCTGTACAGACTAAGCATATGCATGGAGAGCAGATGATGTACAGACTTTAAATGCATGAGAGACGCTTGCACTGCCTTCCTATATGCATGAGGACTTTCATTTAGACAGAGATGTTTCATGATATGCAATGCTGACTCATAGTATTTGCTATCATCAAAATCACAGGGGCACAACAATCCTGTGGGTGTGAAGCAACTCCACATGCAACGAGCACCTTGAAATAAGAGAAACAACACCTAATAAGCATCTAAATGGAGATGAATAACAAAAAAAATGCACAAACAAAGAGGAGAGAAGAGGCAACCAATAATCAACCAAGTTGGAATGATGCGAAAATTTTTTAGATGTTCCCCCTTAAGAACCTTAATGAATTGAATTAAATGAACGTTCACTCAACAATAGGATTCTTAATAGGGGTGGGATAGGGACGTGGTTGACTATAAGTTGACTCTCTCTCACATATACAACCTAGACTCAGGGTGGTACGGTACAACCTGTCCGGCGTCCGTGTGGGAATCCACGGCTCACGGGGACTTACGGACGTCCTGGATAAGGTCACCTTGTTGGCTCCAAGGAATATGGAGACGAGAGGATCCCCTACCAAGGTAGGAATGCAACTAGTATGGTAAAAGTGTATGAACCTATGTGCACCAGAGTGCATGCAAATTCTAGCGTAAGACTAACAAACAATGATCATACAATGGCAATGCTAGTGCAAGCAAGAATGATAACTAGGGGGTGATAAATAGCACCCAAAATAATTACCGAAATGATGGAAAATATAAGACAAGTGTAAATCTCGGGGTGCACTGTAGCAGAAAGACGGTCTGATGGGAGACCGCTCAAGGAGGGTAAATGGCCCTGGGCAGGACCGCAAGGTGACAGGGAACAATAAATAACAGAAACATAGAACTAAAATGAACAATGGCAGTAAAGACCACAGCGTACCTGAGTGAACTACGCGGTCTGATGAATGACCGTCACCTGGATATAACGGCCCTGACAGAACCGCAGCAGATAGCCAACTCGCAGAGACAAAAATGTACCTGAGACGGAGGAGGGCGGTCTATCGACTGGCCACTGGATACTAGAAAAAGTCCGAGGAGGATCGCAATCAACCTCGGGACAGAAATCAGTAAGGAACGAGACGGTAAATCCGAGGAGACTAAGAACTAGCTCAAACAAACAGGAGAGCAGGTCAACACAGTCAGAAGCACGATGGGCACAAGGTGTCCCACCGTGATCGCCAAAAAAAGGGATGTAGACACTTTTCTCCCTCTCTAAAAAAATAAGCGCTAAAAGGGGAAGGCAATGTGGGCGCGTGGATGAATGAATATGACTAAAGCATGGAGGAATAAAAAGTGCAACACATGCATCAACAGGTTGTGATCGCCACCAAAATACCTAGTGCAACTGGAAGAGCACTATGTAACTTGGAAAGGGGGAGACGGATGAGGCCACTTGCCAATGGATGCAGCGCTGGTACAGGATGAAGACGGCCCGCTGGAGACTGCTGAAGGGCGTAGATAGCCGAACGGTGGACCACCTCCAACGATGAAGTAGGAACACAGGAAAAGGCCTGAGGTGGAGGGTAGAAGGTCTGCAGTCGGCCACACACAGGATCTAGATGGTCTGAGTAAGGTCGCAAACCCCGTTAGACTGTCGGAGATGAACCGCGTAGAACCTCCAGATCCCAAGCCATGGGACTTAATCCTATACCCCTTCCGGCCAGCCAGAGGGGATGGGCCTCATGCTAGAACTCCTGTTGACCTATAAAACAACACATATGACCAGAAAAATACAACCCAAGTGAGTTTATGAAGTGTAATATCTATGAAAATGAACGGTGAATAATATGCATAATTGGAAAGGCATGTACCTGGGGGTTGGGTTTTTAAACCCCTATGGGGCGTGAAGAATGGTAGGAAAGGTAAAGGAATGCTGGAATGCCAGTGAAAAACATGGGGAAGATGGAGAGGAATGGTGATGCAATGATGAACTAATGACTAACTAGCTAGGCCAAGACTCAAAACACTAAAAAATGACTACTCCCTGAACCGAAGGCTCAATGGGACGTGAAAAGCCTTCCTCCCTGGCTGGACTTCGCTCAAGAAAGTGGCAGCACTTCAACGTTGACTTCGATCTCCCCCCTCTTCAGCCATGACCCAAGGGTTCTATTTATAGACCCTTGAAACCCTAGCTCGAATAGAGGGTTTTTAAGCGGGAATTAGACTTGGATTATGTTGAATAAAATGGAGATAATACTCCCAAGTTTTATCAGGATCAAACAGCGCTCAATTTGGCTGAGAATCCACGGAGAAATTCATGGATTAATCAAGGGGTTTGACCATGGATAGAGAGAGAAACTACCCGTCGGCGTAGGAATCTCGGTTGAAAGAAACGGTCCATCGATAGACCGCCCAGAATGCTAAGCGGTCCATCAAATGACCGTTATGCACCTGGCCGGTAAAAAATAAAAACAAGATAAATGCGCCCATTTATCCAAAGACCAAGTCAAAATGAATTCCCGCCAAATAGAAATGGTCTTTTGGCAGACCGCCAGTTAGCTCAATGGCCCATTGCTTGACCATTTGTTACCTTGATCGATGGAAGAAAAAACATGATAAATATACTCAATTATCCATTGACCAAGTCAAATGGGCATTCCTACAAAATAGAAATGGTTTTTTGGAAGACTGTCACATTTATGGGATGGTCTATCATAAGACCGTTTATAAAAACAATAGGTCGACGCAGAGAACGACAGGTCGACGCAGGGGCACAAACGGTCACTCAACAGACTGCTATCTTCCTGAAAATGACCCTTCGAGAGACTGTTATTTAAGGTGATCGTTGGAATAAGAGGCAAGTAGGCACACTCAATCCAAAGATCTAGTCGAGCCAAATTCCACTATGTCCAAACTCGAGAAAACACATGAGCAAACCCCAGCCAGGGAGAAGGCAACCCATAAAACAGGCCCAAAATTATTTGAAAAATGGCCCAATGAGTAATGGACAACCTGGGACATCATAAGTAAGGGTAAGAGAATAGCCCAACTGAAGGTAAAAAAATGGGTGTCAACACACATGTATGAATTTCGACTGTCATAACCAAAACAAGATGCAGACTCTAGACACACCCTTGACCCATGGTACCTGGTGGAGGACTTTCCTCTACACAAGGCGTGGGTTTCCAGACAGAAGAGATCTACCCTTCTCCCAGCATACCTTTTGATATAGCTTTAGGGTCAAGATGAACAAAATTCAATGCAATGTATGCAATGACAACTACATTTTGCTTGTACTAACAACATGAAACATGTGTATTTTTAATATGAAATACAGAAGGCATTTATTCCATGTGAGAAAACTCAAGCAATCAGTTATCATGCTGAAATTTACATAAACCAAGTTCTCTTCTTAAGAACTTAAATCTTTCATTTTCAAGAGGTTTAGTAAATATACCAGCAATCTATTTTTCTGATTCTACAAAGTTCAATTCAATTTCATTTTTACTTACTTCATCTCTCAAGAAGTGGTGTTTTATCTCTATGTGCTTAGTCCGGGAGTGATGAACATGATTTTTAGTCAAAGATATTGCACTGGTATTATCACAAAGGATAGTAATACATCCACGTTTGATGTGATAATCAAAAAGCTGGTGTTTTATCTAGAGAACCTGGGTTGCACAATTTCTTGCTGCAACATACTCAGCTTTAGCAGTAGAAAGTGCAACAGTGTATTGCTTCTTAGATGTCCAAGACACTAGACAACCACCTAGGTATTGACAATACCCACTAGTACTTTTTCTATCTATTCTACACCCAACATAGTCTGCATCAGTGTAAGCTATCAGTTCAAACTCACATCTAGCAGGATACCATAAATATAAGTCAAGGGTGCCAGATAGATATCTAAAAATCCTTTTCACTGCACTCATGTGAGATTCCTTAGGACTAGCCTGAAATCTAGCATATAAACACACAGAAAACTGAATATTCTGAACGAGATGTAGTAAGATAAAGCAAGGATCCAATCATACCTCTATATATTTTGGAATCAACTAACTTATCTTCTAGGTCATCATCAAGATTAGTTGATGTACCCATTGGTGCAGTGATGGCCTTGAGATTTTTTAGTTTGTATTTCTTCAACAGATCCTTGATGTACTTTGCCTGAGTGATGAAGCTTCCCTATGAGGTTTGACAGATGTATAAACTAAATAAAAATTTAGTTCTCCCATTGAACTCATTTCAAATTCCTCAGTCATTAAATTTGAGAATTCCTCACACATGGATGGTTTAGTTGACCCAAACACTATGTCATCTACATAAATCTGAACAACAAGAATATCCTTGTTATCTATTGTAGTAAATAGAGTTTGGCCAACCTCACCTCTTGAGAAGCCTTTACCTGTGAGGAAAGAGCTTAACTGTCGCACCAAGCTCTGGGAGCTTGCTTCAGTCCATGCAATGCCTTGTCTAGTTTGTACACATGATCAAGAAAATCAATACACTCAAAACCTGGGGGTTGTTTGAAGAAAACATCTTCTTTTATTAAACCATTCAAGAATGCAGATTTGACATCCATCTGCTGAAGTTTTATTCCTAGGCTACATGCAAATGCAAGGAGAATTTTAATGGCTTCTAGCCTGGCTACAGGAGCAAAGGACTCTTCAAAATCTATCCCAAATTCTTGATTATACCCCTGTGCCACTAGCCTAGCCTTATTTTTAACAATCTTTCCCTGTTCATCAGTTTTATTCTTGAAAACCCATTTTGTGCATATAATGGAGCCATGTGTTGGTTTAGGAACTAAGTGCCATACCTTGTTCCTCTCAAACTGACTAAGTTCATGATGCATGACATTAATCCAATGTTCATCTTTTAAGGCATTTTCAATATTTTTGGGTTCTACTTGTAAGACAAGAGCAAATGAATTAAGTTCATTTTCAATTCTAAAGTGAGATCTAGTTCTAGGGGATTCATTCAGATTACCAATTACATTTTCTAATGGGTGATCTCTAAGTACTCTGATATTGGTAAGCTGATTACCTGAGCTGCCACTTGTAGATTATGGAAAATCCATAATGAGAAAAAGAAGGAAAAATAATAAATGTAAAGAAGAAGAACGTAAAGAAGCAAAGAAAGAAGCACGTGGTGCTAATGGGAAGTGTGATCGCCAGAGGGGTTACCTCAAAAAGAATGAAATTGATCGCATGTACCTTGTGTTAAGCGCGAGAGATTGTGAGATTTTCCCTCCTCCTTCCACCGGCCGGCCGATGAAGGGGGTTTGTAGCTTGATTACCCTTGCAAAGAACACACAAAATAAGAAGAATAGATTGAGTAGCCAAAAGTGCGTAGTATCAATGCTCTAAAGATATGAACTCAAGCAAATAAAGCATGAACACACCTTGTGTGTTTTGATTTTAAACCCCTAAAGAGGAGCAACAAGGTTGGGAATAATGGATGCAATGATATGCAAACAAATGGGTTATATGATTATAATATCTCTAGCAGAATAGCTAGAGGGATGTGTGTATGAGGTGATAATAGCTAACAAAATAACCAAGACAGAAGAGGAGCCTTCTGCTGTATGCACAGCAGTAAAGGTGAGAAGGCAAAAAAACACGGCAGTTGCAACGCTAGGGGAAAGGATGAAGAATCCGCTGTGGAGGAAGAACCTTGAAGAAGCACCTGCAAAAGGAAGAAAACTCTCTCTCTTTCTCTGTAAAGCTCACACGATGCAGTTGCTCTCTTTTTAGCTGCCTCTTCCTCCTCTCGCGCGGGAGAACACACGGGGGTATTTATAAGGCCAAAGATCCTTGCAAAACAAGGATTGAAATAAGGTAATAACCCTCCAATAAGAAACCCTCTCCCCAATCGAACACAAGGTGCAAAATGGGGTAAGGATCATTACTGGAAAGAAGCAGGCGAAACGGAGTTGGAAGTGAAAATGACGACCTGCAGAAGGGCGTCAATTGAAAATGACGACCTCACCAGGGGCGTTAATTAATATGACGCCTCCTACAGTGGCGTCAATTCCTGGACTTATTTATGGCAACAAAACACTTTCCTTATTAAAAATTCTGAAATGACGCATGTCCAAAGGGGTGTTAAACAAGAGACGCTTCAAAGAGGGACGTCAATTCTTCATTTTTCAATTTGCTTAGGATTCGTAAAATTCCAGGAAATGACGCCACTATACATAGCCGTCCGTTTCTGAAGAGGCGCCCTTGACTACGCCGTTAATTAAAAGACGCCCCTACTTAAGGCGTCAATTCTATTCAACACAGAAAAATGCTAAGAAATCACAATTAAAACACGAAAAATAGAAAAACTTCATATTAAGCCAATATTGAAGTCCACTTTGGGGCGTCACATGGTGACATGAGATTTACTCAACATAGCATCGATTTTGGCGTGTCTATAGCTGCCCCGCCTTGGCGTCTGCTTTGCAAGGGAGTGAGACGGAATGAAGTGAAAGTGAAACAAGCGGAATGAAATGGAACGAACTGATAAGTAGATGCCAAGGTGTGATGTGACACGCTTTCGACACTAAGCACTGGAAATCTTTCCAAGACTCTAAATGAAATAACTCTGGATGATTACAAGAAAGCATTGATGAGCTGGATCGAAGGGACTAAACTAAATGAACTAAAAATGTGCACGAGGGCACGAAAGGGAGACACCATTGGAGAGCGGTTACCAGTCAATGTGGACGTGCTACAACCAAGGTGGATTTGTAGGAAAATAAAATGAATTGAGATAGAGACCCAGCAAATGAACGCTTTTCAAGGAACCTGCCTGAACGGCTTCAAAGAGAATAAAGTACTTGATTTAGAATTGAATATCTCATGCCAACTCAATTAAGAGCGAGTGACCTTCATTATTGGCGCAATATGAAGATTTTCATCATTAATCTCAAAGTCCTACATGATGCATGCTGGGCTAAAAGAAAGATTAAAACAAACTTAAAAATAGAAGATAATCAAGGATAATATTGTTAAGCCATCTAGATTTGGTCAAGAATCTAGATCTCTAAGCTGACACTAAGCCGAAGCTCGTTTGTCCACGCCTCAACTCAGAAAGTGGAACCATCGTCCCAAACCTTGGATAATTCAACGGCCTATCCGTGTGATCAAGATTCCCCTGGAATTATCACTATTTTTGATGAAGGGGAACTCAAATTCCATGTTCATCAGAACCACAAGGTCCTTGATATGCTATAGTAATGTAGAATATCATATAGTAGAAATGCTTATAGAAATGCATACAGGAAGATGGTGATAATATGAGCATGTGAGAACTGAGATAGGAGGTGCAGTCACCGTGGGGCTTGGATGTTGAGGCCCAGTCGGTGGGACCAAGAGCTTCTTATCCTACGCTCAAACTTCGTTAGCCATGATATAAAGATGCATAAAACATACCCAACAACATTGATTTGAATTTGAGAATTTTTGAATTTATTTGGGAATTTTTTAAGCTTTTTTTTTGATTTATTTGAGATTTTTTATTTTTATTGAATTTTTATTGGATTTATTTGAGAATTTTTGAACCTTTATTGGAATTTATTTGGGAATTTTTGAACCTTTATAATGGAATTATTTGGGAATTTTTGAATTTATATTGGAATTTTGAGAATTTTTATGAATTTTTATTGGAATTTTGAGAATTTTTTATGTTGCTTAGACATGGAATGCAATGTACAGACTTATGCAATGTTCAGACTTATACAATGTACAGACTTATGCTTAGGATGGATGTATAAACTCTATGCAATGTATGGACTTACTCTATGGAACGTATGGACTTGTAGAATGTATATACTTGGGGAGGATGGATAGACTTGGGGAGGATGGATGGACTTTGGGAGGAATGTATGGACTTCAGGATGTGTAGACTTTATGAAATGTGTAGACTTATGAATGTATGGACTTCAGAATGTGTAGACCTTATGAAATGTGTAGACTTCAGAATGCTTGGACTTAGGGAATGCTTGGACTTGTGCAAATGGAAGACAGATGGAAGGAAGACGGATGAATGTACATGCTTTAGGAAATGGAAGACGGAGGTTTAGACGGATGGAATGGAAGACGAATGTTTTAGACGGACGGATGTTAGGACTTTGGAATGCTTAGACGGATGTTTAGACGGATGGATGTTAGGACTTTGGACATGGAAGACAGATGGAATGGATGTATAGACTTGGATGAAGACGGAGGGACGAATGTATAGACTTTGGAGATGGAAGACGGAGGGACGAATGTATAGACTTTGGAGATGGAAGACGGATGGAATGGATGTATAGACTTCAGAAGTGCAAAGATTTTGACAATGTACAGACTTAGGAGGAATGAATGTATGGACTTCAGAACTTTGTACCCATGATGCTTAAACTTATGCAAATACTTCCAGGCTTGCACAACCTGCACTTCTGTACTTCAAAGCTCATTAGTTTATCAGAAGAATTATTAGCTCAGGACATTTCATAATATGATCATAAGTGCATAAAATAATTAACTCCATCAAGATATAATAGCACTTAAGTTCAAAATGTTGTAAAGCAATTTAAAAGCATAAGCTCAGAAAATGACGCCCCTTTACAGCGGCGTCAAATCAAGAAATGACGACTGTTATTAGGGCGTTAATTGCAATCGAGGTTTGATTTGGAATTGGACCAAAAATGACGCCTTCTAGGGAGGCATTTACTTAAATGACGACCTTGAGTGTGTCGTTTATTAAACAAAAGATGCCAAACGGTGAGTCGTCTTTTAACTTGTTTTCGTTTCCTGCTCGGAATTAAACTTCCAGCAACTCATTTGATTCAAGCACAAACCATGATACCTGTTAGCGTTCAAATCATTATAAAAGGCAACCGTTCGTCTCTAGAGCATATCAAACCATCGAAGCAGACAGAGAACTTGCAGAGGATCTGACAGAAGAATTGAAGCCCTCTTTAATAGAAGCATAGCACTTGCAGAACAACTTCCATGAAGATGAATACGATAATGCAGAAACAAAGGCCTTCCAAGAAGCCGAAGATGAGCTTTCCAAGAATTTCTGAAGTTCCAGGCCATATTAGTGGGAGAATTGCCAACAGCCAAGTAAGTGTTTTTGATATCATAGCTTTATTTTTGTTCTTCTTCTTCTTCCTTTTTCAAAATTTCTGATTGCATTCTTCTTCTTTTTCTTCTTTCTTTCTTTTATGTTTTCAGGATTACCCAATTGTTCCTAGACCAAGGAGATTTCTAAAGATTAAATGGCTCACTTTATTACTCTCCAAACTCTCATTAGACATGAAGTCTTTCCTCTCTAGGTGGCACCTTCTTGGCCTCTTGACCCATGCTACTCATTACAATGACATTCACCTAGATTGGGCCTCAATCGGAGCTCTTATAGAATTGTGGCACCCTCACACTCACACATTCCTCTTCCCAACCTTTGAAGCTACTATTCTCCTAGAAGAAGTAGAGGCACTCTTAGGTTTGAGGAAGATGAAACAAGGAGAGGAATCTAAGATGGCTCACATGGCTAGACCGATACAAGCTCAAGACATACTCACTAGCCTCGTTCAAAGCCCAAATCTAGTGAACCAAATTAAAGCTCATAAGGGGATCAACCTTCTAAAGTTAGCTTCATGGGTGTACAAGAATATGGACAAAGCTCAAGAGGATGAAGACTTGTTAGAGAGAGTGATGAAGGGGTTTGTCATATGCATAGCTGGAGCTCTATTCTTCCCTTCAACGGAAGATCATCTAGAAGAACATCACTTAAGTGCTATAGCTAGCATATGGGAGGGAAAAAGAATAGGTCCGGCAGTACTAGCCAACCTATAAAATGGGCTTACCTCGGCTTCCTTAGGATGGCCCCTCTACGGGTCAATGCTTCTTCTATCTTGTTGGATAGATCTTCATTTCAAATTTGACCCATGCCAAGCAAACCAAGCGGCCTCCAAGATATTTTCCAAGAGCCCTCTTCGGTATATGACAAATTCTTTAGGCCTATGTGAGAGAGTGACCAATCGGGTTCCCAAGCTCAAGAAAAGAAGTGAATGGAGGGACTACTTCACAACAATGCCAAAGAGCGGTTTCACTTGCACACCGGGGTTTCTCAAGACCCAAGATCTTCGCTCAAGACTCTCCTCCGGCATAGAGCTTCGGTTGATTGGCGGGAGCGACTTCGTCCTTTACAACGCACACCGGTGCCTCCCACAGCTTGGACTACCTCGGCACCTCTTTGAAGAACCTTCTCACCTTCCTCCACTCAAAAGAAGAGAATTATGCTCAAGTGGAGACCAAGAAGAAATCAAGACAATAATGACTCAATGGAAGGTTGGACTGCTCCAAAAGTCCAAGACACATGTAGAAGAAGATGAAGACAAGTGCAAAGCCTATGTACTAGCTCTCAGGAAGATAAGGCCTCTGATGGCTCATTAGATGTAACCATGATCTTCCTTTAATGAAATAAAGATATTTTTCTTATTTGAGCCAAAACAATGAATCATTATGATCATAACTCCCAATTCATGCAATTCTGTCTAATGAAAAGAGGGCTTCGGGTTCTCTGTTCTGAGCAGAGCCTCCTTGCATGGCGTCAATTAATTAAACAACGTCTGAGATAATGTCGTCCATTCTATTAAATCAATTCCTTAAAATAATTCAAAATTCATAATTGACGTTTCCAACACATGTATTTCTTAATTCGCGCCTCAAGGCAAGGCGTTGCGCCCTTTAATTTCCTTAAAATGTTTTCGCAATAAAACGCTCAATTATATGAAAAAGACTCCTTCTATCATGTCGTGTATTAAAAACGGACGCCGGTTTGCATGGGCGTCAAATTCCAATAGTAATTATGACGATCGATCAAATCAGTCACTGTCCCATTAATGCATCTGACGACGGCTGTAATTTCCCACGCAAAGAAAAAATGACGCCTAGCCTCAAGATGTCAAATCAACAAATCACGCCCTTCCTCAGGCCATCAATTAATATAAAAATGACTTCTCTTACGGCGTCAATTCTTTTCGACCGTTAAAACCCTTTTTCCCTCCTTCTTCTCCTTCTTTCGTCTTCTCTCTTTTCCCTCTCTTCTGCAAACCCTAACTGAGCCCCCCCATCTCCGTCTCTCCCATTCTCACTCTCTCTCACTCTCGTTCTCATGGCGGGCGGTGCACAGAAACGCCAACGGGTTACGGCTCCCGAAGTCGTGGACCTAGGCGACGAAGAACATGCCACGGAGGAGGTTCCTCCGGTGGCAGCCGAGGAGGCTCCAATGGAGAACAAGCCGGTGTGACCAAGGAGGAAGGGGAAAACGATGGAGAAGAAGATGAAGACGATGATGGTGACGACGATGACAAGGATGACGAGGAAGAAGATGAAGGGGCTGAAGAAGGAGAAGAAGAAGAACAAGGAGGAGAAGAAGGAGAAGATGGAGATGAAGAACCACCGAGGGTGGCGGCGATTGCTCCTCGACCCGGACAACCACGGCGACTGTGCCAACCCCGGCAGCCCCTCCGTGGAGGGCTAATGGTGCCCGGACGACGCAAGGTAGGCCCCCAGACCCTCAATTTTTGATTTTATTTTTATTTTATTTCCGATTTCCACCCATTTTCATAGCTGTCAACCTCGGTCGAGGGAAAACCAGACACACAGTCAAATGACGCCCCCAGAGGTGCCGTCAATTAAAACGACGCCCCGGAGTGAGTCGTCAATTTAAATTTCTGAAATTGATTAATGTGAACTCGCGCCCTGCAGCATGTCGTCAGTTTTAAATCATCATGTTTTTTCATTATGTTGTTAATTTACATGCCATTTCATTTATTTTAAATATATATATCTCTGCTTTACTTTTATTTCGCATGCTAATAGTTTTGGAACACCAGAAAAATAGCGCCTCCTACCGGGGCGTCAATTCATTAGGTAACGACCAATGGGGAGGTCGTCAATTTAACATTTTCCAGAAATGTAATTTAAGATAGAAAATTGCTTGGCGAACCGCGCCTCCCCACAGGGGCGTTACTTAGACAACTGACGACCCAGGGCTGGGCGTCCATTCAAAATTTCTCTGAATTTTAAAAAATTAATTTCAAAACAACGCTCCCCATAGGGGCATCTTTTAAGTAAACAACGACCCAGGGTGGGCCGTCAATTCAAATTGCTTATGAAATTATTAGAGACCCATTTTGAAATAACACCCCCCCTTAGGGGCGTCAATTATCTAAGTCACAACCTGGGATTGGTCATCAATTAAAACAAAGATGGCAAACGAATTCAAACGAATATCCACATGAAAACTTAAATGAAATTGTTCTTTGTTGCATGCAGGGTTTGATGAGGACGCGGATCTCCTGGGTCCAGGTCCGAGCAGCTTACTATGGGCTCCCTGAGTTCCAGAGGGCTAGGATAGATGCCATGGGGTTCGGACCCTTCCTTAGCATAGAGCCAGTTAGACAAGACCTACCCTTGATCCAGGTGCTCAGAGAGAGATGGGATAGGTCTAGCAGGGCATTTCTGATGCCATGGGGTCATATGGTTCCTAGCCTAGAGGATGTCACTAGGATTATTGGGCTGAGGGTAGACGGAGAGGCGGTGAGCGGGATCACCCTACCCGATTACAGTGAGCTGGCTCAGAGGCTACTAGGGCTAGAGACAGTCTATGAGACGCCTAGTGAGTGTAGGACCATCTTCCGTACCGACCTTACCATATCTATGGGTTTAGGTGATTCTAGGTAGAAGTCGAAGGAGTCTCTAGAGCAGCTATCACATAGATTGATTGACGGGGCTAGGGCTGCCTACTGCCAGGACCCGGCTGAGAGGGAGAGAGCAGATCGAGACCTGAGGAGATTTCTATTCCTGATGCTTGGGAGGTTGTTGCTCGGTACGAAGGGCGACATCATCAACTATCGATTCTTGGGCATACTCGATGACTTGGAGGGCGTCGGCAGATATGCCTGGAGAGCGGCGCTGCTGGCGCACTTGATAGCTGACTTGTCCACGGGGACAGGTCGAGAGACGACTGTCAGTGGCTTTTCACCCTTTCTTCAGGTATGCATCTTCCTTTTCTTTTCTTCTTTTCTTTTTTATGTGCATGTGAATGCGTTACTAATGCAATGCATGGATGCAGATATGGAGCCACTTAAACATGCCGATGGGGCGTTCCGACCCACGGCCTGGAGGTGAGGGATTCTTCCCTCTGGCACGGCGCTGGCTACCGGTGGTGACTGGAGCCCCACTCGCCTACGAACTACGAGTGTTACGACGGGAATTCCGTGACTTCCCCGCCTCACTGGTATGCATGATGCAATTTTTATTTATTTTTATGTGAAATATGTTGATATAAAGATGATATGCTGACATGCGTGCTTGTGAATGCAGGTGAGGTGGAGACCCTATGAGGGGATGACCGATGAGGGCCAGCCTTGGGTCGGAGTGGGCCGACCTCGCTTCGGGCATGAGCTTTGGGTTCATTGCTTGAGCGAGATTGAGCCGCTACGGCTTAGGCTGGTGATGAGGACCCTCGGCCTACACCAGGAGTGGATCGAGGTAGGAGAGCCGCGGGGGATAGGCAAGAAGACGCGCGGTCGCACGAAGGCGATCAACTGGAGAGTTCGGTTCTCCGACCAGTACGCTGACTGGCAGCGTGGCGGGACCCGAGTCACTTCCCAGGGAGCGGACAGCTCCGAGTACCTCCGACGCTACTAGGAGGTTTACGCCGGCCGACCCCAGATGAGGGTGCTAGGGGTATGTATGAATGCACTTATCTTTTAAATTAAATGCAAATGCTTATGTAATCTATTATGCGACTAATATATGGTGTATGCAGGATGCACGGGACATAGTGGCGATGGACATGCAGACCCACCTTCACAGCCTAGAGGCCCAGCTGGCTACCACATGGGCAGACCTTGAGACCCTGGTGAGTGTTTAATTTATCTATATGCACATGAATTACTGAATTATTGATGATTAGCCACTGACAATCTCTATGAATGCAGCGTGCCCAGCATGGAGCAGCAGTGAGATCGACGGGAGAGGCCTCCAGCTCGAGAGGACCTAGTGCAGAGACGACTGCACTAGTGGAGCAGTTAGCTGGAGCGGTGGCACGGGCCGAGGCAGCAGAGCGCGACCTCGTCACACGGGTATGCTTTAAACCTTAAACTCAAAATTCATTCAATTGTTTATATGATATGCTCATGAAAAGTTGTGTTGACAGACTGAGGAGCTCCGGACCTCTCTTACCTGCATCGAGGAGGGACAGCAGGCGATGGCCACTCGGGTGAGTTATTTATTTTCAGTTGTTAATTGCTTATTTCATGAATCATCGAATTATATATATGAAACTGATGAGTTGTTTGAATGTTTGCAGTCCTCAGAGTTACAGGCGGCACTTACCTGGGCTGCCTTGGCTGGGACAGAGTTGGCGATCCGCGAGCAGCGGGTCGTGGAGCTCAAGAGGGCCTTGAGGCGGCGAGAGGAGCTACCTCAGGACGTGGCGGAGCTGCGAGTCGCCCTCGAGATGGAGCGGAGGGAGCGTGCCCGGGAGCGCGAGGAGCACCATGCGGACCATGCGGAGCTTGTGGCTTTGAGGGCCCAGCTAGCCGTTTCCCAGGAGCGGCTGCGGGCGACCGAGGAGCGGCTTCAGCGAGGCTGGGAGCGAGCGTGAGCTGCGGGGTACAGCTTCACCAGCTCTACCTTCGTAGCGGGTTCCTCTCTCCGGTAGAGGAGCGAGGCAGAGGGGCCGGCTCGAGCTCCAGCTACTTCACGGGGGTCCATGCCCCCTCCACCAGCGCCTCGTTGGGAGGACGAGAGTGAGGCAGAGAGTAGGAGAGAGGAGGGTGGAGGCGAGAGCTGAGAGACTTACTTGTACTCCTCCACCCTCACACCTGTACTCAGACATTTATGATATATATATATATATATATATATATATATATATATATATATGATTGAATTTTTTGTTACCTGAACACTTGTGTAGTTGTGTACTTGTGTTTTCCTTCTCGCCTGTTACTTTTTACCCTGTGCTTGTAGCTGTAGTTCACACTTGAACAAACAGGTTAATCCATCTGTTCGGCTTGGCCCCTTGCTCAATAAGCAAGGGGATATCTTTACTTTGACCTTGATAACAGGTCAAGGGGCCAAGCCTTTAATCAATGAAGGCAAAATGATAATCAAACATAAGGAAAATGTGACATGCAAGCAAGCAAATGCTAACTCAAAATAAAAGATGCCCACACAAAGATGCAATCAGGCATTTGTATAACAATGTTCCATTTTTTTTTGTTTTATATATATATATATATATTTCTTTTTCATTTTTGTTCAATTTTTAAAAAGACGCCCTCGCAAATGGGCGCTTATTGTGAAATTGACGCCACCACGATAGGCGTTTATTTTAAAAAACACATTTTTTTGTTGTTTGATTTGAAAATGACGACTTCATGAAAGTCGTTAATTTTGAAAGAGACGCCTAGGGAAGGCGTGAATTTTTATTTTTCGATTTTTTTTGATTTTTTTTTGTTTTGAAAAAGATGGCTTAATTAAAGGCGTAATTTTTATTGTTTTTATTTATTTTTTATTTTTTTTATTTTATTTTTTATTCTTTTTCTTCTTGATTGATATATATATATATTTTGAAAGCAGGCATAGCACGGGGCCTTTAAACCTTACGCCATCATGATCTCAAATTCATTAATCTTTCTCGAAAAACTTAACAAAGGGGCCAACGTGATAAATGACTTATGCTTTTACTTATTCTCTTGCAGTCCCTTCCTTCTTGGGTGATCTTTGCCATTCTTTGAGTTTACAACCCACCATGGAGGGAGAATAGAAGAATAACTTGAGGAAGCTCACGAAAGATTTCGAGAATGGGGAACGCTCCTCCCCTGCCTTAATGCATGTTGGGATTCGATCTTTGGCTTAGGGAAATTTTGTTGCTCTTTTTGCCCTTATTCATGCATGCTTACGATTAGGGTTTTCCCTGCGGAGACTTTGCCCTCTTGACATGCTTTCTTTTATCATATTTTCCTTTCTTTTTCTTTCTTTCCTTTTGAAATAGATAAAGACCTAATTGTACTTGAGCTTTAAGCATTTTCTTCCCTTTTGGCCCCTGACTTCCACCTACTAGGGTGACAGGTAGGCTTGGTTAGTAACCCTTTGCCCGTACTCTCCCTCGTGAGCCGAAAAGAAGAGAATAGGTAGGATTTCTACACTCTTAGTTTGGGTTGGACCTTCCTTGAATTCCGGGCTGCTTGAGTTTAAGAGTAAAGCGTGTAGTGTGTGTGTGGAGTTGACATAAAGGTTAAATCATCGAGATTGAAGAATGAATTAAAGATTTTGATTGTTCGTGCTTGTGGCCCATGTACCATACTTGCCTGTGATTTTCAATTTTTTTTTGTTTTTTTTTGCTCTGTTTTATTTTTGCTATTTTCTCTTTTTTTTTTATTTTTTTTTGTTTTGGTTTTAACTTAGGGGTAGTATTTCTTCAAATATAGACCATTCCAAGGATGAGTTAACTCTTCATCTTCAGCATTAATCAATTTGTAGGCGTTGCCAGGATAAACATCTTTTATAACAAAAGGACCTTCCCAGTTAGGTTAGAGTTTTGAACGTGGTCCACCCGGTTTTACAAAGATTCTTTTAATTACCATTTCACCAATTTTGAATTTTCTCTCAATCACCTTCTTTTGATAAAAACGTGAAAGCTTATTTTGATAAATACGTGCATGCTTGGCGGCAGCCAAACGCTTCTCGTCTAGGAGTTCCAACTGAGCAAGGAGAGATTCGCGACGCTCATCAATGGGGAGCTCCTTGTCCAATTGTACTCGTAGAGAAGGAATAAGAATCTCATAAGGGACTACCGCCTCCATTCCATAAGTGAGGGCGAAAGGGGTTTACCCAGTAGGGGTACGAATGGAAGTGTGATAGGCCCAAAGAGCTTCAACTAGCTTTTCTGGCCAATTCGCAAATTTGTTAGCCTCACACGTTTTCTTGATAATTTTAATCAAAGTTTTATTAGTCATCTCTACTTGGCCATTGCCCTGCGGATAATAAGGAGATGAATGATGCAATGTAATGTTATACCTGTTGCAGAGGTCCTGAAGCTCCTGAGAGATGAATTGCGGTCCATTGTCGGTGACGATGGTACTCGGAATGCCGAATCTTGCGATGATGTTCTTCATTATAAATTTGCAAACGGTTGATGCTTTTATCTCCACGTATGCTTCTGCTTCCGCCCACTTGGTGAAGTACTCCGTCGCCGTGAGTATGAATGACTTTGGTTTTGTGAGGAGGGTCGGATCACCAAGAGGTCCAATGATGTCGAAAGCCCACACGGAGAAAGGCCATGGGGAAGATATAGGATGGAGTGAAGAAGCAGGAGAATATATTTTATCGGCGTGTAGTTGGCACTTAACACACCTTCGCACATAGATAGAACAATCCTCTTCTAGAGTGGGCCAATAGAAACCTAGCCTAAGGATCTTCTTAGCTAGCATCTGGCTATTGACATGCCCGCCACACACTCCTGAGTGTGCCTCTTCCACAATCTTCCAAGATTCATCATCATCAAGGCATCTTAGCAAAACACCGGTAAGACCTCTTCTATATAGCACACCTCCAACCAAAGTGTACCGCTGAGCAACTCTTCGAATGGCTTTCTTTTCTTCAGCCATGGCTTCTTCTGGATATGATTGATCTTGGCAATATTTAGCAATCTCATAATACCATGGCTTTTCTGCATCATCCAATTCTTCCTCTAAGTCCAATAGCATGACTTCCTTATTTTCAATGATTCCTTCTTGCTTCACCTTCCTAAGCACCTCCTCCTTAACACTAAGGAAAGCTGGATCCTTAATAGCTAGAGTGAGTCGCTTGTGAACAATGATAGAATGGGAATCCCTTTCGGGAGGGAAAGCCAAGGAAGAAGAAAGAGAAGCGAGAGCATCAGCTAGAATGTTATGATCACGAGGAACATGGACAAAGATTAATTTAGTGAAGAGCTTGGTATAAGTAGAAGTCAATTCCTGGTAGGGTTTGAGCTTAGGATTAAGCGTGCAGCACTTGGTGAGCACTTGGCGTAGAATAAGCTTACTATCACCTACAATTCGTAAATGGGTAACACCGAATTGATGAGCGGCCTCCAGCCCGGCCTGGAGAGCCTCGTACTCAGCTATATTGTTTGTAACTAGAAATGCAAGCTGAGAGGCGAGTGGGATAGTGATACCCTCTGTTGATAAAAGAACAAAACCAATCCCTTTCCCTTTTGAATTCAAAGCTCCATCAAAATGTAACGTCCACATCGAATCGGTTTGATTGACGGACATTAGTTCCTCATCTGGAAACTCTGAGCGAACGGGATCAAATCTAGGGAGGGGATGATGAACAAGATGTTCTGCTATGGCATAGCCTTTAATCACTTTTTGCTGAATGTAAATGATGTCGAATTGAGAAAGGAAGCTTTGCCATCGTGCCAATCGGTCGGTGAGAACAGATTTTTCAAGAAGGAACTTAATTGGATTCATACCAGCTATGAGGTGAACCTCGTGAGCTAAGAAATAATGCTTAAGTTTTGAACTACCCAGACTAAAGCAGCACAAGTCTTCTCTATAGCTGAGTACCTCTGCTCACAGGGGTTGAGAAGTTTTGACAAGTAGTAGGCTGCCCTTTCTTTTCCTTCTTCATCAACTTGGGCTAGGACAGCGCCTACGGAGTCATCCAGGACGGAAATATAAAGAACAAGCGGTTTGCCCTGAACTGGCGGCCTCAGGACAGGAGGATTTGAGAGATAATCCTTCAATCCGTCAAAAGCTGCCTGACACTTGTCATCCCAAATAAACTTGACTCCCAGCTTAGTAAGCTCATAGAACGGCCTACATCTTTGTGAATGCGGGGAGATAAAGCGGCGAATAAATTGCAACCTCCCAATCAAACCTCGAACTTCTTTCAAATTCCTGGGAGGAGGCATTTCTCTTATGGCCTTTACCTTATTGGGATCAATCTCAATACCCCTCTTACTCACGATGAATCCAAGCAACTTCCCTGATGAAACACCAAACACGCACTTCTTAGGGTTCATCTTTAATTGATATTCCCGTGCCCTTTGCAAGACTTTGGTTAGAACCCTAGGATGCTCAATCCTTGTTCTTGATTTCACTACCAGATCGTCAACATACACCTCAATATAAATGTGGATCATATCATGAAAAATTGCCATCATGGCCCTTTGATAGGTGGCTCCAGCATTCTTAAGTCCAAAAGGCATGACCACGTAACAATAGGTCCCCCATGGTGTAGTGAACGATGTTTTCTCTTGATCTTGCTCAGCCAGGCGAATTTGATTGTAACCTGAAAAACCATCCATAAAGGAAAGAGTCTCATATCCTGTCGTGTTGTCAATTAGAACATCAATATGAGGGAGGGAGAAATCATCTTTAGGACACGCGCGGTTGAGGTCCCGAAAGTCTATACAAATTTGAACATCTCCATCCTTCTTCATGACTGGGACGATGTTAGCCACCCAATTGGGATAGATGACAACTCTAACAAATCTAGCCTTATGAAGCTTATCGACCTCTTCTTTCATCTTTAATGCCATATTAGGGTGGAAACGTCTCAACCGTTGTTTGACCGGGACAGACCCTGGCTTAAGTGTAAGCCGATGTTCAACGAGAGCAAGGTCTAGTCCAAGCATATCTTCGTAACTCCATGCGAACGTGTCCTTGTATTCTTGAAGTACCAAAATAAGCGCCTCCTCTTTGGATGGCGGCAAATTCTTTGAAATGAGGACAAACCTAGGGTCTTCCTCCGTACCCAGATTTATTTCTTTGGTAGGCTCTTCTACTGAGGCTGATGGTTCATCAAATCTCCACATGCCACTAGCAAAAGCATCAGCCACGTCCTCATATTCTTCATAACTATCATCCCCCTCTTCAATAGGGTCTTCATCATTCATTATCTCATAAACACTAAAACCCTCATAAAAAGCACAAGTATCCTCATATTCTAATTCCGGCAGGATAATCGGATTCTCCACAAATTCGGGGATGGCTAAACAAGCCTGACATCTGACGGCTAATTCTCTGAGGAATCTACGGGGAATCTGCTTGCCCTTGGATTTCTTATGTGCGACTACCCCATGGGTCTTATTATCAGAAGAGTAAGAACAACTAGCTTGATCACTAAAACTTGATGAAGAAGAGAGAGGAGAGGAAAAAGCGGGTACAGAAGGGGATACAGATGAAGACCCCTCGCCAGAGGGGTAAAAAAGATCTATCAATGAATCTTGAAAGAGCGGCCCCTGGGTCGGGACACACTCAGAAAGGAGATAGGAGGTCTCCTCAATGGAGAAGGAGGATTGAAAATTTAGAATTTGGGCATTTTTTTTCATTTTCGTTTTCATTTTCATTTTTATTTTCATTTTCAAGGAGGAGGCAATGCGAGGGGGGAACAGGAGGTGAAGTTGAAATCGAAAGATTGGCAAAAGATTGGATCAATGATGGCCCGCACGGGGGCGTGATGGAGAGTTTTGAAAATTGCTCGAGTAGTAAGGGAGGAATTTGAGGAGAAACTTGAGATAAAGTTGGAGAAAATGTTATCAAGACCGCGGGTGGTCTAGGGACATCTGAGAAAAATTGTTGATCAATCAAACGGACAACAGCCGTCGGGTGAACGGACTTGGTAAGGAAGAGGCCGGCCCACAGCCTGTCTATATTGTAGCCTTCCTCGAACGGCACATCGGGCTCTCCGGTATCTGTATAATCACTTAGCAACTGCCTCTTGTCTGTGATCACTACTGGCTTCTCAATTAGCTCATGAATTAGCGGCGGCCATTCCGGATCAGTTGGCATAAACAACCAGCTCAGAGCAATAGCAATGTCATTCATATCAAACCACCTATACCAGTCACATTCAGGGTCATCCATTTTCCTTCTCTTATCTGGCCGCAAGGACTCCAATGCTTTGTAAGTAGCCAGTGGGGCTATGTGGCGAGCAAACTGTCGGGTATGTACATCTTGACGGTCCAGCATGGAAGTAACAAGTGTAGTTTGCTCATCATTCTGAGTTCCCCCTTTTATAAAATGTGTTTGGAGGGTCCATGTGAGAGGCTGTCGATCTGTCTTAAGAGTGGAGGTCAT
Source organism: Amorphophallus konjac (assembly GCA_022559845.1). Classification (NCBI taxonomy): domain Eukaryota; kingdom Viridiplantae; phylum Streptophyta; class Magnoliopsida; order Alismatales; family Araceae; genus Amorphophallus; species Amorphophallus konjac. Next base: position 140,335,733 of record CM040129.1, read on the forward strand.
GACGGCCCATGGCCCATCTTCATCCTTGCTCTTGCCTGGCCCTTTATACCCTAGGCCACCTCGGGGAATCATCTTTTGGTGCCGGATTGGTTTAACGTGGCCTTGGAGACTGACCCCCAAGCCCATACCAGTCTCATACCCCATCTTTAATAAGATATTCCATCCAAGTGTGTTCATCATATTCTTCTTTTTCTTTCCTTGGGGTGGCAGGGGTGTTATTAGGGGTGAAGCCGGTTTAGGGACTGGGGGCCTTAACAAGTCTTGCCATAGGTCGGCAACATCCAATACTGAAAGTAAAGCCTGTTGGAAGACCACATGGAAGGCACTGAAGTTGCTGAATGTATATCTTCTATCGGCAAGATGGGCATGCTAGTAAGTTTGATAATGCGCCCTTTGTGTGGAAACTTTATGCATTGATGATTTGTAGAGGGCACAGCATCAAGTTCTTGAATATAGGGGCGGCCCAGGATGCCGTTGAATGTTGGATCCATGTCTAGAATGTGAAAATCTGTTGTAACTGTCACTGGACCCAAACCAACTCTTAGAGTGATCATTCCCAATGGTGGCTTTTTGGTATTATCATAAGCCGTGACGGTAATTGTAGATGGTCGGATTTGACTTTCTGGAATGTCGCACATCTTCAAGGTGCTTGGCGGTAGAACATTAATGGATGCCCCGGTGTCAACCAAACATTGCTTTACAGCTATCTTATTGATATCAATAGTGATACACAATGCATACTTTCTAGCCGGCTGAGGGGCTAATTCATGTTCATAAAAAGTAATAGCCGGTTGATTGCTGGCCGGATTCAAAACTGTAGTGACTTGTTCGGCAGGAATGTCTTCATTGACCATCACCTTTTGCAAATAATGTTTTAGAGCTAGCTGATGTATGGTTGATCTCTTAATCAATTCTAAAATAGAAATTCGGGCCGGAGTTCTGTCGAAATGCTTCAATAAATCATACTCCATGCCCGGTGTAGATTCTTGCTCTTGCTCTCCGTGCTCTCGTGCTGGCTCCTGCTCTCGCTGGGGGAACACTCGGTGGAACATCGGTCCACTATGGAGCACCATAGTTCGGTGCGCCTCTGTCAGGCCTGGAGTGGGTCAAGGGGTAGAGGAAGTAGAGGGAATAGTGGTATTGGGTGCTGGAATGGCAGGGGGGAGAGGTTCTTGCAAGGGGCCTTGCTGGCTGGGGATTATCGGAAGGCGGAGGCGGAGGCCGGGTGACAAGGAGAGGCCTTGGAATCATGGTAGTGGTAGGTGGAGGTAGAGCAAGAGGAGTGATGGCTGCCAGCGAGCGGCAGATAAGAAGAGGTCTATTTGGTGGAGGGTTTTGGTGTGGAGGGGAGTTCGGGGTTTGGCATAAGAGAAGAGGCTATGAAGGAGCGGTGGAGCGTATAAGGGTACGTTGTGGCTGGGAAGGAGATACAAGTTGAGGCCTTCTTATCAGTTGTGGTGGTTGTCGTTGATTGGAATTTTGACTAATGGCCCCAACAGAGGCGCTTTCATTATGCCAGTCTTGCCCTCTCTCCACTTCATGGATTGAGGTGACCAGATTTACTTGTTGATTCTGAACCGGGTGCTCCGATAGCGGGTTATTAACAATCCCCATATTTGGCTGGGGTGCAGGAGCCTGCTGTTGCTGTGGAACCTGTTGCTGACCTTGTTGTGGTTGCTGAACTGGTGGTTGCCGAGGAGGCCTTCGAGCCTTCAAAGTAGTGATGACCCTCCTCATCTCATCCCAATTGATATCACCTTGATCATTCATGTCATGTATGTAATCCTTGAAGTGAAAACAATAATCAATGTTGTGCCCCGACTGTCGATGGAAGACGCAATACCGGGAGGTGTCCACATTTTGCAGCCATACCGCCCTTTCTTTAGGCAATGTGAGGAGGTTAGTAGCCATGAGGGCGTTAAAAATGTCTGACAAACTCTCAGGTAGCAGAGGGTATTGGGCTCTTCGTGGACCCATCGTCCTTCTCAGTTGTTGTGGTTGTTGCGGTTGATAATTAGCCGGGGGGGCACTTGGTGATATTGGTTTTGTGGAGCAAAGGGGAGTTGTTGTTGTTGTAGAGGTGGAAGAGGCCTTAAGGTTTGAGGAGGATTATTATTTGACTGGTGGACTTGATTCTGGAAGGCAGGCTGTTGTGGTGGTCTTGGGTTTGGAGGGTGGCGGAATGGAATTGATGCGAGACAGAAGTGGGGGCCTTCTTCTTTCTTCCGATCATAGTCGCGCTATACCCATTACGCGCGTTCTGAAGAACGCGCTATATCGTTTACGCGCGTTCACAGACAGCGGCAGAACGAAGAACCTTGACGTTGGGGCTCCCGTGGATGACTCTAGGGGATCAAAACACAAGGGGACAACACACAGGAGGATAGAGAACATACAGGGGATGCTTAAAACGAAATCAAACCAAGCAAATCCTATCTAGGATAACTTTTGTGAAGGTGGGTGTGGGGGTGAACGGCAAGGGAAGGAGGGTGGACGTAGATGATGTTAGGGCCTTGAAGAGGCTTGGCTGGGGCCTCACACCCGAACCCATCGCAGGTACGGTGCAGCCGAGCTCCATCCAGATCATAACAACACCTTTGGCAGAGATGGGGAGGTGGAATCGTGGTTGGAAGAAGATCAAAGCTCCGAATGGAGCCTCACACTCGACCCCGTCTCAAAGCCGATGCACCCGGGGCTTCGATCATCATCCATTGAAGGGGAAAAGGAGAGGATCAGAGGGACAGAATTGGGCCTCGCACCCAGAGAGGGTCGGAGGAAGGGGGGGTTTCCAAAGATTTGGAGGGATAGCCATGGGCTACACTCAAGAACACTCATACTTCGATTTCATTCATTCATATATGTTTAATCAAACGAACGGGGTACATATATAGGGAAAGGGAAGATAAAACAACGCTAACACGTCGATTTACAACCATGGAAGACAGCTAACATCGAAGACTTTGAGGAATTCGGCGCCGGGAAGTTGGACTGGCTGCAACCACGTTTCTGCCTGAGATCGCGCTAGGGGAACATAGCGCCTTCTTCAGGTCGCGCTAGGGACCTATAGCGCCTTCTTCAAGATTGCGCTTGGGACCTAAAGCGCCTTCATGTTTGGCCTGGCAGCTTGCTCGATTTGCTTCGGCTTGACGGCTGGCTTGATTCCCATCAAAACCCCTCCACTTGGAAAGGTTCGTCCTCGAACCTCGTAGCTCAAGATCCCAGTCTGTGAGAACAGCCTGGTTCCCTAAGCTCTGATACCAAATTGATGCGGGACGGAAGTGGGGGTCTTCTTCTTTCTTCTGATTATAGTCGCGCTATACCCATTACACGCGTTCTGAAGAATGCGCTATATCGTTTACGCGCGTTCACAGACAGCGGCAGAACGAAGAACCTCGACGTTGGGGCTCCCGTGGATGACTCTAGGGGATCAAAACACAAGGGGACAACACACAGGAGGATAGAGAACACACAGGGGATGCTTAAAACGAAATCAAACCAAGCAAATCCTATCTAGGATAACTTTTGTGAAGGTGGGTGTGGGGGTGAACGGCAAGGGAAGGAGGGTGGACGTAGATGATGTTAGGGCCTTGAAGAGGCTTGGCTGGGGCCTCACACCCGAACCCATCGTAGGTACGGTGCAGCCGAGCTCCATCCAGATCATAACAGCACCTTTGGCGGAGAGGGGGAGGTGGAATCGTGGTTGGAAGAAGATCAAAGCTCCGAATGGAGCCTCACACTCGACCCCGTCTCAGAGCCGATGCACCCGGGGCTTCGATCATCATCCATTGAAGGGGAAAAGGAGAGGATCAGAGGGACAGAATTGGGCCTCGCACCCAGAGAGGGTCGGAGGAAGGGGGGGTTTCCAAAGATTTGGAGGGATAGCCATGGGCTACACTCAAGAACACTCATACTTCGATTTCATTCATTCATATATGTTTAATCAAACAAGCGGGGTACATATATAGGGAAAGGGAAGATAAAACGACGCTAACACGTCGATTTACAACCATGGAAGACAGCTAGCATAGAAGACTTTGAGGAATTCGGCGCCGGGAAGTTGGACTGGCTGCAACCACGTTTCTGCCTGAGATCGCGCTAGGGGAACATAGCGCCTTCTTCAGGTCGCGCTAGGGACCTATAGCGCCTTCTTCAAGATTGCGCTTGGGACCTATAGCGCCTTCATGTTTGGCCTGGCAGCTTGCTCGATTTGCTTCGGCTTGACGGCTGGCTTGATTCCCATCAGGAATGGAGTTGCCGAATGCGCTCACCTGCTCATTGATGACAGTGCCTTCGGTAGTTGGGCCAGCATTACCAGTATGAACATTTTTCTTTATCACCTTTGGCCTTGGCTCGAACATGCCCATAATGGGCAAGTCTTTCATTTGAGTTTGTATATATCTAGCTCTTTCATAGAGCTCCTTCATAGTGCTTAATTTGTTCATGGCCAAAATATGACAGAATTGCGGAGTGGAGTTTGATATTATCATCTTGACTTGTTCTGTCTCCGACAATGTATCTTTTAACTTCTCGGTCATAGCCCTCCACCTATCAGCAAATGAAACGAAGTCCTCCTCGGGCTTCATCTTCTCAGCAACCAAGTCGGTAACAGACAAGGAGGGACCCACACGGTCCTTGTAGTTCTGTATGAACTTCCGTTGAACTATATCAAAGTCGCCGGAATCAACCGGCTCCGGAGAATAAAACCATTCTAGTGCCGGGCCATCCAAAGACCGCCTAAAGAGGTAAGCCAACGAATTCTTATTGTCCTGCCAGAATGATGCTTCATACATAAAGTCCTTCAAGTGAATGTTCGGGTTGCCCGTGCCATTATACCGCCGGAAATTCGGCATTTCAGAAGGTGGTAGATGAAAAATCGGCATAGGGGGAAGCATGATTTCAGGAGCAATCTTGGATGCAGTGACCCTCTTAAGCTGTTCCTCCATACTAGCCATCTTTTGGAGGAGCAGAGCATGGCTATCAGACTCGGGTGGGGCCTGACGAAAAGAGTGTTGGTTTGTCATAGGCCTCCTTAAAATTTGAGAAACCGGAGGTTGTTGAGGACTAGCAACGGAGTGACTTGCCGGTTGGGTCGGCATAGTCATAACAGGAGTTGATGGGTGCGAGGGCACCCTAAGGGCGACCGCCGGGTCGTTGGGAGAATTAACAGAGTGGCCACCCATGACCTGGGGAGGGTTAGAAGATGACGGGATAGACTTTCCCTTTAGGAGGGCGGCTTGAGCTGCCTGGCGCTGGGAGTCATCCAGCTGAGCAAGTGTTTTGAGAAACTCGTTGAAGTTGAAAGAAGGGGAGGTGTCCCCGGAAGTATTCTGAGTAGTAGGTTGGGCCTGGGAAGAAGGCTCAACCTCTAAAGCAGTAGTGGTGGCGTCCACCATGTGGACCTGAGTAGAAGAAGAATTGTAGTTTCCCTCGTAATAAACAGAATCCTGAGAGGGAATCTCATAGAATGGGTCAGAGAGACCCTCCTCATAACCGTCATAAGTGTACCCGTAGTTGGCCATATTGAGAATTTTACCTGAACGCAATTTCATTCTTGTGTTGAAAGAAATAAGTTTCCAGCAATGAGATATAATCAATGAATATCACCTTTTCAAGCAAGAGAAACACACAAGTTGTAATGAGTCCCAAAGATTTTAAGATTTTCCTTGGAGATTAGGGTGAGTTCAATATTAGATTCTCTCTTTTGAGGGTGGATCCTGGTTGAAAATTTAGGTATAATCTTCGGCTATCTAGATTTTTCTCTCTCTTCTCCAACGTATGGGTCAACTATACTCCGGGTACTTCAATGGTACAACATGCCTGGCGTCCGTGAGGGAATCCACGGGTGCGAGGACTTACGGAGGCTTGGTTTAGGAATTTCCCTTCCAATGAGACGGAATGCTCAAAGGAGGGTCCTTCCTTCACCAAGAGGGGTGTAGCTCCTAAAAAGTGTGAGGAGAGGAGGTCTCCCAAACCGTATGCCCTGAATGCAATCTAATGCAAGCAATATCAAGCAGGTGATATCAAATAGATTAAGCAGATAAACACCAACAATCAGCACTTCTGTGGGCATAGAAGAAAATGACGCCTTGAACAAAGGCGTTAAATCAACAGATAGTGTATGGAGTGCAGTCGTCAGTCGCTTCCGTGGGAGGCGTCAAATCGTGCAGTAAGCAACAGCAGGCAAAAAGACGCCTTGGAGTGAGGCGTCAAATGATGAACGGATGCCTCTGTATAGGGGCGTCAAAACATTGTAATAGTAATGGGATGAAGGACAAAATGATAATAATCAACTAAATGACGCCTTGGTGTAAGGCGTTGAATGATGAAATGACGCCTCTGTAAGGGGCGTGAATTATAAAAATGAAAAAATGTAGGAAAATGACTGAAACAGCATCTCAGTCATGGTCGCTGTATGAATAAATGACGGCAGTGGGAAGGCGCTACTCAGTTCAAAGAACCGACAACCCTGGCAATTAGACAGAAGTCAAATAGAGATAAAAAAGTCTAATCAGTGGGAGGTATGCACGTGGTGCACAAGGGGAAGGGTGCTACGTGGAGCACAAGGGAGGGGTACGCGAGGGTACCAAAGGAGGGACACGCGAGGGTGTCAATGGGAGGGTGCTACGTGGAGCACAATAGAGGGGTAATCAAACTAAAAATAAAAGGCGTCCCACCGTGATCGCAAATTTGTAGATTACGAAAAATCCACAATGAGAAAAAGAAGGAAAAATAATAAATGTAAAGAAGAAGAACGTAAAGAAGCAAAGAAAGAAGCACGTGGTGCTAATGGGAAGTGTGATCGCCAGAGTGGTTACCTCAAAAAGAATGAAAGTGATCGCATGTACCTTGTGTTAAGCGCGAGAGATTGTGAGATTTTCCTTCCTCCTTCCACCGGTCGGCCGATGAAGGGGGTTTGTAGCTTGATTACCCTTGCAAAGAACACACAAAACAAGAAGAATAGATTGAGTAGCCAAAAGTGCGTAGTATCAATGCTCTAAAGATATGAACTCAAGCAAATAAAGCATGAACACACCTTGTGTGTTTTGATTTTAAACCCCTAAAGAGAAGCAACAAGGTTGGGAATAATGGATGCAATGATATGCAAACAAACGGGTTATATGATGATAATATCTCTAGCAGAATAGTTAGAGAGATGTGTGTATGAGGTGATAATAGCTAACAAAATAACCAAGAGAGAAGAGGAGCCTTCTGCTGTATGCATAGTAGTAAAGGTGAGAAGGCAAAAAAACACGGTAGCTGCAGCGCTAGGGGAAAGGATGAAGAATCCGCTGTGGAGGAAGAACCTTGAAGAAGCACCTGCAAAAGGAAGAAAACTCTCTCTCTTTCTCTGTAAAGCTCACACGATGCAGTTGCTCTCTTTTTAGCTGCCTCTTCCTCCTCTCGCGCGGGAGAACACACGGAGGTATTTACAAGACCAAAGATCCTTGCAAAACAAGGATTGAAATAAGGTAATAACCCTCCAATAAGAAACCCTCTCCCCAATCGAACACAAGGTGCAAAATGGGGTAAGGATCATTACTGGAAAGAAGCAGGCGAAACGGAGTTGGAAGTGAAAATGACGACCTGTAGAAGGCCGTCAATTGAAAATGATGACCTCACCAAGGGCGTTAATTAAAATGACGCCTCCTACAGTGGCGTCAATTCCTGGACTTATTTATGACAACAAAACACTTTCCTTATTAAAAATTCTGAAATGACGCCTGTCCAAAGGGGCGTTAAACAAGAGACGCTTCAAAGAGGGACATCAATTCTTCATTTTTCAATTTGCTTAGGATTCGTAAAATTCCAGGAAATGACGCCACTATACATAGCCGTCCATTTATGAAGAGGCGCCCTTGACTACGCCGTTAATTAAAAGACGCCCCTACTTAAGGCGTCAATTCTATTCAACACAGAAAAATGCTAAGAAATCACAATTAAAACACGAAAAAAAGAAAAACTTCGTATTAAGCCAATATTGAAGTCCACTTTGGGGCGTCACATGGTGACATGAGATTTACTCAACATAGCATCGATTTTGGCGTGTCTACACCGCTTACCACCCCTAACCACTTGACCCTTCAGTCTCACCTTCATCTACTTGTTCTACATTTTGTTCTTCTTCATTTTCCAGAAACTCTCCTTCATTCTTGTTCCTGCAGAAATTAATTTCGGATATGTTAGTTGTCTCATCAAATACAACTGGTGGTGATTCTTCAACAGTTTCAGATTGAACATTATAGATCCTATAGGCTCAAGAAGTCTCAAAATACCCTAGAAAAATTATTGGTTCACTTTTGGCCTCCAACTTATCAAGGTCTCTTTTAGAGTTAACATGTATAAAATATTTAGATCCAAAAACCTTGAAATGAGCTAGTGAAGGTTTCTTACCTTTCAATATTTCATAAGGGGTCTTTTGAGTAGAAGGTCTTACCAAAGCCCTATTAATAATGTAACAAGATGTGTTTACTGCTTCAGCCCAAAACCTTATAGGTAAGTTATTTTCCACCAGCATAGTTCGAGCCATCTCCACCAAGGTTCTATTCCTTCGTTCAACTAATCCATTTTGGTCAGGAGTTCTTGGTGAAGAGAATTTGTGGATTATCCCATTATTCCTGCAAAAGTTATCAAACTGTGAGTTCTCAAACTCACCACCATGATCTGACAGAATACTGGATATAGAATACCTACCATCCTGATTTATTCTGTAGAAAAATTCTTGAAATTCACTGAAAGCATCATTTTTGTGAGTCAAAAAGAATACCCAAGTATATCTAGAAAAGTCATCAACTAAGACAACTCCATATCTTCTACCATTCAAACTGGCTGACCTAGTGGGTCCAAAGAAATCCATGGGAATCAGCTCAAAGGGTTTAGAAGACATGCTTTCAGTTCTGGATTTAAAAGACTTCCTAGTCTATTTGCATTAGGTACATGGCTCACAAATTTTATTGTTCTTATTAAATGAAATTTCAGGTAAACCCTTTACCATGCAAAGTTTAGTTGACTTATGCAACACATTATAGCTAGCATGACCTAATCTACGATGCCACAGATATGCAAGGTCATCTTTATTTACTGACAAACATAGATTAATATGTGCTGTATCATCTAGATCAACCATATAGATGTTATTGACTCTTTTTCCAGTGAATTTTACAGTTTCTGAATTAGGTTCATAAATGGTGCATGCAAGAGAGTCAAAAACTACTTTATGGCCTTTATCACATAGTTGACTAATGCTAAGAAGATTATATGCAAGTCCTTCAACTAGTAAAACATCTTCAATGCAGCATGATACACACTTACCAACTGAAGAGGCGTAATCTCGCGCTAATCCTAAGTCGTGAGATCCTAGGGGAATCCTTAATCACAGCCACCACGCCTAGATGAACTGCAAGACAGGAAACAGATCAGGGGTGCCCAGGGATGAGGCCCTGGGGAAAACCCTCTGATGCTTAAGTTAGCAAAGATAATAGAGCACGAATGCGAATGGAGGTGGTAGGAGAAGAAGAGGGCGCGAGATTGCTCTCCACCAAGAGCAGTGATGGTTCTCACCTAGGATCGTTGCTTACCTCTTCGGAGAGTCTCCCTGGGATTTATATAGCGATCCATTTAATGTAGGAGTCCAGGGAGTCGAGGGAATTCGGGGGGGTTATGTCCTCATCGTGGGCTCTTTATAGCACAAGGACCCTTGCTCTCCCTTATCCCTTAGAGTTCCCTGCTCCTGAAGGATGCGTAATGGACCCTTGGATAAGCTTCCAATAGTCGGTCCGAGCTTGGGACGCTTGCTCAGGGTTTTCTCTCGAGCGATAAGTGCGTAGCTCGGATAGGTCACGCTGGGTCGCCGCAGGGGCCTTCTCGACCAATCTGTCACACGGACTTCGGACGCGGGGGTCGCCTAGGAAGTGCTGGTCAGAGTGAATTTTAGGGTTTAAAGTAAGTGGGCCCAAAATGGGGTTGTCACTTTGGGGAACTGGGCCTGGTTTGGTCAAATTAGACCTAGTTGGGCTGTGCTCTTGGGCGGTGGATTTTCCCCCTCTCCACTTGTCCCCCTCCTACTCCCAAGCCAAAATTGGGCTCAGATGAGTAGCATTTGTGGGGATGGTGTTAGTGGCTTGATTTGGGTGGGGAATTTTCTCCGACAGGGGTGATTTAATGTGACTGTCCTGGGAATATGCCCGTGATGATGACTCTTTTGAGTTGATGCGAGGAGCCCCTTTTTAGAGTTTGGAACGTCGCGCTGCCTCCCTCCAAGCCTCTGGGGGTATAAACATCGCGCGTGCTTGTGTTCCAGGCCTCCTTCATTTAGGGTTTTTTCTCTCCATCGTGCTTGTATTCTGAAAGGGTTCATGCACCGCGAGAGTGATCAGGAAAAGCGAAGACTCGCGGAGGCCTTTGCGGAGTTGGCAGAGATCACGACGGTGGCGATCCGTCAGCTTCCACCTCCTCCCGAATCGTCTGACTTGGCGCTCTCTTCCTCCTCTTCCTATTCTTCTCGTCCTTCCATGGCGGAGCAAAACCCCGCAACCGAGGTGCAGGAAGCCGAACAGGGCACGAGGAGTTTGGTGCCGCAGTCTGAGCACCCTGTGCTCAGTGAGTTGGGCGAGGCTGAAGTAAAGAAGATGGAGAGGCATTATGGGATGCCATGGCAGTACTATTTCTCTGCGCCGAAATCTCATGAGTCTAGTCTGGCCGCTCAATCGGGCCTTTTATGCACTTTCCTCTTGGTTTGGAAGTGTAGATTTTGCCTACCTCTCTACCCCTTTGTCACGTAACTGCTTTAGTTTTACCGACTGGCTCCTATCTAATTGGTCTCCAACTCGTATACTTTTATCTTTTCATTCATCTTTCTCTGCCGTTTGTGCGGGCTTCGCACTTCGTTGGACCTTTTCCATTCCTTCTTTGAGTTGAAGGAGCAGACCCATGCGGGCAAGGGCTTCTTCTATCTTCAGGCGAAGAGGGGAAGGAGCTGTGTGTCTCTCTCTGCTAGAGATTCCTCTCACAAGGGGTGGAAGACCCAATTTTTTGGGGTGGGCTCATCTAAAGATGGCATCTCCTGGGGCTTCCCGACGGAGCCCAACTTCCATCCGTCTCTCCCTCCGAAGCAAGTGGCGGTTTCCCCGGAGCTAGAGGAGGAGATCAGGATTCTCCAAGAGAATCTCCAGTCGACTGCCGAGTTGATGACGATGGTTAACATCGAGTATTATCTCTCTCGCGCGGTGCCACCTCAAGGTAAGAACCTTAGGATCCTGTATTGCGCTTCTGGGTCAGGTAGGTAGGCCTCCTTCTGATGATTTGGCTCCTGTTGTTCAGATTCGAGGCGAGCGGATGATGAGGGGGAACAACTGTTGGAGCAGGAGATCGTCGGCTTGGAGGAGACGCCTACTCCGAGCAAGCTCGGAGCCTCTGGGGGCCCTTCCTGTGCCCGAGACAAGGGCAAGCGGATTGCCCGGGGTGACGCTCCGAGCGTCGTAGGGCCAAACGCAAGGACCCTGGGGAGCGGCTGCTACTGTCTTCAATGAAGGCCCTGACCACTGAGAAGAAGATGTTAAAGAAGGCGGGGGTTGCCTGCCCGACCGAGGAGCATGTCCGCCCGGTTGGGAAGCATGCTCACCCAGTCGAGGAGCCCTCGGCCCAGGAAATATGTCGTCCATATCTCCTATCCATCGAGCCAGAGACGGCTGCTGCTGGCGAGAAAATCGTTGCCGAGCCCGCCAGACCGCAGGCAGAGGCTATCGGTTCCGAAGTCCCGACTGAGGCTGATGAGGCACGGGGTGAGGCAACGACCTAGCCCTAGCCAAGCGTTGCCGTCTGAAAGTGGGGATGCTCGGGGGGGATGCTCCACTCCCTGTTCTTCCAAAAATGACTCTTCCTTCTTCGGTCGATGCCTCCGCTGTTCAGGCTTCTCTGTACCAAAGGTGCCGATCTTTGGTGCCTTCATTGGTTCGGGAGGAGTTCAGACGTGGTCCCCCCTCCCTACTCTTTGAGAAGGTCATGGAGGGCGGCTTGATCGTGGCCCAACTGGGGGCCGAGATAGTCGAATTCTTCGCACGGCTGGATAGTGAGGAGAGGTCTCTCTCTCGGGTCCGCGCTGAGTCCAATCGGAGGATCGGGTAGTTGACTTCCGAGCTTGAAGTCCTTCGGCGAGAGGCAGACTCGCTTCGGGCACAGATTCAGTCGAGCCAGGAGGAGGCTCGGACTCTGGCCGAGCAACTGGCCCAGGCTCGCTATATGGCTGACCTGAAGGGTGAACTCCTGGAAGAGGACCGTTAATCTCAAGTCGAGCGCTATGAGCAGTGGAAGCCCGAGAGGGAGGAGCTCAATAGCCAGGTCTGAGGGGCCGAGCAAGTGCGGGGGGAAGCCGAGGTCGCATGGACTGAGGTCGAGGCGAAGATGTCCGAGGCCGAGATAAAGTTGTTCGAAGCCGAGCAGAGGGTGGCCGAGCTCGAGAAGAAAACTGAACAAGCTGGGGCGGAGGCGATCGAATGATATAGAAGCTCGGAGGGCTATCACGTAGCTTTTTAGAAGGCTGCTTTCTCGTACTACGATCCAGGCTACCATCGGGGGCTGTGGAAGGGATTCGCCCAAGGCTTCCATCGAGCGGTCGTCGAGGCCCAGCAGCAGGTGCTCGACGAGCTCATTTTTTCTCCCAGGCAGCGCTATGACTCGGATGAGGACACCACAGATTCTCCCTCTCTAACGTCGAGTGAAGGGGGGAGCAGGGATGCCTCCGTTTAAGTAGAGGCATTGCCAACTCCAGTTACCTCGGGAGGGCACACGATCGAGGTAGTTCCCACATAAGTGGGGTCAGTGCCCGGACCGGCCATCATCGAGGATACCGGGGGAAAATCCCCTGGCGCTGAGGATCCTTCGTCCGCCGAGCCTCAGGAAAGGCCAAGGGCCTCTCAGAGTCCCTCCATTTCCATAGATTAGGAAAAAACGGGCTCGAAGTGTTAGCTCTTTGTCTTTTTTCTTTTTTTTTGAATGTTGCTACGTAAGATTTTCCTTTCTATATATATAATGGCAGTAATATTTAGAGCCGGATTGACTGTTCCTTACCGCCTTTGGTGCGATTTGACTACCGTATCTGCAGTTGCTAGAAAAGTGGAGATTTTATTTCCAAGCATCTCGCGTGCTGACCGGCTAGGCAGCTGACGTGGCACTGGAGCCTTTTCGCCTTTCCATGCTTTGAATGACTTGCCATTTTACATGTCCCTATGGGAGGGCCATTGAGGGAAACAGAGTAACTGCGCTTAGGGAAGAGTTCCCGCCTTTCGCATTTTTTCGAGGGGAGAGTCAATTAAGGCGAGGGTTCCCCTTTCAGCCTATAAAAGGTCCCGAAGGGCGTCTCCACCTCCCTTCACCGCATAGGGCTCTCCTTGCAGTCTTTCATCTTTTCCCTTTTCGCGAAGCATCTATTTTTTGTGCTGGGGGATTATCAGTGAAACATGGAGGGCGATTCGGAAGACGATGTGGCGCCGAGGTGTTCATGCTGCTCCGGCGTAGGAGAAGGAAGGAGGATGGGGCAGACAACGTAGGAGAAAAAAGGAGGCCTAGCGACAGGCTCGCTCCTAACCTCGGGACCGCTGCTTGACGGCGTACAAGAAGGAAGGAGGCCTGGCTGCGGGCTCTCTCCTGCTCTCGGGCCACCGCTCCACTTGAGGAGGATTGATAACGTAACGCCGTTGGTACTCCTTTTTTTCTAACCCCGTCACCCCTCTCACTTCTTCGAGGGGGTGCTTGGTCTTTCCCCCTCTTCTACTCTTCGACCAACTTCTTTTCTTTTCTTTCACTCTTTGAAGGATGCCTTTAACTTTATCCTTGCTCGCACCTGTCACGCCCCGAACCGATAGCAGTGGAAGGCATGCTTAGAACGTGGCAGTGATTCATTCATAAATACAGAGCAAAATAAAAGACATAACACCATATAATTGCGCAAAAAAAATAAATATAGACTTTCATTAATATCAAAATCCAATGTTTACAAAACTCTTGACTATTAATAGAAGACTCAAAATTACAAGACTTGACTCATATAAACAAAAGATAATCTCCTCCAAAACTCGAAGACTCTTTCACTCATCCCCGTCCCCATCTATGGTCGTGTCTTCAATATTATCTGAAAAAGGTTGGGGAAAACTGAGTGAGCAAGAAGCTCAGTAGGAATTACTCTCTATCATCAGGAAATGCTATAAGTGATTAGCCAATTAAATGAAACTAACACTAATGCAAGACAAATCATAATCAATAACAAAAGGATGGCAAGGATATAAGAGGCTTAACTAAGACCAATGAACGATAAGAGTATGAACATGATAGAAAAGGAATAGCCAGAACAAGTACAAGAGATAGAACAAGTACTAATATCATGTCAACAAGTTGTCCCTTCTGGACCTTATATCAAATCATATCAGATCATGTCAAATCATATCAAGTCACGCATATAAGAAAGATGCCCAAGATGTAAATATGTCCAGATCAAATCTTGCATATAGTTGGTGCAATGCCACACCTGATCATTCATAATATCGGTACATGTTTGGGCTTTGCCTCACCCCTAGGACCAGATTCGGGCCATTATAGTTTCAGCCTAGCATTGATTGTCAAAGTGGACCCAAAGTCCCATATCAAATAATTCCAGACAATTCACTAATGGCATCTGAATTCCAAGAGTAGCTCATGTAGCCAAGGTAGCACAAGTAGGAAATAGATTCCTAAATAGCAAGCTTATCGAATTCCAAGGAAAAGCCATCTAGGAACATGATTTCCAAGGAAGATAGTGTCAAAATAAACTTAATAATAGGCCAACTCGAAGTATAATAGCCAGGAGTGACTAGAGGGGCTACAAACATAAAGCTCGCGGAAAACAGCAAATTCGAGATGGTGAATGAAGAAACGGTCTGAAAAGGACCACAATTTTACTAAGACGGTCTAGTCGGGACCGTTTCATGGGTGGGTTAAACAGAATGGGTCACATCGAGGTAGGGCTAACAAGAACATGTCTTGGAGACCGAATGCCTCTACATGAAAGCGTCTGGGACCTAGGACGGGTCAAAACAAGCCGACTAGCCCCCAGAAGAAGATGGTCTGGGCATGGCCGAACACATCTAAAGATGGTCTGACAAAGGACCGTCGCTATCAAAAGACGGTCAGTAAGATGGTCGCAACCAGAAAATTGATAGAAAATGGCAGAAATTCGATAGAGTTTCATTTCCGCCTCAAAAATGAACTTTGATGGGTCCAGGACTTATGGTACAACCTGCTCGGCATCCTAGTTGGAATCCCAAACTCGCGGAGTCTTACGGAGGCCTCGAAATATGAACACCTAGTCCGGCGGAAGGAATATCCGACGGAGAGGTATTCGATGCCCAAGAATTAATGGCTCCAAAATCAGCAGAAAACGAGTGTAACGGTAAGTCGAAACCACCAGAGTGGCATGACCCTAAAACAATCTTAAGAAGGTAACAAGCTATGAACAATTGAAGGATAGTATCACAAATTTTACGAGTTAAACCACAATTTGACCATTTATTTCTACATTTTTCTCCAACATTAGAAAAATAAGAAATGATATAAATTCAAACTTGACAATTTCAGCAACCTAACTGATCATGTTTTGCAATGTTTTAAGCCTCTACAGCGAGCAAAATGACAACATAAACCTAGCCTAAAATGCAGAAAACGAGCCGATTTTAATGCTGAAAAACAAGAGAAAACGGTCTTGTGAAGACCACAACTGGCACTAGACGGTCTCAGGAAGACCGCTAGGGTAGCAAGCTATTTTATTTTATTTTTAAACAAATCATGAACGCGTCTTGGAGACTGGACGCGCCTAAGAGAAGGCATCATACTACTAGGGCGCGTTAATAATATCTCATAATTATTAAACTAATGAATATTCATTAAGGCATCTTATAGATCAGACGCGTCCATATATTTTAAATTTTTTTATGAAAATAGGGGAGCGTCAAATGGTGTATCACGCGACCGTTTCATCACCATGCAGTCACTGGTGCAACCGTTTTTACCACCGAGATCCGCTGCCGACGAACCCCGACATACCTTGATTAAAATAGCGATTATGAGCAATATAATGAAGGAAATTTAGGCAAAAAGGTACCGTTGGAAATAGCATTCAAAGGCAAACAAGATAGCATGCTTTGATTTGAGTTTAAGCTAAGCTAAACTAATATAAAATGAACTGTAAAGGAAGACAACAATTTGGATGTACCTCGAAGTAAACTACAAAATTCGATCAATATGGTACACTAAAATTAGGCAAACTAGTATCAAATGAAAGAGGACTGAGAGATGAACAAGATGGCATGCTTGATTATTAGTTCAGCCTGAGAGAAACCTACCTTAATCAAAGAGAAAGAGAGGGACGAAGAACACGCTGGAACCCTAATCGCATCGCCTCAATTGCCCAAATTCGCCCAACTCCGGCCACGATCGCCCACGCTGTCGGCCAAAGAACCAAATAGAGAACCCTAGACATCGAAGCCCTCTACTTATATAATAGCCTAAGGATGGATCTAGAGATTGAATCAAGCTATAGAGTCCAAAGGGGGAAAATTGGCGAGAAAATCGGGGGTGATCCAAATCTGCCACCGCCGCCGCCAATCAACGCACCTAGGGTTAGGGTTTCGAAGGGCAAATTGATATTCTATCATGGGCCAAAATATTGGTTCCGATCTGAGCCCATTAGAGCACGAATTAAGGCCTAATTAGATTATTTAAGTTGTTCAGATAAAACCACTATTTTTAGACTTAAATTTGAAATTGGGCCTAAACTAATTTTATTTTGGGTTTGTACCTTTAGTCAAAGTTACTGGAAATAACATTTTACACGAGATACCTATTTTTCCATATTTTTATAAAAATCTCAATGTTAGGTCAAGAAAATAATATCATCTTATTTATTAAAACTTCGGTTTAAGTGAACAAATATTATTTAATTCATGAAAAAAATTTAGATATTGTCTTATTGTTTACTTTAAATATTCCAGGATGTTACAGCACCACTTGGAGGTGCTTGCTTTCTATTCGGCTTCCGGCCTTGTTCCCTTCCAAAGAGTTGGCAGAGGAGGTCTTCTCTTGTTTTCCTGACATCCCCGCTGATACCTTTTCTCTGAGTTTACCGAGCAAACAGGGTCAGCCATCCCATTATCCGAGCCAGTTTCCACACTGGGTGGAGTCAGTGGCTTGGCTTAGGGGTGCTAGCCGTGTTCGCACAGAGCAATCAGCTCGTGATATAGTACCAGTCGATGTAGTATTTTTATTTTTGATATGCATTGTATCGGTTGTGGCCTATTTGATGTACGAAGAAACATTAATGAATGAAAAATTATTGCCATATGTCGCTTACATGTTTGAAAAAAGCTCAAAAATAGAACTTTCATAATGTTGTCGCGTTCCATGTCTGAGGGATAGGCGCTCCTTCCATGGTAGACAGTCAATACGCCCCATTCCCGAGCATCTCGACCACTTGGTAAGGGCCTTCCCAATTAGGGGCTAGCTTTCCCACCGCCTCCAGTGGTCGAGAGGCTTCGACTTTCCTTTGGACAAAGTCTCCTGTGTGGAAGTGTCTGTCTCAGACATTGGCATTGTAGTATCGAGTGATGCGTCGCTGATATTCTGTGGCTCGGATGCTTGCGATCTCTCATATCTCGCTTACCATATCGAGGTTCTCTAGCAGCTTCTGCTCATTTATCTCGGGCGAGAAGTTGATGACTCGGAGAGATGGGCTGCCGACTTCCAAAGGAATCACGACATCTGTGCCATACACCAACTAGAAAGGAGTCTCACCGGTGACGATTCTTGGAGTAGTTCGATGCGACCATAGTACGTTTGGCAATTCCTCGAGCCAAATACCCTTGGCCTTACCGAGCCTGGCCTTAATGCCTTTTAATATAGTTTTGTTGGCATTTTCGACCAGTCCATTAGCCTGGGGGTGCGCTACCCAAGTGAAGTGGTTGTGAATGTGTAGGTCGGCACATCTATTTCTGAAGTAATGAGAATCAAATTGCCGACCATTATGGCTCACAATCACTCAGGGGATATCGAAATGACAAATGATCGACTTCCAAACGAAGCTCCATATGACCGACTCGGTAATCTTGGCAGTGGCTACGGCTTCAATCCACTTGGTAAAATAATCGATGGTGACGATGATGAACTTCTTCTGGGCCTGGGCCATAGGAAATGGCCCCAGGATGTCGATCCCCCATCGAGCAAAAGGGTACGGCTTCGTAAGGGTGACGAGTTCTAAAGCAAACTGATGGACCAGATGATTGAAACGCTGGCATCGATCACACCTTTGAACGTAGGTCAAGCAGTCGCGTTGGAGAGTTGGCCACCAGTAGCCTTGCCACAGTAAGATCCTGGCGAGTGATCTTCCTCCTTGATGTGGGCCGCAGACACCCTCATGGACCTCTTGAATTGCTCGACTGGCCTCATCGGTATCGAGGCACTTGAGGAGGGGACTGGAAAAAGACCTTCGGTACAAGGCTTCATCAAAGATGACGAAGCACCAAGCTGGCTTGATACTTCCATCTCCGAGCTTCTCAAGGGTCGGGGGGCTCTTGAGAATCCCAGAGCCAGGATATATATGGGGTTCGCCAGTCGCTTGGTAATGCCTGATCAATGGTCATGAGCTCCATGTCTATGCTCGGTCGCTCTAGCTCTTCGAGGAAAATCGATCGAGTATCTTCAGGGCCAACAAAGGAGGCCAGTCGAGAGAGGGCGTCCGCCTGGGAGTTCTCCTCCCGAGTTATCCGGATGACCTAAAAACTCTCAAATAGTAGGGCTATTCCTCTTGCCAATTAAAGGTATTTAATCATTAGTGTTTCCCGAGCTTCGTAGTCACCGTTGACCTGGTTGGCGACCAACTGGGAGTCAGTATGAATCCTGACTCGTTCGGCCCCCAATCGTCGTGCCATCCTGGCTCCCGAGATGAGACCCTCATATTGGGAGACATTATTGGATGTCGGAAAGTTGAACTTCAAGGCATACTACAGTTTTTCCTCTTCTGGGGATCTAGGAAGAACACCGGCACCGCTGCCGGCCGAGTTGGAGGATCTGTCAACGAAAAGATCCCATGTGGGCCCGGGCATCAGCGAAAGGGCTTCCTCCGTCGGGACGGTGCTCTCTACAATGAAGTCCGCGAGTGCCTATCCCTTGATGGCTGAGCGAGGGTGATAGGAGATGTCATAAGCCCCGAGCATTATGGCCCACTTGACGAGGGGACCCAAAGCTTCAGGATGAGCGAGGATCCTCTTCAGGGGTTTGTTGGTCAATACGACGATGGAGTTGCCTTGGAAGTAGGGCCGTAGGCGCTTGGCTGAGGTCACCAACGCTAGCACAAGTTTCTCAGTTGCGGGATACCATCTTTTGGCCTCGTTGAGCACCTTGCTGGTGTAGTATACTAGTCTCTGCACTCCTGCGTCATCTCGAACTAGGACTGAACTCACTGTGGAAGGAGTTGATGAGAGATAAAGGTGTAGTGTTTCACCCTAGACCAGTTTCGATAACACCAGGGGCGAGGCCAGAAACTCCTTTAGCTCTGCAAAAGCCTTCTGGCATTCCTCATCCCAGGTGAATGTGGCGGATGCCAATTTGAGCCCTCTCAATAATTTGAAGAAAGGCAGGCATTGTTTGGCCGCTCGGGACAAAAAATGGTTGAGCGCAGCAATTCGCCCAGTCAGGCGCTGGACGTCCTGACGCAAACGGGCGGCTACATGTTCAGGATGGCTTGAACCTTGTCGGAGTTGATCTCGATCCTGCGTTGAGTCACTAGGAAACCCAGGAATTTCCTGGATCGAACTCCAAAGGTGCATTTAGCTAGGTTGAGCTTCATGTTGCACCTTAGGAGGGTGTCGAAGGTTTCAGCTCGGTCGGCGAAGTGGTCCACGGCCTTAGGTGTCTTGACAAGCATGTCGTTGATGTAGGCTTCGACATTTCGACCGATTTGTCCTTCAAAAATGTGGTTGATCAGCCTCTGGTATGTTGCTCCGGTGTTTTTTAGCCTGAAAGGCATTCAGGTATAGCAGTGTACGTCGAAGTCGGTGATAAAGGCTGTCTTCTCAATGTCTTCAGGATCCATTCGGATCTGATGGTAGCCAGAGTAGGCATCCAAAAAATTGAGCAATTCATTGCCAGAGGTTGATTTGACTAGCTGGTCGATGCTTGGCAGTGGGTAATAGTCTTTCAGAGTGGCTTTATTGAGGTCGGTGAAGTCTACACACATTCACCCTTTGCCCGAAGCTTTTGGTACTAAGACAACATTGGCGAGCCACGTCGGGTAAAGGACCGGACGGAATAGGCATGTTTTCTCCCCCTTAACAATCTGCTCTTTGAAGATCGCCTGCTTCTCTGGGGCATGCTTTCTTCTGCGTTGCTGGACGGGTTTCACTGACGGGTTAAGGTTGAGTTTGTGTACCACCATCTCTCCAGGATCCCGGGAAGATGCTCATCAGACCACGCGAAGGCTTGGATATACTCTGAAAGAAAATCTTTATATTGCTCATGTACATCAAGTGGTAAATCAGCTCCAATCTTTACTCCTAGGGCCGGGTCATCTTTGAGGAAGACCGTTAGCAATTTGCCGCCGGGTTCAGATGTTTTCGGTTCATCCTCGGCTTCCCCAACCTTTTAATTTTTTCCTTCTGGCCTTATGGCTTTGACCGAGAGTATGTAGCACCTTCTAGCCATTGCCTGGTTACCTCGGACTTCCCTGATATCGTATTTGGTGGGAAATTTCATTTTTTGGTGATAGGTGGAGGGCACTGCCTTTGTTCGACTGAGGATACCTCGGCCGAAGATGGCATTATAGGCCGACATCCCCTTAATCACTATGAAGTCCACCATAACCATGACGGTCTTAGGAGGGGTACCAATAGTGACTGGTAGGCTTAGGGCTCCCTCGGGATAGGTTGCCTGGCCATAGGGGGTTCGAATTGGGCGAAGCTTGGATGGGTTTTCACCCATCTTAAGGAAACATTCGTACGAGAGTACATCAGCGGCGCTAGCATTTTCAACCAATATTCTATCTACGTTACAATGGTTTATAGTAGCCGATACTATAAGAGCGTCGTCATGCAGGGTAGATAACCCTTCCAAGTCTTGGTCAGAGAACACCAGGGCCTACTGCTCGCTGGTCGGCAGGGCTTTAGGGGGCTCGGAGGCCCTTCTCGCCCATTCAGCATGACGCTTCCTTCCTCGGCTACTGTCTCCTCCTGCTACCATGCCGCCAGAAATGACATTGATGTGGACTCTGTGGGGGTGATTGTCAATTTTTTCTGGGACGCCACGATCCTCCTTCTGGGGCTCGGATACATATCAAGATAAGTGCCCCTGATGGATGAGACGCTCGATCTTGTCCTTGAACTGGTGACAATCTCTAGTATGGTGCCCGTGGTCATTGTGAAACTGGCAATGCTTGCGGCGGTTACGGTTCTTGGCCTTCATAGGCTCGGGTTGGCAGAGAAGGCCCGAGCCCTTGATGTCTTCGTATATCTCATAGACGAGGGCGGATAGAGGAGTGTACCGCTCTTATTTTCGAGGGGGCTGTTGTGTAGTGGACAGCGGATCTAGAGGGGAGGGGTGAATAGATTAGCCCCACTTTTCGCAATGTGGCCCTCTATATAGCTAGTTAAAATGAATTGCAGCGGAATAGAAACTAGCTTCCAAGTGCGTTATGATTTGCTTAGCAAGATAAGCAAGATATATAACAATTCGATCCTAAGCATGCACCTAGAATGAATCAATCACACAAGCAAACCACACTAGATAGGATTTTAAGGTGGTTCGGACTGAATCCTCAGCCCTACGTCCACCCCTCACCAAAACCCGGTGAGGCTTCACTTGTGCAGCGCACAGAACCGCAAATCGGAACCCACCGATTGCCTTCCTACTCACCACCTGGTAGGGATGTCAACCGCAAATTGGAACAACCTCTAATTGCCTTCCTACTAACCACCGGTAGGGATGAATCACACTTTCAATGTTTAAACAATAATGAAAATGAAACAAATGTGAATGAACTAAAACAAGAGATTGAGTTATGAGTGAAAATGAATTGGCCCTTGTATGGAATGTTGATCAGCAACAAGGCTCCTCTTGGCTTCAACTCAATCTTCTTGATTCACCCTTGATTGGATGAATGTTCTTCACGGAGTACTATTCACGTGAACAGTACCTCTTCCTTCAATTCTTCTCTCTTGATCTTCTCTTTGAACTTCTTTGAATGAATGAAGGAGATGATGAAGCTACCTTGAATCTTCAATGCTTCTTTAGCTTCTAGGAGTTTGAATGCTTGAAATATCACCTTGAATGAGGTGGAAAGAACTTGAATGGATGAAGATGATTTCCTTTGAAGAACTTGAATCAAACCAGCTTCCTTGGATCACTTTGATAGCCTTGCTTTGATGTAATCTTCCTTGAGGTTTGCTGGCTTTGATTTGAGCTTGATTCCCCTTTGATTGGATGAAGAACACCTTCACGAACTACTGTTCACGTGAACAGTAGCTCGTCTCCAAGCTCTCTTGCAACCTCCCTTGCAGCCACCCTAGATCTCACAAGAAGCCCCTTGAAGCATTAGGGTTTCTAACCCTCTTACAAGAGTTTTATAGACCTTGAATGGTCTATGGACACCCCCTAGACCAGATCCACAATTTGTGGGGGATTAGGTGTCTTTAGGATTAAGCAAATCAATGTTGAATGGCCCTTTTCGAAGTTGGAAACAAAGTCAACAATTGATGGCTCGGGGCTGGCGGTCGACCGCCACTGAAACACCTACAAACGGGCGATCCCTGGGAAATCTGGTCGACCGCCACTAAAAGACGTGCAGACTTGGGAGTCCCTGGCTGGGGCGGTCGACCGCCCCTGTGCTGGCGGTCGACCGCCAGCAGGGTAGGGCCCGGGTCAGCCCGGTTCGGTCCGTTGGCCGCACCAACTCCGTCGCTTGAGTCCGTTAGCCGCCCGTTCATGTCTGTGGCATCAACCTTGATTATCTTGAAGTTTTATTACTGAGTCTTCAATCCAAATTTTGTTCCGGGGGCTCCGCCCCTGGAAACCCCCGCAAGGGGCGCTGCCCCCTTGACCCCCGCGACTTAACCGGGCAGGTCGATCCCCGCGACCTGACCGCGCAGGTCGATCCACGTGCGAGGGCGCAACATTCAGTGTTCATGTTCACCATTTCCACTTGATTCCTTGTCCATTCATTGGCGCACCTGTCATGAACAAAAACATCACGTATGTCAATCACATGAAGGTGAAAAATATCAATGACTAATAGTGTTTAGCCATTATCAAAACCAAGAATACATTAGAACTCATATGACCATAGAATGATGTCGAATGACCCAAGTGACCATATGAACTCAAGTGACCATAGGGGCACAATTGATGAGGGCATCACACCACATACCCTCTGGCTTGGCACTTCTCTCCCTCCCGGAGGCAGCTAGGGAGCAGCCCCTCTTCAGACGGAACATTGGTGCTTATCATCCTATTACATTTTCCTATTTTCTTGAGTCATTTTGATGTATTTGCCTATGTTTTGAGTCATGTTACTAGGTTATCATGTTATTTACTTATGCTTGTATGTAGGCTAGTGGGCTAATGGGGCTAGTAGGTCTTATTGGGCCATTTCTTTGGTCTGGCCCATGGGCGCCCCTCTCCCCACCCCTTGGTCTTCTGTCATTTGTCCATTTCATGAGGACTTCTTTGTAAATTGGGTTTTCCTATATATAGGACCCCAAACCCCCTCTTTTGAAGCTAATGAAGTATTGAATATTTGAGCATAAGTGCACCCCTCTCTCTCTCTCTAGCTCTCTCATTTTCTCTCTCTCTCTCTCTCTCTCTCTCTCCTCCCCACCCCAAATTCGAAATTCACTCTCTCTCCTCCCTATTCACCTCTAATTAAGACCCCTCCCCCTTCCCCATACCTCCCATTTAAGTCCCCTCCAACCCCTAGGTGGAATCCCTTTCTCCTAGGCACCTCTCCCTCTTCCAAGGCACCCCTTGGCATTCCCCATACACCCCCTCACTTCCCCAAGCACACCCTTCACCCCTCCCAAGCTAAAATTCGAATTTTCCTCCCTTTGGGGACTGCACCCCATTCATTCCCAGCCCCTTCACCTCCCTAGGTCGCAGCCCCCCCCAACCCCCTTCCCCATTGTTCTTCCATTAGCCTAGTTCCTCCACTATCTCTTTCCCTTTGCCCAAGTCTGCAGGTGGCAGAGAAAGGGTCGACTTGCTGAAGAATCCACGGATTCATACGGCGTCGTCTGAAAGCGTACCCTACCATTCTGGAAAGGCCGTCCAGTTATCTTTGCAGGCGAGGTGATCTCGTCCCATTCTGAGTTCGGGGCTGTCCGGGAGAACCATTCTCCCCCGACTGCGCTGGGCTCCCTCTGCACAGTTCCTGAACCTGATTTGAAGCTGTACCACGACAAACGGCGGAGGATTCAGACCGAGAGTTCTTCAACAAAGTTCTTCCACGTCCTATCCTCTTCCAGGATCAGGAAGTGGAATCGCATTCGGCATCAAGAGGTCAGAGTTATGGTCTTTCTACCTCGACTGGTCGGGTCTGTCTCCCACAGGTGGCAGTGACCTGCCTCCACTCATCGGCATCCCTCAGTCCGCCCGGACATCAGACGGCTTCCCCACCAGTTTTCCCGCAAAGAGGGTTCATCCACGGTTCGAACAACTTTGACGGTTCGAGATTTGGTGTCCGGGAGCGGCCGGGACAACTTCTGCAAGTCACTGTTTGTGCCAGGTAGCTGTTGCGGCCAGAAGCTGCCACCTTGTTCGATGATCTACCCAGACCAGCCACTGGACGATTCAAGCCACAAGTTCTTCTACGAATATCTTCCTCCACCTGTTCCCATCCAGGAGCAAGAAGCAGAACCACATTCGGCATCCGGGAGTCAGAGTTCTGATTTTTCCCCTACAGTCGCGCGGGTCTGCCTCCTGCAGTCTGCAGCGACCAGCTCCCACTCGTTGGCGTCCCCTTGTCCACCCCGACCTCAGAAGGTGTTGCCGTCAGCTTTTCTGTGTAGAGGCTTTGTCCACGGTTCCAGCGACTCCGACGGTTCATGATTCAGCATCAAGGAGCGATTGGGGAAACTTCTGCAAGTTGAAGACAGAAACAGGGAGCCACCCGTCCCAGAATCTGTTGCTCTACTCAGACCTCCACTGCAGCCATCGACGACGTCAGAATAAATTGAATTAAATCAGCGACGTTTGGGTTCCTGTTACGAGAAGAACCCCCCTGGGCTCGTCATCGGCATAATTCCTGACCGAGATCTACAGGAACTACACCGACTGCCTATCAATGTCCACAGCCAGCGGTCCAATTCGGAAGCGGTCCCTCCTCGTGGGCTACTAAGCTTATCTTCCCCCTCTTGCCTGGCCGGCTTACCACCCCTCCCTGCGGGAGGTAGTGTTTGTTGTAACCCATCAATTCCCACCCCCGAGATCACCCTCCTGCGTGAGGTGTAGTGAGTGTACACTTAAACAGGTTCGAAGCTTCATCGGCGCAGTGTGCGGGGAACCCACACTTCCCCGCCCGCCCTCGTCTCCGACCGGGGTTGGTTTCCTCAAACCAACCAGGTGAGCCTCCTGCCCTTGCCTCCTTATACCTGTTTATTTAATATCCGCGAAACATATCGGCCGGTAGGAGAGCGAGTGCCCGATCCCGGCGCCACCTTTCAGTGTGGTCACCGTGGCCATAAGTGAGCGAGTGACCCCGTGCCCCTAAGGCATCCGGCCGCCCTTGTTTGTGGGCTTTCAAACCTTCGGGAGGGCTAACTAAAGTGGTGCGGGTCCTCTAACTAGTCAGGGGCTATCTCCATCACCTCGCCTCGGCATCACCGGGTCATCACGGGAATCGTGTGTGCGCGGTGCGTTGGTAGCTTTAACATATTCTCGGCGCCTTGTAATTGTGATTGCGAATTAGGTCCAAGGAATCAAAGTCTCCGCTGCATTTTATGTCACATCAACAATATTCTCCCCCTTTTTGATGATGGTAACACTGTGAGTCATTATATGGCAGAGATATCCAATATGGCAAAGTGGATGACATATGCAACCTATGCAGCTCAAGATCCATGATAGTAAAACATGGGAATGCGGATTTGTATGCACGGATGATCAAAGCATGTGAATGCTATATGGTAATACTATGATGATCAAAGCATGTGAATGCTATATGGGAATGCTATGCATAATGTGACGGTTGCATGATGACAGATGAAACAGATGAAGGCTCTGCTCTCCCCCTCAACAAGGACCCCTATGTCCACAACCTCAACAAGGACTCACAACAAGAATTCTCCCCCTTTGCCAACAACAAAAAGGAGCAATAAAGTGAAATATCTGTGAGACCAGAGCGGAAAGGAGTGAAGAGCAAGCCATTATATGCAAACCTGAAGCAGATTGTGAGCAACATGTATGGTTCAAAGCTAATGAAATTCGAATTCATCAACAGAGTTCGAAAAGCAGCTACATCCAAGATTTAATAGAAATGAACCAAAAAGGCATATCATGGTAGTGCTTAACCGTCCCTTGTCTTATATATCCATACTCAATAACTAGAAAGGGAATAACACAAGAACTCGTATTGAGGCTAAACAATCATGACTAGAGTATGGAATTGTATGATTGAGGTAAGAGGTTTCATATTTTGATGTTCAATATCTGTAGTATATGAAGGCACATGACTCATATTTTACGAGCAGTCAAGTCTAGTACATGCCTCCTAGCTGTAAGAATATACGTTGTTTAGACGCCAATATCCCTAGGTATTTGGCAAGACTGACTGTAATGCTTCAGAATGAACAGAGATAGCAGAGTCACGTCATGACATATCCGATCTCATTTCTATGATGAGAAGATATATTTCTCAGCAATTATGCTAGTGCTCTGCCTAGAGTCCAAATATAAGTAAGACAGAGATAATAGAGGCACATCATGACATATCATTCGTCACTTGATGTGATGACGTGACATATTTCTCCGTGCAACAATATCATTGCTCTGCAAATAGATTTTCAAGAAGTCCAGCTCATCAAGATGTTTAAAAACAATACTAAGCTCTAGAGTATCACCAAGATTGTCATGAAGTCTGGATTTTCAGATATCAGGATAGTCATTCAAAGCATAATATGCAATCTTTAGTTAAGGTCTATTAAAACCATAGAACATAGATGATTTCAAAACGAATATGTCAGAGCTGCAAGGAAATCATTAAATCTGAACTATTTTCATTGATTGGACAATCATGAGGGCATATAATAGAAAGCTCTTACACCATATATTCGACAATCTCAGGAGCTCAAACCAGACTATAAGCCAAGAAGTAGATTGCAAGAGGTTAAGAGAATCAGCAAAACTCCCCCTAAAGATATGCAATGGATGCGCGAAGGAGTTATATTTGCAATCAAGTTGAATGACAAATGAGGTTGGCCTAGTCACTCATGAAGGTGCCAGAAATGAAATGTATGACCCAACCCATGATTGTACACTTAGTAAATGCAACAGAATGAAGATGAAATATATGCATGAATGCTGCACAAGGACAACTCTCCCTTACTATATGGCCTATATGCGACATTGACGCATGGTACTTGGCGGAGGTGAAACCTCACGCATATTGAGTGCTTCGTGACAAGCATAACTTGCCCTTCCATACATCAACATTTGATATACCATGGCCATGCGAGAATGATGCTACACAAACCATACAATGCATTATGAACATGAACTCAATTCATTATTATGCAACTACATGCAATGCGACACCATATGCAAAAAGACATATTGACATATAAACAATGCATGAATGCAAAACACACAACTAATTGAACATGATCATCAATTCAAATTCTTATTGGCCTGAGGTCGGCAAAGACCAAGCTCCCTTCTGAGTGTTAAAAACATGTCATTACACAAGGGCTTGGTAAAGATATCAGCAATCTGATTCAATGTATCAACAAAATGCAGTTCAAAGTTTTTCTTACCGACCTCATCTCTAATGAAGTGATGCCTAATCTCAATATGCTTAGTCCTAGAGTGCTGGACTGGATTTTTGGCAAGGTTGATAGCACTAGTGATATCACACAGAATCGGGACACAACCAAGATCCACCAAGTAGTCTTGGAGTTGGTGTTTAATCCATAACACTTGGGTGCCACAGCTCCCCGCAGCAACATATTCTGCCTTCGCGGTTGAGAGGGCAACCAAGTGTTGTTTCTTGGAGGCCCAAGAAACTAAACACCCACCTAGAAACTGGCAATAGCCACTAGTACTCTTACGATCAGCTTGCATCCAGCGTAATCCGTATCAGAATAAGATATAAGAGATAAATCACATGATGACGGATACCACAATCCCAAATCTTGAGTGCCGGCAAGATATCGAAGGATACGTTTGACGGCAGTCAAATGGGATTCTCTAGGACTAGCTTGAAATCTAGCACAAAGGCAAACACTAAACTGGATATCTGGTCGGGATGCAGTCAAGTAAAGCAAAGAGCCAATCATACCTCTATAGACCTTTGCATCCACTAATTTACCATTTTCATCCGAATCTAGTGAAGTTGAGGTGCTCATAGGAGTTGCAATGATTTTACTGTTTGCCATGTCAAATCTTTTCAATAGCTCTTTAATGTATTTGGCTTGACTTATGAAGCACCCATCGTCTCCTTGGTTGACCTGCAAATCGAGAAAGAATTAAAGTTCTCCCATTAGGCTCATCTCAAATTCGCTAGTCATGAGGTTAGCAAATTCCTCACACATTTCAGATTTTCTAGAACCAAACACAATATCATCAACATAAATTTGAACAATCAAGATGTTCTTACCTTGCTTCTTGGTGAAGAGTGTTTGATCTACCTTACCTCGTGTGTACCCTTTTTCAATGAGAAATGAGCTTAGCCTTTCATACCAAGCTCTTGGTGCTTGCTTAAGTCCATAAAGCGCCCTGTCTAGCTTGTATACAAAATCTGCATTGTTAGAGTTCTCAAAGCCAGGGGGCTGCTCAACATAGACTTCTTCTTTGATCAAGCCATTCAAGAAAGCACTTTTAACATCCATTTGATAAAGCTTTATTCTAAGGGAGCATGCAAAGGCAAGTAAAATTCTGATGGCTTCGAGTCTAGCAACTGGGGCGTAAGATTCATCAAAGTCGACCCCAAACTCTTGATTATACCCTTGAGCCAGCAATCTAGCTTTGTTTCTGATTATCTTGCCTTCCTCACTTAATTTGTTCCTAAAAACCCATTTAGTGCCTATGACAGATTGTGATGATGGTCTAGGAACAAGATGCCAAACTTTGTTTCTCTCAAACTGGTTTAACTCTTCTTGCATGGAATTTATCCAGTTTTTATCTTTTAAAGCATCATCAATGTTTTTGGGTTCATGCTGCGAGACAAGAGCAAGTTGATCTAATTCTTCCACAATTTTAAAATGTGACCTTGTTCTAGGTGGGTCATTCAAGCTGCCAAGGACATTCTCCAAGGGATGATCCTTATGAGTTCTAATATTTGTAGAATCGTTACCTTCTCCTGGAGCTTGATCCCTTGCATTGCTTGATTCAGCTAGGTCACCGTCTTCTTTTATTTCTTCTTATGGAGAATCACTCTTATCCTTCATGCTTAGGAATTCCCCATCTTCATCATTTTTCCTGCAAGAGTTATCATTGTTAGAATCATGATATTCATCAAAGGAAACATGGGGTGATTCTTCCACAGTTTGACTTTTAATGTTATAAATTCTATAAGCCCTAGATCTATCAGAATATCCAAGAAATATACCTTTATCGCTCTTGGGCTCGAATTTATCTAAATCTCTTTTGTCATTATTGTGAATGAAACATTTTGATCCAAAAACTTTCATATGATGCAGAGAGGGCATTTTACCTTTGAGCAACTCATAGGGAGTCTTTTTGGTGTGAGACCTTACCATTGACCGGTTGATAGTGTAACACGCCGTATTTACCGCTTCGGCCCAAAATTTCCTTGGAAGTTGCCGTTCGGCAAGTATTGTCCTCGCCATCTCTATGAGTGTTCGATTCCTTCTTTCAACAATCCCATTTTGCTCGGGGGTTCTTGGTGAAGAGAATCGGTGTGAAATGCCTTCTGACCTGCAAAGATTATAGAAATCAGTATTCTCAAATTCACCACCGTGATCAGATTGAATCTTGGAAATCTTAAACTCACCGTCCTGCTTTATCTTCAAATAGAGTGCCTGAAACTCATTAAAAGCATCATTTTTGTGTGTGAGGAAGAAAACCCATGTGAACCTAGAGAAATCATCCACCAAGACATATCCATATTTTCTACCACTTAAACTAGCAGTTCTGGTTGGATCAAACAAGTCCATATGAATTAGCTCGAGTGGTTTGGAAGACAAATATGAGGATCTAGCCTTGAAGGATTTTCTAGTTTGTTTACCAAGGGCACATGCATCACACAACTTGTTTTCTTGTTTAAAAGATAATTCAGGCAAACCTTTCACCATTGAATGCTTTAACAATTTATGTAGAACATTGTAGCTAGCATGTCCTAGTCTACGATGCCATAACCATACAGGTTCAGATTTTGGTGCAGCAAGACAAAGATTTGCATAAGCAGGATCATCTAAGTCAATCATGTAGACATTGTTGACTCTTTTACCAGAAACTTTTACCTTGTCAGATTTTGGTTCAAGGATTTTACATGCATGAGAGTCAAACAATACTTTATGACCTTTATCACACAATTGACTTATGCTAAGCAAGTTGTATTTCAATCCTTCAACTAACAACACATTTCCAATGGAGTTGGAGAGGTTCTTACCTACATTACCTGTTCCAATGATTTTTCCTTTGTTGTTTCCTCCAAATGTGACGTATCCTCCTTCCTTTTCCTCCAAGAGACAAAATTTTGATTTGTCTCCCGTCATGTGTCTTGAACAGCTGCTATCAAGGTACCACCTGTTATGCATGGCTGCAAGACACTCCTGCACAAAGAATTAAGCAATGGGATTTGGAACCCAGCAGAACTTGGGTCCCACCAACTTCTTCAAGTTTTCAAAACATGATACCATCTCTTTCGGAATCCAAACTTTTCTAGCATTCATGTTTTCTTTGCTTAATGCAGGAATTTTCTTTTCAACTTTGACATTCATTTTCTGTTTGGAGGTTCTTTGTTGAACTTTGTGAAAGTTTGAAAAGGCTTGCTTCTTAAACCATTGAGGCCGTTGGCTGGTTTTAGATTGAAAATGATTGTTTTGCCACCTAGGGGATTGGTGCACACAGAAATCACAATTACCCCACAAGTGAGGTGGTGTTGGCCTAAGTGATGGAGCACCCCAGTTATAGTGATACCTAGAAGGCTGAGTAGGTAAAGGCCAAGAATGTGTTGACCTATGCTGCTGGGAAGATTGGCCTTTCTTAGGCTTTTGGGCAGTCTTCTTGAGGATTTTGGTGATTGCCTCTTCAATCTTTTCTTTCCCTTTCTCCTTTTGTTTTTGCTGGTTTTGTGTGGGAGTTGTGTTCGAGGTGGAGGCTTCGCAAGATGAAATGAATGTAACAGTTTTGAGCCCAATTGGCCTTTTGTTTGTTGGTTCAAAACCTAACCCTTCCTTGTTGAAGTTCATTCTAGTACCTAGCAATGCATCTAGGTTTTCTCTTCCATCCATAAATTTTTCTAAAGATTGTTGTTTATCCTTCAACTCTTTTTGTAGGTTTTCGATATTTTGAAGAAGTTGAATGTTGACTTGTTTGACAGCTTCATACTTTTCATTGCTCAATTTACTATCTTTTTCATAGCTTTGCATTTTGAGCTTCATGCTATCAATTTCATTTCTCAAATCCTCATTTTCAGTTTCCAAGTCAGCCATTTCTTTTCTTCCTTCCTCCAAATCCTCAATCATCTTCTTAAGATCTTCAATTTCAGTCTCAAGTAGAGCATTCTTATCATTCATATTATGATCATGCACAAATGAGTTAATTTTCTTTTTCAATGATTTATTCTCCTTTTTGTACATTTCATATTTTTCCATGAGTTGTATGTATGCATCCTCCCAATCATCAGTTGTATAATTTTCAAATGGAGAATTTACCTCAGTTTCTTCATCACCTTTGGCCATAAGGCAGAAATCTTCTTTTTCATTGTCCGAGGAGCTAGTTCTGTCATCACTTTCCTCTTCATCGCTCCATGTGGACACCATGGCCTTGTTCTTCTTCTTGCCCTTCCATTTGTCGGC
Source organism: Amorphophallus konjac (assembly GCA_022559845.1). NCBI lineage: Eukaryota > Viridiplantae > Streptophyta > Magnoliopsida > Alismatales > Araceae > Amorphophallus > Amorphophallus konjac. Next base: position 140,367,988 of record CM040129.1, read on the forward strand.
CTTTTTGAATCTGTCGGGACAATCATTCTTGAAATGTCCTAGTTTATTGCAAGAATAGCAAATGATTTTTTCAGGTTTCTTAAAGTTTTCAGAATTAGACTTGAAACCATTTCTTACCTTTGACCTTCCTCTCATGAAGCTCTTACCTTCCTTTCTCAGGAATTTCTTGAACTTACGTGTGAGCATGGCTACATCATCCTCTTCTTGCTCACTTGCCGAATCCTCACCTTCATCGGAAGAGCCTTGATGACTGGGTCCTGCTTTAAGAGCTAGGGACTTTTTCTTAGGTGCCTCAGCCTCTTTGTTCTTGAGGTTGATCTCATAGGTCATCAATGACCCAATGAGTTCATCTACCTTGGTAGTTGCGAGATCTCTTGATTCTTCAACCACGGTAGCCTTTGTGTGTCATGCTGGAGTCAGTGATCTGAGAATCTTTCTTACAATTTCCTGTTCTGAATATTTCTTTCCCAAATCAGTCAAACTGTTAGTAAGCACAGTTAATCGAGCATACATATCTTGAATTGATTCATCAGGCTTCATGCGGAACATTTCATATTCAGAAACTAAAATGTTGGCTTTTGTTTCTCGTACCTGAGACGTTCCTTCGTAGATTACCTCTAACTTATCCCACATTAGTTTTGCAGATGCGCAGGTAGCCACTCTTGAGAATTCTACTGGATGGAGTGAGCATTGCATGATGTGTTTAGCATTTCAATTGACAGTGGATTGCCGTATCTGTTCTTTAGTCCACAAGTCCTCATTATCTGTAAGCTCGTATGGACCTTTGCTGATCACTCGCCAAAGTTCGTAGTCTTGGGCGCGAATAAACACCTGCATGCGATGTTTCCAATAAGGATAGTTAGTTCCAGTAAAGTAAGGAGGCCTATTCACAGCATGTCCTTCGGGTAGAAAACCCTTGGACGCTGATCCACCATTTCCCTCAAGGTCGTTGGACCCCATAATGAGAGATTAGGCTCTGATACCACTTGTTGTGTAGTGGACAGCGGATCTAGAGGGGAGGGGTGAATAGATCAGCCCCACTTTTCGCAATGTGGCCCTCTATATAGCTAGTTAAAATGAATTGCAGCGGAATAGAAACTAGCTTCCAAGTGCGTTATGATTTGCTTAGCAAGATAAGCAAGATATATAACAATTCGATCCTAAGCATGCACCTAGAACGAATCAATCACACAAGCAAACCACACTAGATAGGATTTTAAGGTGGTTCGGACTGAATCCTCAGCCCTACGTCCACCCCTCACCAAAACCCGGTGAGGCTTCACTTGTGCAGTGCACAGAACCGCAAATCGGAACCCACCGATTGCCTTCCTACTCACCACCTGGTAGGGATGTCGACCGCAAATTGGAACAACCTCCAATTACCTTCCTACTAACCACCGGTAGGGATGAATCACACTTTCAATGTTTAAACAATAATGAAAATGAAACAAATGTGAATGAACTAAAACAAGAGATTGAGTTATGAGTGAAAATGAATTGGCCCTTGTATGGAATGTTGATCAGCAACAAGGCTCCTCTTGGCTTCAACTCAATCTTCTTGATTCACCCTTGATTGGATGAATGTTCTTCACGGAGTACTATTCACGTGAACAGTACCTCTTCCTTCAATTCTTCTCTCTTGATCTTCTCTTTGAACTTCTTTGAATGAATGAAGGAGATGATGAAGCTACCTTGAATCTTGATTGCTTCTTTAGCTTCTAGGAGTTTGAATGCTTGAAATATCACCTTGAATGAGGTGGAAAGAACTTGAATGGATGAAGATGATTTCCTTTGAAGAACTTGAATCAAACCAGCTTCCTTGGATCACTTTGATAGCCTTGCTTTAATGTAATCTTCCTTGAGGTTTGCTGGCTTTGATTTGAGCTTGATTCCCCTTTGATTGGATGAAGAACACCTTCACGAACTACTGTTCACGTGAACAGTAGCTCGTCTCCAAGCTCTCTTGCAACCTCCCTTGCAGCCACCCTAGATCTCACAAGAAGCCCCTTGAAGCATTAGGGTTTCTAACCCTCTTACAAGAGTTTTATAGACCTTGAATGGTCTATGGACACCCCCTAGACCAGATCCACAATTTGTGGGGGAGTAGGTGTCTTTAGGATTAAAAAAATCAATGTTCAATGGCCCTTTTCGAAGTTGGAAACAAAGTCAACAATTGATGGCTCGGGGCTGGCGGTCGACCTAAGGCTCCTGGCGGTCGACCTCCACTGAAACACCTGCAAATGGGCGATCCCTGGGAAATCCGGTCGACCGCCACTGGCTGGCGGTCGACCGCCATTGAAAGACGTGCAGACTTGGGAGTCCCTGGCTGGGGCGGTCGACCGCCCCTGTGCTGGCGGTCGACCGCCAGCAGGGCAGGGCCTGGGTCAGCCCGGTTCGATCCGTTGGCCGCACCAACTCCGTCGCTTGAGTCCGTTAGCCGCCCGTTCATGTCTGTGGCATCAACCTTGATTATCTTGAAGTTTTATTACTGAGTCTTCAATCCAAATTTTATTCCGGGGCTCCGCCCCCGGAAACCCCCGCAAGGGGCGCTGCCCCCTTGACCCCCGCGACCTGACCGGGCAGGTCGATCCCCGCGACCTGACCGCGCAGGTCGATCCACGTGCGAGGGCGCAACATTCAGCGTTCACGTTCACCATTTCCACTTGATTCCTTGTCCATTCATTGGCGCACCTGTCATGAACAAAAACATCACGTATGTCAATCACATGAAGGTGAAAAACATCAATGACTAATAGTGTTTAGCCATTATCAAAACCAAGAATACATTAGAACTCATATGACCATAGAATGATGTCGAATGACCCAAGTGACCATATGAACTCAAGTGACCATAGGGGCACAACAGGGGCTCCCTGTGGTCTCCGTCTTGATTCCACCTTTTCCCCTGGCCCGACCCTTGCTCGGATGGTCGCTTCTTATCCCCTTCTCGACCCGAGCCCGTTGTGCCCCGACAAGCGCTGAGGACTTCCTCGCACTCCACGTGATGTAGGGCTAGGGTCACTAGATCGGCGAGAGAGGTGGGGGGATGGAGGTCTAGTTCTCATCGGAGATTCTCATTGCGAGTGCCTCTAGTCAATGCGGTGATGGCTGAGGCGACATCTAGGCGAGGGATACGTAGGGCTTCCGATTTAAATCAATTGATATAACCCGAAGCTTTTCCCTATGTGCCTGCTTTAGTGCCAACAACCCCGCTACTGATGTTGGAGGGCCGCTGCCGGTGAAGCTTTCCTTAAATATTCGCCCGAGCTGCCTGAAGTCATGAATACTACCGGGGGCGAGTGCTCGGAACTAGGCTTGAGCGCCATGGACCAAGGTGGTCACGAACGCTCGGCACTTGATAGCGTCGGAAGCCCCATGCAGGGTCATCAGGGCGTCGAAGCTGTCGTAGTGATCGGCCAGGTCTCCCTGGCCATCATATGACTTGAAGGTTGGCAGTGAGAGTCTAGGGGAGATCTCGGCCTTCAAGATTTGGTCGGAGAACGGGGATTACACTGTTGAGTTATAATTTTGATGTTTGTTGGCGTTATGGTTTTGATGATAGCTAAACTTAATGTGTGATTGAGTGATGATAACTAAACTTATGGTTGATTGCACATTCATGTTTAAATATGTTTGAGATGACAAATGGCAATGGTACATGGTCTTGATTCATGCTTGATTGAATTATTTTTACAAGAGGCAAGAGGTTTCATAACCTCTTTAATGTGAACAAGCATGGTATTAACCTTAACTATCTTGCTTGCAGGATCAAACATGGCAGTCACCTGGTGAACTAAACTTGTGGATAAGCACCCTACTCCTCTACAATCCAAAACAGGTGGTATATGTCATTTACTATCAAGAACCATTGGTGAGACTCTTACCTTGTGTATCTCATGCTTAGCATCGATCTCACCTTGTGTATCTTATGTATACACCTCATTTATGCACATTCAACATGAAACCCTTCTAGCCATCGTGCGCCCTCGCCCGCAGATGGACCTGCGCAGTCAGGTCGCGGGGATCGACCTGCCCGGTCAGGTCGCGGGGGTCAAGGGGGCAGCGCCCCTTACGGGGGTTTCCGGGGGCGGAGCCCCCGGAACAAATTCTGATTTCATAATCAATGGTTTGCATGGAGTTTAAGGATTTATCATATAGATGTTTGAGATATAGTTCTAATCAATTATCCATGTGTTTGCAGGTCCATATACTCAGTACAAATCCTCAAGGTCGAAGGAGTTTGATGCCACAAACGTAAATGAGTTGCTCAAGGGTTTAAGGGGCTGAACAGGAGAAACCTGGGGCTTCCCCTGCCAGTGGTTGACCGCCGGTCCAGGACCGGTCGACCGCCAGCAGCGGTCGACCGCCCAGATAGGGGCGGTCAACCGTTTTTCCCAGCAAGCAACGGACTGAAACCTGTAAAATTCCAGTCGACTGTCAGCCCTCCACCGGTCGACCACCAGCCCCGAGGCCTACTTTTATTGACTTTTGGTTCAAGTTTGAAGGGTGGTCTTTCCACCCATTTCTTTAATCCTTTTGCCCCCAATTACACCAGATTTCGTGGATCTGGTCTGGGGCTTGTCCAAAGGGCCATTCAAGAGTTATAAAACTCTCATTTGGTGCTACAAACCCTAATTAACTAAGAGGGCTTCAAGGGAGATCAAAGGAGAGGCTATCCAAGTGGAGGAAGAGGAGAAGTACTGTAGCCGTGAATAGTACTCCGTGCAGTAAGTGTTCTTCATTCATCCTCAACCTATTGAAGGTAGATCTGAAGCCAACATCCTCCAAGGAAAAGAAGCAAGCAAGGAAGCAAGGATTCAAAGGAAGATTGCTCAAGGAAGAAAGAAGAAGAAGCAAGCAAGCTAGCAAGTAAGCCATCCAAGGGGATTCAAGTGGAGATCAAGAGGAGGTGTTCAAGTGAAGATTGAAGATATGTTCAAGATCCATAACATGCATTCAAGGGGAACCCAAAACAGGAGTTTTCTAAACTAATCCTCATCATATTTATGTTTTGGGTATTGTATTTGTGTTCATCATAAACTGAAGAATCTGTGTGTGTGTGGATCGTGTTGGATCCGTGGTCGTGTGTGTGTGTTGTTTTTGATTCTTGTGTGCGTAGGTCTTCTTAGATCTACGTGTGTTGTGTGGTTCTATACAGATCATAGTATTTGTGTGTGGAGTGCTGCTTTTGTCGCAGCGTATGTTGTGATCCGGTTGTCGGATCGTGTTGGAGACATTGTCTCCGTGTGTGTGTATTGGGGCGCGTCCCCGTGTATGTGTGCAGGTGTCGTCCTGCGTGTGTGGTTGGAGCGTTGTCTCCGTTTGGGGATTTATCCCCGAGTGAAGCCTCACTGGGTTTGGTGAGGGGTGGACGTAGGATTGCCATCGTGCATCCGAACCACCTTAAAAACCGCTGTGCATTGTGCTTGTATTGTGTGGTTTGCTCCATTTCCTCTATCTCCATTCTACATAAACGTTAGTTTAAATTGTTGTTCTGGATTTATCTTCATCTATCTTGCTTAATCTATATCTTATCATATAAAGTTTGTTAAATCTAATTTGTGTTCAAATAGCTTTGAATCACCTAACTAGCTTTGTATCACATATTTTATAAAAGGCCAAAAGTTTTCCTAAAATTGGTAATCACCCAATGCACCCCCCTCTTGGGTGTCATTGATCACGGAACTTCATACACCTCGTCCTCCTTGGTGAAAGTCTTCTGTAAGGCGCGGAGGGCGCACTCTTGTTCCGTGAAACGTCATTCGAAGTCTCGTAGTCGGAGGGATAACTCCAATTGTCGTTGGGCTGAGGCCCTATGTGGGCGTCCTTGCTGGCTGCCTCGTCATCCCTCGGGGGCATCAGTCTTCGGGAGCTGCTGGCGCATCCTGGGCCTTTCTCTCCTCAGGGTGGAGGAGGCTTCTTGCTCTGGAGGAGGGGTGTGCGGAGGTCCTCTCGACCTATTGCATATAAGCCGTCATCCCTGGAGGGTGAAGCGGCCTCCGGCTGTTTGTTGGGAAGCTTCTCCATGGGGGGAACTTTCTTGGGGAAGTCATGACTTCTCCTCCCTAGCCGCCTGGGTCCTCATTAATTCTACGAGGATATCCAATTTTGCGTTGAGGGTTTGGAAATGATCAGAACTCCCATTGGGGCGTTGCACCCCCATAGCTGATGGAGGCAACTCGTCGGCTTGGTTGTTGTTGTTAGAGGGGAGGGTTTCCATGGGATGGGAAGGCACAGGTTCTCCTTCCCCTGTCACCGTGGTCCTTCCCTTGTTGCCAGCGATCCTCCTATCGGAATTTCTTCTCACCATGATGACTCTTCGCTCGTTTCCCATAGACAGCGCCAGATGAAGAGGTGCAATCTCGCACTGATCCTAAGTTGTGAGATCCTAGGGGAATCCTTAATCATAGCCACCACGCCTAGATGAACTGTAAGGCAGGAAATAGATCATGGGTGCCCAGGGATGAGGCCCTGGGGAAAACTCTCTGATGCTTAGTCAGCAAAGATGATAGAGCACGGATGCCAATGGAGGTGGTAGGAGAAGAAGAGGGCGCGAGATTGCTCTCCACCAAGAGAAGTGGTGGTTCTCACCTAGGATCGTTGCTTACCTCCTCGGAGAGTCTCCCTGGGGTTTATATAGCGATCCGTTTAATGTAGGAGTCCAGGGAGTCGAGGCGATTCAGGGGGGTTACGTCCTCGTCGTAAGCTCTTTATAGCATAAGGACTCTTGCTCTCCCTTATCCCTTGGAGTTCCCTGCTTCTGAAGGATAAGTAACGGACACTTGGATAAGCTTCCGATAGTCGGTTTGAGCTTGGGATGCTTGCTCAGGGTTTTCTCTCGAGCGATAAGTGCATAGCTCGGATAGGTCGCGCTGGGTCCCCGCAGGGGCCTTCTCAACCGATCTGTTGCTCGAACTTTCGGACCCGGGGGTCACCTAGAATGTGCTGGTCCGAGTGAATTTTGGGCTTTAAAGTAAGTGGGCCCAAAATGGGGCTGTCACTTTGGGGAGATGGGCCTGGTTTGGTCAAATTTGACCTAGTTGGGCCGTGCTCTTAGGTGGTGGATTTTCCCCCTCTCCACCGACCTTACATGTTCCAACTATCTTTCCTTTCGTATTGCCTCCAAAAGTGACATGACCAGCATCTTTCTCAATCAGCATACATAATTTTCCTTTGTCCCAGGTCATGTGCCTGGAGCAGCAACTATCAAGATACCACATATTGTGGTTGGCTGCCAGGCATACCTGCAATTGTAATCAGGCAGAAGATTTCGGAACCCAAAATTGCTTGGGCCCCATAACAGCAGTCAAATCAATCAAACATGACAGCAGTTGTCTTGGTATCCACATTTATTTCTGTGATTTTATTTGAGTTGTGGATTTGTTGTTCTACTTATTTAACTCATTGTGCACATTCTGAGAGTTTGTTGTTGATCTTTGATTTTTCACATTTGGGTGTTTTTTAAAATTATAATAGTTTATGTGCCAATTTTGGAATCTAAAATCATTGGGATATGTGGATGCAGTAAAGAACCTAGGTTGGGCAGACTTAGGTTGAAAAAAATCATAGGAGTTATGGTTTATAGATGACCTGAACCTAGGTTGTGCAGAGGTACTCTAAGAGTAGCATCGATGCACCTGATAAGGATGGGATTTATGAATGTTCTGTTGCATCAACCTTACATAATGGCTGCCTCGACCTGTCCTACCAGAGTTATGATAAGAAGAGTAGTAGCTTTGACCTGAAGTCTTCTTACTCAGACCCTGGCTTCTAAAGGACTGGAACCTATATGAGATGTGCGTCGGTGCAGGTTGGTTGTTGCATCGACCTTTCTGTTGTGGCAAGGTTATGTTGGTTTTGGGACTTCCTTGGACTTGGGATCTAATGGGTTGACCCTTAACCTAACCCTTAGGCTTAGGTGCAGTGGTGTGTGTGTCAGGTTCTCTAGGTGCATACACCTTCTCTTTGCCCTTCTCCTTGGCATTAACCTTATTTTGTTTATTTTTTACAGATTTTTCATTGCTGCTTTCCTCACAATTCATTCTTATTAAAGGATTGAATTTATATTTTCCTTTCTCAGCAACAAATGAAATTATTTTTACCTCAAAACTTTTCTTGATTGTTGGATTAAAACCCAACCCTTCACTTCTGAAATTGACTTTAGTTCCCAGAATTGCATTTAGATTTTCTGTTCCTTGAGTCATGGCCTCAAGGAAATTCTGTTTGTCTTTGGTTTCTTTTTCTAGATTTTCAATATATCTTTTCAATTCTTCATTCACACCTTTTACAACTTCATATTTTTCATTTGTAGTTTTTGTTTCTTCTTCAAATTTCAGCATTCTGATTTTAAGTTCATCAATAACATTTTTCAGATTCTCATTTTCATATCTCAATCTGTTTAAGATAGTTTTATATTCTTCTGTTTCAGCAAGAGAATTTTTTAAATCAGTGTTTTCGATTTCTAGGCATGCAATCCTATAACTTGAGGTGGTGTCATTAACAAGGGAGTTTATCTTCCTTTTCAATTGTCTATTCTCCCTACAAATATCATCATATTTATCTAAAATTTCAGCATATGTTTCTTCCCAATCACTATAAGTATAGTTCTCAAATGGGGAAGTTACCTCATCATCTTCCTTTTCTTCTTCTTCTCTTCTGGCCATCAGGCACAGCTTGTCCTCGTTCTCACTGTCAGATGAGCTGCTCTGACTGTCTTCTTCTTCATCACTCCAGGTGCTTACCATGGCCTTGCCCTTCTTGTTCTTCCACCTGGGCTGTTTCTCTTTCTGCAGTTCTGGACAATCTACCTTCAGGTGCCTTGACTTCCTGCAATTATAACATATAACACCATCAGTCTTTTTGGCAGTATCAGATTTATATCTCGACTGTCGTTTCCCTGAGGAGTATTTTCGTCTGAAACTCTTACCTTCTTTCCTCAAAAATTTCTTAAACTTTCTAGTTAGCGTAGAAAACTCACCTGAGTCTTCTTTGGAACTAGAAGAACTGTGCTCACCCGAAGACCCTTTGCAGCTAGAATTTACCTTAAGCACCAAGGCCTTAAGCACCAAGGGATTTTTCTTCTTCTCAGAATCATCGACTCTCTTGAGATTCGGTTCATAAGTCATAAGAGAACCGATGAGTTCGTCGATAATGGTAGTTGCGAGGTTCCTGGACTCCTCCACTACACTGGCCTTCATATGCCAGATCAATGTCAAGGACCGGAGGATCTTTTTGACCAGCTCATACTCATTATAGATTTTACCTAAACTTCTCAAACTATTAATAAGCACCATTAACCTAGCATACATCTCAGATATTGTTTCATCAGATTTCATCTTAAATGCTTCATACTCAGAGACTAGCATATTCGCTTTGGTTTCTCTTACTTGAGATGTTCCCTCAAATATTACTTCTAATTTATCCCACATTTCCTTCGCTGTGGAGTAGGAGGATACTCTGGAAAACTCGGTGGGATGTAGAGCGCATTGCATATCGTTTATTGCACTCCAATTTAGAGTTGATCTTTAAATTTGCTCTCGAGTCTAGACATCTTCATCTTCTGGAAGCTCGAAAGGACCTCGGCTAACCACCTTCCAGATCTCGTGGTCTTTAGCTCTTAAGAAAACCTGCATTCGATTCTTCCAGTATGCATAGTCAGTTCCATTGAAGAATGGAGGCTTACTTACAGAATGACCCTCAGCTGTAAGTCCTCTAGCATCCATTTCACCAGATCTCTCCGGGATGTTAAGCCCTTAAGAAGAGTTAAGCTCCGATACCACGTGATAGAGGATGGATGAACTACAGATCTAAAGGGGGGGTGAATAGATCTACCCCAATTTTGATTCTACAGCAGTAAATAAAAATGCGGAATGAAAATTCTGCTGTGAAACGAGCAATCAATTCAAATTGAAGTAAGCAGCGAGTATATCCAATGCAGACTAACGTCAATTCTAGATGAATTAGCATACACAAATTCAGAAAATAATCAACAACCAATTCTAGTACTGGGTGAAGGTTCGATCTAGGATCTCCTCACGCAAGAGATGGCATTCCAGATAGGCTTCACCTTACTTTCCAGCCACGTCTTTCTATATACTCTTTGGTTGATGACACATGCACATTATACGAATGTAGATGTCACGCCCCGAACCGATAGCAGCGGAAAGTGTAGTTCGGAACGCGGCAGTGATACAGTCATGAATGATCAAAGCAAACATAAGACACCAAATTACACACTGGACAATGTGGGCCAATTTAATCTTTATTGATAATCAAATATTCAAATTACATATCTTGACTCAACTTACATAAGTGTAGAAGGACTCACTATTACATTCTAATAAAGAGAAAGGACTCAAATAACAGGATGAGACTCAAAGAAAGACTAAAAGACACCGACACGATTCTCCATTACACTCTTCACTCTTGCCCTTTCCCATCTGATGGACTATCTTCAATGTCGTTACCTGAAAAATGTTAAAGATAGGCAGGTGAGCGAAACGCTCAGTAGGAATTACATCTCTCATCAAACAGAATATAAGTGATTAGCCAATTAACGTATTCGTGACGATGCAATGCATGGAACTAGAAAATCATGAAGATCAATCTAATAGAAAAGATGAAAATCAAAGTCAAAGGCGGATACGAGCTCAATAGAAATAGGGATGAATTCCCATGCAGAGTCAAGGACAAGCTATCAGAATATAATAAGGACAGATACTTAGATGAACATAACTTCAGAATTGGCCAGAATATAACAGAGTTTTCAATAAATATAAGTAGAATTAAATATTCAAGCAGAATAACTAAATTGTCAGAATAACCGAACATCAGAATATCAGAATAATAGAATCTCCAGAACTCACAGAATTTGCAGAATAACAAATATAACAGAATATCAAAAATATAACAGGTATACAGAATTTGGTGCAATGCCACACCCAGAAGTTTACCATGGTTTACAGAATTGGACTTCCGTCCTACCTGGCACTGAAAAGTCGCGGACCCAGAGCCCTTTAATATTTGAGAATCAGATATGACCAAATACAGAGTCAAAGGGTTATGTTCTCAATTAAGAATAGATTCCAAGGATCCCAGTGTCATAGAACGCTAGAGAAAATGACCATGATTATGCATGATATCTAACTCGAGATAAATCCGAGATGAATCGGTTAACAATACTTCATGTGGTCACTTGATCTTAAGGCAAGGTAGGCACGTAATTTTTCCAGAAATATCAATGGCATGGTTTTCCATTCTATTTGTTCAAAATAATCTCATGGCGCCCAAAAATATGTCATGAGGACCGGTATACCATGTTTCATTAGAGTGACATGGCCATCAAGTAGTAACATGGGTTTAAAGGGTACAACCTGCTCGGCTGTCTTGAGGGAATCCAAGGCTAGTGGAGTCTTATGGAGGTCTCTATGATAAAGTCACAAGTCCGAAGGAATGGAATGTCCGACGGAGGGTTCATCTATCACCGAGAAATATGGGTAATCGTTAAAATAATGTAAAACGTGGAACTATGTGTCAAAACATAACTTACTAACAGTAGGTTATAGAAATCCACGAAAAACAAGAAACAGGGAATTGACGCCTTGGGTAAAGTCTTCATTTTGGAAATTGGCGCCCTCATTAGGGTCGTTAATTCAATAATTAACGACTATTCGCACAGTCGTTTCATCCAGATTACTATTAATTTACATCATGTAAATACTTTCCAATTATATATAGGGTGACTTAGACCAAGTCTTCAATTTAGTAAATAACGCCCTTGTCAGGGGCATCATATATCAAAGAGACGGCAGGATGTATGTCGTTATTTCCAATATCCAGGTGTTTATGAACATTTTCATAATTATCTTAAAATTTCACAATTTGACAGCTGCGTGCGAGGGCGTCCATTCAATTGACGACATGGATAGGGTCGTCGTTTATTCTCATGTGGCCAGATGATCACAGACACATGGATTTTTTTTCTTTTTGGGGTATTTCCAATCAGAAAACTAGAGACATGGATAGATGGAGAAAAATAGCAGGAATTCAATGATATGATCATGCATTAGTAAACACATTAGGGTTCATAGTTATTAAATTTTTAAACATGCGTAATTGTTAATTAACTGGTAAATTGACGCCTGTTTGCACGGCATTAAATACAAATAGCGCCTTACTCTGGGGCGTCATTTACCATAATTCTACAGAACTTAAACTTTCACGGAAATTAACTGTAGACCTATATGCATGCTTAACATGATTACAGAAGCTTGTTAAATACTTGTTTAGCCATCAGAGAGACTACCTACCTTTCAATACTATTTGGGATGGCTAGGTGTGAAGGATGGAAGAAAATATAAGAGATATCGGCAGCAGTGGCTCTAACAGCAACAATAAGACGTCAAAGAAGAAGCAGAGCTTCTTCAGTAATCGCCTGTAGCTTCAATCGAAGGGAGAAGAGAGGCACGGCTATCACTCCGATGCATCAACGATAGATGAAGAATAGAAGAAAACTGGCTTTCTTCCTTTCATTCAGTAGCAAAGGACGACGATGCAGGAAGGATGCCGAAGTAGCGAAGTCTCTGTAGCCTCCTTGCGAAAGAAGAACAAAGCCTTCTTAGTATCAGCTTGCAGTCGTCGTGAAGGAAGGAGAAAAGCCAATAGATTGGCTCGAAGGGGTTGGTATTTATAGGGTTTTGGAGACCCTATAAGGTTGAAGTTCGATTGGGAATAGCATTGCTAGTAGTAATCCTAATGGTATTAGTATTTCCTTTATTAACAGTTCGAAACACGTATAACTTAAGTGTTAGAAACTTCCGGAATTTTTATCTTTTTTTCTTGATGTTATCTAGATAGGAAATTTTAGGAATATGAGTTTTCCATTTTTCTCTATTTTTTCATATAATTATTTTTCCAAAATTCCTCAGTTGAAAAAATGGCACTATTTATTTTAGAATAAAATAACGACTTTTATCAAGTCGTTTCTTTGGTAATTGACGCCATTGTCTTAGGCGTCTCTTCCCATTTTTGCTTTTCTTCAAGAACCAAAACTGTATTTATACTCTAAAAACCTTAACTATATATCCTTTCTTATGCCATTTATACTTCTTATACTCTAACTAATTAACGACATAAACAACGTCGTCTTTTTAAAATAACGCCTTGACAAAAAGGCGTCAATTGCCTTTGACCATTTTTTCCTCAACCTCTAAAGAACCGATATTGTGTGTATATCCCTATTTTCTCTATAACTCTTTAACTATATATTTTATTTGATTTTCACTAATTTATTAATAACGACTTGCATGCAGTCGTTTCTTACACTAGATACGCCTATATCAAAAGGCGTCAATTGAGGTTTTGACCTTTTATCAATGCCCTTGAAAGGATCGAAATTGTATATATGTCCATTCTTTTATCCTTTATATATCTTTAGTGTATTTAAATCTTATATATATATCCTTCTTCCTTCTAATAAGATTATAATATAGTAAATGCGAAATATTAAATTTTATAAATTAGTAAAAAAATATAAATTGACATTTTCTTCAAGATTTAATGATTCTTAATTCAATAAAAATTATGTTGTGCATTTAATGCTTACATAAAATAACATGTTATTCTTAAATTTACTATAATACTAGGGTAGGGTTCACGAGTTCTTTTGTAAGACTTATAAGGACGTAAGCGGGTTATGTACAAGGTCTGGCATCGTTTATTTATTAATTTTAATTTATTTAAACTTCCTAGTCCTTTAATTTATCAGGGTTGCTACACCCTCCCCCACTTAAAAGAATTTGGTCCCCAAATTTAACTGAATTCATGTCCAATCTACATCAGTGGGGTAACTAGTTCTAGTTTCCATTCATAAGTCAGAATCATCTAGGCATGCTAATAGAATATCCCAATGAACTAAGCCAAGGTTAAGGGGTACCTCTAGCTACTTCATCATTGGCATGTTCGATTTGTCTTATTGCTTGCAATTGACCTTGACGCCATTCCTTATTGCGATCCTTTGCCAGTTGAGGTTGATCTTTTGGAAGGGGACAGTTGGCTACCTTATGTTATTGGCTTCCACAATGAAAACAAGCTCCACTCTTCCAGTGACACTTCTTGGATTGATGACCGTCATTCCCACAATGCTTGCACTTCTCTCCTTTAGGCTTCTTTCCATTCGGAACTCCATTCTCATTATTGGGCCTTTTGTTGCCATTATCTACCTTTTTCTTTTCCATTCTAGCCTTGACCTTGTCAGATAATTCCATGGCATCTTCCAATAGCTGAGCTCTCTTAACCATCTCGGCATATGATTGAATATCCATTGGTGCTAATTGGGGTATATATTGTAGTCTTAACCCATTCAAGAATCTTCTAGCTTTCATTTTCTTTGTTGAAATCAAGTGAGGTGGATATCGTGACAACCTTGAAAAATGAGCCTCATATTCCGCTACGGTCATACTCCTTTGTTTAAGAGAAGCAAGTTCTCCCGCCTTCCTTTCTTGTACCCTCTCCGAAAAATACTTTTCGTTGAAGTGTTCTAAAAATTCCTCCCAAGTTGCCTGATTATCTGACAAAGTGGCTTCCACGGACTCCCACCAAGCCCTTGCATCTTTCTCTAGTTGAAATGTTCCTAAAAGGAGTTTATCTTGATCTGAGCATTGCATTACTCGGAAAATTCTTTCCATCTCCTTTGTCCAGTCTTCCGCTATATCAGGATCAGGGGTGCCACTAAACCTAGGGGGATTGAGACTCCGAAATTCACGATGCAATTCTCCAGCTCCACGATTTGCTCCACCCTCGGCTACTCGTTGAAGAGCCTGAGTCATGCCTTGGAGAGTGCGTTGCATGTTATGCCACTGAGCACGTTCGGCAGCCATTATTATCTATCTAGTTCTACAAGACACAAACGATATCATATAAGATTTATCAAGTAATTCTCGTGAACTTTTACTAAGCTATCTTCACAAACTAATCTTATTAGTATTTTAACTTCCTTTTTAGCTCTTAACCCAAGGTTCTACCCACTCTCACTGGGTAATAATGGGGTTGAGCCTAGAACTTATGGCAACCTATAGTCAAGACCTAGGGTTTAATATACCTAGACTCTGATACCACAAACTGTCACGCCCCGAACCGATAGCAGCGGAACGTGTAGTTCGGAACGCGATAGTGATACAGTCATGAATGATCAGAGCAAACATAAGACACCAAATTACACACTAGACAATGTGGGCCAATTTAATCTTTATTGATAATCAAATATTCAAATTACATATCTTGACTCAACTTACATAAGTGTAGGAAGGACTCACTATTACATTCTAATAAAGAGAAAGGACTCAAATAACAGGACGAGACTCAAAGAAAGAATAAAAGACACCGACACGATTCTCCATTACACTCTTCACTCTTGCCCTTCCCCATCTGATGGACTATCTTCAATGTCATTACCTGAAAAATATTAAAGATAGGCAGGTGAGCGAAACGCTCAGTAGGAATTACATCTCTCATCAAGCAGAATATAAGTGATTAGCCAATTAACGTATTCGTGATGATGCAATGCATGGAACTAGAAAATCATGAATATCAATCTAATAGAAAAGATGAATATCAAAGTCAAAGGCGGATACGAGCTCAAGAGAAATAGGGATGAATTCCCATGCAGAGTCAAGGACAAGCTATCAGAATATAACAAGGACAGATACTTAGATGAACATAACTTCAGAATTGGCCAAAATATAACAGAGTTTTCAATAAATATAAGTAGAATTAAACATTCAAGTAGAATAACTAAATTGTCAGAATAACCGAACATCAGAATATCAGAATAACAGAATCTCCAGAACTCACAGAATTTACAGAATAACAAATATAACAGAATATCTGAAATATAACAGGTATACAGAATTTGGTGCAATGCCACACCCAGAAGTTTACCATGGTTTACAGAATTGGACTTCCGTCCTACCTGGCACTGAAAAGTCGCGGACCCAGAGCCCTTTAATATTTCAGAATCAGATATGGCCAAATACAGAGTCAAAGGGTTATGTTCTCAATTAAGAATAGATTCCAAGGATCCCAGTGTCATAGAACGCTAGAAAAAATGACCATGATTATGCATGATATCTAACTCGAGATAAATCCGAGATGAACCGGTTAACAATACTTCATGTGGTCACTTGATCTTAAGGCAAGGTAGGCACGTAATTTTTCCAGAAATATCAATGGCATGGTTTTCCATTCTATTTGTTCAAAATACTCTCATGGCATCCAAAAACATGTCATGAGGACCGGTATACCATGTTTCATTAGAGTGACATGGCCATCAAGTAGTAATATGGGTTTAAAGGGTACAACCTGCTCGGCTGCCTTGAGGGAATCCAATGCTAGCGGAGTCTTATAGAGGTCTCTATGATAAAGTCACCAGTCCGAAGGAACAGAATGTCCGACGGAGGGTTCATCTATCACCGAGAAATATGGGTAATCGTTAAAATAATGTAAAACGTGGAACTATGTGTCAAAACATAACTTACTAACAGTAGGTTATAGAAATCCATGAAAAACAAGAAACAGGGAATTAACGCCTTAGGTAAAGTCTTCATTTTGAAAATTGGCGCCCTCATTAGGGTCGTCAATTCAATAATTAACGACTATTCGCACAGTCGTTTCATCCAGATTACTGTTAATTTACATCCTGTAAATACTTTCCAATTATATATAGGGCGACTTAGACCAAGTCTTCAATTTAGTAAATAGCGCCCTTGTCAGGGGCGTCATATATCAAAGAGACGGTAGGATGTATGTCGTTATTTCCAATATCCATGTGTTTATGAACATTTTCATAATTATCTTAAAATTTCACAATTTGACGGCTGCGTGCTAGGGCGTCCATTCAATTGACGACATGGATAGGGTCGTCGTTTATTCTCATGTGGCCAGATGATCACAGACACATGGATTTTTTTTCTTTTTGGGGTATTTCCAATCAGAAAACTAGAGACATGTACAGATGGAGAAAAATAGCAGGAATTCAATGATATGATCATGCATTAGTAAACACATTAGGGTTCATAGTTATTAAAATTTTAAACATGTGTAATTGTTAATTAACTGGTAAATTGACGCCTGTTTGCACGGCGTTAAATACAAATAGCGCCTTACTCTGGGGCGTCATTTACCATAATTCTACAGAACGTAAACTTTCACGAAAATTAACTGTAGACCTATATGCATGCTTAACATGATTATAGAAGCTTGTTAAATACTTGTTTAGCCATCAGAGAGACTACCTACCTTTCAATACTATTTGGGATGGCTAGGTGTGAAGGATGGAAGAAAACATAAGAGATATCGGCAGCAGTGGCTCTAACAGTAACAATAAGACGTCAAAGAAGAAGCAGAGCTTCTTCAGTAATCGCCTGTAGCTTCAATCGAAGGGAGAAGAGAGGCACGGCTATCACTCCGATGCATCAACGATAGATGAAGAATAGAAGAAAACTGGCTTTCTTCCTTTCGTTCGGTAGCAAAGGACGATGATGCAGGAAGTATGCCCAAGAAGCGAAGTCTCTGTAGCCTCCTTGCGAAAGAAGAACAAAACCTTCCAAGTATCAGCTTGCAGTCGTCGTGAAGGAAGGAGAAAAGCCAATAGATTGGCTCGAAGGGGTTGGTATTTATAGGGTTTTGGAGACCCTATAGGGTTGAAATTCGATTGGGAATAGCATTGCTAGTAGCAATCCTAATGGTATTAGTTTTTCCTTTATTAACAGTTCGAAACACGTATAACTTAAGTGTTAGAAACTTCCAAAATTTTTATCTTTTTTTCTTGATGTGATCTAGATAGGAAATTTTAGGAATATGAGTTTTCCATTTTTCTCTATTTTTTCATATAATTATTTTTCTAAAATTCCTCAGTCGAAAAAATGGCACTATTCATTTTAGAATAAAATAACGACTTTTATCAAGTCGTTTCTTTGGTAATTGACGTCATTGTCTTAGGCGTCTCTTCCCATTTTTGCTTTTCTTCAAGAACCAAAACTGTATTTATACTCTAAAAATCTTAACTATATATCCTTTCTTATGTCATTTATACTTCTTATACTCTAACTAATTAACGACATAAACAACGTCGTCTTTTTAAAATAACGCCTTCACAAAAAGGCGTCAATTGCCTTTGACAATTTTTTCCTCAACCTCTAAAGAACCGATATTGTGTGTATATCCCTATTTTCTCTATAACTCTTTAACTATATATTTTATTTAATTTTCACTTATTTATAAATAACGACTTGCATGCAGTCGTTTCTTACACTAGATACGCCTATATCAAAAGGCATCAATTGAGATTTTGACCTCTTTTCAATGCCCTTGAAAGGACCGAAATTGTATATATGTCCATTCTTTTATCCTTTATATATCTTTAGTGTATTTAAATCTTATATATATATCCTTCTTCCTTCTAATAAGATTATAATATAGTAAATGCAGAATATTAAATTTTCTAAATTAGTAAAAAAATATAAATTGACATTTTCTTCAAGATTTAATGATTCTTAATTCAATAAAAATTATGTTGTGCATTTAATGCTTACATAATGTTGAGTCCCGGAGGGTGGCAATCAAGAGGGGAGGGGTGAATTGATGGCCAATTAAAGAAACTACCTACGTGAATTCTATATTAATTATGTATACAAGCTCTAGCCTTACACGAACAGGATCACACTCGTGAATGCGTGTGAAGTGGGTGTGATTGATAGAGAAAATGGTGAATGCTCACCTCACCGCGAAGCCCACTCGACAAGTAAACGGAATAGCAAACCACAATTGACACACGGAAGTTTTAAGTAGTTCGGGTACACTGCCGTGTCCCCTACGTACACCCCTCACACGGAGGATGAAGGCTTCACTATGTAGTGAATCACACACACACGCTGTGTAGAACAGCAAGCACACACACACACACACACACACACACACACACACACACACACACACACACACACACACACACACACACACACACACACACACACACACACGTTCGTGTTACCAAACATGAACGCCATACACAAATATCTGAAATGATGATTACAAACGTATGCTCAAGTTTAAGCTAAATGATTCAGAATGGAAAGAGTGAAGAAGGATTGATTTATCCTGGTTGGAGCTCCCCCTTTCTCTTTTGTGAATTTTATCAAACACTTATGCAGCACGATGACCGTTCTTGACGATCTTGGCTCGGATGTGGCTGAATCTCGATTTCGCTCGCAGCCAGCAGTAGAGGCTTGATTGGAACTTTGATTCCTCCTTCTTCCCTTCACATTCACGCACACACCAAGGTTGAACAAGGGCTGGAGGTGGCTACTGTGACCTGCGCACACAAATGTTAGAAAGAAACCCAAAATCAGGACATATGAATTTCTCTTGGGGTTTTCATCCTCTACAAGTTGTTATATAGGCCAAGGGTGGTCAAGGGACAGCCATGGGACAAGATCCACTTGTTATGGAGTGGATTAAGGACAGCCACACAAGTGTGGTTGGACCATTTGGTCGAAATGCCAAGAGTCCACAATCACGGCGCCGCCCAGACCAGAAAGAGTCGACCCTTGGGGTCGACCCTCGTGAGGGGCCAGATGGGCCAGACAGCATGGGTCGACCCTTGGGGTCGACCCTTCCAAGAACCCGTGCTGGTTTAATAATTCTGGCAACATGGGTTTTCAGGGGTCGACCCTTGGGGTCGACCCTTGCAGGTCTGGTGAAGGAGCCCGCCGGGTTCTAAAAAATAATCACCAGGGGTCGACCCTTGGGGTCGACCCTTGCAGTTGGGGGTCGACCCAATGGGTCGACCCTTTCAGCTGGAGATGAAAGACCCACGTTAACAGAACCAGGGGACCTAGGGGTCGACCCAGTGGGTCGACCCTTGTTCCAGAACATCCAAAAGATTGATTGAAAGACTCACTAAGTCCAAGAACAAGTCTAGGGGTTTCAAGATGGTTTTTAAAGCATGAGAGGGAATAAAACTCAAAGCATTTAAACTTAGATAAGTTCTAAACCAATTTAATCCTTGAGATCAAAATAAAGAACTTCAAACCACACATACAAAAGTCAATATGTTGAAGTTGATCTCACCAATCGTCCTAGAACGTTGGTAATCTTTGGCCATATAGATTGTCCTGTCAAAACAACTTCTGAATTAGATTCTTCGTCCAAATTCAAATCAAAACACTTACTCTTGAGATGATGTTCTTGAGCCTTCTAAACGCCAAATCTTTATGTGATGTGATCACTTCCAAAACGTTAGAAAAGCTCATTTTCAATTCATATAAATTCATTTGGTCATTATCAAAATCCATAAGACATAATATATGAGGAGGGGGTTCAACAATCTCCCCCTTTTTGATGATGACAAAATTCTATATAAAAACTTCATTCCATGAACAGTTGAAATCACATTAGCATGAATCATTCCATCTCACCATATTGGACCGATATAAAAGACAACACAATATAAAACAACACGATATGTAAGATTGATTAACATTGCATATTTCCACAAGGTCTTGCCGACAACAAGTTGTAAGGGGAGCAAAGTCTGAAATGCAAATAGCAAGATGCAATGTATGAGACTCAAAGGAAGTGCAACATTACTAATGAACTAGGAAAATGAGGAAAGCATACATGCATGCAAGCATACATCACACAATACATATAAGTAGCCGAATAGTCTTTTCTCCCCCTTTGGCAGCATCAAAAAGGAGGGGGTGAAATAAGGATAACAACTGTGCCAATTTGAAGGAGCATCATAGTCTAATCATCAGTCTCATCCGGAGTGGAGGGACGTGGTTGACGCATAATATATGCCGAAATTTCTTCCATCATGTGGGTTTGGTCGGCCAAAGCGTTAGTGACATATCGAGAGTGCTCTTGGTGAGAGAGTTTCAAATCTGATAGTTCGAGTTGCATAGCTGCCATGGTCTCCCCATACTCGTCTAACCGATCATCAATAGTATCCAACCGATCCATGATTAGCTAAACCTCCTCGGAAGGCATTTCCTTAACAGGAATATGTGGCTGTTGCACACCGGCCTGTGCATCATCGTCATCCTCCTCCTCAGAACTGATTTCATGTGCAGCACTTTTCAATGTCCGGACCAAGTTACCATCTCGCAGTTCATAGCCCATATTATGACAAATAGAATGAACAGTAAATATATCAGCCTCTCTAATGGTTTGAGAAGATTCTTTTGAGAGGTTGATGTCCAAGTGTGCAAATATAGCAGAAAGTGCGGCGGCATATGGAAGAGTTCTATTCTTGTGCTTCATGTTGTTACACATATCAGCTAAAAACATAGCGGGAAAATCAACTGGAATACCACCCAAGAGACAGTAAAATAAGAACATATGGATCTTTGTCACTTTGTCATGGCCTCCTCCTCTTGGGAGCAGGATAGTAGTGATCATCCTGTGTAATATATGCTGCAGGGGAGGAAAATGATTGGCGTTTAACCCAGCAAGAGAATGTTCACCTTTTTCTTCAGATGTCATCATTTGATAAATAGTTTCTTCAGGAACCACAATATCTCCAAATGTAAAGCCTTCATGAGGGAGATTAAATGCCACTCCTAAAAATTCTGTGGAGAGTATAACCCGTTGGCCATGAACCACAGTAATCGGATGTTCCCCGGACATGTTGAAGTTGCTATAAAATTGATGCACCAAATTCAGATAAATGTGTCGATGTTCAGACATGAAGAAGTCCAAATTTGGCTGACTGCAAAGAACATCCACTAAACTCGGAAGATGGCGATTAAGATTGACAAATGATACCGCTCGAGGTCGGAGTACCTTTCTGTCTAAAACCTTGCTCGAAGGTGCAGATTCTCTGCCATATGCGGCCGCCCTACCACGACGTGCCATGGCCGCACTAGACTCCCCTCTGCTACGAGAAGAACGCCTCTTTGGGGCCATCTAAACATAGACCGAAGGAACCCACCGATGGGGTATAGATCTTGATGGTTCAACCAAAGAGGAATGCAAGAAGTGTGAATCTATGATCCTCCACAGACATCAGAAGCTTACCTCAAGGGAATGAAGATCAAAGGATGACGCTTTAAGCCATAAAGAAAAGATTTCACGCTGATGCCACACGGAGAACCGCGGCTAGGGCTTGACGTCTTTGATGCCAAGGAATGGTTTTTAGGGCTTGCAAAGGGTGGTGGCTAGGCTAGGAGGGGGGCAAGAGAGATTTTATAGCCATGGCAGGGTCCAACTTAGGGTTGGAACCAATGTTCGAACGGCTTGGGTGCGGGTGAGCCGCCCCGCCGATTTGGGTCGACCCAATGGGTCGACCCCTGGTACTCTTACCCCCAGGCAGAACCGGGTTCGCGAGGGTCGACCCTTGGGGTCGACCCATTTGCTGGGTTTGCGAGGGTCGACCCTATGGGTTGACCCGTTTTCTGGTTTTCAGCAATATGAAAGAATAACTCGAAGAGAATGTCAAGGAATGTCCGGCTCAAGTCCCCAATTGTAAAAATTTATGAAATCAAGGAATTTTGGATAAAATTTGGGGTGTAAGCAATTGGGGTATTGTTAGTCGAAATTTGGGAATATATGAGACGTGTAATGTCCTTTTGATCCGGATTTCTGACTTTGAACAAATTAGCTCTTTTGTGGGCAGTTTAATATTTCAAGAATGATTTCGGCCATAGAAATTACAAAGAGCATTGTGTGTATACAATATACATAGAAGAAATGCAGTAACACACAAACATGATTTTTCTTTTGTTCTTCACACAATATGATGCAAGTGCATGACAAGGGATATACTATATGCATGGAACTTGATACAATTACATGTAATACAGTGACCTATTTATACATTGATACACATGGCTATTATTCAGACTTGTCTATCCTACAAACCCCTAGTTCTCTTCTAAATGATGTGAACTTGTCTTCACTAAGGGGTTTGGTGAAAATGTCGGCAATCTGACGATCTATCTAAATAAAGCTGATATCAATATCACCCTTGCTTACATGATCTCTAATGAAATGATGTCTAATTTCAATATGCTTGGTGCGAGAGTGATGAACTGGGTTTTTGGACAGGTTTATGGCTGATGTGTTGTCACAAAGAATTGAGGTGTTTTTAAAGGATATGCCATAATCAATCATTTGCTGTTGGATCCATAACACCTGGGCAACACAACTATCGACAGCCACATACTCGGCTTCGGATGTTGATAATGCCACTGAATTTTGTTTCTTGGAGGCCCATTAGACCACGCATCCCCCAAGAAACTGGCAATACCCGCTGGTGCTTTTCCGATCCATCTTACAGCCCGCGTAATCGGCGTCAGAATAAGCAACTAGTTCAAAACATGAATTACGTGGAAACCACAATCCTAAGTTAACTGAACCAGCAACATATCTAAAAATCCATTTTACAGCCGACATATGTGATTCCTTTGGATTTGACTAAAATCTTACACATAGGCAAATAGCAAACTGAATGTTGGGCATGCTGGCAGTTAAATACAATAGTGAACCTATCATGTGATGTGATACCCCCTAGGACTTAGACAAGCAAGCACATTCACAATCAAAAGGGCCAATTTGGGCCACCGCTCTCCCGTCGCTCACCCAAGTCCCGAGGTAACTTGGCAATGCCAAGGTGAGGTTGAGGGGTTGGACCCTTGCTGGTAGAGGGCCAGCAAGGCAAAGATTTGATTCCCAATGGATGTGGATGCCCAATTCAATGGGGCCGACAAAGTGCCAATGGCACCGGTTACTCTCTTCCCACAGTGATCACTCAAGACAACGGGGCTTGAGGATCAAGCTCTCACTCTCACGGCCAGTGGAACTAAGAACTAATATTGAAAGACAAGCACTAAAGGGAGTGAGGTTTGAGCACTTACTCGACCGGTTTGAATAAACCGGTCCCGCTCGGAGACGAGGGGGAGCGGGGAGGCGAGTGGATCCCCACACGCCGTGGCGGTGTAGCTTGACCTGCTCAATCAAATTACAACACTACTCCTCTCGCAGGAGGGGGACCTTGGGGAGGGGGTTAATGGATATTACAGCCAAAACTACCTCACGCAGGGAGGGGCCTTCAGCCAGCCAAGCGGGGAGGGGAATTGGAGAAAGGAACACCGAAGACGGGAGGTTGCCGATTTTGCCCGGTTCTGTGGGTGCTGACAGGTGACTGAAGAGTTGACTGCTGCAACTGCTATCGAATTTTCTTGGGGGCGAAGCCACCTGGGAAATCTTCGTAGGAGGCAGGGGAAGTCGTCCAAATTTTGTTAATTTCTTCTGTTGTCGATGCCAGTCTGGGTGGAGGCCCGAACAGGGAGGCAGACTTTCGGACTGGAAGCTCCTGATTTCCAACAGCAGGTTGCAGAGGATGTCCCGATAGCTCCCGAACTCGGAATCAAGCACCGTCAGAGTCGTTGGAACTGTGGACGAGCCCTCTTCGCTAAAAAACTGACGGGGAAGCCAAAAGATGCCGGAGAAGGCCAGGGGACTCTAAACACTGCTGACAGGTCGGTGAAGACTGTCGGTAGCAGAACTACGTAGCTGAGGGAGAAAATGGATAACGCCTGGTACAGGATGCCGAACGGAGTTTCACTTCTTGATTCTGAAAGTAGACAGGGAGAGGAAGAACTTTGAAGAAGAGCTCTTGAGCTGATTCTTCCGAGATTCGTCGTGGTAAAGTTTCTACTCCGGTTCTGGTACTCAGCAGGGGCAGCTCTGCGCAGTTGTGGGAGAACGGAGCTCTCGGGCAGCACACAGCTCGGATGAAGATGAAACCACCGCCGTTGCGAAGAAGACTGGTAGAAGCTTCCGTGGATACCTCTTGGGCCTTCTGATTCGCTGGAATGTGGTTGGGGTCACCTCTGCAATCTGCTACTCTTCTGCTGCCTGCGAACTGAAAACTGGAGGTTGAAGATGATGGGGGGAAATGAGGTATATGGGAGGGGAAATGGAGGTGGATGAGTGTGGGGAGAACCCTGCCTGTGAGGGGGTCTAGGAGGGGCTGTTCCAAGGTGTGGGGGGGGAAGAATAGGGTCTGGAAGGGGGTCTAACAGGTGGTGGGAGGAGGAGCTACGAATTTGGGCTTGGAGGGAGAAGGGGGAAGGTGAGGGAGCACAAGTGGGTGGAGGGAATGTGAGTTTGAATTTCCTTTAATGTGGGGTGATCAATGGTGGTCTTGGGGATGGGAAGAGGTGCCTTGGGAAGGTGGAGGGCTACTTGGGGAAGGGGATGGGTAGTTGGGGGTTGGAGGGTGGGGTGTGGGTTGGTGGAGGGTCTATTGGGACTAGGGGGAAGTAATGATGGCTTGTGGGAAGTTGTAGAGGAGTTATTGGAGGTAGATGGGAGGGTGGAGGTGGTTGGGAGGGGAGGAGAGAGAAAATTTTCGAAATTGGGTGTGGAGGAGAGAGAAAGGGGAGTGAAAGAGAGAAATTAAGAGAGGGATGGGTGGGGAATCTCTCCCCTAGGGTCTCTCACCCAAATAATGGAATCTCTCCACTAGATAAGAAGTTTGAACTCTCAAAATGGCAAGTTTTTCATTCATTGATCCATTACCTTGAAATGGGGGGTAATGGGGCCCTATATATAGGCAACCCACATTTTACAATAAGACCCTGACAATTGACTCAATGACAAATAACCGAAAGGGTAGGGGGGAGCCCTTGGGCCAAGCCCAATGAATTGGGCCCAATAGCTAACTAGACAACCTAATGACACTCAAACTTAGGAAAATAAACACAAGACCTAGGAACATGACTTAAATAAAAAGGAAAATACATCAAATGACTCAAATAAAAATTACATAGGACTCAAAATTAAATAACTAGACTATGTCGGATGCAACCGGGGCGAGGAGACGAACTGTGAATGTGGGCATGGGAGGTGATGTCCCCATCATCATGCTTCTAAAGAGTTTTTGGTCCACTGATTTACCTGTCTCATCTTGATCAATTTTTATTGAGGTGGACATAGGAGTTGGTTGTGGTTTTGTTGATGTCAAATTGAACTTTTTCAGCAACTCCATTGCATACTTCTTTTGATGTATGAACAGCCCATCTACCGTTTGATTTACCTGCAATCCCAAGAAAAATGTTAGCTCTCCCATAAGACTCATTTCAAACTCACTTTGCATTAATTTTGCAAAGTCTTTGCTGAGAGTATCATTAGTGGAGCCAAAAATAATATCATCAACATAAACTTGAATAATTAAGATTTCCTTACCATTCAATTTTGTAAAGAGGGTTTGATCAACATTACCTCGTTTGAATTCATTTTGAATGAGGAAATCACTTAACCATTCATACCATGCACGGGGTGCTTATTTCAGACCGTAAAGTGCCTTGTCCAGCTTGTACACATGGTCTGTATACTTTGTGTCTTCAAACCCCGATGGTTGCTCCACAAACACGTCCTCCTGGATATAGCCATTCAAAAATGCACTCTTAACATCCATTTGAAATAATTTGATATTGTGACAACATGCATATGCTAAGAAAACCCTCACTGCCTCAAGTCTTGCTACTGGAGCAAAAGACTCATCAAAGTCAATTCCTAACTCTTGGCTATAGCCTTTGGCTACTAGTCTGGCCTTGTTCCTAGTTACCACTCCTTGATCGTTTGTTTTGTTTCGGAAAACCCATTTCGTTCCGATGACGGAGTGATTCTTAGGGCATGGAATAAGGAACCACACTTTGTTCCTTTGGAACTGGTGTAGTTCCTCTTGCATGGCCATGATCCATGACTCATCATTCAAGGCTTCTTCTATGGAGTGAGGTTCAAATTGAGAAAGCAAGGCTATGTAATCCTGATTTTCAACTTCCCTGAAAGAGGCTCGTGTCTGTATTCCTTCTTCTACATTGCCCATCACATTGTCTGGCGGATGGTCCTTTGGAAATGTCCATTGCATTGGTAGCTGCTGTTCAACTTGAATTTCCTGATTAGCATCATCTTCTTGTGGTTCTTCTTCTTGTTGTTTCTCAGTTTTTCTTTCTTTCTTCCCGATATCTCCAACATCCAACTCATCATCCTGCAAGATAGATTTTTCGTTAGTTCTATTTTGAGATGATTCATCAATAATGACATGGGGGCTTTCCTCAACTACAAGAGTTCTCAAGTTGTACACTCGATATGCTCTTGAGCTAAGTGAGTACCCAAGAAGTATACCTTTGTCACTTTTGAGATCAAATTTTGTCAGGTCTATCTTACCATTGTTATGAATGTAACAGGTTGAGCCAAATGGTCTAAATTATGAAATGTTTGGCTTCTTACCTCGGTACAGCTCATAGGGGGTTTTCTTCAACAACGGTCTTACCATGGCACGGTTGATTATGTAGTAGGCTGTGTTCACTGCTTCAGCCCAAAAGTACCTCGGTAGATTATTCTCATTTAGCATGGTTCTTGCCATTTCGATCAGTGTTCTATTCTTCTTTTCAACAACGCCATTTTGTTCGGGGGTTCTTGGTGCGGAGAAGTCATGAGTGTAGCCTTGAGCCCTGCAAAAATTGCTGAACTCATGGTTATCAAATTCCCTGCCGCAATTCAACCAAAGTGCTTATGGAGATTTTGGTACCCAAGCAAGCTTGGGTCCATGACGGTTAGAGGCATGATGCATATATGATCTATTTCTGAAACTAGCAGAATTTTCTTCATCATATTTCAAAATTCTACAATCATACATGTCATGACCCATTTTTCCACAATAGAAACAAGTGATGGCTCTATCTCTTTTTCTCCTTCCACCAACATTTGAAAAGGAATTATGCAAGTGTTTCTTTGGTTTGGAGGATGCTGAACTTATGGGGGCCCAATGGGTTGTTTGAACTTTTTGATTTTTCAAGGATGGCAAGAGCATCATTTAGCTTTTTTATTTGAGCCATTTGATATTGGCTTTGTTTTTTAGCCTTTACTTTAGCTTCATTGCAAGTAATGCTTTCAAGCTTTTCTTGTTTCATATCATTTTTCAATTCTTCATGCATTTTCAGAAATGTGGATTGTTCTTCTATCATGCATGAAATCTCTTCTTCAAACAGTTCAATTTTGGATGCAAGAATTTCATTTTCATGCTTCATATTTTCATTTTCTGATTTTAAAGTATGGCACTCTTCACATGATTTTTTAGTATGCACAAAATGATCAATTTTCTTTTTCAAATTTCTGTTTTCAGATTTGAATCTTTTACATTTTTCATATAAATATTCGTATGCAATTTGCCATTGTTCACAAGTAAGAGTTTCAGTTTCAGAATCTACCTCATTTCCTTCGTCGTCATTGGTCATGAGACATAGATTCTGGACTAGCTCATCTAGTCCATCTTCATTTCCAGATTCCTCCTGATCTTCATCGCTCCATATGGCCATCATGGCCTTGGGCTTCCTGAACTTGCCTTTCTTCACCTTCTTGATGAGATCGGGGCACTCACTCCGCATATGGCCGGGTTTCTTGCATTCATAGCAAATCACTTCTTCTTTCTTGATACTTTCTCCTCTGTTTGGTCCTTGCCTTCTTGGTCCCTTCCTGAACTGACCACCAAAGTTTCTGGTTCTTTTGACGAACCTTCTTGCTCTTCGTGTGATCATGACAACCAGTTCCTCATCTTCAGTGTTGCCAATGGAATCATTGTCACTGCCCTCTGAATCTTGTGGATTCACCCTTAGGGCCAATGGTGTGACAATCTTCTTTTTCTTGTGATCCTCCTTGCTCCTTTTGATGTTTATTTCATATGTCATCAGCGAGCCGATTAACTCATCCAGAGTTAGAGTGCTGAGATCCTTGGAGTCTTCAATTATATTGGCTTTTGTATGCCACTATGGAGAGAGGGATCTTAGAACTTTTCTGACAAGCTCCTTGTTGGAATACTCCTTGCCAAGTCCCTTTAGTCCATTTGTAATTTCGGTCAATCTAGCAAACATGTCAGAAATGGACTCATCTTGCTTCATTGCGAACAGCTCGTAGTCCCGGACTAAAAGATTCGCTTTGGTTTCCATTACTTCCGACGTTCCTTCATAGATAAGTCGTAGCTTATTCCACATCTCCTGTGCAGAGGAACACGTAGATATACGTGAGTATTCATTAGGATGAACAGCACATTGAATTATATTCATAGCTTTGAAATTCGTTGAACACTTCCTAATATCTTCTTCATCCCACTCATTCTCATTTTCAGATAATACATATGGACCCCTACTTATGACACGCCAAACATCGTACTCTTGGGCACGTAGGAAAACATACATTCTGTTTTTCCAGTAGTGGTAGTTTGATCCATCAAAGAACAGAGGTCTTTGAATAGAATGCCTTTCGGGCATCATCCCCTTGTTTGCCATTTAATGGGATCTAGCTCTGACGACCGTGTGGTCGAGATTAAACAGAGACTAAGGCTCTGATACCAATTGTTGAGTCCCGGAGGGTGGCAATCAAGAGGGGAGGGGTGAATTGATGGCCAATTAAAAGAAACTACCTACGTGAATTCTATACTAATTATGCACACAAGCTCTAGCCTTACACGAACAGGGTCACACTCATGAATGCGTGTGAAGTGGGTGTGATTGATAGAGAAAATGGTGAATACTCACCTCACCGTGAAGCCCACTCAACAAGTAAACGGAATAGCAAACCACAATTGACACACGGAATTTTTAGGTGGTTCAGGTACACTGCCGTGTCCCCTACATCCACCCCTCACACGGAGGATTAACGCTTCACTATGTAGTGAATCACACACACACGTTGTGTAGAACAGCAAGCACACACACACACACACACACACACACACACACACACACACACACGCACGCACGCACGCACGCACGCACGCACGCACGCACGCACGCACGCACGCACGCACGCACGCACGCACGCACGCACGCACGCACGCACGCACGCACGCACGCACGCACGCACGCACGCACGCACGCACGCACGCACGCACGCACGCACGCACGCACACACACACACACACACACACACACACACACACACACACACACACACACACACACACACACACACACACACACACACACACACACACACACACACACACACACACACACACACACACACACACACACACACACACACACACACACACACACACACACACACACACACACGTTCGTGTTACCAAACATGAACGCGACACACAAATATCTGAAATGATGATTACAAACGTATGCTCAAGTTTAAGCTAAAATATTCAGAATGGAAAGAGTGAAGAAGGATTGATTTATCCTAGTTGGAGCTCCCCCTTTCTCTTCTGCGAATTTTATCAAACACTTATGTAGCACGATGACCGTTCTTGACGATCTTGGCTCGGATGTGGCTGAATCTCGATTTCGCTCGTAGCCAGCAGCAGAGGCTTGATTGGAACTTTGATTCCTCCTTCTTCCCTTCACATTCACGCACACACCAAGGTGGAACAAGGGCTGGAGGTGGCTACTGTGACCTGCACACACAAATGCTAGAAAGAAACCCAAAATCAGGACATATGAATTTCTCTTGGGGTTTTCATCCTCTAAAAGTTGTTATATAGGCCAAGGGTGGTCAAGGGACAGCCATGGGACAAGATCCACTTGTTATGGAGTGGATTAAGGACAGCCACACAAGTGTGGTTGGACCATTTGGTCGAAATGCCAAGAGTCCACAATCACGGCGCCGCCCAGACCAGAAAGGGTCGACCCTTGGGGTCGACCCTCGTGAGGGGCCAGATGGGCCAGACAGCATGGGTCGACCCTTGGGGTCGACCCTTCCAAGAACCCGTGCTGGTTTAATAATTCTGGCAACAGGGGTTTTCAGGGTTCGACCCTTGGGGTCGACCCTTGCAGGTCTGGTGAAGGAACCCGCCGGGTTCTAAAAAATAATCACCAGGGGTCGACCCTTGCGGCTGGGGGTCGACCCAATGGGTCGACCCTTTCAGCTGGAGATGAAAGACCCACGTTAATAGAACCAGGGGACCTAGGGGTGGACCCTTGTTCCAGAACATCCAAAAGATTGATTGAAAGACTCACTAAGTCCAAGAACAAGTCTAGGGGTTTCAAGATGGTTTTTAAAACATGAGAGGGAATGAAACTCAAACCATTTAAACTTAGATAAGTTCTAAACCAATTTAATCCTTGAGATCAAAATAAAGAACTTCAAACCACACATTCAAAAGTTAATATGTTGAAGTCGATCTCACCAATCATCCTAGAACGTTGGTAATCTTTGGCCATATAGATTGTCCTATCAAAACAACTTCGGAATTAGATTCTTCGTCCAAATTCAAATCAAAACACTTACTCTTGAGATGATGTTCTTGAGCCTTCTAAACGCCAAATCTTTATGTGATGTGATCACTTCCAAAACGTTAGAAAAGCTCATTTTCAGTTCATATAAATTCATTTGGTCATCATCAAAATCCATAAGACATAATACATGAGGAGGGTGTTCAACACATAAAAAAACATGTTATTCTTAAATTTACTATAATACTAGGGTAGGGTTCACGAGTTCTTTTGTAAGACTTATAGGGACGTAAGCGGGTTATGTA
The DNA here is from genome assembly GCA_022559845.1 of Amorphophallus konjac. Classification (NCBI taxonomy): domain Eukaryota; kingdom Viridiplantae; phylum Streptophyta; class Magnoliopsida; order Alismatales; family Araceae; genus Amorphophallus; species Amorphophallus konjac. Next base: position 140,399,540 of record CM040129.1, read on the forward strand.
CAAGGTCTGGCCTCATTTATTTATTAATTTTAATTTATTTAAACTTCCTAGTCCTTTAATTTATCCGGGTTGCTACAGTAGATGTCAAAAGTAATTATATGTCTACTAAGAATGGTCCTAGGAATACATCTAGATGAAGCAATGATGAATTAAGCAATCACACAGTGGACAAAGCAATTTTAAGGTGGTTCGATCTCAATCTTGAGATCTACGTCCACCCCTCACTCAATCAAGTGAGGCTTCCACTGAATCACAGCTTTGAAACCGCTGATTACACAGCTTACAACCTGCTGAGCTTCACAGCTTACAACCTACTGAGCTTCGTAGCTTGCCATCCGAGGATCACACATCGCCGCTGCCTCACAGCTTACAACCCGCTGAACTTCACAGCTTGCTGTCCGAGGATCACACCTTGCTGCTGCCTCACAGCTTGGACTGCTGATTACACAGCTTACGAACGTTCAAGGAAAACAAACTGAAAGAAACAAAGGAAAATAATAACAGAATGAAAAGATGTAGCTCTCTCTCTAGAGAAATTTGACTCTGGATCTGATCCAGAAGTCAAGATCAAATCAGCCACTTCTTAAGCTCTCTCTTCTCTCAGAATTCTTATCCTTCTTCAGATACTCTGTTCTCTATCACTCTCTTCTCTGCACTTCAATTTCCTACTCTCAGACTCTTTTCAGCATCAGCACTCTCTTACTCTCAGGTTCGTAGTGGCTCTTGCAACTCTCTTCTACTTCTCCTTTTCTCGATCTTCTTTTCTCTGATCTTCTGTAGCTCCTTTCTCTTTCATTTTTGTGATCCCTTTTGTCGCTCGCGCTCTGGCCTCTATTTATCCTTGCGAACGTGAGTTCTTATGGTCCCCACAATATTCAATTTGGGCGCGTGGAAGGAACACTCCCGCCCAAGGCCTTCTAAAAAAATGCTTGGCCACGTGTCAGATGAAAAGGTGAAGGTTCTTTTAGAAACAGCCACGTGGAAAGGTTATTTCGTTAAGAATCTCCAAAGTGTTGGGAGATAGCCTCGGATCACGTGCCCCCAATAGTTGTACTTTCGAACCCATGTGACAATCAGAATTTCTGCCTCCAGTTGATCAACGAGGTTGCTTCGTAGCAAGGAAGCTTAACCGTTAACTTTTAACTGAACTTTGGACTTGGCCTCTCTTCTCATACCTTTATGCATCTAAGGTGTTTGATCATGAATCTGAATTATTACTTGATGATCTTCATCCTATTTTCTCCTGCCAAACCAAATATAGAAATTCATTAACAATCTTGTCCTGAAACAAGTAGTAGGTTTCTAAGAAATGCAGGCTCAAATATTTCATTAAAATAGGTAAATCATATGAATGGATGTGTGAAGATTTGCACATGCATCGATGCACAAACAAAGTACATCAACATGTCTTACTGACGTGAAGAAAAGAATGCAGCAGTATTTCACTAAAGCATCGACATGTATATCATATAGGTAGACCTCATTCAATTAGAAAGACTATAACTGCTTTGATGCTTATGCATAGTGCATCGACTTGTCAATGCACGGACCCGCACATCATGTACTACAACATCGACGTGCCACTGAGGTGTGTCGACCTATCTTGGAGATGTATAATGAAGTGCTTAAATGCATCAACGCAAGGCATTACTGCATCGACCTTGCTTCCAAGCAGATGCACAAGGTGCACCAACTTTATGAATGATAGCCTTTATCGCATCAACCTTATACCGCAATCGCTGGCTCATTATTAAACAACAGCAATGACCACTCTCTAGTGTCCATCGACCTGATAATGCAACAGCTAGCATGTAGTGCATCACGACATCGACCTGTGTATAAAGTGCATCGACCTGATAGTGCATGACTTCTGCAGCCGCATCGACCTTCTAGACCAGAATGCATATATGCATCGACCTGATGTTCTGTGCACTGGGTGATGCATCGACCTTTCAATGCATGCGCATGAATATGCATCGACCTGATGGAGAATAGGAACTAATTCTGACTTAGAGAAAAGACAATATAGCACACATTATAAAATCCAAACAATTTTGCCAGCATCAATCAAGATCAATCACACTATTGCCAGCATCAAAACTAGAGGAGACACAACAATATATATATATCAATAATTGTTTTCTCTAAACGCGGCCTTCTTGATGACTGCTTTCTGGTCGCGGCCCCTCTACTGACCGCGTTCAGGCATGGTTTCCCAGGTGTTCTAGTGCCCATTCCAGCATGATAAATGAATGATAGTGAGTCTAAATGCATGTTTATACCTCTGTAAGTCATCTGAACCCAGTAATTTAAATAGGAACCATTTTTAACCCTTAATTTTTCATAAGTCTTCATGATCTATGTGTATAGTCTACCTTGATTATGTTGTGCCCCTTGTGCCTTGATGATTATGTGGTGTTTTAATGATAGCAACATAAATGAGTCAACATATTGTTTTGCTAAGAACATCAAATTGAATGATAGTAACATGAATGCATATGACTGATTTATTCTGTGGAGAATGCATGAGTGTGTTATATCTGATCTGTTCTGTGGAGAATGCATGAGTTTGCTAGCTCTGTGGGTCGACCCCCTTCTTAGATGGGTCGACCCCCCTCAAGTCTTTACATCAGATTCGCATGTCTATACATCTCGTAAGTAGTTCATATGGCGTCAACCCATTGAGTCCACGAGGTTGACACAGCCTTGAAATGCCTCAGATGGCTTTGAAGATAAGGCTGGATGCGTTGACGCATGGGGTCACTGCGTCGACCCACTGAACTGACCCAGATCTAACTTCACATCAGGGTAAACTGCTGCGTCGACGTTGTCACGTTGTAGCGTCTCTATGCATTTCTGAAGTCTACACATCATTTAGTTGCACGCCACTGTGTTGAGAAAGTCTACACATCAGATTGCCTTGCTTCATGCATAAGTCTATACATCGGTTGTTCATCACACACAAAAGTCTGAACATCGTTCATGAAGTCTGTACAGCCATTGCTTAAGGCAAGTCTGTACATCGACTAGGCAGCAAGTCTGTACAGCCCAAGTCTGTACATTGCATCATGTTGTTCATGCAGTGTCTTTCAAAGTCTATACATTCATGCTTGTTCACTCATCCAAGTCTGTACAGCCTTTTTGCATTGGACATAAAGTCTATACATTTGGCAAGTCTGTACATCGGACTGTTCATGCATTCATCTCAAGTCTATACATCCGATTGTTCAGCTTGTGGCTAAGTCTGTACAGCGTCTAGTGTTTCTTGCAAAGTCTGTACACTGCATTGGCATCTTTACCTACGTGCTGAACTGAGCAAGTCTATACATTCTTAATCTTTACCTACGCTCAGTTCCACCAAGTCTGTACATTGGGCTCTCACTCAAAGTCTGTACGGCGCCATGTTCATATGCTTCCAAGTCTATACTTTGCACTGTAGCTAGAACTGTGCAAGTCCATACATCGCTGCATTGGCCAAGTCTATACATTACACTGTAGCTAGAACTATGCAAGTCCATACATCGCTGCATGTGTTCACAACACAAAGTCTGTACATAGCATTCTCACACAAACGCCAAGTCTATACATTAGCTTTGCTTGCATGAGCTTGAAGTTTATACATTGGCTTGAAGTCTATACATTCATTGCCTTGCATTGCATCAAGTCTGTACAGCCTTTACTTTGGCAAGTCCACACATCGTGAAGTCTATACATCCATTGCTTCAGTTCAATATCTGCTATGTGCATACATTACATCGGAGCATTGCTTCCTCTGTGCATATATTGCATCAGTGCATCCATCAGGCATACAGTCTATACACTAATGCATGTGAGGTCCTTTTCTTTCAAAGTCCACACATCTGTTGTCAGCATGTCTATGCATTCGTATTCAATGTACACACTTCACTGCATTGCACATTGCATCTTCAAGTCTGTACATCACTGATTGCATGCATTGGGTTAGCGTCTCATTCAGCATCTTAACAAAGTCTTGACATCGGTTGGGTTCATAACGCTAAGTCTGTACATTCATTCAGCATGACAGTGCATTCAGTTGTAATGTATATACTTTGCTATCTGCAGTTGAACATGCATTGCACTCTAACTCCATACACTGCTTCATGCATTGCACGAAGTCTGCACACTGTGTTGCTATGCTCATACTGCATGTTACAAAGTCTACACAATGGTGCACACTAAGTCTGCATACTCATTTGGCATGTCTGTACAACCATCTATAATGCTCATAGTCTGCATACATGAAGTCTAAACATTGCATCACTTGTACATGCATTGCCTTCACGCAGAGTCTACGCATTCCCCCACAGCCTACACAGCATGTCTATACATTGTCTGGCAGCTGTATACACGCCAAAATTGACGCTATGTTGATCAAATCTCATGTCACCATGTTTAGCCCCAAAGTGAACTTCAATATTTCTATAATATAAAGTTTTTTTGTTTTTGTGTGTTTTTGTGATTAATTCTTGCATTTTTGGAATTCACGACTTGAAGAGGGACGTGTCTTAAATAGCGACCTAATCTGGGACGTGTTCTTGAGAAAGGATGACCACAGGGAAGGGCGTCAATTCCTGGTATTTTACGAGTATCGCTCAAATTGGAAAATCAATGATTAACGTCCTTCCCTAGGGCGTGTTTTTGTTTAACGCATTTGCTTCAGGCGTCTTTTCGCAATTTTCAAATAAAGAAGGCTTTTATTACCAAAATTGAATCCAGAAAGTGACGCCGTGATCCCGATCGTGTTTTGAATTAACGCCCTGGAGCAGGTCGTCAATTCTGAATTGACGCCCTTTGGTAGGTCATGTCTCACCCTTTCGTGTCCTGCTTAAACTCGCCTTTCCTGAAGAGTTCCCTGCCTTTCTTGATCACCTGGCTCGATCTGGGAACTAGAGTCCTTGCCATTGACGACCACTGCCTATTCTTATCTTCCCAAATTTGTGATTATCTGTGATCGAGACCCTATATAAAGATGCCCTGGTTGATCTCGCGCGAGGTTAGATACATACATATACACACAGAGACACACACACACAGAGGTTAACGGGTGCAAGGTTAGAAGCAGAGCTGTTAAGAAAGAATCGTGAGTTATGAGTTGTTACAGAGGTTAGACGCACGTATACATACAGAAGCTCTCTGCTTCCTCCTGCTGCCGCATCCAAAGTGTTTTCCCTTTACTGTTTACAGGAACAGCAGGGATCTTTTTCTTACCTTCGTTTGTTGTCTTCATTCATCTCTGTTCATCATCCATATTCTCTTCCTTGCATTAGTTTTTCATTGCATCTCTTTTCCTCTCCCTAATTCTCTAGGGGTTTTAAAACAAAAGAAAGGTGCACACTTTATGCTCTTCTTTCATCACCATCTTTCGTCTTGGGATTGATACTACACTCACGTTTGGCTGATCTCCTTTTCTTTTATTTGTTTGTTCTTTGTTCAAAGGTAATCAAAAAGGAAGACCCCCTTCATCGGTCGGCCGATAGAAGGTGGAGGAAGGAACCACATCCATCCTGCATCCTATTATCACCACGTATTCACGATCATCTTTTCTTCTTATTGAGGTAACCCCTCTGGCGATCACTCTCCTTAGTAGCACCACGTGCTCTTTTACTCCCTTTTTTCATTATTCTTCTTATGCATATGCTTATATATTTTTCTTAAAAGTGGATTATTTTCCATGATTCACAAATTGGCGATCACGGTGGGACTTCCACTATTTTTCTGTTGATTACCCCTTTCCTATTGGCACCCACGCGTGCCCTTTCCCCTTTGGCACCCACGTGTGCCCTTTTCCCTTTGGTACCCATGGTACCCCTCCCTTGTGCCCTACGGGCACCCTCCACTGTGCACACTGCACACTCCCCGGGATCGGCCAGTTTGTGATTAGTCTCTTATTTTTTTTGAATTAACGCCTTCCATAAAGGCACTTTTTGAGTTAACGCCTTGATCCAGGGCATCTTTTTCCTGATTAACGCCTTCTGCCAAGGCGTCTTTTATCACATCTCTTGGTCTTCTACTCTGTTTGTGAATTCGCGCCCTTCCCTGCGGGCGTCCTTTTATTGATTAGCGCCTCTCATCAAGGCGTGTCTTTCTTTTGAGCGTGTGCACCACTCATATTTGACGCCCTCTGTCAGAGGCATCCTTTTTACATACAGCGCCTCACACTAAGGCGCGGTTTTCACTGTCCGTGAGCACTTCACCATGATTCACGACAGCCACGCTGTCGTTTCTTCTATTAGTAGCAACTGCCGCTACGTCGCCTCTTTCCTGTGTGTTGACAGAGCTTTGCTGTTTCTGTCTACTCATGCTGGATTCATACTTGCATTGATTATTTGATTATATTGCTGTGATTGGCTTATCTTATACTACATTTTGTGGCATTTGGTTGAGAGACCTCCTCTCTCTACACTAGGATTCCACACACCTCTCTTGGAATCGGGACAACCCTCCATTGAGCATTCCGTCTCTTTGGACCGGAAATCCCTTTTCCAAGACCTCCGTAAGTCCCCGCACCCGTGGATTCCCTCACGGACGCTGGGCTGGTTATACCTTTGAAGTACCCGGAGTTTAGAGAACCTATCGTTGGTAAGAAGAGAGAGAACCTAGTTAACCTGGAGACTACACTTGGATCCAAACTAGGTTTCACTTTACAAAGAGGAGTGAATTATTCTGCAATTTAACTCACTCTAATCTCAAACATAACACTAAAATCTTACGTTCATCTCAACTTGATTGCATAAACTTGGTTGGGTTGATTTGCTTAAGCTTGTTTCGATTGGGTGATTGATTGTGTGATAATTCCTTCATAAAGCTTTCTCTCTTTTTAAGCATGCAACTCCGTTCTGGTAAGATTATCAACATGGCAAGCTACGGATATTCCTATGATGATGTAGAGGAGAACGTTTTTGGTCAATCCTATGAGGTTCCCCAAGATTCTATCTATCATGAGGGGAATTACCCTCCTCCTCATTCTCATTATCCTCAAGTTCATGTGGTTGATACCACTACTCAAGAGGTTGTGCCCTCTTCTCAGGCTTTACCCTCCAACACTTCGGGGAACCCCTCCCCATCTTTCAATGTCACTGATTTGATTAATGCTCTATCTCAATTAGATGACTCCCAGCGGCAGGCAGTTCAGGCCGCTTTGAAAGGGAAGTACGTTCCCTCTTCATCCTCCAATCCCCCTCCGGCCGAGAGTGGCCATCACCTCACTAATGACCAGGCGATCTTGCACAAACCCTCCTCTTGTCCACCAACGCCTGGTGCGGCCATGCCGGCCCAACAGGCAAGCTACTCAGCAGTTAGGCCTCAGTTTCTCCAACCTCCCCGAATTCTACGGACGCCTATACCAAATTCTTTCATTCAAAATCCGGCCCCGGTCGAGTCCGACACCAATGTTCTACTGCTCCAAAAGTTGGCCAGCATGGAAGAGCAACTTAAGAAAGTTACTGCAGCCAAGAATGCCCCGGAGATCTCTCTCCCTACACTGCCAGTTTTCCATCTGCCGCCTTCTGAGATGCCGAATTTTTGACGATACAATAGAACTGGCAATCCTTTTATTCATTTGAAGGATTTCATGTACGAGACCTCCTTTTGGCAAGATAATAAGGCCTCTTTGGCTTATTTGTTTAGAAGATCTTTAGAGGGGCCAGCCCTCGAGTGGTTTTATTCCTTGGAACCTGCAGATGCCAACAATTTTGATGTGGTTCAAAGGAAATTCTTGCAGAAGTATAGGGACCGGGTTGGACCCTCCCTTTCAGTTACAGATTTGGTTGCAGAGAAAATGAAGCCCGAGGAGGACTTCATAATATTTGCTGATAGGTGGCGATCAATGGCCGAAAAGTTGAAAGATACGTTGTCTGAACCGGAACAGGTTAAGATGATTATATCCAATGCAACCCCTCAGTTCCGGCACATATTAGCCATGAACAGATTGACAACCATGAAGGAGCTCTATGAAAGAGCTCGTTATATTCAAACCCAAATGAAGGATTCACCCATCATGGGCATGTTTGAACCAAAGCCAAAGTTGTTCAAGAAAAATACAAATGTCAACAATAGCGGGCCCACGACTGAGGGCACCATCATCAATGAGCAGGTTGGCGCGGTCGGCAACCCCACACTTTTCGCCAATCTAACCCACGACCCCCGCCACCTCCACATCCCCACCACAACACCAATTCGCACCTCAACCTTCCTTTGCTCCGCCACAAAATCAAACGCCCCGCGCAGACCCTCCAGCTCCGCCACAGTACCACCAAGTACCGCCACCCACTAACTATGGACCGCAACAACAACAGCAAAGGAGACCACTTGGCCCCAAAAGGGCCCATTATCCGCCATTGCCAGAAAGTCTCCCAGACATATTCAATGCCTTGATGGCTACCAATTTGCTCATGCTACCAAAGGAAAGGGCCGCGTGGCTCGCGAATGTTGACACGTCCCGTTACTGTGTTTTCCACCACTCTCCTGGCCATAATGTCGACCATTGCTTCCATTTCAAGGATTATATTTATGATTTGAATGACCAGGGTGGCATTAATTGGGACGAGATGAGACAGTTCATCGCCACCATGAAAGTAAGAAAGCCTCCTCGGCAACAGCAGGCTCAGCAGCCACAGCAACCAGCTCCACAGTCGCAACAGCAAGCTCCAGCACTTCAGTAGGATATGGGGATTGTCCACAATCCATTGCCGGAGCACCCACCAAATCAGCACGTGAACCCTGTCACGTCTCTCCGTGAGGTGGAGAGAGGACAGGGATGGCATGAAGAAAACGTCTCTGTCGGGGCATTTAATCATAATCCAAATCAACCTCCGCGCCTCTTGCGCACCCTTCCGTCTTCTTCTACTCCCCAATTAAGCCGTTCCCTTTTGCGCCCCACCAACTCTCCAGCCTTGCCAACCCGACCTCTCCTTACCCACCTACCGCCTCCGCAGCCTACCATGCAGCAAACTTCGCCATCCACTACTAACCCATCACATTTGCCGTCTAGACCACTCCTTATCCGCCCATCACCAACATCCACCACCACTACTCCTCCACCAACAAGGATCCCTCTACCATCAGTTCCCCCATCCTTCGTACCCAGATCTCTCCTCATTCCACCTATTAACTCTCCCCACACTCGGGCACCCCTTCTTACTCCTACGCCTCCTGCGGGGGCTTCTTCATTGAACTCCTCACCAACACCCCCTACGGGGTCGCCTTCTTTAAACACCTCTCCGCCGCTTCTTAACGCCAATACACCCTCCTCTTCTTCCAATCCTCCCTTACTTGCCCCGACAGAGGCACGGCAAAACGTGGCACCGCTCCGCAGTGGATGGATGTTCCAGCACATCTTTCCCCAGAGAGAGCAAGAGCCCGTGCGGGGGCCTAATGAACAAGAACAGGAGCAAGAGTCTGTGCCGGGTACTCAGTATGATTTGTTAAAGCATCTTGACCGAACTCCAGCAAGAATTTCCATTCTGGAATTGATTAAGAGGTCAGTCACTCACCAATTAGCTCTGAAAGAATATTTGTAGAAGATCATGGTCAATGAGGACATCCCTGTCAAGCAGATAACCACAGTATTAACGCCCGCTAGCAGTCAGCCGGCGATTACTTTTCATGAGCATGAACTGGCACCACTCTCAGCAAGGAAATATGCTCTATGTATTACAGTGGATATTAATAAGGTGGCGGTGAAACAATGTCTGGTGGACACTGGGGCATCCATCAATGTTTTGCCACCAAGCACTTTGAAGATGTGCGGCATTCCCGAAAACCTGATTCGGCCATCTACCATAATGGTCACAGCATACGACAATACCAAGAAGCCTCCTCTAGGCATGATCACATTAAAAGTCAGTTTGGTTCCAGCCACAATCACGATCGATTTCCACATTTTGGATATGGATCCAACATTTAATGGCATTCTGGGCCGCCCCTATATTCAACAGCTCGACGCAGTGCCCTCCACAAATCATCAATGCCTCAAGTTTCACACAAGGGCCGCATCATCAAAGTTATCAGTATGCCAATTCTGCCAGAGGAAGATATACACTTGGCTTTGTTGTGCCTCTTAGGCACAAGCATGTGCATTGTGTTTTGATGATAGCATGCTGATTTGTTTTGATGATTGCAACACAGTCAGTGCATTATGATATTGTGGTTTGAATATGGCTGCTGATATGATTGCATAGGACTGTGTGTGATATACAACATTGAATTCATGAGTTTGCATGAGTATTGCATGATGCGTTGACGCATGGGATCATTGCGTCAACTCACAGGTCTGTCCCAGAGCTGGTCTATAAAATGTGTCAACTGGTGCGTCGACGCAGTGGACTCAATGCGTTGACGCATTGGAATTATTTTGAAAGAGCTCTTGCCTTGCTTCATACAAGCATCACAAAGTCTGTACAGTGGGCAAGGGTGTACATCCTCCAGTGAACACATTAAGTCTATACACCGCCTGTGTTCATCTGAGTCTTATGATGTCTTTATATTCATTAAGTCTATACATTACGTTGTGTATACTTTACATTGCTTTCGCCTTTACAACAAAGTCTATACAATGCAATGCATATACTTAGAACTAATGACTTCATTTCATCTGTCTGACAGGGACTGAAGAGGCTAATGAACCCCTTAACGCAAGAGGGCTGAAGACATCTAATTTCAGCTGCTGGAACACACCAATGCGTCAACGCCTTGATCAAGTGGCGTGGACGCAGTAGTTCAAACAATCAAGGAAGAAGCTTACTGGATTACTCTGGTGCGTCAACGCATTCATCAAGTGGCGTCGACGCAGCAGGTTGATGGATCGACAAGGTGACCAGAGGGTGTGAGAGGGCTGAAGCCATCTAAGTTCAGATGCTGGAACACTAATGCGTCAACGCAGCATGATGAGAGCGTCGACGCAGCACGCCCATCTGCTGAAGACTTGATCACTGGATCATCAATGCGTCAACGCTTTAGCCTAGCAGCGTCAACGTAGCAGGTCTATCCACCATATACATTGATCACTGGACTGTCGATGCCGATGCGTCAACGCAGCAAGCTGATGGATTCAACGCAGCAGACTTGAGTTTCATAGGTTGAAGATCTCTGAAGGTTGCATCAACTCCTAGGAGCAAGTGGGTTGACGCCATATAACTCCAGTTGCTGAGCGTACTGGTGCTAGGCACGTGATCCGAGGATAAGAACAGTGTCCAGATGAGGAAACGTGTACTAACAGCCTGCTGGATGCTGCCACATGGTGCGAATTCTTAGGGCGGGGACTGTGGAAGCCACACGCGCCCTGGCTGCTGCTGCTGCTGGTATATAATGGAGCCTTCATCTTCAGATGCAGGCTGATCGTGATCGAAGCCAGAGAGCAGAAGCTGAGAGAAGAAAGGGAAAAAGAAGAGAGAGCTTCCATGATCCAGCAGAAGAAAAGAAAAAGAGAAAGAGAGAAAAGGAGAACAGAGATCGAGAGAAGAAGAGAAGTGCAGCAGAGAAGAAAGAGAAAGAGAGAGAGTGAAGAAAGAGAGTGAGATCGAGGGAGATCTGCTCCTACTGGACCGTGGATCAGATCCAGGCCAGTCAGCTCCGTTGAGAGCCACATTGTGCATTTCATTTTTCAGCTTTCTGTTTGCTGAAGTTATTTTCATTTCGTGTTTTATTTTTCCTTTTTCTTTTGGTTATCCTTGTTCTTCCGATCCTCTGGACTGAGGTCGGGTTCCTCCTGGTGGGTTAGGAGAAGGGAGGCTAGCCCTCCGATTCTGGTCTTGCTGGTAGCAGGTCCAGGTGTACCCTCCGGGTTGGAGGAAGAGAGACTTGGGTCTCTGGTGTAGATTCTAAGAAATCCACTTAGAACAATTAAAAGGAAAAAGGAAATGAATAGAAGAATGGGAAAAGAGGGAGAAAAGGGGAGCATGAGAGGATGCTAAGGGGAATGTGATCGCCAGAGACGCGAGGGCCTCAAAGGATATAACAAATAATCAATGGAGGGATCGCGATATAAATACCTTAAATGCGGGGGAGATTGTGAGTGCACCTTCTCTTTCTATCGGCCGGCCGATGAAGAGAGTTTTCCTTGATTGATTACCCTTGCAAAATTAACAAACACCAATAAACAAACATGGATTAGAAACCAATATGTGTAGCATCAAATCCAAATGTAAATATGGACATAGAAAGCATGGATATGAACACACCTTATTGGTGTTTGGCCTTTAAACCCCTATGCAAAAGGGTAGGTAAAAGATGATGTATGATGAAGAATAGAGGGAGATGTGCAAGTGTTGCACTATGGAGATGTGCTAGAGTGCACAATAGGGGAAGATCTCAATAAAGAAATAAAAGAAAAAATGATATGATGCATGCAATTAACTAAAGCAAAAATAAGAGATAGGAGGGGAAAGCTTAGTGGTTTTCTCCAATTTGGCTTCAAGCTAGGATGAAGATCTTCAATGGAGGAAGAAGATGATGTAGAACTCCATGGATGTAGAGGCTTCAAATCTTCAATAGAGGAAGAAGAACTCCATGGATGAAGCTTTTAGGTGCATGGGAGTCTTCCTCCTTGAGCCTTTTGGTCCGGCAGCACCTCCTCTTGAATTGATCTTTTTTTTCTTTCACAAGGGAGAGAGAGATTCTATTTATAGGGTTGAAATTCGGAATTAATTCCAAGGAAAATTAGGAAAACATGTTTTAGTGGGATTTGGAATGAGATAAACATTAGGCAAGTGTCCCTTCAACATTGGAAAGTCATAGGAACCTTTTCCCAAGTGAAAAAGGAGGTAAAATGAGGAAAGGAAGGGAAATTCGGAATTAATTCCAAGAGAAAATAAGAAAACATGTTTTAGTTGGATTTGGAAGAGATAAACCTTAGGCAAGTGTCCCTTCAACCTTGGAAAGTCATAGGAACCCTTTCCCAAGTGGAAAAGGAGGTTAAATGAGGAAAGGAAGGGAAATTCAGAATTAATTCCAAGAGAAAATAAGAAAACTTGTTTTAGTTGGATTTGGAAGAGATAAACCTTAGGCAAGTGTCCCTTCAACCTTGGAAAGTCATAGGAACCCTTTCCCAAGTGGAAAAGGAGGTTAAATGAGGAAAGGAAGGGAAATTCGGAGTTAATTCCATAAAAAATTAGAAAACTTAGTTTTGGTAGGATGGAAAGGGGGATCCTTCCTCCAAGTGTCCTTTCAATATTAGGAAGCCATTGGAACCCTCTCGCAAGTGAAAAAGGAGTGTAAGTGAGGAAAGGAAGGGGTGCTGCTGGAGTTCGGAATTGAACAAGAATTGACGACCTTGGTCAAGGCGTTAATTAAAATCACGACTGGGACAAAGGCGTTAATTCACGGATTTAATTTTAGCAATAAAAAGTTTCTGTATTTAAAAATGATGAAGAGACGCCTGAGGGAGAGGCGTTATTTAAAAACACGACCCAAGGAGGGTCGTTAATTCTTATTTTTCTGTTTTGGAAATCAGAAAATTCCAGAAACTGACGCCTTTGCCTCTAGTCGTCCTTTCTTCAAAACGCGCCTCAGACCAGGACGTTAATTAAAACACGCCCCACTTCAAGTCGTGAAATCTAAAAAATAGAGAAAACTGCCCAAAAAATCCAAAAAAATAGGGAAAAATAAGAAAAGGAAAAAAAAGGGAGAAATCCAAGAAAATTGGGGAAAATAACTCAAACAAAGTTAATTGGAGGGTCAAATTGGGGCATTACAAGGTAATACGAGATGCACTCACAGTAACGTCAATTTTGGCGTGTCTACAGCTGCCCCGCCTTGGCGTCTGCTTTGCAAGGGAGCAGAGCAAACTGAAAAGTAGATGCCAAGGTGTGATGAGACACGCAATCAACGTCACTTGATGAGAATGAAATCAAAAGCTCGAGATGAAGCAATCCCAGGAAATTCAATGAAATCAACGATGTTTGGATAAGAGGAGTGTGCACGCGGGCACGAAGGAGAATGATCAACTTCCAGCGCGGTGGAAGTACCCCAGGTCACAAACCTGTAGGTTTCACCATTGGGGAGCGGTTACCAGCCAATGTGGACGTGCTGCAGCCAAGGTGGATCAAAGTAAAAGGATTGAGATAAGATGATAGAAATCCAAACAAGGAGCTTTCGAGAAAATGACCCAAAACAGTGACAAAACGAACTGAGGATTCCATCAGCAATGAATATCTCATATCTGGAAAGATTAAGATCAATTTGACTCTCCAAATCACTTTATCAGAATGATTTTCCAAAAATTGTTTCAAACTCCTATATGAATGCATGCTGGGTTTAAAAGGAAAAATTAAAACAAATAAAAATATAAGATAATCAAGGATAATATTGTTAAACTGCCAAGATTGGGTCAAGAAACCCATTCTGCGAGCCGATACTAAGCCGAAGCTCGTTTATCCACACATCAACTCGCAAAAGGGAACCATCGTCCCCAGTCTTGGACGGCTCAACGGTCTATCCGTGTGACTAAGACTCCTCTAGAATCATCATTGTTTTTGATGAAGGGGAACTCAAATCCCAGATTTACCAAAGTCACAAGGTCCTTGATATAATCTAGTAGCGTATGTAACATATAGTAGAATGCATACAGGGGGGATGGTGATAGCAATGAGCATGGGGGAACTGAGAAATGAGGTGCAAGCACCGTGGGGCTTGGATGATGATGCCCAGTCGGTGGGACCAAGAGCTTCTTCCTGCGCTCAAAGATTCATCAGCCAAGATATAAAAGATAACAAGCAATGAATAAGGTATTTTAAGCATAGCAAGCATAGCATGAATCAAAGCATCAATAGCATATATGTATCATATTCAAGAATAGCATAGATAGCATAGCATCATTGTTTGTCGTTTGTCATGAGGATGACAACTTGGCTAATCAAGATTTGGAGTTGAATGATCAAGATCTGATAATGCCCATCGGCGGAGTGATCAGTAAGATTTGATAAAAAAAGATTTGGAGATGAATAATCGGAGTAATGCGTAGCAAATTAAGAAGATGTGATCAATTGTGAACATGGGAAGAATCAAAAGGTAGATGGCAATGAATGGAGAGGACTCATCCCGTGCTCTTGGTCCTTGCAAAGTTGTCGTTCCTACAAAAGCACCATCAGAAAAATACAATGCAATTTTTTGGATTTTGAAATATGCAAATTTTTTATGAGTTTTAAAATATTTGAATTTTTATGTGGATTTTAAAAAATATTTGAATTTTTATTATGAATTTTGAAAATATTCAATTTTTGTTGGATTTTGATCAGGAAATATTTATTTTTTTTGGATTTTGGCTTAGAAACTATTCAAAAAAAATTTTGGATTTTGACTTAGGAAATATTCAAGTTTTTTTTATTTTTTTTTCTTTTGATTTTTTTGGTTTAGACATTGTTAATGCAGCATCAAAGGGTGTTTTTGAACCACTGGCTAGGGGTCCTTGTTCCTTCCCCTTTCGCTAAAATTACCCAAAGCCGAGCGTGCATTGAAGGGTGGCACCCTATAACTGACTGCCCTTGATTAACGGTGCTCCTACCAAGGCCATACCCGAGAAACATTCGGTCTTAGAGGGAGAAGAGAAGAATAATTGAGGATAAGCTTTATGCAGGATGGGAGATGTCGGGACTTGAATTCCTTCCAAGGTGTTTCCCCTCAAAGAGGTAGTCTGTTGTGCCGGGGCTTTGTGCCTTTGATTTTTAGACCCTTGACATGCATACGACCAGGGTTTTCCCTGCGGGGACTTTGCCACTCTTGACATGCCATAATTCACAATTTTACTTTTATCAAAATTTTGACTTGATTTTCATAATAGCCCTTTTTGCGAGATGTATATCATGAAAACTCATATGAAAACTCATATTGATTTTGGGTCAAGACTGCCCTTATTTGACACTCCTCTCATATTGGGGATTACCCTGGGTGGGTCATCTCACCCGTCAACCTCTTGCCCCTGCATTCGGCCGAGTAAAGAAGAGAAAAGACTTTCAGATATACTCATGGCATGGCCAAAGTAGGGACGGTGTTTAACCAAAGGAGCTGGTTAAGGACGCCGTGAAGTGTGTGGAATGCCCAGCTAAGGGTTACTCTTAACAAGCGGGGAGAGAACGTTGAATTCCCAGCGTGGGGTTTTTATTACCAAAGGTGCTGCAAAAACAAGCCTAAAAGACTGTTTTGAGAATGATTTAGTAAAGATAAAGATTCGACCTAGGATAAAGGTCTTGACTACCACTCTTAATCTTGTTAAGAAGCACTCTATTTTGAAAATCATCGTGAAGCAATGAGATAATGATATCATGAAATGAGTACTTACGCCAATATGTTACCTTGCAACCTTTGTAGAAGCAGCTGTCAGAGGCGAGGTTGATCATCGTGGTATAGTCCTCTTTGGCAGTTAAAAGGATTGGAAGCAAAGGGTTTGAAAGTGACTTAACAAGAATGAGTGGTGCCAAGACCAGACTCAGACGAATAAGGAAAAAAGGAAGAGAGGCGAGGGCTAGAACTCCCTCACTAAGGTGTGGAGACCCTGATCACATGAAAGGTCTACAGAAGAAGCGGAGAATTAGGAGGAGTGAGGACTAAAGCCTCAAAAGCAGTGAGAGAATGGGCAGATGCCCAAGGCAGTGGATGTGGAAGAAGTTGGGTCGAACCCAGGATTAGGGGGAATCGGAAGAAGAAATTGATAGATGGAAAGAGGCTGATCCGGAGGGTCCGGAGGTTGTGGAGGAGAATCTTGATAGGAGGAATCCGGGGGCTCCGGAGGGATAAAATATCGAGGGACGCGGTGCCCTGGGAAGAAATAGGGGAAAAGATGATGGAAAAGGAAGAAGAAAATGAAGGATGTGATGTCCTGGAAGAGTAGAAAGATGAATCGGAAGAAAGATGGATGGTCCGGAGGTTCCAGGGGAATGAGATGCCGAGGGACGCGGTACCCAGGGAAGAGTGGATGAAAAGGATCAGGAGGGTCCGGAGGGTCCGGAGGGTCCGGAGGTTCCGGAGGAATGAGATGCCGAGGGACGCGGTGCCCGGGGAAGAGTGGATGAAAAGGATCAGGAGGGTCCGGAGGTTCCGGAGGGATGGAATCAGAAGGGTCGGGATGCCCCGAAAGAAGATAAAGAGAATAAGATGGAGAATCCGGAGGTTCCGAAGGAAGAGAATCAGAAAGGGCGCGATGCCCTGGGAGGAAGGAAAGAGAGTCCGGCGGTTCTAGAGGGGGAAGGTACCATGGGACGCGATGCCCAAGGAGAAGAGAAAGATCCGGAGGTTCTGGAGGAAGAAGACGGAAAGGGGCGCGATGCCCAAGGGATAAAGAGAGGGGTGAAAGATCCGGAGGTTCCGGAGGAAGAAGATAGAAAAGGGCGTGATGCCCTGGGAGAAAGTCCGGAGGTTCCGGAGGAAGAAGACGGAAAGGGGAACGATGCCCAGGGAGAATCAGTAAGAAGCCCAGAAGATCCGGACTTGAGGGTGTGTAGGGGCGCGATGCCCAAAGAGCAGGATCCGGAGGTTCCGGAGGAAGCAAATATCGAGGGACGTGATGCCCAAGGAGGACGGGTGAGAAATCCGGGGAGTGCGGATGCAATAGTTTGAAAGGGGCGCGATGCCCTGAGGGATGATTGGAGGGGACACAATGCCCGGTGAGTGTAAGAGGACCTGGAGATCCCGAAGATAGAGGCCGAAGATATGGGAAACGTAGGGGATCCGGAGATTTCGGAAGGCGGGGAAGATACGGGTTTTGAAACCCAGGAAAGAAGAAGTGTAAATGCATGTGGATGCAATAGAAGGGATGCGATGAATGCATGGATGCAACAGAATGCATGAGATGAAAAGAATATGACGAACATGAAGGGCGAGAGGATGAGATCCTCCTCTTTACCATTGGAGTGGCCCATGAAGAAAATGTGACAGACAAGAATGTGGATGGAGTTGAATAGAAGGTGGATAAAATAGTGGAAGGCTCTTTAGCACCAAGATAACCGCCCCTCCATGGCAGTGAAAGTGTATAGCCAATTGGCCCAATGGATGAAGCTTCAATGGTAAGTGACAACTCCCTTGAAGAGTGAAAAGTAATAGTGTGAGAGAGTTGAACAGTTGGGATAGGAAGCATTATATTGCCCAGGGGTTGTGGCGTATATGGAGTGTTGAATAGAATAGGCATTCACCCCTTGTATGGAAGAAAAGGTTCAAGATTTGAAAGTTGGAACAAGGGGTGCCCTTCCCGGCCTTTGGGCACAAGCCTACATGGCATCAAAGCTTGACATTCTCTCTTAGTGAGCAGTGGCGGCGACTTGACCTCTTCGACCATGCTTGGCACAACAACCCGGATTGGCATCCGGCAAATAAACTCTTGCATCTTGAATAGCTCGGCCGTAGCCAAATCCTTCTTGCCCAGCTCTTGATCATCTTCGGTACAAGTACTTGCAGAAGCACTCCCATTCCGAGTAGTAAAGGGGGGTGAAGCGGAGGCGAAAGGCTCCATAGTTGGTGATGGTGTAATGGAAAGTGTTGGAGAAAGGATGAGTGGAAGTGGAGATTCAAACACGTCGAGCTTCCTCCTTTGCTCGGAGACAGTTGGGGTTGGCTCGAGTGCAAAAAGAGACAGATTCTGCTCAGGATTAACCATGGGTAAAGGTGAAGGGTTAAGTGGTGGAATAGGAGTGGCTAGGTTTGGGGTTAAAGGTGTAATGGAGGGCCGAGGTGGCGATAATAGGAGGTTAGCTGATGAAGTGGAGGCTAATGGTATAGCAGGTGGAGGTTTAGCGGAGGCCGGTGCTGTGGAGACTGATGGTATAGCAGGAGGTGTAAAAGTATAAGGTTTGGTCCGGAGGAAACGCCGGATGGGGCGAGCGGTGTCTGGGGTAGGAGACATGTCTTGGTGCGCCAACATGGGTGATTGGAGTATTGATCCCTCGTCATAACACAATAAGTCTTAGAAGCGGGGGTTATATTAAGGACGATGGCATCGTCTTGAGCAGGGGGTTCATCCAGTGGTAGCGGAGGGAGAGGAAAACGAAGAAAACTCGGAAGGGATGCCTGTAGAGCTTCATCATCATGTGCCGTCTTGAATTCTTCAATTGTCGGTTCTTCATTATCGAGTTCAAGTGGATGCCATGGTGGAGATGTATTAGTAGGTGGTGGAATGTAATGGTATTGCAGATGATGTGGTGAATGCAAGTGTAAATGCGTAGGCGGAGGGCCATATGAATGAACGGGGTGAATGGGTGGAGGATGGACAGCGTCCACTTGAACGTTGAAATCTGCCGGCTCTTGCTTGCTTGAACTGTCGACGCCGTAGCCGTCTCTCCTATCCTTCCAATCTTTCTCCATCTTTGTAATGTCATTTAGAGCCGCATAAAGGGGATTGACTGGAGTAGGAGGAGCGGGCCGTGGGCTCGTAACCCTCTTTAATTGTTCCTCCAACAAAGTGACTTTGTCGAGAAGAGTTTGTTGGAGGGGTGTGACTTGAGCAACAGAGGGTCGGCAGGGCCTTGAAGAAGGAGCCGCACAAAAAGGCCGTGGAAGGGGATTAATGGGATGACCCATAGAAGAACCCGGATGGGCCGGGTTGCAAGGAATAAATGGGCCTTGGGGCCGTGGTGGAGGAGGAATAAAAGGAGGCGGGTGACGGGCCACCCGAATAGGGGTAGGTGTGGACGAAGGAGGCGGGTATTGGACCACCCGAGGAGAAGTGTGAATAGGAGGAGATGGGTGATGGGCTACCCGAGTAGGAATGTGAATAGAAGAGGGAAGTGGGTGATGGGCCACCCACGTAGGATTGGAAGGAGGATGAGGGGAATGAGATGCACCCTCAACAATGGCCTTAAGGGCTTGGATTTGTTGAGGGGTGAGATGATCTAATGCATGCAAGATCTGGGAGACCTTCTCATCTTCGGGAGGAGATGGTCCCGTAGGAGTAGTGGCTCGCGATTGAGGCGAGGTACCATGGGATTGGATATTGCCCATGGGTGGGGCAAAACCGTGAAGATGAGGGCGTGGTCCCTTTAAAAGATTATGGTGAGAGTTGTGATGAATATGTTGAAATTGAAGGGAATAAGATGTGCTAGGTTGATCACCCTCATGAACATTAATTGAGTTAAACATGTTGACTTTCTTATCAAGGTAACCCAAACAATTCAATGTGCAATCAAAACAGCTCACATAGATAGCAAACAAGCTAGGATGGGGTTACCTTTGATTTCTTTTATTTGAACCTTGGCAAATTAATTGATTTTATGCAAATTGATGTGATCACTCAAGGGGGGAACTTAGTTTCAAATGTGGTTTTCTCCGATGCCAACTAGGAACACTCTCTCACCATGCATAGGCCAACTAAACCCGGGACTTCAAAGGTACAACCTGCCCAACGTCCGTGAGGGAATCCACGGGTGCGGGGACTTATGGAGGCTTGGTTTAGGAATTTCCGGTCCAATGAGACGGAGTGCTCAATGGAGGGTCCTTCCTTCACCAAGAGGGTGGTGTGACTCCTAAAATTGTGGGGAGAGGAGGTCTCCCAAACAAATGCAAGGATGAATGCAGCATACAGTATCAAGCAGATAACAACACAGAACAAAAACAAATGACGACCTGGGAAGGGTCGTTACATCCATAAATCGCGTCTGAGCGTCAGTCCCTAGTCACTGTAAAAAGTGCAAGCAGAGTAAAATAGCACCTTAGGGTGAGGCGCTTTCTCTAGAATGGACGCTCGGGAGCAGGGGCGTCAAATGGCAGTAATCAGCACGAATAAACAATGATAATAAAAATGACGCCTTACAGTAAGGTGCTATTCAAGTGAAAGATGCCTTGATGTGAGGCGTTATACTAATAAAAGACGCCTCTGAGAGGGGCGTTAATTACTTCAATACTTCAACGGCCATAGGGCTCAAACAGTGGAAAATACCGACAGAAATGAAAAACACTCACAATCTCAGTATAAGAATCATGGCAATCAAACATGACAAGGGATATAGCATGGTCATCATTTTTTTTAAAAAAGAGATGGATAAATGGAATTTCTAAAAACCTATCAAACTGACAAATCACATAGGGAGAGTGCTACATGGAGCACAAAGGGAGACGCACCGTGGGTGCAAAAGGGGAGATGGCACACGTGGGTGCCCAAGGGGAAAGGGTAATCAAAAGAAAAATGAAAGGGGTCCCACCGTGATCGTCAATTTGTAGATTCTAAGAAATCCACTTAGAACAATTAAAAGGAAAAAGAAAATGAATAGAAGAATGGGAAAAGAGGGAGAAAAGGGGAGCATGAGAGGATGCTAAGGGGAATGTGATCGCCAGAGACACGAGGGCCTCAAAGGATATAACAAATAATCAATGGAGGGATCGCGATATAAATACCTTAAATGCAGGGGATATTGTGAGTGCACCTTCTCTTTCTATCGGCCGGTCGATGAAGAGAGTTTTCCTTGATTGATTACCCTTGCAAAATTAACAAACACCAATAAACAAACATAGATTAGAAACCAAGATGTGTAGCATCAAATCCAAATGTAAATATGGACATAGAAAGCATGGATATGAACACACCTTATTGGTGTTTGGCCTTTAAACCCCTATGCAAAAGGGTAGGTAAAAGATGATGTATGATGAAGAATAGAGGGAGATGTGCAAGTGTTGCACTATAGAGATGTGCTAGAGTGCACAATAGGGGAAGATCTCAATAAAGAAATAAAAGAAAAAATGATATGATGCATGCAATTAACTAAAGCAAAAATAAGAGATAGGAGGGGAAAGCTTAGTGGTTTTCTCCAATTTGGCTTCAAGCAAGGATGAAGATCTTCAATGGAGGAAGAAGATGATGTAGAACTCCATGGATGTAGAGGCTTCAAATCTTCAATAGAGGAAGAAGAACTCCATGGATGAAGCTTTTAGGTGCATGGGAGTCTTCCTCCTTGAGCCTTTTGGTCCGGCAACACCTCCTCTTGAATTGATCTTTTTTTTCGTTCACAAGAGAGAGAGAGATTCTATTTATAGGGTTGAAATTCAGAATTAATTCCAAGGGAAATTAGGAAAACATGTTTTAGTGGGATTTGGAATGAGATAAACATTAGGCAAGTGTCCCTTCAACATTGGAAAGTCATAGGAACCTTTTCCCAAGTGAAAAAGGAGGTAAAATGAGGAAAGGAAGGGAAATTCAGAATTAATTCCAAGAGAAAATAAGAAAACATGTTTTAGTTGGATTTGGAAGAGATAAACCTTAGGCAAGTGTCCCTTCAACCTTGGAAAGTCATAGGAACCCTTTCCCAAGTGGAAAAGGAGGTTAAATGAGGAAAGGAAGGGAAATTCGGAATTAATTCCAAGAGAAAATAAGAAAACATGTTTTAGTTGGATTTGGAAGAGATAAACCTTAGGCAAGTGTCCCTTCAACCTTGGAAAGTCATAGGAACCCTTTCCCAAGTGGAAAAGGAGGTTAAATGAGGAAAGGAAGGGAAATTCGGAATTAATTCCATAAAAAATTAGAAAACTTAATTTTGGTAGGATGGAAAGGGGGATCCTTCCTCCAAGTGTCCTTTCAATATTAGGAAGCCATTGGAACCCTCTCGCAAGTGAAAAAGGAGTATAAGTGAGGAAAGGAAGGGGTGCTGCTGGAGTTCGGAATTGAACAAGAATTGACAACCTTGGTCAAGGCGTTAATTGAAATCACGACTGGGACAAAGGCGTTAATTCACGGATTTAATTTTAGCAATAAAAAGTTTCTGTATTTAAAAATGATGAAGAGACGCCTGAGGGAGAGGCGTTATTTAAAAAACACGACCCAAGGAGGGTCGTTAATTCTTATTTTTCTGTTTTGGAAATCAGAAAATTCCAAAAACTGACGCCTTTGCCTCTAGTCGTCCTTTCTTCAAAACGCGCCTCAGACCAGGCCGTTAATTAAAACACGCCCCACTTCAAGTCGTGAAATCCAAAAAATAGAGAAAACTGCCCAAAAAATCCAGAAAAATAGGGAAAAATAAGAAAAGGAAAAAAAAGGAGAAATCCAAGAAAATTGGGGAAAATAACTCAAACAAAGTTAATTGGAGGGTCAAATTGGGGTATTACAAGGTAATACGAGATGCACTCACAGTAACGTCAATTTTGGCGTGTCTACATCTGATTGCTGGTGACTGGGTGTCACTGGTGTTCCCTCCGGTTGGGAGGAAGAGGGGAGGATGTTCCCCTGGTCAAGCTATTTGGCAGTTTGTGTTGGCAGACTGAGTCTGCATGTTACTAGCTTGTGCTAGTGGAAGCCTCACTCTTGTTGGGAGTGAGGGGTGGATGTAGGTCTTGGTGACCGAACCACCTAAAAACCCATTGTGTAGTGGTTTGAATTCTTGTGTGATTGGCGCTAGATGAATGCTTAGGGGCGTTTTGGTTTGATGTTCTATAAGTGTTCATCTATTTGCTGCACACACTATATGTTTGACTGTGGTTTGATCTCTTTTATCTAATTTCGCTAGATGAATGTTAGGAGCACCTCAATTGGGTTTTCTGTCTGAATGCTTTAAGGCACAAGCTCCTTTGATTTGATTCAGTCTAATGTTTAGACTTGCTTTGGTTCGCTCTATATATCTGCAATAGATTTTAATTCCGCATCTCTGATTGCTTTAGATTTTAACTGGGCGAAATTTTTATAGGCTATATTCATTCACCCCCCCCTCTGAATACTTGCACCGAACCCATCAATTGGTATCAGAGCGGTCTCTGACTTCCAGATCCAACGATCTGCAGAGGATCCTGCTGATTTGATTTCATGCTTTACAGTTCCAGTGTGGTGCATTCTTCTGATATTGCTTTCTAGCTCATTGATCTGAGTCTATTCGATTGCTTTATGATGGCATCACCTGCAGTTTTTTATGGTTCTAACTTCAAGAAATGGTCACGCAGTCTATGTGGTTTTATAAACTCTATAGATCCAAAACTGTGGGTTCTTGTTGAATATGGTCCACATGTTTTGCCTCGAGAGAAGAATAAATGGTCCCAGAAGGATAAATAACTGAACAGTGAGAATATAAGAGTTCGGGACATTCTGAAGAATGCTGTAGATGCTAATGTCATTTCCTCTATTCTTACATGTAGGACTGCGAAGGAAATCTGGGATTCAGTGATCACATTTCATGAGAACCAGAAATGTCTAACGGCAAGAGGAAGCACTTCAAGCAATGAAGAAGAAGATCAGGTAAATTCTGAATCTGATTCTGACAAAATGACTTTTGATGATTTAAAGGAAATGCATGCTGAATTGTATGAAAAATATAGAAAAGTAAAATCTGAAAATAAAAGACTAAAGAAAAAGATTGATCAAAATTGTTCTGATTTATCATGTGAAAATTGCTCAAAATTGAAATAATCTCATGATGCTTATCTGATTGATATTCAGAACTATAAGAAGCATTTGGAAGAAGCTGGAAATACAGGCTCAGAAATGAATCAACTGAAGCTTGAAAATGAAAAGGCTAAAAGGCTCCAACAAGAAAATCAAGCTGAACTTGACAAGCATAAAGAACACATTTCTGTGCTGAAAAACAAAAATAATGAACTTACTGATAAAATTTCTGAACTAGAGAATGAGCTGAATTCACTAGGAAAAGATCAAATCCTAATTGATGAACTGCTTCAGAATGAACAAATAAGAAAGGAAAATGAAGAGCTGAAGCTACTGAACTCTGCTATGTCTGAGAAGCTTTTAATGCTTGATAAGGAAATTCAATTTGAGAATGAATTGAAACTAAAACAGGAACTAGAAATGGTTAAAAATTTGAAAGATGTCATGCAGAGACAAATTATCTCATGTGAGGAAGACTTGACTAATTCAGAACTCAAAATTTATTCTCTGCAATCTGAAATAAGTAAACTTGTTCGTTCCATGTCTAAATCTACCAATGGAAAAGAGAAAGTGAATGTTCCTTTGTGTGATAACGCCACTAAATCAAGTGGAGAGCAAGGATGCAAATCCCAAATTGAAAAATCTGTTAAGAAAAAGTCGTACACTACTTTTGTTCGCAGCTCTGACATTGTAAGCTGCTCTGGGCCTCCTAAAACATCTACATCATCTGTTTTCCAATTCAAGGCCCAGAAAAATGAAGAACAAATAAAAGGTGTGAACAAGGGTAAACAAATGAGCAAAAATGGTAAGAAAAACAAGGATAAACATGTCCCTACTTGTGTCTTTAAATCTGCTACCTATACTGCATCTGATGACTCAATGCATACTGCTCATAGCTCAATTAATTATTCGTATGCATCTGATAAGAGTGTTTCATGCCATTATTGTGGCAAGGTAGGCCATGTAATGGATGATTGCAGATTATTGATTGAAGATGGGCATGCAAGTGAAACATTGCATTCGAGAAATTCATTTGGTAGAAATCATGCTACTAGGAAATCTGATACATCTTGTCATTACTGTGGTAGGCATGGTCATATCATGGATGCCTGTTTCATCATGAAACAAGATGATAAAATGCATGCTAGGTCTTCTGTTCATCATCACCTCAAAAGAAACATGTATGCTTCAAACCAACACATCATTTGTTATAATTATAACAAACGTGGTCATAAAGCTGTTGAGTGTTGGTTTAGGACTTCATGGGGATATAATGGTTCAAGAGGCAAGCACCTAAGGTGTTTTGAATGTGGCAAGTATGGGCATGCAGTCAAGGACTGCTGGTATGCTCAGGGAAAATATTTTAATTCCAAATTTGATAAATTCCCTGCAAATAGAAATTTTCTTGGTAGAAATAAATCTATTTTTAAAGAAAAGACTCTTGTATGTTTTGAATGTGGAAAACCTGACCACCGAGCTTCTGAATGCTTGTGGGCAGGCAATGCTAAATCAAAACCTCATGCAAGTAACAAAAATTTTCATACAAACTCACATAGATTCCATGATGATAATAATGTCCACAAAAAGAATTCAAGGTTTGCTACTTCATGTAGAGATTGTGGAAAATTTGGTCATTTCATGGATAACTGTTACCTGGTGGATCATGATGATAATACTGCTAAGACATTGTTTAGAACACCTGTTAGGGATAAAACAGGACCCAAGGTTGCTTGGATTCCTGCAAGATCAAAGTGATTGTTTTGTTGCAGGTGTGCCTTGGAATGAATAAAGAGGGGTTAATAAACCAAGGCACTCAAGTATGAGTAACCCCAGGATCCTACCTATCAGGTCAGTTCTGAATTTTGTTTTAAATTCATCATCTAAAAATTGTTGATTTGCATGTTTGGTTTCTGATGTTCTCTTCATGTCTAGCTGATCAGTCTGTATTCCAGACTCAGCTATTGAGTTATAATTCTGCATATATGATGTTTTTCTCTTGTTATATGTTGGACTGAATTCGAATGGTCCTTGTGACCAGGTTCTCCACCTAGAACCATGGGTCTGGTCCATATAGAACAGTGTACTGCATATCATCAATTTGAAGAAAATTAAATTTGAAAAGAAATGATTCATTGCATATAGACAGGGGGAGCATTATTATATTGTTGTCACTATTTGAAATTCACACTCTACACTCTTTCAAATCATCAATTGACTATTTTGAGTTCATACCTTCTTGAATCTGTTTGGCTACTAATCCTAAATCTGTTGAAGAAGGAGTGTCTCATTTTGTCTGACTGAACTACCTTTAAACCTTTATTGAGTGATTGACTCTGCTAGTGGTTTTAAACCTTTATTCTCTCTTGCTGATTGACTCTTCCACTAGCTTGTACTCTTCCTTCATATACCTCTTAGCTGGTGTGACTATTTTGGCTCCATTATTGAGTTGTTGGTCAGCTAAATTTATTGTTCTGATCTAAGGAACTTATGATGCATGTCATGCAATTCAGTCTGAGATTTTGGTAGAAACTCATATCATATAGGTTTAAGAATTATCACTGAATCAGACTGATATAAGATTAATGTATCCTCAGCTTTGTAATTAAATGAATTAAAAATATCTGAATGATAAGGTTTAATAAACTTTAACCTCTTGTGTCATGTAATCCTTAAAGTCTCTCATCTGATATCTGAAAATTTGAAATCAAGGCTACTTTGGTAGAGTTACATAGAGTGAGTGTTGTGGTTAAACATTAACTTGAAAAAGTTGACTAAATGGAAAATTGTGAATTCAGAGTAATGACTCGTCACTGAGAAACTGAGTTCTTTATCAATGAAATAAAGTAACTCAAGTCATGAGGTGCCATAGTTATCTCTGATAAAAATTTAGTGAAACAAAACCTGACAGAGCAATAGCTTATTTGTGTTGAGTAGCTGGGGAGTCTGGCCTCTGATAAAGGTGTCTTCTCATGTAGAAAGACACTTATATTGCTAACTCTGCTCTCAAAGTGAGAGGCAATAACAGTTATCACACTGAGTAACTGGGTCACTTCAACTCAGACTTGTTGTGTCTCATGTAAAAAGGTGTTGATCAACTTAAATTGCTCAGGGAAAATATAATGTGCTTCAAATAAAATTATCTTAAAAATTTGTCAACTCATGTTCTTGAAAAAGTGCTTAACATCAATACTAATCTGTGTAACTCTTGAAAGAGTCATTGAGATCATGTGTGCAAGATAAAAGGTGATTTTTTTTTGGTGTTATCTGAATAATTGGTTCACCTTTATTAGAACTTAGATTCAGATATGAGTATTGAGTTTAATTTGACAAATTTGGTATACATCAAAATTAAATCAGATTGGTAAAGTTGCCACTTCATAACTCTTTATGATAGAAGAGTCTACATCTTTTAAGACTTATTGAAGTGATGTATGCATTCAATTCCCTCATGATCAGATTCATGCATGATCAACAAATACTGTATAGTCAACTCCTCTCTTATCAGTTGACTGATTCCATCTGCATTTTTCTGACCATACAAATGTGAGATGCCACTCCCATTATTACCTTGTTCACTTACAGCCTTCTGAACTTCAGAATCCTTATGGTGGTGGATTTCAGATTGATTCCTGAGATGTATTTCTCTCCACACTATTGGAATCTTCCATCTTGTTCTGTAATAAGTTCTGATTCTGTGGTATTTTCACCAGAATTCAGATTCTTTGTAATGGCTGATTTCAGATTGATTTATTGGATAACCAGAGTCCATTCCTGTGCTTCAGGAGGAGTTATGGTTTATTTTCATCTAAGGGGAGAGTAGTCAATCATGCATGTTGATAGGGGGAGAGCTGTTTCACTGTCATAAGGGAGATCTTCATTTTAAAGAACCATGACTCATTCTCTGCATTTATGTGCTGTCTTTGTGTGCTGCATTTGACCATCAAACCATTTCCCTTCTTTTTGATTATGTCAAAGGGGGAGAAAATCTTGTGTGTGACTCACTGTCACATTGTCACATCGTGTTGCCATCATCAAAAAGGGGGAGAATGTTGTGCCTCTTAGGCACAAGCATGTGCATTATGTTTTGATGATAGCATGCTGATTTGTTTTGATGATTGCAACACAATCAGTGCATTATGATATTGTGGTTTGAATATGGCTGCTGATATGATTGCATAGGACTGTGTGTGATATACAGCATTGAATTCATGAGTTTGCATGAGTATTGCATGATGCGTTGACGCATGGGATCATTACGTCAACTCACTGGTCTGTCCCAGAGCTGGTCTATAAAATGTGTCAACTGGTGCTTCGACGCAGTGGACTCAATGCGTTGACGCATTGGAATTGTTTTGAAAGAGATCTTGCCTTGCTTCATACAAGCATCACAAAGTCTGTACAGTGGGCAAGGGTGTACATCCTCCAGTGAACACATTAAGTCTATACACCGCCTG
The DNA here is from genome assembly GCA_022559845.1 of Amorphophallus konjac. Lineage (NCBI taxonomy): Eukaryota > Viridiplantae > Streptophyta > Magnoliopsida > Alismatales > Araceae > Amorphophallus > Amorphophallus konjac. The sequence goes on from CM040129.1 coordinate 140,428,286, forward strand.
TGTTCATCTGAGTCTTATGATGTCTTTATATTCATTAAGTCTATACATTGCGTTGTGTATACTTTACATTGCTTTCGCCTTCACAACAAAGTCTATACAATGCAATGCATATACTTAGAACTAATGACTTCGTTTCATCTGTCTGACAGGGACTGAAGAGGCTAATGAACCCCTTAACGCAAGAGGGCTGAAGACATCTAATTTCAGCTACTGGAACACACCAATGCGTCAACGCCTTGATCAAGTGGCGTAGACGCAGTAGTTCAAACAATCAAGGAAGAAGCTTACTGGATTACTCTGGTGCGTCAACGCATTCATCAAGTGGCGTCGACGCAGCAGGTTGATGGATCGACAAGGTGACCAGAGGGTGTGAGAGGGCTGAAGCCATCTAAGTTCAGATGCTGGAACACTAATGCGTCAACGCAGCATGATGAGAGCGTCGACGCAGCACGCCCATCTGCTGAAGACTTGATCACTGGATCATCAATGCGTCAACGCTTTAGCCTAGCAGCGTCAACGCAGTAGGTCTATCCACCATATACATTGATCACTGGACTGCCGATGCCGATGCCGATGCGTCAACGCAGCAAGCTGATGGAGTCAACGTAGCAGACTTGAGTTTCATAGGTTGAAGATCTCTGAAGGTTGCGTCAACTCCTTGGAGCAAGTGGGTTGACGCCATCTAACTCTAGTTGCTGAGTGTACTGGTGCTAGGCACGTGATCCGAGGATAAGAACAGTGTCCAGATGAGGACACGTGTACTGACAGCCTGCTGGATGCTGCCACGTGGTCCGAATTCTTAGGGCGGGGACTGTGGAAGCCACACGCGCCCTGGCTGCTGCTGCTGCTGCTGCTAGTATATAATGGAGCCCTCGTCTTCAGATGGAGGCTGATCGTGATCGAAGCCAGAGAGCAGAAGCTGAGAGAAGAAAGGGAAAAAGAAGGGAGAGCTTCCACGATCCAGCAGAAGAAAAGAAAAAGAGAAAGAGAGAAAAGGAGAACAGAGATCGAGAGAAGAAGAGAAGTGCAGCAGAGAAGAAAGAGAAAGAGAGAGAGTGAAGAAAGAGAGTGAGATCGAGGGAGATCTGCTCCTACTGGACCGTGGATCAGATCCAGGCCAGTCAGCTCCGTTGAGAGCCACATTGTGCATTTCATTTTTCAGCTTTCTGTTTGCTGAAGTTATTTTCATTTCGTGTTTTGTTTTTCCTTTTTCATTTGGTTATCCTTGTTCTTCCGATCCTCTGGACTGAGGTCGGGTTCCTCCTGGTGGGTCAGGAGAAGGGAGGCTAGCCCTCCGGTTCTGGTCTTGCTGGTAGCAGGTCCAAGTGTACCCTCCGGGTTGGAGGAAGAGAGACTTGGGTCTCTGGTTGCTGGTGACTGGGTGTCACTGGTGTTCCCTCCGGTTGGGAGGAAGAGGAGAGGATGTTCCCCTGGTCAAGCTATTTGGCAGAGTGTGTTGGCAGACTGAGTCTGCAGGTTACTAGCTTGTGCTAGTGGAAGCCTCACTCCTGTTGGGAGTGAGGGGTGGATGTAGGTCTTGGTGACCGAACCACCTAAAAACCCATTGTGTAGTGGTTTGAATTCTTGTGTGATTGGCACTAGATGAATGCTTAGGGGCGTTTTGGTTTGATGTTCTATAAGTGTTCATCTATTTGCTGCACACACTATATGTTTGACTGTGGTTTGATCTCTTTTATCTGATTTCGCTAGATGAATGTTAGGAGCACCTCAATTGGGTTTTCTGTCTGAATGCTTTAAGGCACAAGCTCCTTTGATTTGGTTCAGTCTAATGTTTAGACTTGCTTAGGTTCGCTCTATATATCTGCAATAGATTTTAATTCCGCATCTCTGATTGCTTTAGATTTTAACTGGGTGAAATTTTTATAGGCTATATTCATTCACCCCCCCCTCTGAATACTTGCACCGAACCCATCAGGCTTCATCAGTTCCTTCCATCTGGCCTGCCAACAAGCCGTTGCTATCAATGCTAGACCTCCCTCACCCACAGCCAATGTCGCCCGAGACAGTCACGACAATTGCTATGACACCCTTGCCTTCCAAGGGGAAGAAGAAGAAAAGCATGATAAACACCCCTGGCTGGAAAATTCTAATGAAAATGGGGTATCAAAACGGCAAAGACCTGGGTGCCAATTATCAAGGCAGGACTAGGCCTATTAAGCCTCAGAAATTGATTACACGAGGCGGCCTGGGCTACAAAGGGCCGGGCAAAAATGAAGATGAACCATGGGCAGTTATGACCTCCACCTTGAAGACAGATCGCCAGCCGCTTACTTGGACATTGAAGACACATTTTGTCACAGGTGGCGTTCAGAATCATGAGCAGACTACAATAATCACCTCCATTCTAGACTGTCAAGATGTTCATGCGAGACAGTTTGCTCGCCATATTGCACCATTGGCCACTTATAAAGCCCTGGAGTCCTTAAGGCCTGATAAAAGAAGGAAGATGGATGATCCAGAGTGTGATTGGTACAGATGGTTCGATATGCATGATATTACTATTGCCTTGAGCCGTCTCTTTATGCCGACTGATCCGGAATGGCCGCCACTAATACATGAATTGATTGAAAAGCCGGCTGTGATTACAGATAAGAGGCAGTTGCTGAGTGACTACACTGACACTGGAGAGCCGGATGTTCCATATGAAGAGGGTTTTACAATAGACAGAATGTGGGCCGGCCTCTTTTCCCGCACTTCCATGCATCCGTCTCTTCTTGTTTCTTTATATTCTCATTGGTTTGGTCGAGTGCCGAGACCGCCTCCGATTATGGTCAGCTGTCATCCAGATTCACTGCAAGTTTCTCTCCCGATTCCTCCCTTGCTCCTCGAGCAATTCTCCAAACTCTCCATCACACCCCCGCGCGGGTCATCTTTGATTCAATATTTCTCTAAACTTTCAATCTCCACTCCTCCTGCTATTCTCCCTTCACATTGCTTTCTTCTAGAAAAGGAAAATAAAAATGAAGATAAAGATAAAAACGAAAAAAAATGCCAAAATTCTAACTTTCCAATCCTCCGTCTCCGTTGAGGAGACTTCTTATCTCTTTTCCGAGTGTGTCCCGAGCCAGGGGCCACTCTTCCATGATTCATTGATAAATCCTTTCTCCCCCTCTGGTGAGGGGTCTTCATCTGTATCTCCTTCTGTATCCACTTTTTCACCCCTTTTTTTTCCTCCTAATGATCAAGCTAGTTGCTCCTCCTCTTCTTCTAATAAAATTCATGGGGTAGATTTTCATAAGAAGTCCAAGGGTAAGCAGATTCCGCGTAGATTTCTGTTGGAGTTAGCCAGAAGGTGCCAGGCTTGTTTAGCTCTTCCTGAATTTGTAGAGAATCCGATCATCCTGCCAAAGTTGGAATATGAGGATACTAATGTTTCTTATGAGGGTTTTGGTGTCTATGAAATCATGAATGATGAAGACCCTATTGAAGAGGGGGATGAAAGTGATGAAGAATATGAGGACGAGGCTGATGCCTTTGCCAGTGGCATTAGAAGATTCGACGAACCATCAGCCTCCGTAGAAGAGCCTACCAAAGAAGTTAATTTGGGTACCAAGGAAGACCCTAGGATTGTCCTCATCAGCAAGAATTTGCCGCCCTCCGAAGAGGAAGCGCTTATTTTGATACTTCAAGAATACAAGGACACGTTTACGTGGAGTTATGAGGATATGCCTGGATTAGACCCTGCGCTCGTTGAACATCGGCTTACACTTAAGCCAGGGTCTGTCCCGATCAAACAACGGTTGAGACGTTTCCACCCTAACATGGCTCTAAAGATGAAAGAAGAGGTCGACAAGCTTCATAAGGCTAGATTTGTTAGAGTTATCCTCTATCCTAACTGGGTGGCTAACATCGTACCGGTCATGAAGAAAGATGAAAAGGTTCGGATTTGTATAGACTTTCGGGACCTCAACCGTGCGTGTCCTAAAGATGACTTCCCCCTCCCTCATATTGATGTTCTGATTGATAATACGGCAGGATTTGAGACTCTCTCTTTCATGGATGATTTTTCAGGTTACAATCAAATTCGTCTGGCTGAAGAAGATCAGGAGAAAACATCATTCACTACACCATGGGGTTCTTACTGCTATGTGGTCATGCCTTTTGGACTCAAGAATGCTGGAGCCACCTATCAGAGGGCAATGATGGCAATTTTTCATGATATGATCCATATTTATATTGAGGTGTATGTGGATGACCTGGTGGTAAAATCAAGAACAAGGATTGAGCATCCTGGGGTCTTAGCTAAAGTCTTGCAAAGATCACGAGAATATCAGTTGAAAATGAACCCCAAAAAGTGTGTATTTGGTGTTTCATCAGGGAAGTTGCTTAGATTTATTGTCAGCAAAAGGGGAATTGAAGTTGATCCCAATAAGGCGAAGGCCATCAGAGACATGCCTCCTCCCAAGAATTTGAGGGAAGTTCGAGGATTAATCAGGAGGTTGCAATTTATTCGCCACTTCGTCTCCCAGCATTCACAAAGATGTAGGCCGTTTTACGAGCTTCCTAAGCCGGGGGTCAAGTTTAATTGGGATGACAAGCGTCAGGCAGCTTTTGACGGATTGAAGGATTATTTGGCCAATCCTCCTGTCCTGAGGCCGCCAATTCCGGGCAAACCACTTATCCTCTATATTTCTATCCTGGACGACTCTGTAGGTGCTGTCCTAGCTCAAGTGGATGAAGAAGGGAAGGAGAGGGCAGCATACTACTTGTCTAAACTTCTCAACCCTTGTGAGCAGAGTTACTCAGCCATGGAGAAGACTTGCGCTGCTTTAGTCTGGGTAGTTCAAAAGTTAAAACATTATTTCTTAGCTCACGAGGTTCAGCTCATTGCTGGCATGAATCCGATTAAATTCCTTCTTGAAAAATCTGTCCTTACCGATCGATTGGCACGCTGGCAAAGCTTCCTTTCACAGTTCGACATCACTTACATTCAGCAGAAAGCAATCAAAGGTTATGCCATCGCCGAACATCTTGCTCACCACCCTCTACCCCGATTTGATCCTATCATTTCGGAGTTTCCAGACGAAGAACTGATGTCCATCAATCAACCCCACGATCCTATGTGGACATTACATTTTGATGGAGCTCTAAATTCTCAAGGAAGAGGGATCGACATGGTTCTTTTAACACCAGAAGGGGTCACCATCCCATTTGCTACTCAGCTCACTTTCCCTGTCACAAACAATATAGCTGAGTATGAGGCCCTTTTGGCCGGTCTTCAAACCGCTTATAAATATGGTGTTACCCAATTACGAATCGTGGGTGACAGTCAACTCATTCTGCGCCAGGTGCTTGTCAAGTGCCGCACTATCAATCCTAAGCTCAAGCCCTACCAGGAACTTGCTTCAGCTTATGCCAAACTCTTTACCAAGTTAATCTTTGTTCATGTCCCTCGAAGCCAGAACATCCTAGCCGATGCTCTTGCCTCTTTGGCCTCTGCTTTAGTCTTTCCTCCCCAACAAGATTTTCACGTTCCTCTCATTCATCAGCGTGACACTCCAGCTATTAAGGATCGTGCATTCCTCGACGTTAGGGACAAGGTGCTCAAGAAGGTCAGGCGGAGTGAAACTCTTAAAGGCAAAGAGGTCATGTTATTAGATTGGCAAGAAGAATTGGCTGATGAAGAGAAACCTTGGTATTATGAGATTGCCAGATATTGCAATGATCAATCCTATCCCGAAGAAGCCACTATGGAAGAAAAGAAAGCGATCAGAAGAGTGGCTCAATGGTATGTTTTGGTTGGAGGTGTGCTCTATAGAAGAGGGCTCACGGGTGTTTTATTAAGATGCCTCGACGATGATGAATCTTGGAAGGTTATGGAAGAGGCGCATTCAGGAGTGTGTGATGGTCATGTGAATAGCCAGATGCTAGCTAAGAAGATCCTTAGGCTAGGTTTCTATTGGCCAACTCTAGAAGAGGATTGCTCCATCTATGTTCAAAGGTGTGTTAAGTGCCAACTACACGCCGACAAAATTCATTCTCCTACTTCTTCACTCCATCCTATGTCCTCCCCATGGCCTTTCTCCATGTGGGCTTTTGATATCATTGGACCTCTTGGTGATTCGAACCTCCTGACCAAGCAAAAGTCGTTCATCCTGACGGCAACGGAATACTTCACCAAGTGGGCGGAAGCGGAAGCATTCGTGGAGATCAAAGCATCAACCGTCTGCAAATTCATAATGAAGAATATCATCGCCAGATTCGGCATCCCCAGTACCATCATCACCGACAATGGACCTCAATTCATCTCTCAAGAGCTCAAGGATCTCTGCAACAGGTATAACATTGCATTGCATCATTCTTCTCCCTATTATCCGTAGGGCAATGGCCAGGCAGAGGCCACTAATAAAACTTTGATCAAAATCGTTAAAAAGACGTGTGAGGCTAATAAATTTTCGGATTGGCCAGACAAGCTAGTTGAAGCTCTCTGGGCCTATCGCACTTCCATTCTTACCCCTACCGGGCAAACCCCTTTCGCCCTTACTTATGGAATGGAGGCGGTAGTCCCTTATGAGATTCTCATTCCATCTCTGCAAGTACAATTGGACAAGGAACTCTCTATTGATGAGCTTCGTGATTCACTCCTTGCCCAGTTGGAACTCCTAGATGAGAAGCGTCTGATCGCTGCTGAGCATGCACGCGTTTATCAAAACAGGCTGTCACGTTTTTATCAAAAGAAAGTAATTGAGAGAAAATTCAAAGTCGATGAGATGGTAATCAAGAGAATCTTCGTAAAACCTGGTGGGCCCCGTTCAAAACTCCAACCAAACTGGGAAGGCCCTTTTGTTATAAAAGATGTTTATCCTGACAATGCTTATAAATTGATTAATGCTGAAGGAGAAGAATTAACTCACCCTTGGAACGGGCTGAACCTTAAGAAATACTACCCCTAATCCATAATCCAAAATCCAAAAATATATATAGAATTTTTTCCAAAAAAAATATAGAATTTTCCAAAATCCCAAACAAAATAGAAATTCTCCAAAATGCCAAAAAATCATTGCCATGGCATACAAGGACGCAGGGCTAAAAGGTCAAAATTCAACATTCATTCATCAGTCTTGTTAAATTAAAATGGGGTCGACACCCACACACACTACACGCTTACCCTTGAACTCAAGCAGTGCAAAATCCGATGGAAAGTCAAAACCTGACTAAAGGTGAAGACAATACCCATTCTTTTCCTCTTCGGCCCGTAAGGGAGGAAGGAAGGTCTCGGGGTAGACCCGCCAAGCCTATCCGCCGCCATAGTAGGTGGAAGTCAGGGCCCAAAAGGGAACAAAAATGCCACTAAAGCCCAAGTACAATTAGGTTTTTTTTATTTATCAATGCAAATCAGTCTCGAAGTGAAAGTCAAATTGTGAAAGAAAAGCATGTCAAGAGGGCAAAGTCCCCGCAAGGAAAACCTTGGGTGTATGCATGCAATATAAAAGAGGCAAAAGGCAACAAAATTTCCCTATGCCAAAGACCGAACCCCAACAGGCATAGGGTAGGGGAGGTAGTTTTGCCTCGAGCTTTTCAGAATCCCTTATGGGCTTCCTTATATCTTCTTCCACCTCTTTCTTTGTGGTAAGTCATAAACCAGCACGATGGTCGAGACTAACCTAAGAGATTGCACCGTGCGAGATCTTACGTATAAGTTTAAACACTATCACGTCAACCCCTTTTGATTAATCAAGAAAGGTCAATGAATCCTCGATGATGACCGTGTAGGATCGAGTTCCCTAGTAGCTTTGTCAACCTATGCTGAAAGAAGAAAAATTAACGCCTCTGAGTAAGGCGCCTTTTTGAAATTAACGCCTTAGTGGAAGTCGTCTTTCATCAAATAACGCCTTTGGATGGGTCGTCTTTTAAATGAAAATTCCAACTCCTTTCAGAATTAACGACAGTCACTGGGGGCGTCTTTTACATGAATAATGACTTAATCCAAGGCGTCTTTTTGTAAAATAAAAATAAAAAAAATATAAATACAAGAAAAATAAAAAAAATGGTGGTTTATCCTTCATGACGTGTGCTTGCATTTTGCATGGGCATCTTTCTATTATGGTTTGCATATGTGTGCTTGCGTGTTGCATCTCCCTTTATTGGTTATTTCATTGACCTTATTTTGATTAAAGGCTTGGCCCCTTGACCCGTTATCAAGGTCAAAGTAGAGACGTCCCTTGCTTATTGAGCAAGGGGCCAAGTCGAACAGATGAATTAACCTGTTTATTCAAGTGTGAACCACAGCTACAAGTATAGGACAAAGTAGAGCAAACGCAAAGAACGTGGAAAAGAAGCAAAGTACACAACCACAAGTACACAACTACCCAAGTGCTCAGGTAACAAAAAATCTCAATCTCATATATATATGCATCGTAAATATCTGAGTACAGGTGTGAGGGTGGAGGAGTACAAGTAGGTCTCTCTCAGCTCTCGCCTCCACCCTCCTCTCTCCTACTCTCTACCTCGTCCTCGCCATCCCGAGGTGGCGCTGGTGGAGGGGGCATGGGCCCCCGTGAAGAAGATGGAACTCGAACTTGGCCCCCTGTCTCGCTCCTCTCTCGAAGAGAAGAACCTGCCACAAAGGTGGAGCTGGTGAAGGAGTACCCCGCAGCACGCGCTCGCTCACGCCCTCGCTGGAGACGCTCCTCTGACGCTCGTAGCTGCTCCTGGGTGACGGCTAGTTGCATCCTCAGGTCCGCCAGCTCACGCTCGCGCGTCGCCACCTGCTCCTGGTACTGGGCACGGTCCGTCTGTTGCTGCTCGTGGTGCCGGTCACGGTCTGCCAGGTGCTCCTCTCGCTCTCGAGCGCGCTCCCTCCGCTCCAACTCAAGAGCAACCCGCAGCTCTGCCACGTCCTGAGACAGCTCCTCTCGTCGCCTCAAAGCCCGCTCCAGCTCTGTAATCCGCTGCTCGCGGATCGCCAACTCTGTCCCGGCCAGGGCAGCCTGGGTACGTGCCGCCTGTAACTGTCTGGTCTGCAAACAGGTAAACAAATCATCAGTTCCATTATGCAATAATTCATGAAATAAGCAATACATGACGGAAAGTAAATCACTCACCTGGGCAGTCATCGCCTGCTGTCCCTCGCAGACGCAAGTAAGAGCGGCTCGAAGCTCCTCAGTCTGTAAAAAAATGAAGTTCATCAGTGCACGATGATAATATATAATCAATAATTGAATGAGGTTTGAGTTTTGGAATTTACCCGTGAGGCGAGGTCGCGCTCTGCCGCCTCGGCCCGAGCCACTGCCCCCGCCAGCTGCTCCGCTAGTGCAGTCGCCTCTGCACTAGGCCCTCTCGAGCTAGAGGCCTCTCCCGTATCTCTCCCTGCTGCTCCCTGGTGGGCACGCTGCATTTATTAAGATTGTCAGTAGCTAATCATCAATAATTCAACAAAAAATTCATTTGCATAAACTTAACACTCACCAGGGTCTCAAGGTCCGCCCGTGTGGTGGCCAGCTGGTCCTCTAGGCTGTGTAGGTGGGCCTGGGCATCCATCGCTGCTATGTCTCGTGCATCCTGCATCCATTACATATTGATCACATGATAGTCACATAAGCATTTGCATTCAATTTAGAAATAAGTGCATTCATACATACCCCTAGGACCCTCATCTGGGGTCGGCCGGCGTATACCTCCCAGTAGCGCCGGAGGTACTCGGAGCTGTCGGTCGCCTGGGAAGTGACTCGGGTCCCGCCTCGCCGCCAGTCGGCGTACTGGTCCTCGAACCGCACTCTCCAGTCGATCGCCTTCGTGCGACCGCGTGTCTTCTTTCCAATTCCTCGCGGCTCCCCTACCTCTATCCACTCCTGGTGTAGGCCCAGGGTCCTCATCACCAGTCTAAGCCGTAACGGCTCGATCTCGCTCAAGCAGTGAACCCAAAGCTCATGCTCAAAGCGAGGTCGCCCTGCTACGACCCATGGCTGGCCCTCGTCGGTCATCCCCTCGTAAGGCCTCCATCGCACCTGCATCCATGAACATGCATGTCATCTCATCATAATCATAATAAATTCAAATAAACATAAAAAAAATGCATAACATTCATACCAGTGAGGAGGGAAGTCTCGGAACTCTCTCCGTAGCACCCACAACTCGTAGCCGAGTGGGGCACCGAAAACGACTGGCAGCCAGCGCCGTGCTAGAGGCAAAGCCCCCTCACCTCCAGGCCGTGGATCGACATGCCCATGTACAGATGGCTCCAAACCTGCATCCATGCATTGCATTAGTGAGGCTTTCACATGCATAAAAAAAGAAGAAAAAAGAAAAAAGAGAAAGGAAAAAATATATAAGTGCATACGTGAAGAAAAGGTGAGAAGCCACTGACGGTCGTCTCTCGTCCTATCCCCGTGGACAGGTCGGCTAGTAAGTGCGCCAGCAGCGCCGCTCCCTAGGCGTATCTGCCGACTCCCTCTAAATCCTCGAGGATCCCTAGGAATCGGCAGTTGATGACGTCGCCCTTCGTGCCGAGCAATAGCCTCCCGAGCAGCAAGAATAGGAACCTCCTCAGGTCTCGGTCTGCCCTCTCCCTGTCGGCTGGGTCCTGGCAATAGGCTGCCCTAGCCCCATCGATCAACCTCTGAGAAAACTGCTCTAAGGACTCCCCGGACCTATGCCTAGCATCCCCCAAGCCCATCACTGTAGTCAGATCAGTGCGGAAGATAGTCCTACACTCGCTAGGTGTCTCGTAGACCATCTCTAGCCCTAGCAGTCTCTCGGCCAACTCAGTATAGTCTGGTAAGGTGATCCCGCTCACTGCCTCACCATCTACCCTCAACCCAGTAATCCTAGCCACATCCTCTAGGGTAGGAACCATATGACCCCAAGGCATCAGAAATGCCCGACTAGTCCTATCCCATCTCTCCCTCAAAATCTGGATAAGTGCTAAGTCAGGCCTAATGGGCTCTATGCTAAGGAAGGCCCCGAACCCCATAGCATCTACCCTGGCTCTCTGGAACTCGGGGAGGCCGTAATATGCTGCCCGGACCATGACCCAAGAGATCCGTGTCCTCATCAACCCCTGCATGCATAAAGAAAGAAAATTTTGGCTTAATTAATCAATTGTTCGTGCTGAAGTTCACTTAATTGCCTTGGTTTGAGATGTTGATGTTTGATTTAATTAACGACGGCCCTTGGGTCGTGGTTTGTTTAATTGGCGCCCCTGAGGGGGGCGTGGTTTCTAAGTGAGCTTTGAATTTACGACCTGCCCTAGGTCGTTGTTTGTTTAAGAGACGCCCCTGTGGGGGGGCTTGGTTTGGTGGTTAATTTCTAAATTCCTAAAGGTTTTTTTTAATTGACGCCCGTCCCAGGGTCGTCATTTGTTTAGGTAATGCCCTTGCGAGGGACGTTTTCTGAAAATGAACTTTTAGTAATTTCTGGAATAAAATGAAATGGACGACCACTCCTATGGTCGTTATCTGTTGAATTGACGCCCCAATGGGGGGCGTTGTTTTCCAGGGTTTTTGAAAATAAAATAAAAACAGCATGCGAGATATAAATCAAGGCATTAATATTGAAGAGGTAATTGAAAAAATTGAGAAGCATGAAATAAACGGCATGATTGATAAAACATGATGATTCCAATTAACGACATGCTATAGGGCGTGTTCTCATGAAATTAATTTATTTCAAAATAAAGAAAATGAATTGACGACCCCAGGTATGGGCATCTTTTCTTTAATTCACGACACCCCTGGGGGCGTCTTCTTTCTGAATCTCTGGTTTTCTCCCCCGATGGCTATGGAAATGGAGTGAAATTGGAAATAAAAATAAAAAAATGGGAAATGGGGTTTTGGGGGCTTACCTTCTGTCGTCTAGATTCAACAACCCCTCCACAGAGTTGTTGCCGGGGTTGCCGTGGCCGCCGGAGTTGGCCACGGTGAGGCACGACCACCACCGGGGTTTCTTCTTCTCCACCTTCTTCTTCATCTCCTTCCTCTTCGTCTTCTCCTTCTTCGTCCTAACCACCTTCATCGCCTTCTTCTTCTCCTTCATTCTCTTCTTCTCCTTCGATCCGTTCTTCCTCGTTGCCGGCCTCCGCCACCGGAGCCTCCTCGGCCGCCGCCGGCGGAGCCTCCACGGCGTGATCTTCCTCGCCCAAGTCCACCACCTCCGGGGCCGAGACCCTCTGCCGCTTGAGTCCACCGGCCATGGCTAGGGTGTAGAGGGGAGTGAGAGATAGAGAAAGAGAATGAGAGGGATGGGGGAGGGTTTTCGGTTAGGGTTGCAGTGGGAGAGAAGAGAGAAAGAAGGAAAAAGGACGAAGGAAGAAGAAGAAATGAGGGAAAGTTAATTCGAATGGTCAAAACGAATTAACGACTCCAGTAAAGTCGTGTCTTGTTAAGAAGACGACTGGCGCCGAGGGCGTCTCTTCTATGGTTAACGACGCGTTCTGGGACGTGATTTCTTTTCGCATGGGGAATGGCAGACGTCGTCAGAGGCATTTAATGGGAATTGATTGACATGATGGAAATAATGATTACTGTTTTTGATTAACGACGTGTCTGAAGGCGTGGTTTACATAAAACGTGGCTTACCCTAAGGCGTTACTTTTGGGTCTTTAACGAATACTTTTTGGAATATAAATTGAATTAACGCCTTGTTTTAAGTCGTGATTTAGTTAACGCCTATTCTTGAAGGCGTCATTTTGAGAGATGGATTATTGAAGGCGACGTTGGCTGAGGCGTCACTTTTGGAATTGACGACATTATCTGAGTCGTTATTTGCAACAGAATCACAGATTATTGGAAGAATTAATCAGAAACACTGTGTTAATTGGCTCAATCAAAATATCATTATTGTTTATTGAAAAGATTACATTGCGTTCAGTGAGCCATTTTGGGCCTCAAGCTTCTTAAAGCTATTACATATGATTTCCACTGATCTCTGTCTTCTTCTAAGTTCTCCACAGGTTGATAAGTCTTGCAGATTTTCCAGAGAGCTTGGATTGTGGTGCACTCTTCTCCATCTTCATTGCTGCCAATATCCCTTGCCTTGATAGGAGGGAGATGAGATGGGTTCTCAAATATTCGTCGTGGGAGCCCAAGTTGAGGAAGGCATCGGTAAGAGTTGTATAGCACAAATTCTGAAGCGCCTATGAGTCGAAGGTCTGTCCCGGGGGAGAATCTTGCGCGGAGTTCTTGAGTCTTGAGTATTCTCGGGACGCATGTGAAGAAGTTCTTTGACATCACCTTGAGATGTTCCCTCCATTCCGCTCTTTTCTTGACTTGAGGAATCCGGTTCATCACTCTATTGCTTATTCCTAATGAACCGGTCATGTAAGAGAGTGGGCTTTTTGAAAAGATTCTAGAAGGTTGTTGGGTCTCCTCACAGGGATTGAACTTGAAGTGGAGATCTACCCAACTTGAGAGTGCTAGCATGCATCCATAGATGGGTCTTCCCATTGCCGCCGAGGTGAGCCCGCTATAAAGATAGGCTAGAATTGCCGCTCCCGCTCTCTCTCCTTCCCATAGGCTCGCTACGGCGCTTAATTGGGTCTCCTCTAGAAAATCTTCCGTGGGGGGGAATAGGATCGCTCCTGTCAAGCACACCACGAAAGCCTTTGCCACCCGTTCCACTTCTTCATCTTCTTTAGCTTGGTCGGATCTCTTATACACCCAAGAGGCGAGCTTTAGAAGATTGATTCCCTTGGTAGCTTTGATTTGGTTCACTAAGTTTGGGCTGGGAATTAGGCTTGTTAGCAATTCTTGTGAAGAGATTTGTTTTGGCATGATGGCCATCTTCTCCTCGTCTCCTTGTTTCGTCTTCCTTAAGCCCAATATCATCTCTAGTTCCTCTAATAGGACTGTGGCTTCGAAGGTTGAGAAAAGAAATGTATGAGTGGAAGGGTGCCATATTTCAACTAGAGCTCCTATGGCAGCCCAATCAAGGTGAACTTGGTCATAGTGTTTGGCATGAGTGATTAAGCCTAAAAGATGCCATCTTGCTAAATAAACCATCATGTCTGAAGAAAATTTGGAGAGAAGAAGAGGCAGCCACTTGATCTTGGTGAACCTTCTGGCTCCTGGAATGTTTTGATAATCCTGTGGGAGACACAAAAAAGAAGGAAAAGCACAGAGAGAAGGATGAGAATACAACATAGAAGGACGGTGAGGATATGAAAGGATATGAATAGAAAAATAATTCTCTACCTGGTTCATGGCAATCTGGCTGCTTATATGCCCGTTGATTTCAGTTAATCTGAGAGCAGAAGTCTATGATCTTTTAATAGCTCTCCCCATCTTTGGTCTGCAGGAAGAACTTGAACAGTAGCAGTACCTGTGAACAGACAGAAGTAGCAGGAGAAGCAGAAGTTCGACGAGCTATTTGATTGATCTTAGGAAGATACTTCCTTTTTATAGAAGTTTGGAGAGTATGATGCCTGTTCAAAGTTGGAAGATTGATTACAATTAGTACTGGGATCAAGCTTTTGATTCTTAGTCGGAAGCGGGGTGTTGCGAACTCCAGATAATTAACGTCCTTCGTCAGGGCGTCAATTGTGAAATTGACGACCTTACTGGGGTCGTGTTTTATTTAGCGCCTTCCTGAGGGGCGTCTCTTTCTTGAACTTTCACCTTAATCAACGCCTTGATGAAGGGCGTGTTTTATCTTTAGACGCCCTGATGTCAGTCGTCTCTTATAAATTTGACGCCATGCACCGCAGTCGTTATTTTATTGGCTTGAAAGTTTGGTTCCACTATGCTTTGATGAACTTAAGTGCTATCTTTTAATTGGAGTTATTTTTGGTTAAGCACTTATGATCATATTTTGCTTTGCTTTGAGAGAACTAATGAGTTTTCAAGTGCAGAAGATTGCAGAGTTCGAGGAGCGTGGGTCATGTGTCAGAGTATCATCACTCTGTTTGTATTTCTTTCCTGTAAGCATTGTTATTATATGGTATTCTACGCTGTTATAGCATATCAAGGACCTTGTGGTTCTGATGAACCTAGAATTTGAGTTCCCCTTCATCAAAAACAGTGATAGTTACAGGAGAATCTTGATCACACGAATAGGCCGTTGAGTCATTAGAGATTTGGGACGATGGTTTCACTTTTCTGGGTTGATGCGCAGACAAACGGGCTTCGTCTTAGTGTCAGCTCAGAGATCTGGATTCTTGACCAAATCTAGATGGCTTAGCAATATTATCCTTGATTATTTTTTATTTTTAGTTTGTTTTATCTTTTTCTTTTAGCCCAGCATGCATCATATAAGACTTTGAGCTTCATGATGAAAATCTTCATATTATGGCAATAATGAAGGTCACTCGCTCTTGATTGAGTTGACATGAGATATTTCGCTCCAAATTGAGTACTTTATTCTCTTTGAAGCCGCTCAGGCTAGTTCCTTGAAACTGTTCCTTTGCTGGATCTTCATCTCAATTTCCTTTATTTTTCTGCAAATCCACCTTGGTTGTAGCACGTCCACATTGGCTGGTAACCGCTCTCCAATGGTGTCTCCTTGTCGTGCCCACGCGCACATTTTATTTGTTTAGTTTAGTCTCCTTTATCCAGCAAATCGATGCTTCCTTGGAATCACCCGGAGTTTGTTTCACTTTGAATCTTGGAAAGATTTTCCATGCTTAGTGTTTGAGGCATGTCACATCACACCTTGGCATCTACTTATCAGTTCACTCCACTTCATTTCGCTTGTTGCACTTTCACCTTCATTCCGTCTCACTCCCTTCCAAAGCAGACGCCAAGGCGAGGCAGCTGTAGACACGCCAAAATTGACGCTATGTTGATCAAATCTCATGTCACCATGTTAACGCCCCAAAGTGAACTTCAATATTTCTATAATATAAAGTTTTTTTATTTTTGTGTATTTTTATGATTAATTCTTGCATTTTTGGAATTCACGACTTGAAGAGGGGCGTGTTTTAAATAGCGACCTAATCTGGGGCGTGTTCTTGAGAAAGGACGACCACAGAGAAGGGCGTCAATTCCTGGTATTTTATGAGTATCGCTCAAATTGGAAAATAAATGATTAACGTCCTTCCCTAGGGCGTGTTTTTGTTTAACGCCTTTGGTTCATGTGTCTTTTCGCAATTTTCAAATAAAGAAGGCTTTTATTACCAAAATTGAATCCAGAAAGTGACGCCGTGATCCCGGTCATGTTTTGAATTAACGCCCTGGAGCAGGTCGCCAATTCTGAATTGACGCCCTTTGGTAGGTCATGTCTCACCCTTTCGTGTCCTGCTTAAACTCGCCTTTCCTGAAGAGTTCCCGGCCTTTCTTGATCACCTGGCTCGATCTGGGAACTAGAGTCCTTGCCATTGACGACCACTGCCTATTCTTATCTTCCCAAATTTATGATTATCTGTGATCGAGACCCTATATAAAGATGCCCTGGTTGATCTCGCGTGAGGTTAGATACATACATATACACACAGAGACACACACACACAGAGGTTAACGGGTGCAAGGTTAGAAGCAGAGTTGTTACGAAAGAATCGTGAGTTATGAGTTGTTACAGAGGTTAGACGCACGTATACATACAGAAGCTCTCTGCTTCCTCCTGCTGCCACATCCAAAGTGTTTTCCCTTTACTGTTTACAGGAACAGCAGGGATCTTTTTGTTATCTTCGTTTGTTGTCTTCATTCATCTCTGTTCATCATCCATATTCTCTTCCTTGCATTAGTTTTTCATTGCATCTCTTTTCCTCTCCCTAATTCTCTAGGGGTTTTAAAACAAACGAAAGGTGCACACTTTATGCTCTTCTTTCATCACCATCTTTCATCTTGAGATTGATACTACACTCACGTTTGGCTGATCTCCTTTTCTTTTATTTGTTTGTTCTTTGTTCAAAGGTAATCAAAAAGGAAGACCCCCTTCATCGGCCGGCCGATAGAAGGTGGAGGAAGGAACCACATCCATCCCGCATCCTATTATCACCAGGTATTCGCGATCATCTTTTCTTTTATTGAGGTAACCCCTCTGGCGATCACTCTCCTTAGTAGCACCACGTGCTCTTTTACTCCCTTTTTTCATTATTCTTTTGTGCATATGCTTATATATTTGTCTTAAAAGTGGATTATTTTCCATGATTCACAGTAGCCTGCACAACATGTCTATACATTGTCTGGCAGCCTGCACAGCAAGTCTATACAGCGTTCAGCAGCCTGCACGCAAAGTCTATACATTGCGTCCAGCAGCCTGCATGCCAAGTCTGTACAAGGTTCTTCAGTCTTAAACTGATAATCCTATTCGACTATCTGACAGGGATTCTTTGCAGAGCCTAATGAAGGCACGTGATCCAAGGAAGGACGAGGTGCCCAGATTATGACACGTGGAAGCATCCCAGCCAGGAGGCTGCCATGTGGTCGAAAGTCCTCGGTTCTGGTGAATTCCTTGGGCGGGAGATGTGGAGAGCACACGCCCAATTCCTACTGCTATATATATATGAAGCTTCTTCCATCTGAAGAAGAGAGATCGAAAGACAGAGAGCTCTAGCAGAAGAGATCGACTGAAGCAGAGGATAGCATGCACGATCCTATGAGAAAGAAAAGAGAAGCAGAAGAAGCAGAGAAGAAAAAGAGAAAGAGAAGAAGAGCAGAAGAGAAAGAAGAGAAAGAGAGTGTTAGAGAGCTCGAGCAGAGAAAGAGAGAGTGAGATTAGCAGAAGAAGAAAAAGAGAAAGAAAGATAGTGAGATCGAGAGAGATCTGCCTTTACTAGACTGTGGATCAAATCCAGGCCAGTCAGCTCATTCTGAGCCACATTGTGCTTCATTGTTTACAGCCTTCCGATTGCTGTTTGTTTCCCATTTTTCTGTTTTCTCTTTAAACATTTCTTCAAGCTGTTTGTCAGCATTTGCAGTGGAGGATTCCATTGGACGGCTAAGCTGTATTGCCCAGCAGAGCAAGCTGTGAGGCTTAGCAGGCGAGGAGGATTCCTCAGACAGCAAACTGTGAGGCTCAGCGGATTGTATGGCAAGCTGTGATGCCCAGCTGTTCAAGCTGTGAGGCAGCAGAATCCACACTCGGTTTGAGTGTGGGGTGGACGTAGGTCTGCAGGACCGAACCACCTAAAAACCCTCTTGTTCTGTGGTTTGAATTCTTATCTGATTGACGCTAGATGCATGCATAGGCACGAAGATTGTATTCAGTTCATTGCTACGCACATTAGATGTTTGCTTAGGAGCATTCTACATGTTTGCACATTGGTTCAACAGATTTGATTAGCTTTGCACACTATGTGTTTGATTAATTCCGCAATTGCACACTGTGTGATTTTTAATTGGGTGAAAGTTTTTAAAGTGTATATTCATTCACCCCCCTCTGAATACATAGCACCAAACCCAACACTTGGTATCAGAGCGGGTTGCTGTGCATATGATCTAATAATCCGCAGGAGATCCTGCATTTCTGGTTGGTGCATATCAGAGTGTGCTTCTTGTGTTCTGTGTTTTGTTTCACCGGCTCAGTGTCCTTATTTGCTTCTGATTTCGGTGCACTCGTTACATCTCGATGGCTAATCCTCCGATATTCAGAGGTAATGATTTTGAGTCTTGGTTAGACAAGTTTCATCGGTATGTAAAATCAACTGATCTCAATCTCTGGAAGGTAATGACTCACGGTCCATACAACTTATCAAAAGATAAATCTCGATGGACTGAGAAGGATAAATTGAAAGATTCTGTAAATACTAGAGCATTAGTTTTAATGAAAGAATCAATTGACAGAGCTCTAATCTCATGTATTTCTTCTTGCAGATCTGCCAAAGAAATTTTGGAAAAACTAAAGCTCACCAGGAATCACAACAAATGCTTGATGGCTGATCGGAGAAATGATGATGATGAGACCTCATCTCAGGTAAGCTCCGGATCAGATGGATACACTTTTGATGAATTGATAGTGATGTATGAAGATTTGTTAAAAGTATCCAAGAAATTAAAATTTGAGAATAAAAGGTTGAAAAAGAAAATTGAGAAATGTGATTCTAATTCATCATGTGAAAAGTGCCCGAAGATAAATGAATTATATGATAAATGTATTTCTGAGAATCACTTGAATATGAAACAAATGTGCCTATTGAAAAAGGAAATTGAAAAAGGAAAACCAAGAAGGTTTCAATAAAATCTCCAAATTAGAAAGTCAGCTGAAACTGAAAACTAATGAACATTTGATGAATCTGGAAGAGTTGGAAAGGATTAAGGTTGATCTAAAGAAATCGAAAGCTGAGAATGTAGAAATTCAAAGGAAGAATAAAAATCTTGAAGCTGAAATAGAGAAAATCAACAAGGAAGCAATGCATATCTCTTCTGTAGAGTCAAGTTGTGATATGTGCTCAGCTCTAAGAGAACGTAATGAAGATCTCTATAATGAAAATGAATGGATGAATAAACAAATTACTGTGTTTAAAGAGGATCACAGAAATCTGCTTATTGAGAAAACTAAAGTGGAAGAAAGAGAAGATGAACTAATTGAAAAGTTGGAGCTTATGTCTGGAAATGGAAAATTTAATGAAGGAGTCATGAAGCTATCTGAAGAGAACAAAGAATTGAGGGAACAAAACAAAAAACTGATGCTTTTAAATACAGTTTTCTCACAGAGGTTTCTGACTATCGAAAAAGAGAAATCTATTTTTAAGGAAGCTCAACCTCAAAAATTTGAGAAGGAAAACACTGAACTGAAAGCTGAAATTAAAAAATTAATGTGTTTAAACACTGGCTTATCTGAAACACTTCTCACATTAAAAAAGGGAAAATTCACTTGTGATGGAGAATCACAAAGGGTGATCAGTCTAGAACAAGAAATTGAGAAGTATAAAACTGCAAATAAAGTCTTAAGTGAATGTGTCAATTACAGTGAACAGGAGATAGCCAATTATGAGCTTCATATAGCATCTTTGAAAAATAAAATTCATGATCTGGAAAATTCAGAAATTGAGTCTGCTAAAATAAAAGAAAAGATGAAAGATGTCATGAAAAGTGAGGATAAGAACTCAAAAAGGGGGATAAGCTGTAGTTTTGATGTTAAGGGAATTACTAGAAACCAGCTATACACTACTTCTGTGCAAAGCTCTGATGTAGCTGGTACTTCAAGTCAATCCCAAAAATAAAATGAAAATCAGAAATCACCTTCAACATCTGTCTTTCAATTTAAGGCACAGAAAGCTGAAAAACAAACAAGAATTGTGAACAAAGTTAAACAATCGAACAAGAATGGAAAGAAAGATGGGGTTAGAAATGTCCCTACTTGTGTCATTAAATCTGTTAGCTCTGTTGAATGTAATGGGTCAATGCAAAATGCTCATGCTTCATGTACTCATTCTCATGCATCTAGTCAGTCTGTTAGTAATCATGTCGCCAGGAAAACTCAAGTATCATGTCATTATTGTGGCAAGATAGGGCATGTAATAGATGATTGCAGATTGTTGATTGAAGATGAGCATGCTAGTGAAGCAATGCATTCTAAGAATTCATCTGATAGAAATCATGTCACTAAGAAATCTAATGCACCTTGTTATTACTGTGGTAGGTGTGGTCATCTAATGAATGCATGCTTTACAATGAAAGAAGATAACAATGTGAACTCTAGATTTTTCACACATGCTCATGGCCCATATAGATATAAATCTACTTCAGGCCAGCATATTATCTGTTTCACTTGCAACAAGTCAGGGCACAAGGCAAATGAGTGCTGGACTGAAAACTATTGGGGTAACAATAACTCAAAAGGCAAGCACCTTAGGTGCTTTGAATGTGGTAAGCATGGGCATGCAGTCAAGGACTGCTGGTATGCTCAAGAAAATCACTTTAATTCTAAATTTATCAGATTCCCTGCAAATAGAAAAAAAAATTTGGTAGAAATAAAGCTATTTTTAAAGGAAAGACACTTGTATGTTCTGAATGTGAAAAACCTGGCCACCGAACTTCTGAATGCTGGTGGGCAGGTAATGATAAATCAAAATTTCATGCAAGTAACAGAAATCTTCATGCTAACTCACATAGATTCCATGATTATACAAATGTTCACAAAAAGAATTCAAGAGCTGTTACATCATGCAGATACTGTGGAAAATATGGTCATTCCATGGATAGTTGTTACATAATGGATCATGATGATAACATGGCTAAAAGATTGTTCAGAACACCTGTCAGAGTTAACGCAGGACCCAAGACTGCTTGGGTTCCTGCATGATCAAATTGATTAACATGTTGCAGGTGTGCCTTGGAAGCTGAAGAATAAATGGGTTAATAATCCAAGGCACTCAAAAGTGAAACCCCCAGAAGTGGACTATTCAGGTTAGTTCTGAAAACTCAGTTTAAATTCTTTCTTCTGAAGTTGTGTCCTTTAGATGACCGCATATCATAATGATCTGTCAATGCTAAATTGATTATCTTGAAAAGTTGATTGCTCTCGCATGATGCTATCTGAATAAAGAATGCTCTGATGTTTGAGTAAACATTCTGCATAGCATGTTAAATCTGTGTTTTGCATATTCTTTCATGTTCAGCATTGTCAGGTTTGGATTTTCTGAACTCTCCTCATACATGATTTGCATATTGATGATTGTCTGAAATCGCATATGCATACATGTAGTGAATGCATTGCACATCATCATACTGAAAACTCCAAAAAGAAGTAACTGTCTACACATAGGACTTCCTTGCACTGCATATCTTTGCATAACCCTGGCATATCAAATGGTAAGCTACTAAAAGGCAGGGAAATCTTCCTGGAGGTTCTTACTATGTGTGAGATGGTCCTTAAGACCAGGCTCTCCGCCAAGTACCAAGGGTCAAGTTTTCATATAGGCAGGGAAAGTTGCATATCATGTTGATTTGTTGATGTTAAACTGAAACTTTCTGAAATGTGATTTGAACAATCATGCTTATGGTAATTCTCTTCTGTCTAATTTGCATGAATAATATCTGAATGCAAACTTTGATATCATGTGATATGCTTTCAATACATTTCATGCATATAGTCAGGGGGAGTCCATCTGTTTTTGATCAATCATATTACTGCTTATGTTTTATCCTTCACATCGTGCACTTAGTCAGGGGGAGCTCAACTTGTTCTGATTAACCATTCTGCTGCTCATGCCTTGCTATTTTCATGATGAATCTAGACAGAGGAAATTTTCTGATCATCTCATTCACTTTCACTTGAAATCCTCCTGTCTAGTTTATTGGATCTTCTAATGCTCTCAGTTTACTTCAATTGATTCTCTGTTGTCTTCACTAAAATAGCTGATCTGTCTGAATTCCAGACTCAGCTACTGTCTGTTGATAAACTCTCTTCTAATGCTCTTCTCTATTGGTGATTGACTCTTCCACCAGCTTATACTCATCCTTCATATATCTCTTAGCTGGTGTGACTGATTTGTTTCTACTGTTGATTGTTGGTCAGGTAAATTTATTGTTCTGATCTGAGGAACTTAAGCTGCATGTCATGCAATTCAGTCTGAGAATTTTGTAGAAATTCCTATCATATAGGTTTAAGAATTACCACTGAATCAGACTGATATAAGATTAATGTATTCTCAGATTTGTAATTAAATGAATTGAAAATATCTGAATAATAAGGTTTAATAAACTTTAACCACATGTGTCATGTAAACCTTATATTCTCTCATCTGATATCTGAAAATTTGAAATCAAGGCTACTTTGGTAGAGATACATAGAGTGAGTGATGTGGTTAAACATTAACTTGAGAAATGTTGACTAAATGAAAAATTATGAATTTAGAGCAATGTCTTGGTCACTGAGAAACTGGGTTCTTTATCAATGAAATAAAGTAACTTATGTCATGAGGTGCCATAGTTATCTCTGATGAAAATTTACTGAAAAACCTGAGAGAGCAATGGCATGCCTGTGTTGAGTAACTGGAGAGTCTGGCCTCTAATCAAGGTGTCTCCTCATGTAAAAAGACACTCATATTGCTAACTCTGTTCTCAAAGTTGAGAGGCAATGACAGTTATCCCACTGAGTAACTGGGTCACTTCACCTAAGACGTGTTGTGCCTCATGTAAAAAGGTGATGATCAACCTAAATTGCTCAGAAAAAATATAATGTGCTTCAAATGAAAATCTATTGAAAAGTCTATCAACTCATATTCTTGGAAAAAGTGTTTAACATCAAAACTAATCTATGTAACTCTTAAAAGAGCAATTGAGATCATGTGTGTAAGATAAAGATGATTGATTTGAGTGTTATCTGAATATTTGATTCACCTTTATTAAAACTTGGATTCAGATATGAGTATTGAGTTTAATTTGATAAATTTTGTATACATCATAATTAAATCAGATTGGTTAAGTTGCCACTTCATAACCCTTTATGATAGAAGAGTCTATACTTCTCAAGACTTATTGAAGTGGTGCAAGCATTAAAATCCCTAATTATCAGATTCTTTCCAGATAGCCTGATCAACATAAATCTTGATATTGATTATTCATTGAGATGTCTTGTGATGATTGTTATCTACTCTTGCCTTTATATCATCAATCACTTTACTCTCCACACTGTTGGAATCTTCCATCTTGTTTTACAATAAGTTCTGGTTCTGTGGACTTTCCACCTGTTTCATTCTGTTCATGCATATGTGAGGTGCCACAACAAGAGTTTAGATTATTTGTAATGGCAGATTTCAGATTGATTTATTGGATAACCAGAGTTCATTCTTGTGCTTCAGGGGGAGTTAT
The DNA here is from genome assembly GCA_022559845.1 of Amorphophallus konjac. Classification (NCBI taxonomy): domain Eukaryota; kingdom Viridiplantae; phylum Streptophyta; class Magnoliopsida; order Alismatales; family Araceae; genus Amorphophallus; species Amorphophallus konjac. The sequence continues at coordinate 140,451,934 of CM040129.1, forward strand.
GGGTCATCTACTTTTAAGGGGAGAGTAGTACATCTTGCATGTTGATAGGGGGAGAGCTGTTACATTGTCATAAGGGAGAACCTCATTTTAATGAACCATGATTTACTCTCTGCCTTTGTGTGCTGAATTTTGTCTCTCAAACCATTTCCTCTCTTTTTGATTATGTCAAAGGGGGAGAATAGTTTAACGTGTGACTCATTATGTTGCCATCATCAAAAGGGGGGAGATTGTTGTGCCCCTTGTGCCTTGATGATTATGTGGTGTTTTAATGATAGTAACATAAATGAGTCACCATATTGTTTTGCTAAGAACATCACATTGAATGATAGTAACATGAATACATATGACTGATTTATTCTGTGGAGAATGCATGAGTGTGTTATATCTGATCTGTTCTATGGAGAATGCATGAGTGTGCTAGCTCTGTGGGTCGACCCCCTTCTTAGATGGGTCGACCCCCCTCAAGTCTTTACATCAGATTCGCATGTCTATACATCTCGTAAGTAGTTCAGAAGGCGTCAACCCATTGAGTCCACGAGGTTGACGCAGCCTTGAAATGCCTCAGATGGCTTTGAAGATAAGGCTGGATGCGTTGACGCATGGGGTCACTGCGTCGACCCACTGAACTGACCCAGATCTAACTTCACATCAGGGTAAACTGCTGCGTCGACGCTGTCACGCTGTAGCATCTCTATGCATTTCTGAAGTCTACACATCGTTTAGTTGCACGCCACTGTGTTGAGAAAGTCTACACATCAGATTGCCTTGCTTCATGCATAAGTCTATACATCGGTTGTTCATCACACACAAAAGTCTGAACATCGTTCATGAAGTCTGTACAGCCATTGCTTAAGGCAAGTTTGTACATCGACTAGGCAGCAAGTCTGTACAGCCCAAGTCTGTACATTGCATCATGTTGTTCATGCAGTGTCTTTCAAAGTCTATACATTCATGCTTGTTCATTCATCCAAGTCTGTACAGCCTTTTTACATTGGACTTAAAGTCTATACATTTAGCAAGTCTGTACATCAGACTGTTCATGCATTCATCTCAAGTCTATACATCCGATTGTTCAGCTTGTGGCTAAGTCTGTACAGCGTCTAGTGTTTCTTGCAAAGTCTGTACACTGCATTGGCATCTTTACCTATGTGCTGAACTGAGCAAGTCTATACATTATTAATCTTTACCTACACTGAGTTCCACCAAGTTTGTACATTGGGCTCTCACTCAAAGTCTGTATAGCGTCATGTTCATATGCTTCCAAGTCTATACTTTACACTATAGCTAGAACTGTGCAAGTCCATACATCGCTGCATTGGCCAAGTCTATACATTGCACTGTAGCTAGAACTGTGCAAGTCCATACATCGCTGCATTGGCCAAGTCTATACAATGCCATTTGTTCATGCATGTTAGCAAGTCTGTACAGCCTGTGTTCACAACACAAAGTCTGTACATCGCATGCTTACACAAACGCCAAGTCTATACATTGGCTTTGCTTGCATGAGCTTGAAGTTTATACATTGGCTTGAAGTCTATACATTCGTTGCCTTGCATTGCATCAAGTCTGTACATCCTTTCCTTTGGCAAGTCCACACATCATGAAGTCTATACATCCATTGCTTCAGTTCAATATCTGCTATGTGCAAACATTGCATCAGTGCATTGCTTCCTCTGTGCATATACTGCATCAGTGCATCCATCAGGCATACAGTCTATACACTAATGCATGTGAGGTCCTTTGCTTTCAAAGTCCACACATCTGTTGTCAGCATGTCTATGCATTCGTATTCAATGTACACACTTCACTGCATTGCACATTGCATCTTCAAGTCTGTACATCACTGATTGCATGCATTGGGTTAGTGTCTCATTCAGCGTCTTAACAAAGTCTTGACATCGGTTGGGTTCATAACGCTAAGTCTGTAGATTCATTCGGCATGACAGTGCATTCAGTTGTAATGTATATACTTTGCTATCTGCAGTTGAACATGCATTGCACTCTAACTCCATACACTGCTTCATGCATTGCACGAAGTCTGCACACTGTGTTGCTATGCTCATACTGCATGTTACAAAGTCTACACAATGGTGCACACTAAGTCTGCATACTCATTTGGCATGTCTGTACAACCATCTGTAATGCTCATAGTCTGCATACATGAAGTCTAAACATTGCATCACTTGTACATGCATTACCTTCACGCAGAGTCTACGCATTCCCCCACAGCCTGCACAGCATGTCTATACATTGTCTGGCAGCCTGCACAGCAAGTCTATACAACGTCCAGTAGCCTGCACGTAAAGTCTATACATTGCGTCAAGCAGCCTGCACGCCAAGTCTGTACAAGGTTCTTCAGTCTTAAACTGATAATCCTATTCGACTGTCTGACAGGGATTCTTTGCAGAGCCTAATGAAGGCACGTGATCCAAGGAAGGACGAGGTGCCCAGATTATGACACGTGGAAGCAGCCAAGCCAGGATGCTACCATGTGGTCGAAAGTCCTCGGTTCTGGCAAATTCTTTGGGCGGGAGATGTGGAGAGCACACGCCCAATTCCTGCTGCTCTATATATATGAAGCTTCTTCCATCTGAAGAAGAGAGATCGAAAGATAGAGAGCTCTAGCAGAAGAGATCGACTGAAGCAGAGGATAGCCTGCACGATCCTGTGAGAAAGAAAAGAGAAGCAAAAGAAGCAGAGAAGAAAAAGAGAAAGAGAAGAAGAGCAGAAGAGAAAGAGAGAGTTAGAGAGCTCGAGCAGAGAAAGAGAGAGTGAGATTAGCAGAAGAAGAAAAAGAGAAAGAAAGATAGTGAGATCGAGAGAGATCTGCCTTTACTGGACCGTGAATCAAATCCAGGCCAGTCAACTCATTCTGAGCCACATTGTGCTTCATTGTTTACAGCCTTCCGATTGCTGTTTGTTTCCCATTTTCTTATTTTCTCTTTAAACATTTCTTCAAGCTGTTTGTCAGCATTTGCAGTGGAGGATTCCACTGGACGGCTAAGTTGTATTGCCCAGCAGAGCAAGCTGTGAGGCTCAGCAGGCGAGGAGGATTCCTCGGACAGCAAGCTGTGAGGCTCAGCGGATTGTATGGCAAGCTGTGATGCCCAGCTGTTCAAGCTGTGAGTCAGCGAATCCACACTCGGTTTGAGTGTGGGGTGGACGTAGGTCTCCAGGACCGAACCACCTAAAAACCCTCTTGTTCTATGGTTTGAATTCTTATCTGATTGGCGCTAGATGCATGCATAGGCACGAAGATTGTATTCAGTTCATTGTTGCGCACATTAGATGTTTGCTTAGGAGCATTCTACATGTTTGCACATTGGTTCAACAGATTTGATTAGCTTTGCACACTGTGTGTTTGATTAATTCCGCAATTGCACACTGTGTGATTTTTAATTGGGCGAAAGTTTTTAAAGGGTATATTCATTCACCCCCCCTCTGAATATATAGCACCAAACCCAACAGATTACATCTCCACTCTATTGATATAAAGTGTGATTAAAAGGAGTAGACCTTCCTGTTAAACATGAAATTGACACATCATAGAATGATTTAACTTGATTTGCATATTGATTGATGGTTCATGATTTTTTGTATATCATGGTCATATCAATTTAAAGTTTTTAATTAAGGGGTTTTATCACTCCGGTGATATTAATCCATCGTTATTATTTGGTTTTTGTAGCATGATAGGAACACATAATTCTTGGTGAACTTAGGACCCTCCATTGGATATTCCTTCCGACCGGACTGCAACTTTCTTCATCGAGGCCTCCGTAAGTCACCGTGAGCCTTAGATTCCCACAAGGACACCAAGCTGGTTGTACCATAAAAACCCTGTAACCCATTAGAATCCTCATCCTACTGTGTAGGATAGGGTTCGACCGGCCTTTGGACCCATAGAACGGGGTTCTGTTTGAGTTCTATCAGCTCTGTTCTGAACGTGGCCTGGTCAGGAACCACGTTCATCTCTGTATTGCGGTACTTTTTCTGACCACGTTCTATGAAAGGCCTTTGTCTAGATCCCTCTGCTCTGATCGTGACCACACGACAACCGCATTCTTGATGGATCACGGCACTGCTCATGACCACATTCAACCCAGTGTTCTGAATGTTTCTTTCGTGATTGTGATGTGCATAGACCGATCCTAGTCTTTCATGGCTAGCGTTTCTTGACATCCACCACAAGAAAGTTCGCAAATAGCGACCGACATATTCGGTCTCTATTCAGTCGTTCTTCGGTCGCAAAATCCAATAGCGACCGAACAGACACCACTTAGAGACCGAATATTTCGGTCGCTATATACTAGTCGCTAAATTGCGACCGAAATAAGTCGGTCGCGGATACGGTCTCTGATGGCGACCGAATAACTTCGGTCGCCGAATCAGTCGTGCATAGAGACCGATATAACTCGGTCGCAAGAACGGTCCCAGAGTCAATCGGTCTCTATTCGGTCTCCATTCAGTCTCCATTCCGTCGCCAATTTTGTAGTATTTTTTTAAAAAAAAATTATATAAACGACTATATGGTCTCTATTCGGTCGCTATTCGGTCGCCAAAGTGGTCGCTATTCGGTCTCCATGCGGTCGCTAATTAAATTTTTTTTTTTCAAAAATTAATATAAAGCTACTATAAATCACCTGATAAATAACAATTTAATAAAATAAATAACCTGTTACATAACAATTTCATAAAAACATATAAATCAACTACACAACTCATAATCTCCACAAATTTCAAATTCATCACATACAAACACACAAATTAATCATACATCCATAATAAAATGGCAACATACAAATAACTAAAATGAAATCACAAATCCTCCGCATATGTGTCATCCTGGTCGTCGTCTCGTCCAACATCTCGCGACGGATGATCCTGTATATCATTTAAAAAAATTAAAATCAATTCTTTAATAAAGAAATCAATTATTCTTGAAAATTAAAAGCAAGATGTTTTTCATTGAAGTGAAATTGACGAATGATAATTTTAAACGTTTTGCTCAAATCGGTAGTCCGATTTAGAATCCGTCAGCTCTGACAAGTCACGTCTACCTCCCAGGTCGTGTTGGAATGATCGGAATGCCGATCGGATCAGTATTTCACATTCTGGACCCCCGGACCCCGACGGCTTTGATTATAAACCAAGTGCATTTGCAAATTGCACTTTTGAGCGTCGGGCTCAAACCGGATGTCCGATTTAGAATCCGTCAGCTCTGACAAGTCACGTCTACCTCCCAGGTTGTGTTGGAATGATCGGAATGCCGATCGGATCAGTATTTCACATTCTGGACCCCCGGACCCCGACGGCTTTGATTATAAACCAAGTACATTTGCAAATTGCACTTTTGAGCGATTTGCTCAAACCGGTAGTCCGATTTAGAATCCGTCAGCTCTGACAAGTCACGTCTACCTCCCAGGTCGTGTTGGAATGATCGGAATGCCGATCGGATCAGTATTTCACATTCTGGACCCCCGGACCCCGACGGCTTTGATTATAAACCAAGTGCATTTGCAAATTGCACTTTTGAGCGTCGGGCTCAAACCGGATGTCCGATTTAGAATCCGTCAGCTCTGACAAGTCACGTCTACCTCCCAGGTTGTGTTGGAATGATCGGAATGCCGATCGGATCAGTATTTCACATTCTGGACCCCCGGACCCCGACGGCTTTGATTATAAACCAAGTACATTTGCAAATTGCACTTTTGAGCGATTTGCTCAAACCGGTAGTCCGATTTAGAATCCGTCAGCTCTGACAAGTCACGTCTACCTCCCAGGTCGTGTTGGAATGATCGGAATGCCGATCGGATCAGTATTTCACATTCTGGACCCCCGGACCCCGACGGCTTTGATTATAAACCAAGTGCATTTGCAAATTGCACTTTTGAGCGTCGGGCTCAAACCGGATGTCCGATTTAGAATCCGTCAGCTCTGACAAGTCACGTCTACCTCCCAGGTCGTGTTGGAATGATCGGAATGCCGATCGGATCAGTATTTCACATTCTGGACCCCCGGACCCCGACGGCTTTGATTATAAACCAAGTGCATTTGCAAATTGCACTTTTGAGCGTCGGGCTCAAACCGGTAGTCCGATTTAGAATCCGTCAGCTCTGACAAGTCACGTCTACCTCCCAGGTTGTGTTGGAATGATCGGAATGCCGATCGGATCAGTATTTCACATTCTGGACCCCCGGACCCCGACGGCTTTGATTATAAACCAAGTGCATTTGCAAATTGCACTTTTGAGCGATTTGCTCAAACCTAAATCTAAAATCCTAAAACCTAAACCTATTCCCAAATCCCTAAACCTTAAACCCTAAACCCGTAAAAATTGTAAACCCTATAGAAAAAAAAACGTAAGCCCTAAAACCCCTAAAAACACTAAACTGCAGACCCCGAACCCCCTAAATCATAAAACCATAAAACCCTTAAAAATTATAAATCTTAAACCCTCCCCTAACCCCTAACCCCACTACGATCCCTTAAACTCCTAAACTGCTAAACCACCGATTGCTAAACCCCAAACCCTCAAACTAAAAATCCCAAACCCTAAACCTTAAAACCCTAAATCTTGAGTTACCCCTAAAACTAGAAACTCTAAAATCCTTAAAAACCACAAACATAAAAGACTAAATCTGAAAAACCCTAAATCCTAAACCTTAAACCCTAAAACTCCTAAACCTAAAAATCAAAAATCTTAATACTATAAACTCTAAACCATAAACCATAAATTTAAAATCATAAACCCTAAAATCACTAATAACATCAAACCCTAAATAAAAGAAACCCAAAAATGTAAACCTATATGTAAAACCCTAAAAGCCCCAAGAACCTTAAACCTTAAAAACATTAAACCCTAAACTCAAAACATTAAACCATAAATCTTGAAAACCTTAAACCCTAAACCCTAAACCTTAAAAATATGAAACCATAATATCTATAAACCATAAAAACTCGAAAAACCCTAAACCCTAAAAATCCTAAATTGTAATAACTATAAACCCTAAAAACATGAAAAACCCTAAACCCTAAAACCTAAAATCCTTAGAAACTAGACCCACTAAACCAAAAACCCCTAAAGCCTAAACTCTCAAAACCGTAATCCACCCCCCTAACCGCTAAACCAAAAACCCCAAATGCTAAATCCAAAACCCTAAACTCATATGCCAAATATAAAATGCAAACAAACCTAAACACCAAACAACTAACCCTAAACCCAAAAACCTAAACCCTAAATAACCCTAAACCTTAAACCCTAACCCTATATGTTAAACCCTAAACATAAAAAAATAAACTCATAACCCCCTAAACTGTAAAACCCTAAAATAATTAAAAACCATAAAATTTAAAACACTAAAATCCTAAACCCACATTGAACCCCTTACCCCACCCCTAATACATAAACTACTAAACCTCAAAACTGTCAAACCTTAAACTTTAAATCTTAAAACCGTAAGCCCTTAAACCTTAAACACTAAACAGCCCCTCAACCCTAAGCCTAGCAACCGTAAACCGAAAAACCCACACTTAAAATCGAAGTCCAAAAACCTGTAGCCCTGAAACCCTTCCTAAACCCTAACACCTAACCCTTAAATCCTAACCCTAAAGCCCCAAACCCTAAACCATAAAGCTTAAAATCCTAAACCCTAAACCCTAAAAGCCCTAAACACCTTAAACCCTAAAAATCCTAAACCTTAAAAGAGTAAAACCTAAATCTAGTACCTAAAACCTAAATCTAAAACCCTAAACCTTAAACACTAAACACTAAACCCTTAAAAACCTTACACTAATCATTAGGAAAGGAGAGGTGAGGCCAATCCAAATACAACACATGTTTGTGAATATATTATCATGCTAACACACAAAAATGACTATTTACATGCACTGGTATTTTACTACAAAAAATGGAAGGTCCATATGACTGTTAATAAAGGCAATATAAAGCACCCAAACACCTGAAAAGTGCACAAAATAATATTCTATCATATTAACAATAACATGGACTATGAAATGCCCTAAACAAAAAATTAGCATGGCCTAAACAAAATTTTCACATTAAATTCCCTGCAGGGGGTTGGGGTGGGGGGGCCGCGGCGGGTTGGAGAGAGAGAGAGAGAGAGAGAGAGAGAGAGAGAGAGAGAGAGAGAGAGAGGGGTACCTGTGGGGGGGCGGGTTGGAGAGAGAGAGAGAGAGAGAGAGGTACCTGTGGGGGGGGGGGCCGCGGCGGGTTGGAGAGAGAGAGAGAGAGAGAGAGAGAGAGAGAGGGGTACCTGTGGGGGGGCGGGTTGGAGAGAGAGAGAGAGAGAGAGAGAGATACCTGTGGGGGGGGGGCCGCGGCGGGTTGGAGAGAGAGAGAGAGAGAGAGAGAGAGAGAGAGGTACCTTGGGGGGGGCAGCGGCGGGTTGGAGAGAGAGAGAGAGAGAGAGAGAGAGAGAGAGGGCAGCGGCGGGTTGGAGAGAGAGAGAGAGAGAGAGAGAGAGAGAGAGAGAGGGGTACCTGTGGGGGGGCCGCGGCGGGTTGGAGAGAGAGAGAGAGAGAGAGAGAGAGAGAGAGAGAGAGAGAGAGAGAGAGGTACCTGTGTGTGAGAGAGAGGAAGCCGGCGACGACGGCGACGGCGAGCGGCGACGGCGAGGCGAGCGGCGCGGCGACGACGGCGAGGCGAGCGGCGCGGAGGGGGGCTCCGGCGGAGGGGGCCTCGGGCGGGAGGCCGCACGGGGAGGGGGGCTCGGGCGGAGGAGGGGGGCTCGGGCGGGAGGCCGCAGGGGGAGGGGGGGCTCCGGCGGAGGGGGGCTCGGGCGGGAGGCCGCAGGGGAAGGGGGGACTCCGGCGGAGGAGGGGGGCTAGGGCGGAGAGGGGGCCGCAGGGGGAGGGGGCCGCAGGGGAAGGGGGCTCGGGCGGGGGCTCGGGCGGGAGGGTGGAGGGGGGGCTAGGGCGGAGAGGGGGCCGCAGGGGGAGGGGGCCGCAGGGGAAGGGGGCTCGGGCGGGAGGGTGGAGGGCGGGAGGGAGGGCTCGGGCGGGGAGGGGCTCGGGCGGGCGGGGGTCGCAGGGGGGAGTATAACGGGATCAGCGACCGATTGGCGACCGAATTTAGTTCGGTCGGGAGGGTGGAGGGCGGGAGGGAGGGCTCGGGCGGGGAGGGGCTCGGGCGGGCGGGGGTCGCAGGGGGGAGTATAACGGGATCAGCGACCGATTGGCGACCGAATTGAGTTCGGTCGCCAATAGGTCTCAGATGTGCGACCGATTATTTCGGTCGCTGAATTGGTCTCTATTTGGGACCGACTAGCGACCGATTAAAGCGGTCGCTAATGCGGTCACTATAGCCACTTTTTCTTGTAGTGATCTTCTACCCTTTTTCAAGGTGCTATAATCCTCATTGACATATTCATATGATTGACTTTCTTTCTAAATATCATTTTTAATGACCCATTACTTTGAATTGTTGAAAGTCCTTAGAATAGTCTTATTTCCAACTTATACGATTCCCTTGATTACATGAGTATATTATTGGAATTTTGTTGCCATTATTAAATTGTCTGAAAACAGTATTGTTGGGACTTTAGGTCCAACATGACACTCAATGCTAGGTAATATTTATAAGGGCCCAGATCTAGTCCTAGGGGCAGGCAAAGCTCAAAAGTATATCAGTATTATGAATGATCAGGTATAGCATTGCACGAACTATACGCAAGATTGTTTCTAGACAAATTTATGTACTTGACATGATTCGTATATGTTATTGACATGTTCTAAATATTGAGGCCCGGAAGGGGTAATTTGTAAATATTAAAATTCTTCTATTAATGATATTTTGTATATGTTATTGACTTATCATCCCTTATCTCGTACTTGTAAATGTCTCCTTGTCTACCTTGGATATTCATTTGATTCTCGTCACTCTCTTGATTGTATTTGAATTTTCCGTTATGCATCATACAGTGAGTTCCATATAATGTTAAACTGTTAATCACTTATGTTTTGCCTAATGATAGAGATGTAATTCCTACTGAGCATTTTTGCTCACTCAGTTTCTTCTTAACATTGTTAGGTCATAGTGAAGATATTCCATCATATGGGGAGAGGCAAGAGTGGAAAGAGATCTTAGAGTTTTGAAGAACGTGTCTTTTATTTCTTGAATCTAGTCCTATAATTTTGAGTCTTTTCTATTTTCTTATCTTGTAATAGTTAAAAAGGGTGAGTCAGTAAAGTTGTAATAATGACATTTTGAATATCAATAAAAGTATAATTTTGTCTATTCTTGATCTCTTTGTGTTTATTGTGGTTTGCTCTATTTGTCATGATTGTCTCGTTGCCACATTCTGAGCAAATTTTCGCTGCTATCGGTTCGAGGCGTGACAGAAGTGGTATCAGAGCCTAGATTTTCTAAATCCCAAGGTCTTGAGTCTAAGGTTATATGTTAAGTGTCTCTTGTCAGTTACCTTATAGGTACCAGGTGAGATTGGGTAGAGCCATGGGGCTAATTGATAAAATGTGATAATCATAATGAGTTAAAAGATTATAAGTTATTAATTCTTATAAATTTGTTTTATATGTTAAGATGGCTGTGGAGTGTGCTCAATGGAGAGAGATGTATAGAACTGTCTAAGAGTTAACTTAGGCTTTGCAGCAAGTTGCTCAAGGTGGAGTTCGTCAGGGTGCGGGAGATTTGCATCGGAGTTTCCAGGGAATAAATCCCCCTAGATTTAGTGGGTCTACTAATCCGGATGAGGCTGAGAACTGGGTTAGAGAGACGAAAAGATCTTTAGGGTTATGCAATGCACAGATCAAGAAAATGTCTTGTTAGCTACTTATCAATTAGAAAGAGATGTGTGGGCTTGGTGGGAGTCTATGGAAGCAACGTTGCCCAATGATCAAGTAACATGGAATGAATTCTTAGAGATTTTCAATGAGAAGTATTTTTCGGAGAGAGTTTGAGAAAAGAAGGCCACCGAGTTTGCATCTTTAAAGCAAAGGAATCTGTCAGTGGCAGATTATAAAGCTCAGTTTTCTAGGTTGGCTCGTTATGCACGTCATCTAGTTTATACGGAGAAGATGAATGCTAAGAGGTTTTTAAATGGGTTGAGGGTCGAGTTTATTCCGCAATTAGCACCATTAGAAATTCAAGTTTATGCCGAGATGGTGAAGAAGGCTCAATTGTTAGAGGATGCTATGGATATGGTGGAGCATATCACGAGAAGGCTTGCCAAGAAAGGAGTAGCTAATGGTTCCAAGGATAGTGTGCCTACCAATGGAAAGAAGAGACCGAATGGAGGCAATAGGTCTCATAAAGACAAGATGGTTAAGAAGGGAGACCAGCAGTGAGCATTGTGATAAAGGTGGGCAATGATAAGAGGATAGTTAAAGGAAGCTAGGAAAGTGCATTTCTTGTAGGAGCGGTGATCATCGTATTGCTCGTTACCCTCTCATAAAGGATAAAGTGCCACAAGATAAGCAACAAGGTGAACCGAGGCGGCAAGGCAGGCTGCAAGTGTTAAGGGATGGTGAAGCGTTGGAAGGTACCTCTAAACCTGCCTTATTCTATATTTTCATGCTTGGACATGGTGATTATCATATATTGGCATGAATTAGAGTTGATTTGGTTAAGTATACAATATGAGAAGGTGTGTTTAGGATTTGTGATCTTACCCCATTATTTTGGAAAGAAATCATGTGAATTTGGAGGACCAAATTCTTTAAGTGGGGGAGGGTGTAGCAACCCGGTTTCTTATAAAGGTTAATTTAAATAGTTGTAAAAGTTAAAATGGATACAATGGAAATCAAATAAATTATAATAAGTTTTAATCTAATGGGCCAATAATTGAGGTTAATGGGCTAAAAGGCTTAATTATACCCTAAAATTCGAAATTTCTTAAACTCTTATTTTAATTGGGTTAATTTGCTTTAAAACTAACCCTAATGGGCTAATAATCCCAATCAATTCCTAATCTACTAAGGGGAGGTCGAATCTAACCTAAACCCTAACCCTAATTCGAGCTAGATAGGGTGGGAGTGGCCCTAGATATAGATAGAGATCGAGATTTTTGGAGTTCTTCCATGTCTAGGCTACCTTGACCTAATTAGGACCCTTAGATGCTTGAAATCCTTTAAATATAACTCTATAGGCTCCCTAGTTCACCCTAGTTCATGGGAGAAGGCTTCTAGGTGTGGGAGGATCGATCTAGAAGGAGGATGGAGGGTTTCTACGGGGCGTTCGTGGGTTTTCGTTCTTCTTCCTCTTCTTCTTAATCTAACTCAAAGCTAGGTGATCTCTCAAGCTAAATCCCAAATTAAATGTTTAAACATGTTCATTTGCATGTCCTCTTTATTTATGCATCATTTTGCCCAATTTATATAGGCTATAATGCATGAATTTCATGAACTATGGACTGTATATCGCCATTTTAGGGTTTTCTCGCCAGAACAGTTCTTTGTTTGTAGTCGCTGCCCTAACAGGCACGACGGTCTTGAACGCGGCCCTACGATAGACCGCGACCCCAAACTTTTATTTTAAACATCATATTATGTTTATAGATTTTTAAATATAATATTATTAATATTTGCATGAATGCAATTCTTTATCTGACCGCGAACGTAGTTACTATCTTATTTAATTGTTATTTTGCTCTCAGTGAAATATATATATACATATATATATAATTGTTTTCTCTGAACGCGGCCTTCTTGATGATCGCTTTCTAGTTGCGGCACCTCTACTGACCGTGTTTAGGCACGGTTTCCCAGTAGTTCGAGTGCTCGTTCCAGCATGATAAATGAATGATAGTGAGTCTAAATGCATGTTTTTACCTCTGCATGTCATCTGAACCCACTAATGTAAATAGGAACCATGTTTAACCCTTGATTTTTCATAAGTTTTCATGATCAATGTGTATAGTCTACCTTGATTACATCTCATCTCTATTGATATAAAGTGTGATTTAAAGGAGTAGATCTTCCTATTAAACTTGAAATCTACTCATCATACCATGATTTGACTTGATTTGCATATTGATTGATGGTTCATGATTTTAAGTATATCATGGACATATCGATTTAAAGTTTTTAATTAAGGTGTTTTATCACTTCAGTGATATTAATCCATCGTTAATATTTGGTTTTTGTAGCATGATAGGAACACATAATTCTTGGTGAAGTTAGGACCCTCCGCCGGATATTCCTTCCGACTGGACTATAACTTTCTTCATCGAGGCCTCTGTAAGTCTCCGCGAGTCTTAGATTCCCACAAGGACGTCGAGCTGGTTGTACCACAAAAACCCTGTAACCCATTGGAATCCTCGTCCTATTGTGTAGAATAGGATTCGACTGGCCTTTGGACCCCTAGAACGGGGTTCTGTTTGGGTTCTGTCAGCTCTGTTCTGAACGTGGCCTGGTCAAGAACCGCGTTCATCTCCGTATTGCGGTACTCCGACTGACCGCGTTTTGTGAAAAACCTTTGTTTGGATCCCTCTGCTCTGATCGCTACCTCACGACAACCGCGTTCTTGATGGATCACGGCACTGCTCATGACCACATTCAATCCAATGTTTCAAATGTTTCTTTTGGGATTGTGATGTGCATAGACCGATCCTAGGCTTTCATGGCTAGTGTTTCCTAACATCTTCTACCCTTTTTCAAGAGGCTATAATCCTCACTGACATATTCATATGATTGACTTCCTTTCTAAATATTGTCCTTTAATGACCCATTACTTTGAATTTGTTGGCCCTAGGTACACGCGAGGACAAGAAGGGGAGTTGAATTGTCCCCGCAGCGCAATGGTAGATTTTAAAAACTAACACAATAGAATAAAAATAAATATCAAGTTGGAACTATGACGAAGCGAAGTTTGAAACCTAATATGAAATAGTTCTCTCCAACTTTTCGATCTCACACGATCAACATAAAGGATCAAACAAGCAAGCACACAACCACACAGTGCGAGAGAGATTTTTAGGTGGTTTGGCAAGACACACAAGTCCTCCTACATCCACCCCCTCACTGAACAAGTGAGGATTCACTCCCTTCAAACTGAAGCACACGGAGTTACACTCCAAACACACAGAGACCGAGTCTCCAACACGATCCAACGACGGGATCAACACAAACACGGACGCTGCAACACCCGCAGCTCCAACACTCACAACCGTACGCATGCAGACGGTTCACCACAGAAATATCGCAGTTCATAAAAATGAAACGATTTTTAATACATGTTCATGCTAAAGATAAAATGAAAGACGATCATTAAGATAGACTCAGAAGGGTTGCAGAAATATCTCCTTGACAAATGGAGGCCGGCCAATATATCTTCCTTGAAGCTTGTGAAGGTGGGGGGTCGATTTTCAGAAGAGAGTAAACCAAACAAACTCCTCCTTGGAGATTCGACCACGTTGAAGCTTGGACAGTTGAAAAACGGATGTAGATATGCAAGAATCCAACCCAGATCGCCCCTACAAGAGGAAGACACAAGATGAGCACTCCAAAAACCTACTTCCTATCCACCTGCGGCCACCCTTCTTCTAAAACCCTTCTTTCGTTTTGCAGCCGCAACTCAAGGTTTTAGGGATATTTAAGGGTCCATTTGACACCAATACCCCTTCCAGAACACTCCACAATGGCTCTCACGTGTCTACCAATGAGTCAAGGGCATAAGGGTAAGATACTAGCCCAAAAGGAGGCCACACGAGTGGGTTTCATGGACCTACGGAAATCACGCATGGAGGGTGAAAAACGCGTCAGTCGACCGGTTCTAGAGACGGTCGATCGGCCTTGATTGGGTTCGATTTTAACCCCTGAACATAGAAGTAGCGGTCAACCGACTCAAAAGGTCCGGTCGACCAATCCTGGAATGGGTACTGTCTGGCCCCTGGGTAGTGAACAAGCGGTCAACCGGTTCTTCATTGGCGGTCGACCGGTCAGAGAACATGTTCTGTCTGGCTATTTTGGTCTACCAAAATTCTTACAAAATGCATAAACCAAGGGAAATTAGTAAGTATTCAAGCTCAATGATGCAATCTTACCTTAAACTAAGGTCTTGGTGCCTTAAAAGGATTTTTAACCTTTTGAACAGTAAAGATGTGATCAAATAGATGATTTTTCACAAGAATCTTCACAAACATGTCATGAAGCTCATGAGACCAAATTCAACAACATGTTTAACACTCATTCTCATAAACTCACATTCAAAACCATTGGTTTTAATTCATTCAAGTCATATACCAATTGCATAGCAAGTACGTTACATGGTTCAAGTACATGAAAACCCATTCGAAATCGACCAAGTCGACTTCCCAAGGAGGCAAGTCGACTTGCTTCATCGAGTTGGCTTCTACTCAAGTCAAGTTGGCTTCTGCTCAAGTCGAGTTGAAGCAAACCCAGAGCCAATTTTTACCCAGACCCAAACATAAATTATTCCATTGATAAATTTAAGAAATCTAAGGCCTTACCAATTCTTCTTGAAGAATGTAAATGTGATTTACCACCTATTTTGACATGTAAGCCTCAAAGTACTCAGCCAAGCATCCTTTTGGATTCCAAATGATATCCATCATGAAATTTTATCTGAAGAGCAAGGTAATTATAATTTAAACATCTTGGTCAGCAAACACTCTTCAATGACACATGCACACAAGATTTGTCAGCATTAAAACTTAACTACCAAAATCAACTATGGGGTCCAACATAATTGTTGAAAGTCCTTGCAATAGTCTTATTTCCAACTTCTACTATTCCCTTGATTACACGAGTATAATATTAGAATTCTGTTGCCATTATTAAATTGTCTGGAAATAGTATTATTGGGACTTTAGGTCCAACATGACACTAAATGCTAGGCAATATTTATAAGGGTCCAGATCTGATCCTAGGGGCAAGGCAAAGCTCAAAAATATATCGGTATTATGAATGATCAAGTGTGACATTGCACGAACTATACGCAAGATTGGTTTTAGAAAAAATTACATACTTGGCATGATTTGTATATGTTATTGACTTGTTCTGAATATTGAGGCCTAGAAGGGATAATTTGTAAATATTGAAATTCTTCTATTAATGATCTTTTGTATATGTTATTGACTTATCATCCCTTATCTTGTACTTGTAAATGTCTCCTTGTCTACCTTGGATATTCATTTGATTCTCGTCACTCTCTTGATTGTATTTGAATTTTTCATCATGCATCATACAGAGAGTTCCATTTAATGTTAAATTGTTAATCACTTATATGTTGCCTGATGATGGAGATGTAATTCCTATTGAGTGCTTTTGCTCACTTGGTTTCTTCTTAACATTTTTCAGGTCATAGTGAAGATATTCCATCAGATGAGGAGAGGCAAGAGTGAAAAGAGATCCTAGAGTTTTGAAGAATGTATCTTTTTATTTCTTGAATCTAGTCCTATAATTTTGAGTCTTTCTATTTTCTTCTCTTATAATAGTTAAAAAGGGTAAGTCAGTAAAGTTGTAATAATGACATTTTGAATATCAATAAAAGTATATTTTTGTCTATTCTTGGTCTCTCTGTGTTTATTGTAGTTTGCTCTATTTGTCATGACTGTCTCGCTACCACATTCTGAGCAAGTTTCCACTTGCTATCGGTTCGGGACATGACAGTCTGGCAGTCTGATCTCGCATGCAAGGGTGTCTGGGAAAAGAGAGAGCTAAATAGATTTCCTTCTTTTCCCTTATCTTACTCTAGTTCCTCTCATTTCCTTGACTTCCTTCACTCCTGGAGCATTCTTGGGAGGACTTTGTAGTCTCACAGCCATAAGTCCCTAGCAAGCTTCTCAAGTTGCTATTCAACTTCTTCTACTTTTTCTGAGATTCGATTCTATGTCTTTCCAACTCCTTACCCTTAGGGTGAACCAGAGAGAGGGTAGGATGAGCTACTAGGAGAAGAAAGAGGTAGAGATTCAAGTTTCAAGGTTCCATTAAGGTAGAATTCTAGGCACGAACCAAGCATGAACCCTACTACATAAGCGTATCTGGTCTAAGTTTTGACTGCATCTTAGGCGTTCAGCTCTAGATAAAGTTTGTGATTCTATGTCCTTAATCTTTCCCTAAGTGACTACAATGATTTTCCACCGATGAGATCCAAGATAAGTTTCAAGTAAGTAAGAAAACACGTTGCATTACGTACCGATTTTCTTGTAAGGCAGTCATAATTTTTAATTAGTCTTGCATTGCATAAGAATAGGGTGATCCGGACATAAGGTTCACTACATGTCATGATTAACCTGACATTAGACCTCGCCACCTTGTTGTGTAGTGGACAGCGGATCTAGAGGGGAGGGGTGAATAGATTTGCCCCTCTTTTTATAATGGAACCCTCTAAATAGCGAGATATAACAAAATCACAGCGGAATATAACTAGCTAAACGAAAGACACAGTTATTTGTTTAGAAAGATGATTACTAATGTATCAATTCGAACCTAAGCATGCATCTAGAACAAAATAATCACACAAACAAACCACAACACACAATATTTTAAGGTGGTTCGACTGAATCCCCAGTCCTACGTCCATCCCTCACCAAATCCGGTGAGGCTCCACTAGTTCCACGCATTGAACCGTAAATCGAAAAAATCACCGATTGCCTTCCTACTAACCACCGGTAGGTACGTCAACACCGCAGATCGGATAACTTCCGATTGCCTTCCTACTAACCACCGGTAGGGACGATCTTCAGTTCCAAATATTTGAATGAAATGCAAAGGAACAAGTATGAAAATACTCAAACAAGATATGAAATATGCTCAAGGAGAAGGATCTTGTCTGAGATTGCTGGGGCTTGAATCTTCTTTTGAAGTAGCTTGAATCACTTGGAGATTTGATGAAGAACTTCTTCCCGGAGTACTATTCACAGCTACAGTACTCGAACTCTTCTCCCTTGAACACACCCTTGCAGCCTCCTTTGATCTCCCTTATTAGCCTTTCTTGCTTCTACTCTTCTTTGGAGGTTGCTGGATTGAGATATGAACTTGAATCACCTTGAGTTGATGGAGAGAGTGTTGGATGTAGCTTTGATCTTCCTTTTGATCCTCTTGAGTTGATGAAGAGGAAGAAGGATGCAGTTTAGATCACCTTTGAACCCCTTGATTGCTTCTTCTTCCTTGGAGGTTGAGATGGCTTCAGATCTGGACTTGAATGCCTTGGAATGGATGAAGAACTCCTTCCCGAAACACTGTTCACGGAGGTGCTACAGTACCTCGAAAATGGCCTCCCTTATCTCCCTTGAAGCCTTGAAGCATTAGGGTTTCTAACCCCTCATGTGTTGGTTTTATAACCCTTGGAATGGTCCTTGGACACCCCCCAGACCAGATCCACAAATCATGGGAGATTAGGTGAGTTTTGATTAAACAAATACATGGAAAGGGGCTGGCCACGAGGTGGAATTCGAAGTCAAACATGGCTGCATCGGGGCTGGCGGTCGACCGGAATTCATGGGGTGGTCGACCAGAACCTGCAAAATCTCCAACTTGTCGGTTCTGGGAGAACCGGTCGACCGGAAAAGTAGGGGCGGTCGACCGAAATCTGTAATTCCTGGAGTGTTTCGTTTCTGGAAGAACCGGTCGATCGGAAAGGCAGGGGCGGTCGACCGAAACCTGTAAAACGTGGAATTCTTAGGCTCTGGCAAATCTGGTCGACCGGCCAAGGTGTGTAGGTCGACCGGAAACACCTATACCTGCAAAAATGAAGTGTTAGACCAATGAAACATGTTCATAAGTCAAGATATTCATGTCATCATCAATTTCATGTATTTTGGGATTGAAATCAACTTAGAATATGCTTTGAGCATTTCTAAATTTTGTTCCGGGGGCTCCGCCCCCGGAAACCCCCGCAACGGGCGCTGCCCCCTTGACCCCCGCGACCTGATCGCGCAGGTCGATCCGCGTGCGAGGGCGCAACATTGAGCTTTCACCTTTGCCATTTCCACTGAATTCCTTCGTATCTGTCATGAACAAAACATCGCGTGTGTCAGTCACATGAGAGTGGAAAGTATCAATGGCTAATAGTGTTTAGCCATTATCAAAACCAAGAATACCACAGAACTCATATGACCATAGGATGATGTCGAATGACCCAAGTGACCACAGGATGACTCAAATGACCATAGGGACACAACACACCTAGTTGAGCTATGTCTCACCCTTGAACTCCACTCAAATGGGCAAAGAAAAGAGCTACCCAGTGGAAATGGCTACCTGTGGAAAGGGCTACTGAAGGAAATGGGTACTTGAACTAGGTGTTTTAGAGAGGACATCTGACGTGGAGCCACTCATAAGTGCAACCGTCCGGACCGTGAAGCCGCCGTTACATGTTCTTTTTATATTTAATTTATGATCTATGTTCCATGTTATGTTTCGATTACTCTGGTTAATGTACATAAAATATATGTGTATGCTTCACGATATGTTTATGCTATGAATATGATATGCATGTATGCGCGCTCTATATATATGTATGTGCAAGTATGCTCACCGATAGGCATTCACATGTTAACTTTCCTAATAAGAAGCATGTAAAGAGAAGTTTTATTCAAGGATGAAATATTTATATGTCTTATGAAATGTTCATGTTCATGTCTCTCCATGAGCAAGTTATGCTACACGACTCTTTCATGCTATTGAATCATGATACAAGTTTATGTTTCCATCACGATATTCGTAGTATCATGTCTAGATTACATGTTTTTCTCCTTGACATCATCAGCCTTAGACGGTGGAATGGGACGCCTCCATAGGTGATCCACCCAAGTTTATTTTGATTAAATATTTACCTCATGTAGTCAAGGCGTATTCCATTACAATTAGATGCACTTAATATAATTGTATTATGTTTACGGCACTACAAGAAAAGGCGGAGTTTTTGACGGAAATAATCCGTCGAAAATCCGTCAAAAATGTCAGTTCCGACGAAATTTTCGACTGCCTTCCGACGAAATATGTCCGTCGGGTATTCATTGTCGAAAATTTTCGACGGACAAATATTTCATCGGAAATCTGTCAGAAGGTTCCGACGGATAAATTGTAGACGAAAATTCCGTCGGTAATTGTTGACGCCTCAGATTTCTGACAGATTTTATCTCTGTCCGGAATTCCGTCGCCGCCGTCCCCTCGCCGCCGCCCGCCGCGGGAACCCCCCTCCCCTTCCCAAACCCCCATCCCCTCGCCGCCGACCGCCACCGGAACCCCCCTCCCCTTCCCCACCGATGCCCCTCCCCTCCCCTCCCGTTTGCCACTAACCCCCCTCCCCTCCCTTGCCCGGCCCAACCGACCCCCCGTCCCTTCACCGTTGGCCGCCACGGGAACCCCCCTCCCCTTCCCAACCGACGCCCCTCCCCTCCCACCCCCCAGCGACAACAAATAAAGGTTAAAAAAAGACAGAGGGTGAGGGGGGACATACCGGCGGCGATCGGCTGAGCTCCGGCGACGACGACTCGGATGGCGAGGACGGCGGGGACGGCTGAGCTACCACGAATGGCAGTGGGTGACTGTCGAGGGGACGGCGGCAACGGCGATCATGACTTCAGCGGGCTCTCGTTGGTACGGAGAGAGTGGAAAGAGAGAGTGAGCAGAGAGTGTGAGTGAGTGGGAGGGAGAGGATTCAGTCGTCGTGGGGAAGGGGAAGATTTTTCGATGGATTTTCGACGGAAATAAGTTCTGTCGGAAAATTCGTCTGACTTTCTAATTTGTGGCGCCAATTTTGGGAATGTTTCGATGGATTATTTTCAATCTGAATATCCGTTGGAAACTCTGACATATATTCCGACAGATATTTATCTGTCGGAAATACCGATGAAATTTTCGACGTAATATAATTCATCGTAATTTCTGAAGGATATTTCGACGAAAAATAATCCATCGAAAAAATCCATCGCTGATACCGCATTTTCTTGTAGTGTGGTTAAGATGGTTTGACCGGCGGTCAAATTAAATATAAGTATTCCCAATTGACGGGTGGCCTCTCTCTCTCTCTCTCTCTCTCTCTCTCTCATGTCTGCACTAGCGTCGGAGGGGGTTTTCCCCTCTGTAGTCCCCCCTCTGCTCTCTCTCTCTCTCTAACTCGCACACAATTAATCCAGGGTACATTGATCATTTAACACCCAGATATTGGGAATATTGACATATCTTTCGAATATTCGCTCTTTCGTCGACATAAGTTAATTAAGATGATATTTTTGTACAATTAAGATTTATATAATGATATACTTGTTAATACATTTCCAGAAGTGATTCTTTTGTAAATTCGCATCTAACGATAGTTTTGATGCAAAAAAAAACCCTTAATATTATTGCATGTGACGGGATCCCAGTTGCATTAGTCCAATGTTTAGTGAACTCGAACACTGAATGGAGATGTGAGTATACTAAAGAAAAGATTTAATTAGCCATGTTATGAAAATATCAACGCCATTTGGCTCTCCACGTTCCCAAGGTCAAACAACAACTAATTACTAACGCAAATAATTGACATGATGCCACAATCTTGGACTTGGTTCATCGATTGGGCGTACCCTCTGTTAAACAATGGTGCTGGTGGCGGTGGTGGTGCAGAGGAGTTGTAGATAGCATGCACTAACTTATCCCGCGGTTACATTTAAAGTCCCAGCTGACTCGCAATTCGATCTCAACTAAGCTGCAGGTTACATACCAAACACACAAGCAAAATGGAAAAGCTGCAGGAGATGAAAACTCTTCAATTCGTCATCAAGCATCCTCGCCCATTTTTTTTCTTTTTTATGCTCTACAATCCAACTACATATGCTCTCGCAAACTCTTTGTCATCAAGCGTGCTGGGGCAATCACTTGACAATCTCGCTTTAGTTAATTATTTACCTCCATAGTTACCAAACGAATAATGGATGCGTGATCTTATTCTTACTATTAAAAATTACATCCTGTAGCTATTTCTCTGAACTCCTGACATGAGATGGGTGAAAAATATTTGGTGTATAATTCTCAGTTCTATTAACTATACACCTCCGGTATGCCTTCATGTCCAGTTTTACTTTTGTGCCCTCTTCCCATGAATGGGTATCTCACTTTCCAAAGCTCATTTGTGGGATAGATGTTCATATGAAAACATATTATCTGATCCCAAGTTATAACCTACTACGTTTAATTAATTAGTCCATTGATTGTCAAAGAGAATTGATCGTATTTATTTTGGAATGCTTCGTCCCACGAAATTACATCATGTGAGCCTTCCCCCACGTACGTCTAAGAGGGCCTAACAAACCTATTGTAACTTCTCTCACGAGCATTCATTCATGCATGCATCTTGGCAATGCTAGCTTCATAGAAGATTGAAGCTGTCATTTCCGCGTTCTCAAGAAGGCCCTTGGGCTAGATGGGTGTTGGGCATTTGTTCAACCCACCGGTTGATCGACCGGGAAATTCCGGTCGATCGGAATCGGTCGATCGTCGGATCTTTTCCGGTCAACCGATTTTGTCAGGGAGTAAAGATCCGGATGTCTGAGAATTTTCAGTCGACCGCCCCTATGGGTCCGGTCGACCGGCAGCCCCGAGACAACCATGTTTGACCTTTTGTTCCATATCAGAAAATAAATCTTTTACTTGATTTATTTAATCTTAAAAGTCATGGGATTTGACAGGTTTGGTGGATCTGCTCCCTGGGTTATCCCTTGACCACCCTAGATGTATAAAACATCTTATTGGGGTCTAAAACCTGAGTGACAAGGGTGATTTCAAGGAGGCCATCAAGAGAGGAAGAGAGGGGCTACTGTAGCTCCGGGAAGAAGGTGTTGCAGAAGAAGAAGAATAAGAGAAGGGAAGATCTTCATCAGCTGAACAAGTTTCTCACTACAGGGAAGATCAGGTTTGTAGTAGGTTCTGTTATGATCGAGTAGGAGAGTTCAGTTCTGTTTGAATCCCAGTTATTCTCTTGTAGTTCTAACTCAAGTCTTGACAAGATATTTTGAGTAAAACATCTGTACTTTCTATATTCATAGTGAAGTTTTTCCTCTGGCTTGCCCATGGTTTTTTCCCTTTCCATTGGAGGGTTTTCCACCTAAATCTTGGTGTTTCACGTGGTTGTGTTCCGATTAATTTTTCCGCTGCGTTATTCGGTCAGTCTAGATTTGTTCGTACACATAAGTCGGTGTATTCAAACCCATCAACTGGTATCAGAGCCAGGTTGTTAGATCAGTTTTGATTATTTGTGTATGAACATGGAGGCCGATAACTCATCTCGCACGATTAGTTTAAACGGAAACAACTGGATGATATGGAAACTAAGAATGGAGGATCTCTTGTATTCCAAAGATCTGTATAGTCCATTGAAAAGACATAGTGAAAAGCCCGCAACAACGTCACCCGATGACTGAAAAATGTTAGATCGGAAAACTGTCGGGTTTATTCGACAATAGCCTGATGATAGTATTTTTCATCATGTCTCCACTGAGAGTTCTGCACACTCTCTATGGAAAAAGTTGGAGGGTCTTTATGAAAGGAAAATAGCTGGAAATAAGACTTTCCAGATTAGAAAACTTATCAATTTGAAGTTTAAAGAGGGCAATGCTATTGCTGAGCATTTGAATGAAATGCAGAGTATCACTAACCAGTTATCATCTATGAAGATGTCTCTTGATAATGAGTTGCCGGCATTGTTACTTCTCAGTTCATTGTCAGAAAGCTGGGAGACACTGGTGGTCTCTCTCAGCAATTCTGCACCAAATGGAGTTGTCTCCATGAGTCAAGTAACAAGCAGTTTGTTGAGATAAGAGTTGAGAAGAAAGAATTCAGAAATTTCTCACAGTGATTCACAGGCACTCGTCTCAGAGAATAGGGAAAGGTCAAAGTCCAGAGGGAGAGGAAATTCACAGAAGAGCAGAAGTAAGTCAAGGCTAAGAAAGGACGTTACTTGCTGCAACTGTGGAGAAAAAGGGTATTTTAAGAATCAGTGCAGGCAACCGAAGAAGAACAAGAAAAAGGAAAAAGAAGTAGAGAATGTAGAGTCAAAAGAAAATGTCACAGCGATAGCACAAGGTGATGATTATCTGATTTTATCTACTTCTGATGATATTTTTTCTTACGTGTGCCAGGACCTCGAGTGGGTGATTGATACAGGTGCTTCTTACCATGCTATACCACGGAGGGAGTTCTTTGTCACCTACAAGGCTGGAAACTTTGGTGTCGTCAAGATGGGCAACCATGGGACGGCAGATATCATTGGCATGGGCGACATTCATATAAAGACAAATCTTGGTTGCAAGATGATACTTAAGGATGTTAGGCATGTGGTTGATTTGAGGCTAAATTTAATTTCAGTTGGAAAGCTAGATGATGAAGACTATGATAGCAGATTTCACAAGGGTAGATGGAAGCTTAGCAAGGGTTGTCTTGTTGTTGCTACCGGAAAGAAATGTCACACCTTATACAGGTTGCAGGTTCAAGCTTGTGGTGATCAGTTGAATACTACTGAGAAAGATTCCAGTATGGAGTTGTGGCATAGGGGACTGGGATACATGAGCGAGAAGAGATTGCATGTTCTTTCAAAGAAAGAAGTCTTACCAGACTTCAAAGGTACACATCTGAACTCATGTATTGATTGTTTAGTTGGAAAATAACATAGAGTTTCCCTTACTAGTCCTGCATTGTCTAGAAAGATGCATGTCTTGGATCATGTCTATACAGATGTATATGGTCCTTTAAAAATAAAAACTCCTGGTGGATCAGTTAATGTTCTAGGTATCAGTGGTGCACTTTATTTTGTCACCTTTATAGATGATTTTTCAAGGAAAGTTTGGGCTTATGCTTTGAAGACTAAAGATCAGGTTATTGATGTTTTCAAAGAGTTTCATGCCAGGGTTGAAAGGGAGACAGAGAGACAGCTGAAATGCATTAGGTCAGACAATGGTGGTTGGAGAGGGAGATTTCTGTAGCCCATTCAAAGAGTAGCCGAACTAGGCCCATCAGGACCAAACAAGGCCACGCTCGCCCAAGTGACAGCCCACAGGGCCCACTTAGGACAGAAAGCCCAATTAAAGATTCGCTCGAGGATACTATCTTCCTAGGCGGCCTCTAGGCTCGGAAGTCCCGAGTGTCGGTCAGGTCACAGGAAAGGTCCATGCCCGAGCCATCTCTCCGCCCAGGGGTAGAAGGCGCATGTCGACCAATCCGACCCATCTTCGTCCGAGCTAAGCCAACCGCCCGGATAGGGCTGGCCTCTCTAAGCTCGGTACGGCCGACGATTGCTTATCCATGCAGCCGTTAAGAGTCCTCTGTGAGCAGGAATTTATAAAGGTGAGGGACTCTCGCTCCCCAAGGTGGTAACGCTCTCACGATAAGGCAATAAAAGCCCACATCGAGGACGTAACCCCCACCTGAAACCCCTCGACTTACAGGACTCCAGAAGACGGCGCACTATTTAACCCAGGGATACCCTCCGGGGAAAGGTAAGGGCAATCACACGCTCAAAACTCCTGAGTAGGAACCACTTCACCCTTCTGGTGGAGAGGGATCTCGCGCAGAAGCTACTTCCTCCCTATATTGCTCCCACCATAGCTCTACTGACTTAAGCATCGGAGGGTTTTCCCCAGGGACTCATCCCTGGGCCCTATGATCCGTTTTCCTTTCTTGCAGTTCACTATCCGGTGATCCACTGCCCGCTCAGGATCAGCGTGAGATCTTGCCTCTTCATCTGGCGCCGTCTATGGGAAACGTACAAGAAGCCAGTATGGTGCGAAGGAGCTCAGGGAGGTGGTCCGCCGGCGACAGGGGAAAGGCCATTGTAGCGGCAGGGGATGGCCCCTCCCGGGCCTCACAGAACCCTCCCTCCAACGCCAGCGCCCCCGCCCACGAACCACCACCCCCTCCTGCAGCAGTAGGGGCAAGAGGCTTCCTCCACACCCAGGCGGGGAAAACCTGGGGCGCGTCGTCCGAACCCAGAGATCGATGTTCCCTTGGATCACCAAGACGCTCCTCCCAGCCCCACGGCACGATAACAGTCGGAGTTATCCCTCCGACTGCGAGATTTCGAGAGGCGTTTCGCAAAACAGGAGCGCGCCCTCCGCGCCCTGCAGAAGACCTCTTTCCCGGAGGATGAGGAGAAATCCCCATTCTTCGAATACATCTTGAAGGCAGAGGTGTCTCCCAGAACCTCCATCCTGACCTTCAAGCTCTACGACGGCCAGGGCGACCCGGCCGATCATTACGACAGCTTCGACGCTTTGATGACCTTGCATGGAGCGTCGGACGCCATCAAGTGCCGAGCCTTCGCGACCACCCTGGTTCAGGGCGCCCAAGCGTGGTTCCGGGCCCTCGCCCCCAGATCCATCTGAGACTTCATGCAATTTGGGCGAGTCTTCAAAGAGAGTTTCGCCGGAAGTGCCCCCCAAGGTCGGTAGCGGGGCTCCTGGCCCTCAAACATGTGCAAGGGGAAAGACTCCGGGCTTATATTCACCGATTCAAGTCGGAAGCCCTGAGAATCCCCCGCCTGGACGTGGCCTCAGCCATAACCGCGCTGACTGGGGGCACCCGGGACGAGAATCTCCGTCGCGAACTTGTCCTCCACACTCCCTCGACCCTTGCCGAGCTAGTGACTCTGGCATTACGCCACGCCGAGTGCGAAGAGGTGCTCAGCGCTTGCCGAGACGCAACCAGCTTGGGTCGGGAGGGGGACAAGAAGCGGGCTTCCGAGCCAAGCTCAGGTTCAGAGAAAAGGCGGAACCGCGACGGGGAACGCAAGGAACTGTCACGGAAGTACGAGCGGTACACCCCACTAGCCGCGCCGGTCTACGAGATCTACGAAGGCATCAAGGACTCGGGCCTCCTCCGCCAACCCGAGCCAATGAGATCGAAGAACCGTAATCGCAACAAGCACTGCTTGTTCCACAGCGATCACGGGCACCACACCGGCGACTGCCACTAGCTCTAGGACGAGATTGAGCGCCTCATCCGTCAGGGACATCTAGCTCGGTTCATAGCCGAGCGTAAAGAAGACCGAGGCGCCCCAGAGGAGATCGACAATACCCCCCGCGGGGTACACATCAATGTCATCTCCGGAGGAGTAGCATCAGGCGGCGACAGCATCTGAGGAAGGAAGCGTCATGCCGAGCGGGTGAGCCGGGCCATAGAGCCTCCCAAGGCCCCGCCGAGTGAGCCCCAGGTCATAGTCTTCTCCGACTGAGACCTAGAAGGGCTGAGCACCCCGCATGACGACACCCTTGTGATTTCGGCTACGATAAACCATTGTAACGTAGATAGGATTCTAGTTGACAATGGGAGTGCCCCTGATGTACTGTCTTATGATTGTTTCCTTAAGATGGGGGAGGAACCATCCAAACTCCGCCCGATCCGAACCCCTCTCTGCGGGTTCAATGGCCTGGCCACCTATCCCGAGGGAGCCCTAATCCTACCGGTTACCCTCGGCACCCCACCCAAAACCGTTACGGTCATGGTGGACTTCATAGTGATTAAAGGTATGATAGCATACAACGCCATCTTCGGCCGTGGAATCCTCAGCCGAATAAAAGCGGTGGCGTCTACCTATCACCAGAAAATGAAGTTCCCCACCAAAAATGGGTTGGGGGAAGTCCGAGGTAATCAGGCCGCGGCCAGAAGGTGCTACAATATCTCGGTAGAGGCCACAAGGCCGGACAGGAAGGACAAGGGCCCCCGGGGAGTCGAGGATAAATCCGCAACCACCGAGCCTGGTGGCGAATTGCTGGCGGTTTTCCTAAACGATGACCCGGCCCTAGGAGTAAAGATCGGAGCCGACCTACCGTCTGAGGTTCAACAGCAATATAAAAAGTTCCTTTCTGAGTACATCCGAGTTTTTGCTTGGGCTGATGATCAACTCTCTGGGATACCAGAGGAGACTGTAATGCAAAAGCTCAACCTCGACCCCGCCGTGAAGCCCGTACAGCAGTGCAGGAGGAAGCATGCACCGGAGAAACAGGCGATCATCAAGGCGCAGGTCACCAAGGGGCAAGAGATTGGCCTTTTTAGGCCGGTCCTGTACCCAACGTGGCTAGCCAACGTCGTCCTGGTACCGAAAGCTTCAGGCAAGTGGCGGATGTGCGTGGATTTCACTGACCTGAATAAGGCCACCCCTAAGGACTGTTATCCGTTGCCGAGCATCGACCAATTGGTTGACTCAACCTTGGGCAACGAGATACTCAGCTTCCTAGACGCCTATTCAGGTTACCACCAGATCAGAATGGATCCAGAAGATGTCGAGAAGACCGCCTTCATCACTGACTACGGCGTATACTGCTACACCCGGATGCCTTTCAGGTTGAAAAACGCCGAAGCCACGTACCAGAGGCTGGTCAACCACATGTTTGAAGGACAGCTAGGTCGGAACGTCGAGACCTACATCGACGATATGCTCGTCAAGACCCCCGAGGCCGAGTACCACTTCACCGACCTCGCTGAGACCTTTGACACCCTCCTAAGGTACAACATGAAGCTCAATCCTGCCAAGTGTGCCTTCGGAGTGAGATCCGGGAAGTTCCTGGGTTTCCTAGTCACTCAGCGTGGGATCGAGGCCAACCCCGACAAAGTCCAGGCCATCCTGGACATGCGCCCGTCCACCTGCATCAAGGATGTCCAACGCCTAACTGGGCGTGTCGCCACTCTCAGCCGGTTCCTGTCCCGTGCGACAGAACGATGCTTGCCCTTCTTCAAGCTGTTGAGGGGGCCCAAATTGGCATCTGCTACGTTCGCATGGGATGAGGAATGCCAGAGAGCGTTCGTCGAGCTCAAGGAGTTCTTGGCCTCACCCCCGGTGCTCTCTAAGCCCGTTCCGGGTGAAGTCTTGCTGCTCTATCTCTTGGCAACACCATCTACGGTTAGCTCGGTCCTAGTCAGAAATGACTCGGGAGTCGAGAGGCCGGTCTACTACACCATCAAGGTGCTCAACGAGGCTGAAAGGAGGTACCCCGCAACTGAGAAACTCGTGCTAGCGTTGGTTACCTCCGCCAAGCGCCTCCGGCCCTATTTCCAGGGTCACCCCATCACCGTGCTAACCGGTGAACCATTGAAGAAGATCCTAGCCCACCCCGAAGCCTCGGGACGACTCGTCAAATGGGCCATTATGCTTGGGGCCTACGATATATCCTATCGACCGCACTCAACTGTGAAAGGCCAAGCGCTCGCCGACTTCATCGCCGAAAGCACCATCTCGACTGAAGAAAGATCCCCGTCCGCGCCCGGGCCGACCTGGGAATTGTTCGTTGATGGATCCTCCAACTCGGTCGATAGTGGTGCCGGAATCCTCCTGAAGTCCCCCGAAGGAGCAGAACTGCAATACGCCTTGAAGTTCAGCTTTCAGGCATCCAACAACGCTTCCGAGTACGAGGCCCTTATCTCGGGAGCGCGCATGGCCCGACGGTTAGGGGCTGAGCGAGTCAAAATCCATACTGACTCCCAACTGGTCGCTAGCCAAGTCAACGGCGAGTACGAAGCTCGAGAGACACCAATGATCAAATACCTCCAACTGGTCAGAGACCTGGCCCAACAGTTCGAGAGATTCGAGGTAGTCCGAATAGCTCGGGAGGAAAACTCCCGAGCGGACGCCCTCTCTCGGCTGGCCTCCTCTCTCGACCCCGAAGGTACCCGATCGGTCCTCCTTGAAGAGCTAGAGCGCCCAAGCATTGACTCGGAGCTCCTTACTGTTGACTCAGCCATTCCGAGCGACTGGCGCACCCCCTACCTGTCGTGGTTCCGGGACTCTCAAGAGCCTTCCGACCCTCGAGAGGCCCGCAAGTTGAAGTACCAAGCCCGGCGCTTCGTCGTTCTAGACGACACTCTACCGGAGATCTTTCTCCGGTCCCCTCCTGAAGTGTCTCGGTCCCGACGAAGCCAACCAAGCTATCCAAGATATTCATGAAGGCCTGTGCGGAGCGCACTCAGGAGGAAGGTCACTCACCCGGATCCTGCTACGGCAGGGTTACTGGTGGCCCACTCTGCAGCGCGACTGCACGGCCTACGTGCAACAGTGCGACCGATGCCAGCGATTCGACCACTTAGTCCATCAGTCGGCTACAGAGCTCGTCACCCTGACCGAGCCATACCCCTTCGCTCGGTGGGGGATCGACATTCTTGGGCCGTTCCCTACGGCTCAGGCCCAGAAGAAGTTTATCATCGTCGCCATCGACTACTTTACCTAGTGGATCGAGGCCGAAGCCACGGCGAGGATCACCGAGACAGTCGTCTGGAGTTTCATCTGGAAGTCGATCATTTGTCGTTACGGCATCCCCCGGGTGATAGTGAGTGATAACGGTCGGTAATTTGACTCTCGTTATTTCTGAGACAGATGTGCCGACCTAGGTATTCGCAACCACTTCACTTCGGTCGCCCACCCTCAGGCCAACGGGCTAGTCGAAAATGCCAATAAGAATATCTTAAAAGGTATAAAGACTAGACTCGGCAAGGCCAAGGGCAACTGGCTCGAGGAACTGCCTAGCGTACTTTGGTCCCACAGAACGACTCCCAGAACGGCAATCGGTGAGAGTCCTTTCCAGTTGGTATATGGCACCGAGGCCGTCATTCCGTTGGAGATCGCCAATCCCTCCCTCCGAGTCATCTGCTTCTCGCCCGAGGTAAACGAGTAAAAATTACTCGAGAACCTCGACCTAGCAGATGAACTCCGAGAGATTGTCAGCATCCGAGCAACGGAGTACCATCGCCGCCTCACTCGAAACTACAACGCCAAAGTCCGAGACATGCACTTCCAACCGGGAGACTCCGTCCTTAGGAAAGTCGAAGCCTCTCGACCACTAGAGGCGGCGGGTAAGCTATCCCCTAACTGGGAAGGCCCCTACCGAGTGGTCGAGATGCTCGAGAAAGGAGCATACCGGCTATCTACAATGGAAGGGGAACCCATCCCTCGGACATGGAATACAGCCACACTACGCAAGTTCTACTTTTGAAGTTGTGCAAATAATTTGAGTGGAATAAAATTTTCTCCTTTTCATTCAAATGATTGTTGGTACATCAGAAAGGTAAAAGCCAATACATTACACAACAGAAAGCAAAAGATCCATCTTGCACCACTGCAAGAGGCCATTGCTCGGCTGACTCGGTTGATCTCCTTGCGTCCAGCCACTGACTCTGCCTCGCGTAGAAACTGGCTCGGATAAAAGGCTGTCGACCCAGTTGGCTCGGGTGGCCCATGACAAAGGTGACAGAAGGGACTGCGGAGGGGAAGGCTACCTTCCAAGTTGACAGAGGCTGGGGAAGAGGGAACGCCTATGAAGGCCTCCTCTCTTCCAACCTGCCAACTCTTTGGAACGTACAGAGAGCAAGCACCCTCCGAAGAGTGAAAGAAAGGAAGAGCAGAAGAGGGAAAAAGAGGCTGCCAGAAAGAAAAAGAAACCAGCAGAGCTGGACGAGGAGGCAGGGCAAGGCCCGGAGGGGAAGGGGCCTAGTTGGCTTCCTCTTCCCATCCGCGAGGCGAACAGGAAGGGATGGGCATCAGGGATGTCTGATGCCCCCATCCGCCCTCCATCTCGCCCCCTCTGCAAGCGTCGTCGGAACTGATTAAGGGTAAACGGCACGCCTCCGCGCGTCGACCCCTTTTCAAGTCCACCCGCCGGTCGTCGACTCCTTTTCAAGTCCGAAGCAGCAGGAACTCCCTGCCCCCTGCCATCGATAGCCCCCTCATCTGGATCTTCCTCCATGCTCCGAATGCAACGGCACAACGCAACGTGAAGAAGGGGCGAGGAAAGACTATCAGAGAAAATCCTAAGCGATGGAGAGGAAGGGACGCCCTTCAGTCTTTTTATAGGTAAAGGGAGGATACTCGCCTTAAACGACTCCCTCCTCAAAAACACGCCAAAGGAATTTCCCCCTATGAACGGTCACCTCAAACTTCTCGTCTTCCGCCTCAGCGGGACACACGAAGCGGCCAAGCATTCAAAGCGCAATTAAACAGAAAGACACCCTGGCAGAGGCTCGCCCAACCAGCATGCGAAAATCACGTAGGGCGTATCGGCACTTTCCAACTACTGCAGATACACTGGTCAAATCACGGCAAGTACAGCAAGAAGCAAGTAAGATTTTATTTGTTACCTTATAAAGAGGAAGTCCTTTTTTGGAAAAGAAAAAGAAGCAAACAAAAGAAGGAGGCAAAACAGGACGATACATCAGGCCTAGGGCCCACTTTGAAGCTCGGAAGTGGAAGGTGCAGGTGTTTCACCCCCGGCACCCTCGGTGACGGCCGGCCCTGGCACTGACCCCGCCTGCGCGGGAACTGCCTCGGTCGCGAGCCCTCCCGAGGCAGCCGGAGTTGGCGACCCCTCAGGAGAAGAGCCCTCTGGATCTTCCCCGCCCGATGCAGAGGAGCTGGAAGACGACATGTCCGAGTCATAGCATTGGCCAGAGGGGAAGTCGATCCCAGAATCTTGTTCCCCGGCATAAGCTACTGCCCGGCGGTAACCCTGCTTAAACCCCTTGCGGATGCCTCGGCGAAGTGCTAACTCATAGTAGGGAGAGGCAGCTTCCTGCAGGTCGGCCCGGTAGGCATCTGAGCCCTTGTATTGCTCGATCGCCTCCACCCCGGCCAGTCCCATCCTGTCGGCAAGCTCGGCCTTCTCCCGCTCCGCCTCGGCCGCCCGCTCCTCGACCTCCACCGATCATTTCTCTGCCTCGGCCGACTTCTGTTTGGCCTCGGCTGCCCACTCCTCGGCCTTGACCAATCGCCTCTCCGCCTTAGCTCGGTCGGCCTTGGCCTCCAAATGAAGGCGCTCCGCTGCCTCCGCCCGGTCCACCAACTCGGCGTGCTCGGCCTCCCAATGGCCATCCAGTTCGAGACGAAGAAGGCGCTCCTCTTCAAGGAGTTTACTTTTCCTCTCGAGTGATTCCCGGGCCTTGGTTAGTTGCTCAGTCAGCACTCTGACCTCCAGCCGACTCGACCGCGACAACTCCCTGATCGTGAAGAACTCCCGTCGGAGCCCCTCATGCGCCTCATTGAGTCGAGCTAGTTTCCTCTCACACCCTCCGAGGGTCCAAGCAATATTCGACCGCTCTGACTCCGACTGGGCATAAGTCTCCGCCATTGTGGCCCCCATCTGGGCCATGACCAGGCCGCCCTCCATAATGATGTCGAGGACCCCGGGTGGAGAATGACGCTTGTCTCCCCCTTTCATCCTCGCGGACACCTCGCGGCAAAGCTAGTATAAAGTGCTCGAGATGCCGAGCCTTTCCAGAGCCACTGGCATGGAAACCCTTTCCGCACCTGGCGCCTCCCCAGAAGGCCAAAGTCGAGCTGCGGGATCGGCCGCCTCGCGCACTACGGTCGGTTGGGGTTGCGACGCCTCCGTAGGTGAACCCCCGACCTCGACCGACACTACAAGCCTGGCCGCTCCGTGCGCCACGGTCGTTTGGGGCTGCGACGCCTCTGCCGGCGAACCCCCAACCTCAACCGTCGCGGCCCGCACATCGCCCACCTCGACCGGCGCCCCTGCCTCAGCCGCGGTTGTTTCAACTTCGGCCCCCTCTGTTCCCAACGAGGGGAGAGCCAACCCGTCACCGTCACCCCCCGGGGTGCCCCTGGTCTCCTCGGCCTCCTCTCGCTCAGCAGATGGGAGAGCTGGCTTGATAGGGTCGGCCCTATCTTGCCCCAGAGAGGGGAGCGCCGCCGAGCCAGAATTGCCCCCAGCGGCGGGGACGGCCCCGGCCTTCCTGGCCCATTTCCTGGCCTCCCGCAACCTCCCCTCCATGGGATCCTTGTGCTTCGCCCCGCACGGCCGAGAAGTCCCCTCAGAGGCCGCCCCTTTGCCCTTGTCCCGGGCTTGGGAGCGACCCACAGGGGCACCCGGTTCATCAGCCGCCGAGTCATCGTCAAGGTCAATGATCTGAGCGGCCTCCTCCAGAGGCTCCCGCCTGGTGTCTGCACAAAGAAGAAGGCGTGATCAGGAAAAGGAAAGATGACTCCCACCTCCGAAGGAAGATCTAAGTGGTGGCACCTGAGCCCGACGGATGCAGCCGCGTAAGAAGACACCGCTCTATGTTCTCCGGAGTCACCAATTCCTCGATGGACTGGTGATTCCTCAGCAGGATGGCAGCACACTCCTCCACATGAGGGGGAACTCGTCCCGTCTAGGAGGGATATTCGGGTGGAAATTGGCCATTACCTGACACCTCCAAGTTTCCTCCACCGAGTTTATCCCCACCCAGAAAAATTGGGTCTTCCACCCTTTATGCGAAGAATACTTCGCCGCCAACGAAATACAGCTCCTATTCCTCCTCGCCTGGATGAAGTAAAAACCCTTCCCAGCCGACGGGTGCGCCTTCAACTCGAAGAAATAGTTGAAGAGGTCCAAGGAAGGAGGAACCCCGCACTGACGACAGAGGATTCGAAAGCGGAGAGGAGAAGGTACGAGTTGGCTACCAACTGAATGGGTGCCAATTGGAAAAAGTTGAGAAGCGTGAGGACGAAGGGCTCGAAGGGGAGGCGAAACCCGCTCTTTCACGCCAGAAGAAAGATGCAGATGTGGCCCGTGCGAGAATCCAGGCTCGTCTTAGACGGGGCAGCAGCAGCAAAGCTATACTTGTGAGGCAGGCAAAATTGATGCTCCAGCCTCTTCACCT
The DNA here is from genome assembly GCA_022559845.1 of Amorphophallus konjac. Taxonomy (NCBI): domain Eukaryota; kingdom Viridiplantae; phylum Streptophyta; class Magnoliopsida; order Alismatales; family Araceae; genus Amorphophallus; species Amorphophallus konjac. The sequence goes on from CM040129.1 coordinate 140,486,491, forward strand.
CGGTTTCCCCCAACTCGCTGCAGTTCTGGACCGGCGCTCTCACCACCGGTTCGTCACCCCATCCCTCGGCACCCGAACGCTGGCCCGCCATAGATTCCGAGGAAGAACTTGAAGAAGAATTCTCTCGAGACCTCGAAGATTCCGGGGGAGGAGGAAGCTGCCGGACCGCCTCCGCAATTATCTTCGCCAACTCCTCAAATGCCGCCGCCAGTTTCTGCTCCTCCCCTGTGTCCTCACGGCGCATCGAAGAGCCCCAAAAGTAAAGAAGCGAAGGAAAGCCAAAACCCTAACAACGAAAAGAGTCTGGGATGACAACCAGCGCCCAACGCCTATAAACCCACGCGGGAGGCAGCGCGTCATTCCGACCTCCGAGAAAAGGGGGCCCCTTCATTTCAAATCCGTCAGGATTGCAATTATTATGGGCCCAGGTGACCACGACATGTGGCTTCATAACACCGCCAGATCTCCACCCACCTGAGCCACGCTAGTCCAAAACCCTAAAAGGCTACTCATCCGAGCCTCCTTTGGCTCGGGAGTAGGAGGGGGACAAGTGGAGAGGGGGATTTCTGTAGCCCATTCAAAGAGCAACCGAACTAGACCCATCAGGACCAAACAAGGCCACGCTCGCCCAAGTGACAGCCCTTAGGGCCCACTTAGGACAGAAAGCCCAATAAAAGATTCGCTCGAGGGTACTACCTTCCTAGGCGGCCTCTAGGCTCAGAAGGCCCGAGCGTCGGTCAGGTCACAGGAAAGGTCCATGCCCGAGCCATCTCTCCGCCCAGGGGTAGAAGACGCATGTCGACCAATCCGACCCATCTTCGTCCGAGCTAAGCCTACCGCCCGGATAGGGCTGGTCTCTCTGAGCTCGGTACGGCCGACGATTGCTTATCCATGCAGCCGTTAAGAGTCCTCTGTGGGCAGGAATTTATAAAGGTGAGGGACTCCCACTCCCCAAGGTGGTAACGCTCCCACGATAAGGTAATAAAAGCCCACGTCGAGGACGTAACCCCCACCTGAAACCCCTCGACTTACAGGACTCCAGAAGACGGCGCACTATTTAACCCAGGGATACCCTCCGGCGAAAGGTAAGGGCAATCACACGCTCAAAACTCCTGAGCAGGAACCACTTCACCCTTCTGGTGGAGAGGGATCTCGCGCAGAAGCTACTTCCTCCCTATATTGCTCCCACCATAGCTCTACTGACTTAAGCATCGGAGGGTTTTTCCCAGGCCTATGATCCGTTTCCCTTTCTTGCAGTTCACTATCCGGTGATCCACTGCCCGCTCAGGACCAGCGCGAGATCTTGCCTCTTCAGTGGTGAGTATACAGGCTCGTTTAATGCTTATTGCAGGTCACAGGACATTCAGCATGAGATGACAGTTCCTGGTACACCTCATCACAATGCAATTGCAGAGAGGATGAATAGCACCATCATGGAAAAGATCAGATGTATGCTTTCACAAGCCAAGCTACCCAAAAGATTTTGGGATGAGGCATTGAGGACTGCAGTTGATGTTATCAACTTGTCACCATGTACAGCTCTAGATGGTGATGTCGCTGAACACGTGTGGTAAGGAAAAGATGTCTTCTACAAACATTTGAGAGTGTTTGGTTGTCGTGCATTTACACATGTCCCAGACATTGAAAGGCCCAAGTTGGATGGTAAGACAAAAGAATGTATTTTTCTTGGGTACTCACGTGATGAATTTGGTTACAGGCTTTGGGATCCAGTAAAGCATAAAGTATTCAGAAGTAGAGATGTGATCTTCTTTAAAGATCAAACCTTTGAAGATTTCAAGAATAATGTACCAGCCAAGACTTCTGAAGAAGGCTTAGCAGATTGTGATCCAATTTTCCCTCCAGTATGTCAAGGTGATGGGGGAGATCAGTAGGAAGATGATACAGAGATAGATGCTGACTTACCTGCAGAACATGTACAGCAAGAAGCAGATGAGGAGCAACCTCCTATAGAATCTCAGCTGAGAAGATCTTCCAGAGAACATCAGCCTTCCAAAAGGTATCCTACATATGAGTATGTAATGCTTACTGATGCAGGTGAACCAGAGTGTTACCAAGAAGCAATGCAAAGTGAGCAAAAGAATGAGTGGTTAGAAGCTATGCAGGAAGAGATGGATGCTCTACAGAAGAACCACCCCTATGACTTGGTGCAATTACCAAAGGGGAGAAAGGCATTGAAGAACAAATGGGTTTTCAAATTGAAGACTCAGGAGCAATGTTCTCAACCGAAATACAAAGCCAGATTGATTGTAAAAGGCTTTGGTCAAAAGTAAGGTATTGACTTTGAAGAAATTTTCTCTCCTGTTGTAAAAATGTCTTCTATTTGTGTTGCTCTAGGTTTTGCTGCTAGTCTGGACTTGGAGGATGAGCAGCTGGATGTGAAGACAGCTTTCCTCCATGGTGACTTAGAAGAGGAAATGTATATGGAGCAACCAGAAGGATTCAAAGTCATAGGTAAAGAGAATCTTGTCTACAGATTGAGAAAGAGCTTGTATGGACTGAAGCAAGCTCCAAGGCAATGGTACAAGAAGTTTGATTCATTTATGGCTGAAAATGAATACAAAAGAACGGTTTCAGATCATTATGTATACATCAAATAGTTTGGTGAGAACTTCATTATTCTCTTATTATATGTTGATGACATGCTTATCCTTGGGAAAGATATGTCTATGATTGACATGCTAAAGAAGGAACTTAGCAAGTCTTTTGCAACGAAGGACATGGGGCCAACAAAGCAAATACTGAGCATGCAAATTTCTCGTGATAGAAAAGCCAAGAAAATATGGTTGTCATAGGAGAAATACAGGTTTAGTATTAGCAATGCAAAGCCAGTTGGTTCTCTTTTTACAGGTCATTTTAAGTTGTGCTCAGAGCAGAGTCCAACAAATGAAGATGAGAAGGAGAAAATGCAGAAAGTCCCTTATGCTTCAACAGTCGGAAGTCTGATGTATGCGATGGTATGTGCGAGGCCGGACATAGCATATGCAGTGGGTGTTGCTAGTAGATTTCTTACAAATCCAGGAAAAGAGCATTGGGCAGCAGTGAAGTGGATACTTAGATATCTCAAGGGTAGCTCCAAAATTTGTTTAAGTTTTGGGGGTGGATCACCTATTCTCACAGGTTACACAGATACAGATATGGCAAGAGATATTGATACAAGGAAGTCCACATCAGGTTTTATTCTTACTTTTACAGGGGGAGCTGTGTCATGGCAATCCAAGTTACAAAGGTGTATTGCTCTCTCCACCACAGTGGCGGAATATATTGCTACTACAGAGGTTTGCAAAGAGATGTTGTGGATGAAAGAATTCTTACATAAATCGGGGCTGAAATAAGAAAGCGATGTGGTGTACTGTGACAGCCAAACCGCCATCCACCTGTGTAAGAACCCAACTCTTCATTCCAAGTCAAAGCACATAGACGTCAGATACCACTGGATTAGAAATGTGTTTGAAGAGAAGCAACTGAAACTTCAGAAAGTTCACACAGATGACAATGGGGCAGAAATGTTGACTAAGACTTTGTCAAAAGAAAGGCAAGAGGTTTGCCGACGCCTGGTCGGCATGACTACACATTGAGAAGTCACGGGGCAGCCTCTCTTATGGGCTGAAGGGGGAGGTTGTTGGGCATTTGTTCAGCCCACCGGTCGACCGGAACCGGTCAACTGCTGGATCTTTTCCGGTCAACCGATTTTTTCAAGGAGTAAAGATCAGGATGTCTGAGAATTTCCGGTCGACCGCCCCTATGGGTCCGGTCGACCGGCAGCCCCGAGGCAGCCATGTTTGACCTTTTGTTCCATGTCCGAAAATAAATCTTTTACTTGGTTTATTTAATCCCAAAAGTCATGGGATTTGACAGCTTTGGTGGATTTGGTCCCTGGGTTGTCCCTTGACCACCCTAGATGTATAAAACATCTTATTGGGGTCTAAAACCTGAGTGCCAATGGTGATTTCAAGGAGGCCATCAAGAGAGGAAGAGAGGGGTTACTGTAGCTCCGGGAAGAAGGTGTTGCAGAAGAAGAAGAAGAAGAAGAAGAGAAGGGAAGATCTTCATTAGCTGAACATGTTTCTCACTACAGGGAAGATCAGGTTTACAGTAGGTTCTGCTGTGATCGAGTAGGAGAGTTCAGTTCTGTTTGAATCCCAGTTATTCTCTTGTAGTTCTAACTCAAGTCTTGGCAAGAGATTTTGAGTAAAACATCTGTACTTTCTATATTCATAGTGATTTTTTTCCTCTGACTTGTTCGTGATTTTTCCCCTTTACATTGGAGGGATTTTCCACGTTAATCCGGGTGTTTCATGTGGTTGTGTTCCGATTGATTTTTCTGCTGCATTATTCGGTCAGTCTAGATTTGTTCGTACACATAAGTCGGTGTATTCAAACCCATCAACGGACTGCGTCCAATCTTCTTCCATAAAATTCTGACTTGTAATAAAGAAAGTCGATCCCTCCCTCCCCCTCACAAAAAAAAGAGAGGTGGTTCTTAAGAAAGGAATTAGTAGGCTAGCCAGTGTATATGCATGACTTGGAATCCTTTGATTGCTACCACTCCTCCAATGTGTACAAATTACAACATGAGATCCTAACTATGTTTTCGTCTATGTTTAGCCAAATACTCCATTTCCATCATAGCTAGATCCCTTGTCCCCATATTCATGCATATTAGCTGCCAATGCTTTATATATATATATATATATATCTCTGCAAACCTAATTGGTTAAAAGGTTGCCCCCAATCTCATCAAATTAAGGGATGACATTCAGTGGTAGGGCTGAGCTAGCTAGGAAATTGATTTAAAGGGTTTTTTCATGATGTTTCTTTTTGAAAGAAGAGGGAAGTAATTTCATTCAACCCATAGACAAGTAGTACAAGCATGTAAACAGGCCACAGCTCAAATGTCTCCATGATGTTGTAGCATATAGGCGTCCAGTTTAAATGTCTGCACGTCAATAAATCAGAAGTTAAAAGCTGATGTTCCGTTCAAATTTAATGTCTCGGTGACGTTGCAGAACCCACTTTAGCCAGACATTTGGATCGAGTTTCCATGCTCAAGAAGAATGAACTGGACTCGGGCATCCCCACCTGGTTTGGCTAAGGTCAATTAGCTCAGCTATATATATATATATATATATATATATATATATATATATATATATAAGATGAGAGAGAGAGAGAGAGAAAAGAAATTCATGAGTTCGTGGAAAGCTAATACCGATCTATCACTGGAAAACAAAACAACATTGTAAACATCTACACCTGGTGCATGCAGTTCCAACGCATGTCATGACAACGCCACTTTACCAAGAACTGCAAACCAAATATTGGCTTGGTCAATCACATTCTCAGTTACCATTTTGCTGAGGCTGCAATCGGCCGGAGTGAGAAGAAACTTCACGTTTGTAAAATGCTTGGAAGTCCTAAATGCATGAAAAAAGTGAAATATAGCTAGGACCGGGAATCACATATTTGACAAACAAAAAAGGACGTCAGGACTGGTGACGTTTGCGTCCTAACTTCAGTCTCAACTAGAATCCTATGTGCGTATCCTTGTAGAGCGAAATATATACTGTAGGGTCACTTTCCTTAATTTCCACTTTGGTAGTTTATGATAAGTTAACCCGGGTGGGTGGGGTCCGGGGTGAGTTATTCTTGGGTTTTCATATTTTCACTTTGATACCTATCTTACTCGAGGTCAGGTAGAGTATTCCTACGAGAGAGGTGAAATGAGTAAACTCCGGATTAAAGAACTTAATCTTATCCGATCCTGAGTGATGTATCTGAGTCTCAAACTTAAATAACTCGTCCACCCATAAATTATTTCATTATCAAAGTAAAAGAATTCATGAGATGCCAGGTTGACATTACTTTCTATCGGTGATTGAACTCAAAAGTACGTGGTTCATCCAAACTAATCCATAACCGTAGACACATTTTACGCTGGTCGTGTTATATCACTGTGTATCGGTCATGTCGAATCGTCTGTACGCAAAGAATTTGATACCGGTGGCAGCAGCAACTGACGGGTGACAGGGAGATATGAGGAGAGGGGATGTTAAATATACCTCTCCCTCGTATGTCTTCCTTGGACTGGGGGGGGGGGGGGGGCGAAAGAAATGATCCAACATGATCCCATTAATTACTAAAATATGGAATTTTTCACCTTAAAATCTTCTCACAAAAATAATTTATATCTTAATGGGGAGTCGTTGCCTCCCTCCTCATCAACTATAATTAGTACATATTTGGGACCGTACAATATTACATAAAATGGTTCTACCCCTCGTATAATATTTCATGCGCGAAATGTGGAACAGTGCTAGCTCTTCCATTCAATGGGATTTGAACGGGAAATGTAGCTACCACCTGGATTGGGCAGCGGTATCGATCTATCAAATCTACCGTGTTTGCAAATTAAAAGGAAACAGAGGATGGAACACATGAGGTGGCCAAACTGGCGTGTTGAAATTGTCCACTTTCAATTAGTACTATGGGTGAGAGAGAGAGAGAGAGAGAACAAAAATCGTGGACAGCACCCGCACATGTCATCCTCCTCAGTACCTGTTGCCCCGACGAGATGCCCCTCCTCCACGTCATGCCTGGGTGGGTGGCAATCACATGTTCCCATGGTGGAGCCGAGCCCATCGTCCTCGTCCGGCGTCCCAATAAACGCGGGCAGGATCCTCGAATACGCAACTCCCCCGGCACCCCCCACCACGGTTCCGGCCCCTCCACGCTGCACGCGGTCCATAATAATCCGCATGTGCGTGGTGGGGGAGGGGGGAGCCCACTTTTTAAATCTTGTTCCCGATCGTCCTCGTCATGTCGCCGTGGCTTCGGGTTTGTTGGTCTAATAGAATTCCAGGTTCGCGTGACCGAGCTGGCTGCCGCCTCGCCCACCACCCACTTTCTTCACTTCCTCCCCCCCACCCCCCCTCTCTTATTACTGAACGAAAGGGACACTCACTCTTCGAGTCTTGACGATGATAATGATGATGATGACGACGACTAGCAAAGGAGGGGCCTTTTGCCGACAAGCCTGTGGCTCTGGCTGCTCTCACCACCCCCATCGATCGATCTCTCTTCTAACACCAAGCAGTATTTTTCACTCCCTGCATGCATGTGCCACCAATTGATTGTCAATTTCTCAATGCAATTTCATAGACTTCATCTAGACTTGTGTGCAAACAATGTAATGCAATTTCCCAAACTTCATCGGATGTACGAAGCAACCTTACTCCCTATGTATGTATGTTGGTTGCTTCACGACAAAAAAAGTCTTACTATCACAGTGAAATATAACTAACTGGCCGGTGAGACTCGGTCCTGACGTGAGCGCTTCCGAAGTAATTGTTGTGGGTGCGAAGTCCGAAAGGTGCGGTTTCCGGTGTCGTACTATGCCCACGATCTCATCGTGATCGGCTGTCTACGTGGCAGAATGAGGATTAATGGGGGCGTAACTCTCGAGACACGATCGTCATCTCAGCTGCTCGATCGCCGTGCGTGGCATACGTCTCCAGACAAGACACGTTAAAAAGATGCCTAATGTTCGAGAGGTCAAAAATATTTATAAATAAATTTGATTATCCGTATCATCCGATTCGTGATCACTCAGATAATATCTAAATAAATAGATACGATTTATTCGAGTTTAGATATATTTAAAATACTCATTATATATTTAGATAGGATATAAATTTTGTGCATCCAAATTCATATCCGATCTTAACACGTTCTTAATAATTCATTGTACATGTTAAAATTATGATTTTGGCATAAACTCAACTCGTTGCCCTCCTTATTGGGTCTATGAGCTTCACCTTCTTACTAAAATTATAAGGAAATTTTTATAAAACATAAATTTTATTTTGGTAGGAAAATTATTGACCGGACATCTCTTTTTTTACTTCCCATAAATATCATATTCTATTTGACGTGGACGTGGACTCATGATTTATAGACGGATACAGGTGATGCGCTCGACACCCGTCGTTTAAAAATGCGGTACTACATACAATTTCAAAATTTATAAAATTGCACTCACTCACTTAAATAGATTTAAAAATATGAGTAAAGTGGTAAATACGGGTCGATCCCATAGGGAAGAAAGATTTCATTTTAAATAAGTTAGAAAAATCTTATGTTTTGAAGAGCGAATCTTTGAGTGAGTTAAAACTAATGAAAAATAAATAAATTACATGAAAATAAACTAAAGAATATGAGAGGGGTAAAAAGAGAAATTGGAAGAGATAGAAAGAGAAAGATATCAAAATTTACAAAGATGACTTTTATTTCTATGAAAGTTAAAGAGTATAATTTATGAAAAATAAAAACTACAACTTTGAAATAAAAAGAGAAAATGGAAGAAAATTGTAGCCAAGAGATGGACGAAGAATACTGTCGTCTCCTCGTCGAGCCTTTGAGTGGATCACCCCGCCTTGGAAGTCGACGCCGTGAGAGGACCGAGAGATGTATAACCGCCTTGGGGTGTGTGAAGAAATAGGGAAGAGGGAGATAGATAGAAGAAGTAGGAAAAGATCAAGTTGAAAACATAATAAAATTATATTTAAAATAAGGGGTTAGAAGAAGGCGAATAACTTAAAATCTAGAGAGAATTATAAGAAGGGGAAGAAGAGAACGTTGTAGAGAGCGAAGAGAGGAAGAAAGTTGATGAAGAACTCAGAGACAGAAAACGTGAGGAAGAAGGTGATAAACGTGAAAAATCGGCATCTATCTGCGCGGATGAACAGTAAAATCAGAAAAGATAGAACCTTTGAAAATTGACTATAACTTAAAAACGAGGAAGATTTAGAGGAAGTGGTAGAAGAAGCAAATCTAGATCTACAAGAGAGGAAGAACTTTCATGAAGAATTTAGAGAGAAAAGAAAATCAGAAGAGCTTCAAAATGGAGGAATAACAGAGACAAGCATCTTAGATGAATAGTAATATGCCAGGACAACAAGTGAAAAATTGTGCAATAACTTTAAAACAGACAGGAATTAGAGGAAGAGATAGAAGAAGAAAATGTAGAACACTTAAAGATGAATAAGTTTTGTGAAGATAAGAAAATAAAATGACGAATAGAACAACAAGTAATGAGGCTAATAAAGGGTTAAACTCTCAAAAATATACATTACAACAATAGAAACGCACAAAGTTGGAATCAAAAACTCTCAAACAAAACTCTCAAACTCTCTCTACGTAGCTCTACAAAGGCCAAAAAGAACTCCTCCCTCTTCACAATAGAACCCCATTTTATAGGGCCAAAAATCACCCTCATTTCCATGTGAACACTCCTTACCATTTTTGTTGAAACTCAAGTCTCTTTCTTTTTATTTCCTCTCTCTTTCTTCCTTTTTCCTCTTTTTCCTCCTTTGCGTCGACGCCGCCCGCGTCTGTCGGCCGCAAACGTCAACCGTGCACTCGCATGCGCCGAAGGCCGCCAGCATTCTCCCGCCATCCAGCTGTCGTGGATAGCTCTGCCTGCTAGCGCCCGTGCCACGTCGCTGCCGACCTGCTGCGTTTGCTGACCGCCAGCGTGAAACCTCCCTCGTCGACCGTGCCACATGAAGCAACCTCTCGCCTGCCATGCAGAGCCCGCCAGCACATGCGAAGAAGCCACATTCGCCGCCTGCAGTTGACCCTCGCAAAGCCTACCCGTTAAAAACGTGGCCATTCATGCAACGACGTGAAGAGTTATTCACAAGCCGCCATGCACGTTGAACGCTTAGCATGTGTAAACAATATATATATATATATATATATATATATATATATATATATATATATATATATATATATATATATATATATATATATATGAATATATAATGCATTTTGCATAACCATTTGTTTCTCTCTTTTTTTCTTCTTTTTTTCTTTTTATTATTATTTATTTATTATTATTTATTATTTATTTATTTTAACAAGCCCAAGAGTTTTTGGCCCATTTGTACTTCTTTTTTTTTTAACGACTTTGGCCCATTATTGTGCAAACCTGTGGAGTTCTTACCGTCGTCTATTTTGTCCCTCCAAAATGAGTAAATTTATTCACTAAAATCACTTAATTTCATCAAACTGAATATTTTGATCTAGATTGGTTTTAATTATGATAAGTGCATATTTATTAATATTCATAAAAAGTGTGTATAACATAAAGTAACTCTAAAAAATGCACACTTATCACCCCCCCCCAATTTAATCATTGCTAGTCCCTTAGCAATGCAAACGATTAAAATTTAGGACTAACAAGAGTTTGCAAAGTTCATACTTTCATATCCAACTTTTTCTTCACAGAAATAACCAAAGATTAGGAATCTGAAAACGTTAACACATACTAGCCTTAGATTTGGAAATTAAGATACATGATCAAGAATTCAACTCAAAATTCAATAGCACTAGTGCACGTGTAAATACTAAAGTCACAGCGTGGACAATTGCATCCCCCATTTGATATTCCAAATAAGTGACTTTCAACCCTGCACCTCTTAGTCAGAGCATTAAGTGTACAAACTTTTTGTCTGCCTTATTACTTCGTCCCTTAGGGATTTTTTTATTTTTCTACATACATGATACTGCAATACCCTTCACTGTTTAACACGAACCTCGAAGCAGGCCCGATTTCACAGATCAAGGTTCCATTTTCCTTTTGAAGCGAACCTCAACAAGTCTTAGGTGAAGTAGGCCCGGTTACTCAGATTCGGAGCATTTTTCATGGTGTGTTTTATTTTTTTTCAATTGTGTTTTTGCACTAATTTTGATGGATAACTTGGCAAAAACTTTATAAAAGATCTCTTTTTTAAGAAGTGCATAATATCATGTAACATACTCAAAATAGTAGAAGGCTTGTCCTGCATGTTTCATTAGCGTGCAACGTGATTTTCATTTTTCCAAAGTGCACATGAACTTTTAAAGAGATTCTTAGATCAATTTTCCATGGCTAGATTAAATAAAATTTTCATCATCCTTCTCCCTAGTCTTTTCTATTCTAGAATCATTTTCAATTCAAGCATGAAGCATGAAACTTAAAATGGAGATTTCCATGGCTAGATTATCAGGTAACAATGCAGGACATCAAGCAAGAACTCATTGTATTCTCATGAATTGAAACAAATATTTTTTTTCTCCCTCCCCCAACTTGAATGACATTGTCCTCAATGGCATAAGCAATAGAAATATCATAGAACAATAAACATAGAATATGGTTGGGATGGAAGGATACAACCTGATGGTCGGGACAAAGTGACGACGGCTCCTTCTCTTCTTGGCCTGAGAAAATAAACACACTAAAACAAAACATCAAATCACAAAAACCTTGGGTTACCTTACAGAAGCGTTAAGTTTATCGTCTTCAGTCAGATACATGAGAGCTCAAAGATGTTATGCCTAATCACTCAAAACAATGGATTCTTTGGACAACTGCTCACTTTCCAAGTAGGGCTTCAAACGTTGACCATTAACAGTAAAAATGTGACCAATACTTGGGTTCAAATTTTGACAACGCCATAGTCAAAAATCTTAACAACCACAAATGGTCCATCCCATCGGAATTTTAACTTACCGGGAAACAAGCGTAGCCGTGAGTTAAAAAGTCAAACCTTTGGATTTTCATGAAAATTTTTCCTGTGAATATGATGATCATGGAAAGCTTTGGTTTTAGCTTTATAAATCCTAGAATTTTCATAAACTTCATTTCTTAGTTCCTCCAGTTCATTGAGTTGTAGGGCTCTTTGGGCTCCAGCTTGAGTTAAGTCGAAGTTGACTTGCTTAATGGCCCAATAGGCTCTATGTTCAAGCTCTACGGGCAAGTGACAGGCTTTTCTAAAAATGAGGCGATATTGAGACATGCCAATGGGAGTCTTAAAGGCAGTTCTATAGGCCTAGAGTGCATCATCTAGTCTCTCGGACCAATCTTTCCTATCAGGTCAAACTGTCTTATGCAAGATGTTCTTTATCTCCCTATTGGAAACATCGACCTGGCCACTGGTTTGGGGATGATAGGGGGTAGCGAGCTTATGAGTGATGTCATATTTGTGAAGTAAAGATCGGAATTGAAAGTTCATGAAATGGGACCCCCCATCACTAATCATAGCCCTAGGACACCCAAATCTAGAAAAGATGTTCTTTTTGACAAATTTCACCACAACTTTGTGATCATTGGTCCGAGTGGCTATTGCTTTTATCCATTTAGACACATAATCTACCGCCACAAAAATGTATTAGTTTCCAAATGATGGCGAAAATGGTCCCATGAAATCAATACCCCAAACATAAAAAATTTCTACTTCCAGAATGGCGTTTAGAGGCATCATATCCCTTTTTGAATTACTGTCCACAGCTTGGCACCTTAAATAAGGTTTGAAAAATTCATAAGCATCTTTGAATAAGGTGGGCCAATAGAATCCACTCTGCAAAACTTTCACCGTTGTTTTCTTTCCTAAAAAATGTCCCCCACAAGCGAGATTATGACAGAAGTTCAAAGCGGATTGTTGCTCCTCCTCGGGGACACATCTTCTTATTATTTGATCGTGACCCATGTGAAACAGCTCGGGATCCTCCCAAAAGTAGTGCTTAACCTTTGAAAAGAATCGATCCTTCTCCTACCTAGACCACCGTCCTGGAATCTGTTATATCGCCAGGTAATTGACTATGTGAGCATACCAAGGGGTTGAGGTGTGAGAGATGGAAAGAATTTGCTCATCAGGGAAGGAATCAGACATAGGAGCACTTTCAGGAATCACAATCCTAGACAAGTGATCAGCTACAACATTCTCTAACCCCTTTTTGTCCTTGATCTCAAGATCAAATTCTTGTAGCAAGAGAATCCATCTAGTCAAATGGGGTTTAGAATCCTTCTTGGTGAGCAGGTATTTCAAGGCAGCGTGATCTGAATAAACAATGACTTTGACCCCCAAAAGATATGAACAAATTTTTCTAGAGCAAACATAATAGCCAGAAGTTCTTTCTCTTTGGTGGTATAATTCATTTGAACATCGGCGAGAGTGCGACTCGCATAATAAATTACCACATGTTTCTTATCAATTCTCTGGCCTAAGATAGCTCCTATGACATAGTCAGAGACATCGCACATGATTTCAAATGAGAGCGACCAATCAGGAGACTGCAGGATTGGCGCTTGAGTGAGGGCCGCTTTAAGAGAGTGGAAAGCCTCAAGACAAGACTCATCTAGCTGGAATGGAGTGTCCTTAGTTAGCAGCTTAGTGAGCGGACGAGTGATGGTAGAGAAGTTCTGAATGAATCTTCTATAAAAACCCGCATGGCCAAGAAAAGAGCGGATTTGCTTGACAGACGAATGGGGAGGAAGATTAGAAATCAGATCAACCTTAGCCTTATCTACCTCTATTTCCCTCTCAGAAATAACATGGCCTAACACAATACCTTCTCTTACCATAAAATGACTTTTCTCCTAGCTAACCACCAGATTAGATTCAATGCATCGTGCCAGCACCTTATGCAAATTCATCAAGCAGCAATCAAACGAGTCACCGAAAACTAAGAAGTCATCCATGAAAATCTTCAAAATTTCTCTCACCATTTCAGAAAAGATTGCCACCATACACCGCTGAAAGGTGGCAGGGGCATTGCAAAGCCCAAATGACATTCTTCTAAATGTAAACGTGCCATATGGACACATGAATGTAGTCTTTTCCTGATCCTCCGGGTACACAACAACATGATTGTACTCGGAGTATCCATCCAAAAAGTAAAAGTATCTTTGCCCAGTCAACTTCTCCAAAATTTGATCCAAAAACGGGAGAGGGAAATGATCTTTCTTTGTCATTGAGTTCAATTTTCTGTAATCAATACAGACTCTCCACCCCGTTTGTAGTCTCATTGGCACCTCTTCACCTTTCTCATTTTGAGTCACGATCAGCCCTGATTTCCTTGGAACTACTTGCATGGGGCTGACCCACTTGCTATCAGAAATAGGATATATAATCCCGACATCCAACCATTTTACCACCTCCTGCTTAACCACCTCTTTCATGTTAGGATTCAACCGGCGCTGCATCTCCCTGCCCGGCTTGGCATTATCCTCTAAATAGATATGATGCATACAAACATTTGGGCCAATACCCTTGAGATCTGCCACCGACCAACCTATTTCTCCCCTATGCTCCTTAAGAATAGTTAAGAGTTGGGCTTCCTGAGCCGAAGTGAGGTTGGAGGCAATGATGATAGGTAGAGTGTGGTTAGGTCCCAAATATGCATATTTAAGGGAGTCCGGGAGAGGCTTGAGTTCCAGAGCGAGAGGATGTTCCAGATATGGCAAGATTGGTCTAGATTGAAGTATAGGAAGTGGTTCTACCCTAGACCAAGGTGCAGAAGAGAGAGAAGAATCTTGAAGCATGCTACCCTCTTCTAGGATGTCCTCAATGTCATCCTGACTTTTATCAATCATCTTCTCAAAGATATCAAAAATATTGCATTCTTATTCGTGGTCCGGGTACTGAGAAGCCTTAAAAATATTCAATGCAACCTTCTCTCCTCCAAAGGAAATATCTCATTCCCGTGGCACAGTCGATGTTGGCCTTAGTAGTTGCTAGAAAAGGACGTCCCAAAATAATAGGTGTATGCTTTAGATCTTGGGATGAGGTCATATCCAAAATGAGAAAATCCACCAGAAAATAACATTCATGCACTTTAACAATGACATCCTCCAACAAACCCCTTGGAGTTTTCACTGATATATCCGTCAATTGAAGGATTATTAAAGTGGGTTTTAACTACCCCAGATCAAACTGCTCATAGATAAAGGTGGGGCAAAAGATTTACGCTAGCACCTAAGTCTAGCAATGCTCGATCAAAAGTGACTCCACCTATATCACATGAGATTAACGGGGCTCCGGGGTCCTTCAATTTTTTCGGCAAATGGTTCATCAAAATAGCACTCACATCCTCAGGCAAGCGGATCTTTTGAGTCACCACCCTTGGCTCCCTCTTTAGAGTACAAAGCTCTTTCAAAAACTTCGTATATGTCGGCACATGATTGATTGCGCCCAAGAGTGGAATATTGATATTCATCTATTTAAACAATTCCACTAATTCTTCCTGTTGGACCGACGTTTTCTTGTGAGCCTTCGACTTTAGAGCATCGGGAAAATAGGCCTTAGGCACATATTCTTGGGGTCCTTCATCAACTTTTAGCTTCCCTTTATCCAACTTCTTCTCCCCACCCTCCGACTTCTTCATTTCTTTAACAATTACAGGCTCTCTTCCTCATCACTCTCCTCTTGGGCCTCTTGGTTCGAACTACTGCCAACTTCC
Source organism: Amorphophallus konjac (assembly GCA_022559845.1). Lineage (NCBI taxonomy): Eukaryota > Viridiplantae > Streptophyta > Magnoliopsida > Alismatales > Araceae > Amorphophallus > Amorphophallus konjac. The sequence goes on from CM040129.1 coordinate 140,501,794, forward strand.
TTAATCCTATAAGGATTATCTAAAGTCTTCCCGCTCCTAAGAGAAGAGATTACCTTAGCATTCTCAAATTGGGGACCTGCAGGAGGAGGCGGTTGAGGTTGGTTTGGTTGAGGAAGAATAGGAACTCTTTGAGGGAAGTCCGGAGGTTGGTTCCTAGGGTTAGCCATAGGCTGGCTAGGAAGCTGACCCACCTCTCTCCTTACATTACTTGCTGCTAATTACCCTATCTGACCTTCCAGCTTAGCAATATATTGTTGCTGAGAAAGAATGAGCTGTTGGAGTTGGTCGAATTTTTCATCAAAATTAGGCTGCGGAAGTTGAGGAGAAGGAGGTTGGAAAGGAACTTGAGGTTAAAAATGGTTTGGAGGATATTGATGGTACTGGTCTTGAAAATGCTGAGTAGAAGGTTGATGATACGTGGCCTGAGAATGCTAAAAAAGAGGTTGAGAATATTGTTGGAAAGGTGCATTGGATTGAGAGAATTAGGCTGAGACTGAGCTTGTTGAAAAGGAGATTGGTGATGTTGGTGATGTTGAGCTTGAAAGGGTTATTTTTGAAAAGAGGGATTAGATTAGGTAGATAGACCTTGCTGAGATTTCCAAGAAAAATTTGAGTGGTTTCCCCAATCTGGATTGTAGGTGTTGGAATAAGGATCATAAGGATCATGGGGGAAGCTAGACTACAGTGGGGCAATCAGTTACCACATGATCAGGGCTAACACAAAGAGCACAAATCTCTTCATGATTGGGAGCTGAGAATGGTTAAGGTTGAGAGGCTGAAGAAGAAGAAGGTTCATGCCTAGACAACAACTGATCTAGCTTTTGAGCTACAAATCAACCTTCTCTATCTTATACGCCAACAAATCCAATTTGTTCAATTTTTGAGTTAAGGCATTTATGTCCATCCTATTCTCACTTTCACCTTAGCTCTTCACTTCATAAAGCCCTGCCCTCTTAAATGGCCCAATCGTTCTCTCATAGGATGAGAGCGAGGCATGACTGATTAAATTTTCACTGAGCATTTCAAATAAATCATATGTCTCATCTTCACTTTTATCTATAAATGCTCCCCCACATGACGTATCCACCATTTGTCTATAATTGTCCGTCAATCCCTCATAGAATGCTTGGACAATTTGCCATCTTGATAATCCATGATGGAACATTTTCTTAGCAAATCTTTCAACCTATCCAAAGCCTCATGGATTTGTTCCCCAGGGTTTTGTGAAAATCCAGTTATCACTCTTCTCGTGGTATTGGTTCGCCCTATATGATAGAATTTTTTCAAAAAATTCTTTTTGCATTTCTGCCCAAGTGTCAATTGATCTACCCAAGTGATGGAGGCATCACCCACGATTCCCTTTGGCTCGGGTCCACTTCTTCACACTCGGGAGCTGGTTGAGTTTTGGCATCACTCTATTAAGGCCCCTTATCCATTTTGTAGCTTTCCTTTGAGTCATTTTGATGTATTTTCATTTTATTTGAGTCATTTCCCTAGGTCTTGCATTTATTTTCCTAAGATTGTGTGTCATTAGATGATGTAATGTGCTAATTGGGCCCAATTCATTGGACTAGGCCCATGTGCACCCCTTCCACCTTCGGTTATTTGCTATTGAGTCTTTTGTCATGGACTTTTGTAGAAATGTGGGTTTCCTATATATAGGACCCCATTTCCCCCATTTGAAGTCAATGAATGAATGAATGAATGAATGAATGAATGAGTTAAACTTGCCATTTGAGTTCAAATTGGAGTGATTCCTCTAGTTTTTGGGTGAGAGAGCCTAGGGGAGAGATTCCCCACCCATTCTCCTCTTAATCTTTCTATTTCACTCCTCTTTCTCTCTCCTCCAACCCCAATTTTGAATTTTCTTCTCTCTCCTCCCCTCCCAACCACCTCCACTAGCTACCCACCTCATTTAATACCCCTCCACTTCCCCAAGTTGCCATTACTCCACTCCCATAGTCCCTAGGTGGCATCTTCCCCATTCCAACACCTTTCTCCACCTTCCCACCAAATCTACCCCATTCCAATACAAACTCTCCACTTCCCCACATAATCACCCACCTTCCAAGGCCATTTCAAATTTGAAATTCACACTCCCTCCACCCACTTGTTCCCCCTCACCTTCCCCCCTCTCCCTCCAAGCCCCAAATTCGTAGCTCCTCTCTCACCCACAGAAAACACCCCCTTCCAGCTCCCATTCTATCCCTCCCTCACCTTGAAACACCCCATCCTAGACCCCCTCACAGCCCGGGCTTTCCCCACACTCATCCACCCCCATTTCCTCTCCCATATACCCCATTTCCCCCCCATCATCTTCAACCTACCGTTTCAGCTGACAACCTGCAGAAGTGTACCATCTTACAGCGGCGACCACGGCTTCCTCCCGATGAGTTTGAAGACCCAAGAGGCATCCACGGAAGCGGCTACCTGTCCTCTTCGCAACGATCGAGGTCTCATCCCCATCGGAGATCGGTGCTGCTGTGGAGGTCCGTTCTTCCCCGACCGCGCAGTTCTGCTCCGGCTGAGGATCTGAACCGGACTAAAAGCTCGGCCACGACAAACCTTGGACGAACCAGCCCCGAAGCTCTTCTACAAATATCTTCCTCCTCCAGTCTTCGTTCAGGATCAAGAAACGGAACCTCATTCGGCTGCCGGAGGAAGGAGTTACAAATTTTCTCCCCCGAGCTCTCCAGTCTTGTCTCCTGCAGTCTGCTCCGACCAGTGCCCACTCTTTAGGGTACACCGACTGCCCTCGACCTCTAATTGCAGCCCCGTCACCTCTGGCTGAAAGCTACTTCGACCACGAAGACGTCGCCGCCTGTTTCGTGCTGATCGGAGTTCGGGAGGGTGCGTGGCGTCCTCTGCAACCTGCTGCCAGAAGTCTGCAACTGCGAGTCAGAAAACCTGATGTCCTGTTCCAACCTCTGCCCCAGTCAACAACGGTCTCAGAAGAAATTTAAGAAAATCTGAAGCGTTCCTGTCCCTGTTACGAAGCTTTTGCCGCCGGTCTCGCCATCGGAAAAATTCGTGAGAAGGATCTACAGCAACCACACCAACACACTGTCCCTGTTCGTAGACAACCGGCAGATTCGGCAACCTCGCTTAATCGTCGTTCTTTACCTTACTTTCCCCACCCCGCTTGGCCGGCTGAAGGCCCCTCCCTGCGGGAGGTAGTATTATTGTATTCACATTAACCCCCACCCCAAGATCCCCCTCCTGCGAGAGGCGTAGTTTTGTACATGGTTTGAGCAGGTCAAGCTTCACCGCCGCGGCGTGTGGGGAACCACCGCCTCCCCGCTCGCCCTCGTCTCCGACCGGGACCGGTTTCTTCAAACCGGTCGAGTAAGTGCCTCATCCTAGCTCATTAGTGTTGCTCTTTCAATATTTACTTCATGCGCCGCTGAATTTGCGAGGGAGCGCCCGATCCTCAAGTCCATGACTTAAGAGTGATCGCCGTGGGATAGTGTGAACCGGTGCCCTTGTGCACTTTGTCGGCCCCAATTGAATTGGGCATCCAAACCTTGGCCTTGCTGGCCCTCTACCAGCAAGGGCCCTTTCCCATACCTCACACTTGGCATCGCCAAGTCACTCCGGGTATAGAGTGCGACGGGAGAGCGGTGGCCCTTAAGGCCCATTTGAATGCTTAATTGTGCTTGTTTGCCTAAGTCCGAGGTCGTGTCACATCAAGTGGTATCAGAGCAAGTCTTTGACTTGTCTCTATCAATTCAAGTCCTAGGGCATTCTTGCGTTAGAGTCATCATCAATCCGACCCTTGCATTGATCCCCCCGATCATCATGGCCAACTACTTAGCCTACTCACCAACCTTGAATTTCATTCTAGATGGGGACATTACCTTTGACGGATCACATTCTAGTGATTATCTTAGGTGGGAAACTACCATGGAAAGATATTTTGAACGGACTTGGGTATATGGACCCGCGAGAGTCCGCAAGGCCAAGGGACGATTTCGGGGTCAAGCCAAGAGTAAATGGGCAAACATAGAGGGATTAAGAAGGGTTAGGAGGCAAGAGCCCATTTCTTCGTGGGATGATATGAAGAAGGAACTTAGGAAGATCTACATCCCAAAATATTCCCAACCCTCCTACTCGAACACCCCAAGCCCGAGGAGCACTACCACTCCTCCATCCTCACCCGACCAATTTGAGACCGACCTTTGGTCTCCACCCCCACCAATCCCAACAAATCACCTCTCAACCATCATAACTACACTTCGCAACGAAGTCCTCTCCCTTAAGACCCTAATAAACCAAACATCCACCTCTCCACCTAACCCCATGAGGGCCCCCATACCCCAACCAAAACCCCTTCCCTAACCTACGCTAGTCAAGCCCCTTTAGCTCCCACTTCCACCCCAAACGATCCTAAGGGCAAGAGACCCCTAATCGACCCAATCCCCTCCATGATGACCACCACTCAACCAACCCTCACCATTCAAAACCAAGTGGACACCGTGTCCACCCCTCCACCTAGGCCCATGATTGTCACCACACTCCAATCCAGAAGCTCCCACCAAACCCCTACCCCACAAAACCCCTTGGTCCCCACCACCACCCCTCCCTTGTCCCCGAAAAAGGACATTCCCCCCAAAACCAATCAACCCAAGCCACCCCAACCAACCCATCTCCCACTCCCTACCCCAAAAGTCCAAAGTCCTAGGCTTCCACTACTTCCCCTCCCTATCCAAGCCAAAGTTTCCCATCACCCACCATCCCGGGTACACCATGCACCAACCATCATCACCCCACCCCCAATAGACCTTCCCATTCCCTTGAGAAAGGAGACCACAACCATCCACATGGGAGTAGATGAACCCATCCCCATCATTGAGGAAACCCAAGTTCATATCCGTGGTAAGGAAGAATCACAAATGTCCCCTAGCTTGGACCCCCAAGAGCCACAAGCCTTCACAAATAGCACCATAATCATAGATGGGCCCCTAGCTAGATGGCTAAAGGAGAGACCACTTCACCCCATCGTGTCCTATGTTTACCCACCCATGGAGAAAAACCTTCTCATTGCACCCATTAGCTCCTATCACACCATAATCCAAACATCCTACCAAGTGGAAACCTTAGAGGATCTTCTTAAGGGCGTAGCATGGCAAATTGAGTTCACTAGCATGTTGACCCCTATGGCCAAACCACCTAGGAGCCTTGGCCTCCTACACCTATGCATAGGGTCTATCACCTCGATTTGCACCATTGGTTACTACACTAGTGACCTCCTTCTATTCCTCCCTACACCCGATGAGCCCAACCTTCTCCTCGATTTAGAGCTTCTTATCTCGGGTAGAAAGCCTAGTCCTCCATTCATGGCCGACCATCCCACCAAAAACTTTGGCCCGATCACTTTACTAGAGGAGGAGAATCCACCATCAAGGGGTTGTGAGGACCAAAAGGACCTAGGGTTCCTCTCCTTAGGTGACCCTTACCATGACCCCTTCGATCCCTTCATATACCCACCCATTAAGATCCCAAACACTTTGTTCGGCCAACCCACTAGAAAACTTGGCCCACTTACCTTGGAGGAGGATGACTCACAATTTGGGAACCTTGAAGACATAGAGTGCCTCCCTCTAGGAAGACCTTTCTACGACCCCTTTGATCCCTTCCTATGGGAGTCTAGTTCCGCATGTAACCCAACCATCTTACCCACCAACCACCCTTTCCTACCCTCACCCATCATATTGGGCCAAACCAATCTCATCCATGACCCGGGTTACACCTTGGGAGCCAAGACCTTGGGCCACATATCCCTAGGTAATAAGGTTGTGCCCCACCCCATGATGACCACCTTCTTAGATCCATTCGATCCGTTCCAATGGGAATTCAAAGGTTGTCCCACCCCTATACACATGGAAGTCACTTTTGGGAAAAGTATGCATGTGTCTAGGCTTTCCACACCCCTTGGCATGAACACTATGTTGGGTCCATTCATTCATATCACCCACATGTCAAGTAGAAAGCATGAGTGGTCCAAATTTAGATGTAGTGGTCCACCTTCATTCATCATGGGTCTTAAGCATATCAAAGGCATCTACGGATGTCCGGGTCCCCCGACATGCATCACCACTTTGCATGATAGATTCACATATGGTTGCCCCGGTCCACCTAAGCCCACCAAAGTCTACATGACAACATTGCATGATAAGTCCACATATGGTTGCCCCGGCCCACCAAGGCTCATCAAGGTCCATATGGCATCATGGCATAAATGGTCTATATATGGTTGTCCAGGTCCACCCATAACCACTAGAAGGTCAGCACTAACAAAATTGCATGAGGAAATCCGCAATCACATTAGCATAAAAAATGAGACTTATAAAAGGTTGGCTAACTCTCACCGGCGTCACTTAGAGTTCCAAGAGGGTGACTTTGTGATGGTAAGGACGGAGAGGCTCTCCCCAGGAGCCAACTCCAAGTTGAGGTCACGTGGGACTGGTCCCTTCCAGGTTTTGAGGCGCATTGATGCAAATGCTTATTGGTTAGATCTCCCTGAGGACTATGGGGTAAGTCCAACATTCAATGTCGTCGACTTAGTGCCATACAAGGGCCCCACGGTGGTACCTAGTGAGGAGATTGAGCCTACTTCTTCCTTTGAGAGAGCACCCACCCGTGAGGAGAGTCCACTAGCCAAGAGAGCTCAGCGCGAACGCATTGAACGAATATTGGATGAGCAGGTCACTACCACCCGGAGCAAGGTATATGAGCGCTATCTCGTCAGGTGGAAGGATCGGCCTCCTTCGGAAGACTCATGGGTGAGTCGGGAGGACCTCCAGCGGTTGGATCCGAACCTCCTCGAGCGGTACCTTAGCCGGATGGACCCTTACTCGACGGAGTCGAGCTCTTCGCGGCCCAGGGGATTTGATGGAGGCATCACCCACGATTCCCTTTGGCTCGGGTCCACTTCTTCACACTCTGGAGTTGGTTGAGTTTTGGCCTCACTCTATTAAGGCCCCTTATCAATTTTGTAGCTTTCCTTTGAGTCATTTTGATGTATTTTCATTTTATTTGAGTCATTTCCCTAGGTCTTGCATTTATTTTCCTAAGATTGTGTGTCATTAGATGATGTAATGTGCTAATTGGGCCCAATTCATTGGACTAGGCCCATGTGCACCCCTTCCACCTTCGGTTATTTGCTATTGAGTCTTTTGTCATGGACTTTTGTAGAAATGTGGGTTTCCTATATATAGGACCCCATTTCCCCCATTTGAAGTCAATGAATGAATGAATGAATGAATGAATGAGTTAAACTTGCCATTTGAGTTCAAATTGGAGTGATTCCTCTAGTTTTTGGGTGAGAGACCCTAGGGGAGAGATTCCCCACCCATTCTCCTCTTAATCTCTCTATTTCACCCCTCTTTCTCTCTCCTCCAACCCCAATTTCGAATTTTCTTCTCTCTCCTCCCCTCCCAACCACCTCCACTAGCTACCCACCTCATTTAATACCCCTCCACTTCCCCAAGTTGCCATTACTCCACTCCCATAGTCCCTAGGTGGCATCTTCCCCATTCCAACACCTTTCTCCACCTTCCCACCAAATCTACCCCATTCCAATACAAACTCTCCACTTCCCCACATAATCACCCACCCTCCAAGGCCATTTCAAATTTGAAATTCACACTCCCTCCACCCACTTGTTCCCCCTCACCTTCCCCCCTCTCCCTCCAAGCCCCAAATTCGTAACTCCTCTCTCACCCACAGAAAACACCCCCTTCCAGCTCCCATTCTATCCCTCCCTCACCTTGAAACACCCCATCCTAGACCCCCTCACAGCCCGGGCTTTCCCCACACTCATCCACCCCCATTTCCTCTCCCATATACCTCATTTCCCCCCCATCATCTTCAACCTACCGTTTCAGCTGACAACCTGCAGAAGTGTACCATCTTACAGCGGCAACCACGGCTTCCTCCTGATGCGTTTGAAGACCCAAGAGGCATCCACGGAAGCGGCTACCTGTCCTCTTCGCAACGATCGAGGTCTCATCCCCATCGGAGATCGGTGCTGCTGTGGAGGTCCGTTCTTCCCCGACCGCGCAGTTCTGCTCCGGCTGAGGATCTGAACCGGACTAAAAGCTCGGCCACGACAAACCTTGGACGAACCAGCCCCGAAGCTCTTCTACAAATATCTTCCTCCTCCAGTCTTCGTTCAGGATGAAGAAACGGAACCTCATTCGGCTGCCGGAGGAAGGAGTTACAAATTTTCTCCCCCGAGCTCTCAAGTCTTGTCTCCTGCAGTCTGCTCCTACCAGTGCCCACTCTTTAGGGTACACCGACTGCCCTTGACCTCTAATTGCAGCTCCGTCACCTCTGGCTGAAAGCTACTTCGACCACGAAGACGTCGCCGCAAGTTTCGTGCTGATCGGAGTTCGGGAGGGTGCGTGGCGTCCTCTGCAACCTGCTGCCAGAAGTCTGCAACTGCGAGTCAGAAAACCTGATGTCCTGTTCCAACCTCTGCCCCAGTCAACAACGGTCTCAGAAGAAATTTAAGAAAATCTGAAGCGTTCCTGTCCCTGTTACGAAGCTTTTGCCGCCGGTCTCGCCATCGGAAAAATTCGTGAGAAGGATCTACAGCAACCACACCAACACACTGTCCCTGTTCGTAGACAACCGGCAGATTCGGCAACCTCGCTTAATCGTCGTTCTTTACCTTACTTTCCCCACCCTGCTTGGCCGGCTGAAGGCCCCTCCCTGCGGGAGGTAGTATTATTGTATTCACATTAACCCCCACCTCAAGATCCCCCTCCTACGAGAGGCGTAGTTTTGTACATGGTTTGAGCAGGTCAAGCTTCACCGCCGCGGCGTGTGGGGAACCACCGCCTCCCCGCTCGCCCTCGTCTCCGACCGAGACCGGTTTCTTCAAACCGGTCGAGTAAGTGCCTCATCCTAGCTCATTAGTGTTGCTCTTTCAATATTTACTTCATGCGCCGCTGAATTTGCGAGGGAGCGCCCGATCCTCAAGTCCATGACTTAAGAGTGATCGCCGTGGGATAGTGTGAACCGGTGCCCTTGTGCACTTTGTCGGCCCCAATTGAATTGGGCATCCAAACCTTGGGAGTCAAACCTTGGCCTTGCTGGCCCTCTACCAGCAAGGGCCCTTTCCCATACCTCACACTTGGCATCGCCAAGTCACTCCAGGTATAGAGTGCGACGGGAAAGCGGTGGCCCTTAAGGCCCATTTGAATGCTTAATTGTGCTTGTTTGCCTACGTCCGAGGTCGTGTCACATCACCAAGGCTCCTAACCAATATTTGACTTTATCTTTGAGGGAGAATGGGAAAAGAGTCAGACTGAGAGCATCATCACAGAAGTTTAGGATTTTCATAGTTGAGCAAATCTGGAGGAACTCATCCAGATGTCTGTAGGGATCCTCATTGATATTGCCATAGAAGGATGACAACATTTGAATGGTGCTTGATTTAATTTCATATTAGGCTGCTTGATTTTGAGGTGCTTGGATATAAAATGAAGGTTGGTATTGATCGGACAAGAAATATTTCTTCATTTGCTTGGGAGCGACTTGGTGAATTTGTTGTTGATTCTGGTTGTGGTCCGCCATGAGGTTAGGTTGACGGTGAGTTCTAGAATGCACTAACCTCTCAATCTCTCCTATGGGTCCTAGGAGAGGCAGGTGTAGGGGTCTCCTACCTTACATGCAATGCAAAAAGGGTCCAAAGGGAGAGTTGGTTTGTGTATTTTTGATATTTCTTTTATGATGCAAATGTAATAACAACTATATGAATTATGTAAAAATGATGATTTTTTTTATTTTGTTTTGTTTGAAGTCGGGACCTGCTACCAAGTTGGTTCACCGGCCAGGTAATAGGTGGGGTTGTGGGAGGCTCCCCTACTTTAGTAGGGACCTAATTAAATAACCACAAGTCCGCTTATAGCGTTTGCCGTTGACCTCTAACCTTAGACACCAGTTTCTCAAAATAGTAACAAATTCTAAAACTTCTTTTTAACCTTCTAAGGGTAATCTAACTCCGGGGTGCTTCTTGGTACAACCTGCCCAGCTTCCGTGAGGGAATCCACGGGTGCGGAGACTTATGGAGGTATTGGAAAAGGAAATTTCAGTCCAAAGAGACGGAGTGCTCAATAGAGGGTCCTTCCAATTTCAAGAGAGGTGTGCCTATATTGCCCTTAAGAATGGGAAATAGAGAAGAATAGAATGGAGAAGAAGAGGAAGATGCTGATTTTTTTTCTTTCAAATGATGCAAATACAAATAACTAAACTAGATGCAACAATGCATGAAATTGATGCAACTAAAATGAGGAAATGATAGCATGAGACAATTTTTTTGTGTTTCTGATTTCTGATTTTTGTGTGAATTTTTCAGGAATTTTTTTATTTTTTTAATAAGAAGAGATGAATAAACAAAAATTCTAAACTAAAAATATCAAACAGTATGTAAATCTAAAAAAAATAAGTCCTAAAATTATGATTTTAAAATTTTTTAAATTTTAATTTTTTTAATTTTCAGAGAGTTATTTTTCTATTTTATTTTTTATTTTTCAAAAAGAGATATAGATAAAATATAAATAACAACTAAAAATATTATTTAATATACAATCTATTGATAATAAAACTTAAAATCATGATTTTTGTGTTTTTCAAGTTTTCTAATTTTTTGAGAATTTTTATGTATTTTTCAGAAATGTTTAAGATTTTTTTAGAATTTTTTAGAAATAAACAGAACATGACATTTTCTTATGTTTACTGACCTTTAGCGACACTTGAATTTCTTGGATTTTTCGATTTCCATCTTTATGCTACAGTTTTGACTTTCAGCGACACTTTCTGTGACAGTTTATTTTTGGAGATTTTCAGTTCTGAATTTTTATAAATTTTTTAATTTTTATTTTGATTTTTTTACAAAATAAAAAAAAAATTAGTATTAACATATATACATCAAACACAAGCATTTTTTAACATTAAAAAAAATTGTCCCCAGCAACAGCGTCAAAAATTGATGCGCTCGACACCCGTCGTTTAAAAATACCGTGCTACATACAATTTCAAAATTTATAAAATCGCACTCACTCAGTTAAATAGATTTAAAAATATGAGTAAAGTGGTAAATACGGGTCGATCACATGGGGAAGAAAGATTTCATTTTAAATAAGTTAAAAAAATCTTATGTTTTGAAGAGCGAATCTTTGAGTGAGTTAAAACTAATGAAAAATAAATAAATTACATGACAATAAACTAAAGAATATGAGAGGGGTAAAGAAGAGAAATTGAAAGAGATAGAAAGTGGAAAATACCAAAATTTACAAAGATGACTTTTATTTCTATGAAAGTGAAAGAGTACAATCTATGAAAAATGAAAATTACAACTTTGAAATAAAAAGAGAAAAGGGAAGAAAATTGTAGCCAGGAGATGGACGAAGAACGCCACCATCTCCTCGCCGAGCCTTCGAGTGGATCACCCCGTCTTGGAAGTCGATGCCGCGAGAGGACCGAGAGATGAATAACCGCCTTGGGGTGTTTGAAGAAATAGGGAAGAGGGAGATAGATAGAAGAAGTAGGAAAAGACCAAGTTGAAAATATAATAAAATTATATTTAAAATAGGGGATTAGAAGAAGACGAATAACTTAAAATCTAGAGAGAATTATAAGAAGGGAAAGAAGAGAACATTGTAGAGGGCGAAGAGAGGAAAAAGGTTACTGAAGAACTCAGAGACAGAAAACGTGAGGAAGAAGGTGAAAAATATGAAAAATCGGCAGCTATCAGCGCGGATGAGCAGTAAAATCGTAAAAGATAGAACCTTTGAAAATTGACTATAACTTAAAAACAAGGAAGATTTAGAGGAAGTGGTAGAAGACGAAAATCTAAATTTACAAGAGAAGAAGAACGTTCATGAAGAACTCAGAGAGAAAAGAGGATCATAAGAACTTAAAAATGGAGGAATAACCGAGACTAGTATCTTAGATGAATAGTAACATGCCAAGATAACAAGTGAAAAAACATGCAATAACTTTAAAACAGACGGGAATTAGAGGAAGAGGTAGAAAAAGGAAATGTAGAACACTTAAAGATGAAGAAGTTTCATGAAGACAAGAAAATGAAATGACGAACAAAATAATAAGTAATGAGGCTAATAAAGGGCTAAACTCTCAAAAATATTCATTACAACAATTGAAACCCACAAAGTTGGAACCAAAAACTCTCAAACAAAACTCTCAAACTCTCCCTACGTAGCTCTACAAAGGCCAAAAAGAACTCCTCCCCCTCCACAATAGAACCCCATTTTATAGGGCCAAGAATCACCCTCATTTCTATGTGAACAATCCTTGCCATTTTTGTTGAAACTCAAGTCTATTTCTTTTTATTTCCTCTCTCTTTCTTCTTTTTTCCTCTTTTTCCTCCTTTGCGTCGACGTCGCCCGCGTCTGTCGGCCACAAACGTCGACCGTGCGCTCGTATGCGCCGAAGGCCGCCAGCATTCTCCCGCCATCCAGCTGCCGTGGACAGCTGCGCTTGCTAGCGCCCGCGCCACGTCGCTACCGACCTGCCGCGTTTGCTGACCCGCCAGCGTGAAACCTCCCTCGTCGACCGTGCCACACGAAGCAGCCTCCCGCCTGCCATGTAAAGCCCGCCAGCACACGCGGAGAAGCCGCATTCGCCGCCTACAGTTGACCCTCGCAAAGCCTACCCGTTGAAAAACATGACCATTCATGCAGCGACGTGAAGAGTTCTTCACAAGCCGCCATGCACGTTGAACTCTTAGCATGTGTAAGCAATATATAATGCGTTTTGCATAACTATTTATTTCTCTCTTTTTTTCTTCTTATTTTATTATTATTATTTTTTCATATTATTTTTTCATATTATTTTTTTATTATTTTTTCTTATAATTTATTTTCTTATTATTATTTATTTTCTTTTAACAAGTCAATGGGCTTTTGGTCCATTTGTACTTTTTTTTTCTTTTTTTTAAACGACTTTGGCCCATTATTGTGCAAAGCTGTGGAGTTCTTGCCGTCGTCCTTTTTGTCCCTGTAAAATGAGTAAATTTATTCATTAAAATCACTTAATTCCATCAAACTGAATATTTTGATCTAGATTGGAATTAATTGTGATAAGTGTATATTTATTAATACTAAGGCTCGTAAAAAGTGTGTATAACATAACGTAACTCCAAAAAATGCACACTTATCAATAGGTACCCGTGGATATATCCATATCTGTGACAGATATATTCGTATCTATACTCACGAAAATAATAGGGTACTATCTGGATATGGTATTTGTAGAAGCAGAAATCTGGTTTCTATGTCACGTACCTCACTTCTCTATTTATTTTGTTGTGGAAGTTGTCCGGCACCCATGGAAGCCCGCAAATACCAGAAGCAAAGGGCGTCAGAAGGAGCCCTAGGCGTTACCCCAGGGGACAACCCTCCGATGCTTAAGTCAGCAACGATTTTAAGAAAGGAACAGAGAAGAGCAGGGGAGAGGGAAGGATGGAGGTCGTAGTAGGAGATTTGAGAGATGTGTAGATCCTCCGGACGAGTGCTCGCCACTCCCAATGGTCACTTGGGGAGTGCTCGCTGGGTGATAAGGTCGTGCGGGAGGAGTTCTCTCTCAGAGCATAGACTGGCATGACCTCTCTTTCACTGTAGCAAGACTAGTAGCTCTATCCTCTCTGTGTAACTTTTGGCAGAAGATTCACCGTGGGTTGTCCTTCGTCGGGGTGCCTTTTATAGGGTGTTCTCCCAATGGAGATGGTCGATCCCTTTATAGGGAAGGGCGTGCATCTTAGAATAACGGTCCCCGCAGTTATGACAGGAGTTTCCCATTGAGGGGCGATTATCCCGAGGTTGGTCGGTTCCTGGGCTAGTCGCACGGCACCTATGGGGCGTGCTCGCCCTCAGTGGAGTCGTTACCTGCGTCATGGGGGGGACAACCGTCAGTCTTCGGTGGCCTATCTGGCGATCCTTCCCCTCGGATTAAGGCCTTTCTCGTTGTCGAATCCAAGGACTGTCGTCCTAGATCACTCGCTATGGGCTGCGTTGTGGATCGCCAGTCGAGTTGGGCTCGGTGCAACCGAGCTTATTTGGGCTGATCCAGATTTACCCTCCTCACTAGCCCCCCACTCTCAGAGGCCGAGCACCTTTCGAGCTCTGAGAGCTGGTTCAGAGAGGGTATACTAGAAGCTAGCTCCGATGAGAGTCTCCTCGTATTTCTTGCTTGGCGCAAAAGGCGCGTTTGGTGGTGGCAGGCGGTGTGCCTCTATCATCATGACGCGGGCTCTTGTATGGGAGCACAGGTTCGAATAGGCGCCTTAGTTCGACGGCCGTATCGTGACAGGGGCGGACGCCTTTTCACCTGCCCTTGGGCCTCGAAGTAGCCGTTCGTCTATGGCGGTTATAAGAACTATCGTAGGATGTCTTTTTGAACCTTGCCTACTCTTTTGTTGCCCGCCGCGCTCGTCGTCTTCTTCCTCCCCGTTTTACCTGGTGAGGGTCTTTCTCCTTTCTCATGTTTCTTGGTACCATGCCACCTTGTAGCAAGGGTCACATCGTAGGGTCCAGCACCCCCACCAGAGAGGTGGGAGCCGGGCGAGGGGGAGTCCCGAGTACTTCGGGTGCTGGCCCAAGTCGCCCTCGTTCCCCTCCATTGGTGGCGTATAGAGTCATCCACGGACTCCGACAGGCTTTTTAGATTTTCGCAGAGGTTTATATCATCTTCCCTTCCGCTGACAGCGGTCTCTGGGGTCGTCCACCAAGTGGGCTTTTAGTTCCAATAGAGTCTTTCAGGGCAGGCTTCCGTCTCCCTTTTCACCCTTTCCTTGAGTATGTCCTGGAACACTACGAGGTATCTCCGGGGAACATATCCCCCAACTCGTGGTGCGTCTTGTGTGGTTTTGTCTACGTCTACCGTCGAGCCTCAATCGATCCCACTTATTGGCTTTTCCGACACATTTACAGTTGTCAGGCCTGTCCATCCGATCCATCCTCCTATTATTGCAAAGCTCGGCTGGATCGAACCTTAGATCAGGTTACGTCTATGGTGTCGAACATCAAACACTGGGCCAAGCGCTTTGTCTTCATTACCAAGGTCGAGGGCGGTTAACCATCCGAGCGACATGCGTTTTGCTCACGGTCTTCGGTCCATTTGGGCGGATAGACAGCCTACCGCCAATGCCCGAGAGGTGAGGGCAATTGAATCCCTTCTTCGGTATCCCCTTCCTAACACCGATGTTGTGCTGACTCCTGCGGTGCTGCGGGAGCTGGGATTGAGCTTCCCATTGCCTCAAAGTATTGCCTTCGTTGTTCCACTGGTTGAGCTTCGTCCTTTGCTTGCTTGCACTGACGCCTTTTGTGCTGTCTTGCAGGGGCACGAGAGTCATTTGAGTTGCGGTATGAAACAGTAGAGTTGCCACGGTGCGCTCCTGCCCCTACTGACCATATAGAGCCGAGCGCCGATCAGGTGACCGTTGCCGCTCCCTAGGCAGCCATCGCTCTAGCATCGGGGCGTCTGCCGTATCCGCTTCCCGTTACTCTTCCAGCAGATGGTTCCTCTGCAGCTCCAGCACTCAGTGGTGGGTCAAGTGCTCGGAGGGACATCTTTGAAGAAGTTGCCAGCGCCTCCGAAGTAGAATCCGCTATGCCTAGCGGTGGGCTCGTCCAGGCAAACCTGGGAGAGTAGCGGCACTAGACAACCTGCATCGCCAGGGGAAGAGGAATAGGGGACCTGCTAAAGTCCAGAGTCGCACTCCGCTGCCGTCGCAATTCGAGGTTCCTCCTCTGCCACTGTCGCAGTCCGAGGTTCCTACTCCGTCACCACTGGGGACGGAGTCCATAGCCACCCCGCCCACGCTCGTTCCAGAGGGGAGAGCGCCCGATAAGGGCAAGGCGCCCGTTTCTGATGAAGCTACTTGCCCCCAGTCGCCCAGAACCATCCCGATCGCCCACTTCTTGCCGCCCGAGGTGAGCGTTCGCGGGTTTGGAGGATGGGAAAAAGCCCTTACCCTTTTGACCAAGAACTTGGAGAGGCAGGAGCGCACGAGAGAGTTTGGGCCTGAGGCCAAGGAGCAGTTGACAGACCTGGCCATCAAGGAAATATGCTCGGTCGCCAGGGCTCTTGGCCTGTGGAGGTACGATTTTATTAGGGTTGCACGGGAGCTGTAGGCTGCTCGAGACGAGTGGAAGGAGATGGGGGCCCTCTGCGCTCAGTTCCAGAAGACCCTCGCAGCGGATGAAGTTGAACTCGCCAGGCTCAGGGGATTGGTCGAGCAACAGGAGAGGGCTCTGGTGAAAGCCGCGATGGACCAGGATGCCATCAGTGCTTGGGCCCAAGCCATTGAGGAGTCTCTCCGGGAGGCATCCAACTGAGTGGAGGCAACGGAAGCCCAGCTGAAGGATCTTGGGGCTGTGGTCGAGGCCTCGGAGGGTAGATCTCGAGAGGCGGAGGTGCAAACTGAGAGCTTGTGCTCGTCACTGGCTATCACTGGCGCGGAAGCCGTGGAATGCTTTCGTTCGTCCTTGGTTTACCGGGACAAATTGAATGCGGCCGCGCTCAAGGTCTTCGGTCCTGCACGGGACCTTGGGTTTCAGGAGGGATGGTCAACCGCTTTGGAGGCCGTAGCCGACGACTTGGGTGTTCTGGTTTCTTCTCTGCCACCGCCGCCGACGCCATGTGACCCTGAAGCTGGTGATGGCGATGAGGAACTCGATGGCGAGGAGCCGGGGGAGCCAAGCACCAGGGTGCCGTGCAAGCGAGGGCGCCGCCGACTCGACCATGGACTCGCCAGCTCCTGAGACTACTGTCGAGGTTGACCAAGGGCCGAATGATGGTGCTGCCAAGGCAAGCTCCTGAAGGGTGCCCGCCATCCTTTATTTCCTTTCGTTGTATTTTTCCTTTTTTTTTTGCTGGGGCGGTTGTTCCTTTATTTTGTAAGCTTTTTTTTTTCAGAAATGAAGACTTTCCTTTCTTTCACAACCTATGGAGCCGTAGGCGCCTGGCACATTTCTTGTTTTTTTTATTTGCCTTGAGATCTCCCGGGGATACGGAACGGCGCCTTGGAAGTTACCCTGAGAGGGCGCGACCTTTGAGATCAGTTGCCTTGATTCCCATGAATTTGAAGGGGCGGTAGGACTCCTCCTTCCTTCAGGGAACTTCGCTCCCTTCTATAAGTAGTGACCTTTGTTAAACCTCAAGGTCACCTTTGGTTTGTGGCCCTCTGAGATGGGAGTTCCTGCATGATGTCATCGGAGGAATCTGGCACTTCATCTGATGATGGATCCTTGCTGGTTCTCCGCCAGCGCCTGCGCCTCCGAAGGGAACCTCCGCAGGCGCCGTGGCCACCGTGGCCGGCACCAGGAGAGAACAGTGGTGAAGGTGCCTCCGAGGACTATAAGCTAGGTTATCTGGCTACCTGGCAGGAGGCCTTGGAGAAGGTCAACCGCCTGTACTCCGGTAGGGGGATCTTGCTCGTTTTACCACATAGGTTCCGTCCCTAAGGGGACGAGAAATTTCCTTATACTCCTCTTTCCTGCTTTTAAGCAAAGTTTTCCTTCTGCAGTATGCCTTCAATCTTGAGGTGTATGCTTGTTCTTCATCTTCCCCCTTGGTTTGTAGGTGCATGATGAGACATTTTTCGCTATTGGCGGGAAGCGTCTCATGATAGTGGGTAGGCCTGCTGATATAATGTGTTGGCCTCGTTGTCCACCCGCATCCCTTTGGTACTGATGTGATAACCCAGGATTGTCCTAGAAATGTGGCTTCAGGGGAGAAGGTTTTTCACCCTTTTCCTGGTGCAGGCCCTTGAGCGGGCTACTTCTCTAGCTGGTCTGCTTCCTCAGAAGCGGTAGTACTGGGAGGTGATATGTCTACTGAAGTCATCTTAATGGTCACTGGTAGATATCTTGACAGACGCGTCGTCGGAGGGACCGGAGCAATTGCGGTGCCACCGTAGCCCTAGTCTCGTCTCGTTCTTCCATATGCTTGTATGTTGGCCGCATTGGAACTTAGCAATTTATATTTTGACTAAAGAAATGACATCCTTTAGCTTCTGAACTATGTTGATGTGTACCTTTTGGTGGAAGACCTTTGCGCGGTGAGTTTATGATAGCGGGCAGATCTATCATTTCCCATTCTTCCTTGTCGGGCGCATGCACCCACCTCTTGGAGCCCATGGGGTACATTGTTCTTGAGGGGGCACGAATGTCGGGCTCCTAGGGACTTAGGAGTCGCCATGGTTTTCGAGAGAGCCTTATGAGCTTGGCCTCTAGGAGACCTGGAAATCACCTTCATTTCTGAGGAAAGCGGTGCTTGCCTCTTGGGGACTCGTAGGCCACCATCATTTTTAAAGGGAGCGGTGCTCATCTCTTGGAAACCCGTAGGTTACCATTTTTTTCAAGGGGAGCGGTGCTCGCCTCTAGGGAGCTCGTAAGCTACCTTTGTTTTCAAGGGGAGCAGGGCTCGCCTCTAGAAAGCTCATAAGTTACCTTCGTTTTCAAGGGGAGCGGGGCATTTTGTTTTTAAGGGGAGTGGTGCTCGCCTCTTGGGAACCCGTAGGTTACCATTTTTGATCTTCAACTGGCAAAATTTCAGAAAAAGATTTTTATTTATAAAAAGCTCTGAGGTTTACGGAGTTCACGTCCTTCGTACCTCTCTCCCCCCCAATGTTGCCAGTCTGTACGCTCCTTTACCGAGTACTTTCGTTACCCTGTACGGGCCTTCCCAATTGGGCGCAAGTTTTCCCCTGGCAGCCCTAGGGTCCACCATGCTTGCTTGCCGTAGTACCAGATCTCCGGGGAGGAAGTGACGTTCCTTTACACGAGCATTGTAGTACTGGGCCAGCTTTTGTTGATAGGCTACGAGTTTTACTTGGGTGAGCACTCTGTCTTCCTCGAGCAGGTCCAAGTTCTCTCGCATCACTTGGTTGTTTCTGGCTTCATCAAAATGTCCCACTCGTAGTGAGGGGTTGGATATCTCTACTGGAACCACTGCCTCTGCTCTGTACGCAAGGTGGAAGGGTGTTTCACCCGTGGCAGCTCTGGCTGTGGTCCGGTGTGTCCACAGAATTCTCGGGATGGAGTCTGTCCATGAGTCGCCTGCTTGTTCCAGACGGGTCTTGATGCCATAGAGGAGTGTTCTATTAGCATTCTCTACTAACCCATTTGAATGGGGGTGCCCACCGAGGTATAGTGGTTCCAAATCCCCAGTTTCGAGCACTTTTCTTGGAAGGTAGTGCTTGCGAACTGTCTACCGTTGTTGGTAGTGAGGACCCACGGAATTCCAAACCGACAGATGATGCTTCGTAGCACAAACTTCCAAGTCGCTTCGCTCGTGATCTTTCCTAACTGTTCTGCCTCGACCCATTTGGTGAAGCAGTCAATGGCGACTATGAGGAACTTTTTCCTCCCTTTAGCTTCAGGGAAGGCACCATGTATATCTATCTCCCACCGAGCAAATGGGCAAGGCTCCATCAGGGTGTGTAGCTGCGTTGCTGGTTGGTGGTGCAGGTTGGAGAATTTCTGACAATGAGGGCACCTCCGGGCGTAATCAAGGCAGACTTTTTGCAGGGTAGGCCACCAGTATCCTTGTCAGATTAGTGTCCGTGCGAGTGCTCACCCTCCTACGTGACTTCTGTAGAGCCCTTCGTGCACTTCTTGTACAGCTTGCTTAGCTTCCATAGGCAATAAGCACTTTAACAATGGGGCCGAGAGTGATCTCCTGTATAGGCGGCCATCGACCACAGTGAAGTGCGCTGCTCGTGCTCGCGTGCGGCGGGCCTCAGCGCTGTCGCCTGGGAGTTGTTGTCGCAGGAGAAAGTCCTGGAGGGGGTCCATCCACGAGGGTTCAAAATCAATGGCGTTTACCTGGGGTGTCGGTTCTTCTATGCTCGGTGCTGACAATTCCTCTATCAAGATGGATCTTGACTTGCAGATTGTGGTTGTCGACGCCAGGCGAGACAGAGCGTCTGCTCAGACGTTCTCCTCCCTAGGAATATGCATTATTTTGAAATGAGAGAACTATGCAGAAATGACTTTAGCCTTCTTAAGATATTTAATCATGGCTGTCTTGCGTGCTTCGAATTCTCCCTTGACTTGGTTGGCGACGAGCATGGAATCGATGTATGCTCGCACACTAGTCGCCCCCAGGTGCTTCGCCATTCGTAGCCCAGAGAGGAGCGCTTCATACTCGACCACATTGCTCATGGTCGGAAGTTGAAGCGGAGGGCATTTATATTGGAGTTCTATCCCCTCTGGTGATAGTAGTACTAGTCCTGCTCCGCTGCCAGCGGTGCAGGACGATCCGTCGACATATAGCACCCATGTTGGCCCTGAGGACTGCTCGGGTGAGTCTTCTACAGGTATTGTGCACTCGGAAACGAAGTCGGCGAGGGCATGAGCCTTGATTGCAGTCCTTGGATGAAATTTGATGTCGAATTCACCCAACTCGATAGCCAACTTGATGAACCTTCCTGATGCGTCGGGGTTCTGGAGGATTTGTCATAGTGGTTGGTCAGTGAGGACGGCGATTGGGTGAGCCAAGAAGTACGGTCGCAGCTTGTGGGAGGTCGTAATCAGAGCCAACGTGAACTTTTCAGTTTGCGAGTATCGAAACTCTAGCCCTGTAATGCCCGACTTACATAGTAGACGGGCTTCATAACGTTACCTTCCTCCCGGGCGAGCACTGTGCTCATCGTGCTCCGGTCACCGATAGGTACAAGAGTAGTTGTTCCCCCTTCTGTGGTTTCGAGAGCACGGGAGGGGTTGCAAGTTAACACTTCAGCTCTTCAAATACCTGCTCACATTCTTGGTCCCATTCAATCTGGCCTCTCTTTTACGGTGCCTTGTTGGCTTACTTGATGAGCTGGAAGAAGGGAAGGCATCATTCGATTGCTCGGGACAGGAACTGAATTAAGGCGGTTGTAGACATGCCAAAATTGACGTTACTGTGAGTACATCTCGTATTACCTTGTAATGTCCCAATTTGACCCTCAAATTACCTCTGTTTGAGTGGTTTTTCCCACTTTTCTTGGATTTCTCCCTTTTTCTCCCTTTTCTTATTTTTCTGGATTTTTCTGAATTTTCTGGGTATTTTTCTCTATTTTTTATGTATTTTTTCAGAAATAACGACTTGATGTGGGGCGTCTTTTAAATAACGACTTAGGCTTGGGCGTTTCTTAAAAATGGACGCCACTTCCATTAGGCGTCAATTCCTCTCATTTTCCTATTTTTCTGATTTTTCTGAGACTTTTTTCGGAATTTTTTGGAATTAACGACTTACAAGGGGACGTTATTTTGAATTTGAAAAGAATAAAAAAATTAAAAATTGAATTCACGACCTATGCACGGTCGTCTTTTTCAAATTGATTATTTTATTAATATTTTCAATCCCCTTCCAGAGGTGATTTGGTGACCTTCCGGGTGTCAGAAAAATACGTAAAAATAGTCGTTGGAATCAGGGCGATGAGATGCACCTTCACCTAAAAATTGAAAAATAATATTGAGAATTGAAAAATGACCCTATTTTGAATATTTTGAATTAACGCCCTAATCTAAGTCGTGTTTTTAATAACGCCTTTGTGCAGGTCGTCAATTCTTGAATTGACGCCCTGACCCAGGTCGTGTTTCACCTTCGTTTCCCCCGTTCGCGTCTTTCCTCCCCAAGAGTCCTCCCTTGCTTTGCCATTGCCCATTCTTATCTTTCCCGGGATGGACTCTTGCCATGCTTATCCCTTTGATCAATCCTATAAGGGGTTCGATCCCCTTGTTTTTCTTCTTCTTCGGTTCCCTTTTTCCATATTCTGTCTTCTTCCTCTATTTTTCTTCTTTCGGTTTTTTTTTCTGTCTTTTCTTTTTTTTCTTCTTCTCCTTCCTTCTTCTTCTTCTGTTCTGTCTTCTGTCTGTCCCTCTTTTCTCTTCTTCTGTTTATTTTCTTTTACAGGAACCGAAGGGTGCTTGGCTAAGGAGGCTTCTTCACATCAACATCAAGTCCTCATCCCATCTTTTGAAGTTTCTCCCTGCCGAGCATTCAAGCCAGGGACCACAAACAAGATTTTTTATCTTATCTCCTCTTTATCTTATTTCTTATCTTCGTAATTCATGCATGCATATATCATTATTATGTTGATTTTCCTCTCAACCATCATTGAGATCTCCCATAAGTGCAACTCTTGCACTCTTTCCCCTTATTTTTATTCTTATCTTCATGCATTCATCATATCTCCCCACACCCTCTTTGCATAGGGGTTTAAGGGCAACCACCCTTAAGGTGTGTTCTTGCACATGTTTTCATGCTCATATATATTTTTTTTATGAATTGATGCTACACTCACCATGTTTCTAATCCATATCTTTATTGGTGTTTGTCTTTGTTTGCAAGGGTAATTAATTGAAGAACTCTCTCCATCGGCCGACCGATTGGAAGAGAAAGGAGCACTCACAATCACCCGCGCTTAAGGTATTTTTCGCGACCCCCCTCCCATATTGTTATTGTTTATATCCTTTGAGGCCTCGTGTCTCTGGCGATCACACACTCCATCTTAGCACCTCGTGCTTATTTGTGCTTTTTATTGCTTATTTGCTTATTATTTCTATTCATTCCTAAGTGGATTTTTAATAGAATCTACAAATTGGCGATCACGGTGGGACGACTTTTCATTTTTCTTTGATTACCCTTTCCCCTTAGGCACCCACGTGTGCCGTCTCCCCTTTTGCACCCTCGGTGCGTCTCCTTTTTGTGCCCCTCGGGCACCCTCCATTGTGCATTGCACTCTCCCCAAGTGATCTGTCAGCTTGTTAGATTTTTTTTAAAATTCCACTTATCCAATTTTTTTTTTATTTTTTTGAGGAGCATGCTTCTATCTTATGTTTGTTGATTGCCTGTGAGTGCCTGTGAGTATCTTGCTATTTCTGGCCGTGGGGTATTTCTGGGAATTGACGCCTCTGTCAAAGGCGCGTTTTAACTTCACGCCCTAACCCAGGGCGCTTTCTGTAAAGGTAACGCCTTCTGAGAGGGTGTCTTCCATCTTTCTCCCGGTTTTGCTACACTCCTTGTGAATTCACGCCTTGCCCAAGGGCGTCTCTTTATTGACTAGCGCCTCTCATCAAGGCATTTTTCTGGATTTGACGCCCTCTGCAGGGGGCGTCCTTTTACTTATAGCGCCTCACTCTAAGGCGCGTTTGTTGCTGCCCCTGGGCCCACTGTCGTCTCTTCTGTTGATAGCGCCCCCTGCCAGGGCGTCTTTTTACTGTGGGTTTCCTCTGTGGGTTTCCATGCTGATTCATGCCTATACTTGTTGATTGATTATATTGTTGTGGTTGGCTTGTTTACTCTGCTGCATTCATCTTTGCATTGGTTTGGGAGACCTCCTCTCTCTACATTAGGATTCCATACACCCTCTTGGTGAAGGAAGAACCCTCCATTGAGCACTCCGTCTCTTTGGATTGGAAATTCCTAAACCAAGACTCCATAAGTCCCCGCACCCGTGGATTCCCTCACGGACGCCGGGCATGTTGTACCTTTTGAAGTCCCGGGTTTAGTGGCCCATACGCGGTGAGAGAGTGTTCCTAGTTGGCATTGAAGTGAAATCATATTGAAACTAGGTCCCTCCCTTGTGTGAATCATAATTGTCAAAAATCATTAATTCCCCAAGGATCAAACATAAGAAATCAAGGTGACCATTCCAACTTGTGTGCTTCTTTGCAAATTATTTTGCTTAAACTTTGCTTGTATAATGGCTTACTTTGATAAACAAAACAACATGTTCAACTCAATTAATGTTCATGAGGGTGATCAACCTAGCACATCTTATTCCCCTCAATTTCAACATGTTCATCATTCTCACCATAATTCTTTCAAAGGACCACGTCCTCATTCTTATGGTGTTGCCCGACCCATGGACAATTTCCAATCCCATGGTCCTTCACCTCAATCGCGAGTCACTATTCCTACGGGACCGTCTCGTCCCAATGATGAGAAGGTTTCCCAAATCATTCATGCATTAGATCATCTTACCCCTCAACAAATCCAAGCCCTTAAGGCCGCTGTTGAGGGTGCATCTCATTCATCTCATCCTCCCTCCAATCCTATGCGGGTGGCCCATCACCCACCTCCCTCTTCTATTCACAATCCTAATCGGGTAGCCCATTACCTATCCTCTTCTATTCACATTCCTCCCCGGGTGATCCGACACCCGCCTCCTTCTATTCCTCCTCCATCACGGTCCCGAGGCCCATTTATTTCTTGCAATCCGGCCCATCTGGGTTCTTCTGCGGGTCATCCCGTTAACTCCCCTCCACGGCCTTTTTATGCCACCCCTCCTTCAAGGCCCTGCCAACCCTTGGTTGCTCAAGTTACACCCCTCCAACAAACCCTTCTTGATAAAGTCACTTTGATGGAAGAACAATTAAGAAGGGTCATGGCTCCTCCTACTCCGGTCAATCCTCTCCATGCCACTTTAGATAATATTACTAAGATGGAGAAAGAATGGAAGGATAGGAGAGATGATTATGGTATCGGCAGCTCAAGCAAGCAACAGCCGGCAGATTTCGACGATCAAGTGGACACCGTCCGCCCTCCACCCATCCGCACACTTCATTCATATGGCCATCCACCTCCACATACGCAACATCATTACATTCCTCCATCCACATATACGCCTCCACTACAGTGTCCACTTGAATTTGATGATGAAGAACCGGCAATTGAAGAACTTGAAGCGGTATACGATGATGAAGCTCCGCAGGCATCCCTTCCGAGTTTCCTTCGCCATCCTCTTCCTCCACTGTCGGAAGACCCCTATGCTCAGGACTATGCCACAGTCCCCGATCCAACCCCCATTTATGGGACCTCTTGGTGTTACGATGATGGGTCGATACTCCAATCACCCATACCGCCGCACCATGAGTCTCCTCCTCACCCCAATACTTGGTGTTACGATGATGGGTCGATACTCCAGTCACCCACACCGGTGCATCATGCGCCTTCCCCTATACCTGACACCTCTCGCCCCATCCGACATTTTCAGCGCACCAAACCCTTTCCTTTTACACCATTAACCTCTATTCCATCGGCCTCCGCCAAACCTCCACTACTCTCCACTCCACCGGCCTCCGCCGAACCTCCATCACCCTCCACTACGCCGGTCTCTGCCGAGCCTTCTATTACCCCTCCTCTTTGTTCGCTATCTAAGCCGTCCATTATCCCTGTAACGCCAAAACCAGCTTTGCCAAGCCTTTCCCCTATTCCACCACTTAACCTATCACCCTTACCCGTGGCTAATCCTGAGCAAGGTCCACCCCTTTTTGCACTCAAGCCAACCCCTACTGCTTTCGAGCAAAGGGGGAAGCTCGACGTGTTTGAACCTTCGCTTCCACTCACCCTTTCTCCAACACCTTCCACTATACCTCCACCATCCATGGAACCTTCCGCCTCTGCTTCACCCCCCTTTACTACTCGGAACGGGCGGCCTTCTGAAAGTACTTGTGCCGAAGATGAGCAAGAGCCGGGCAAGAAAGATTTGGCCACGGCCGAGCTATTCAAGATTCAAGAATTTATTTACCGGATGCCGATCCGGGTTATTGTGCCAAACATGGTCGAAGGGGCCAGGTCACCGCCATTGCTCAGAGAATGCCAAGCGTTGATGCCATCCAAGGGCCGGGCAGGGCACCCTTTGTTCCATCTTCCAAATCTTGATTCCATTCCTCCATACAAGGGGCGAATGCCCATTTTGTTCAACACTTCTTATACACCACAATTAATGGGCATGGCAATGCTTCATGTTCCAACTTTCCAACTCCCTCACATCATTGATCCTTGCCTCCCAAGGGGGTTGTCATTCATTAGTGAAGCTTCTTCCATTGGGCCAATTGGCTATACTCTTTCACTGCCGTGGAGGGGCAGTTATCTTGGCGCTAAGGGGCCGTCCCTTATTTGTTCCACCTTCTATGCATCCATTTCTATCACTTTTTCTTCATGGGCCATTCCTGGGGTTAGGAGGAGGATCTCGTCCTCTCACCCTTCACATTCTCCATCTTCTTTGCATCTCACGCATTTTGTTGCATTCGCGCATTCACTGCATTCATCGCATCCATCATTTTGCATACACCTCCTGATTCCCGGGTTTCCAAACCCGTATCTTCCCCGCCTTCCGACACCTCCGGATATTCCAAATTTCCCATCTTATTCATCTTCATCCTCGGGATCTGTGGGTCCCCTTACATTGCTCGGGCGTTGCCCCCTCCCCAATCTCTTCTCAGGGCATCGCGTCCCTTTTCAGCTCTTGTATCCGGAACCTCCGGATTTCTCTCACTTTCTCCCAGGGCATCGCGCCCCTTTCCACTTTATTCTTCTGGAACCTCCGGATTTCTCTCACTTTCTCCCAGGGCATCGTGCCCCTTTCCACCTTATTCTTCCGGAACCTCCGGACTTTCTCCCAGGGCATCGCGCCCCTTTCCACCTCTTCTTCCGGAACCTCCGGACTTTCTCCCAGGGCATCGCGCCCCTTTCCACCTTATTCTTCCGGAACCTCCGGACTTTCCCCTCGGGCATCGCGCCCCTTTCCATCTTAATCCACCGGAACCTCCGGATTCTATTTCCCTCTTCTTTGGGCATTGCGTCTCTTCCCTTCTCATTCCTTCGGAACCTCCGGATCCTTCATACCTTTCCTTCGGGCACGACGCCCCTTTCCATTTTCTTCCTCCGGAACCTCCGGACCCTCCATCTTTCTTCCAATTCATCTTTCTGATTCTCCAGAATATCACATCATTCATTTTCTTCTTCCTTACC
The DNA here is from genome assembly GCA_022559845.1 of Amorphophallus konjac. Taxonomy (NCBI): domain Eukaryota; kingdom Viridiplantae; phylum Streptophyta; class Magnoliopsida; order Alismatales; family Araceae; genus Amorphophallus; species Amorphophallus konjac. The sequence continues at coordinate 140,528,569 of CM040129.1, forward strand.
CATCATCTTTTTCCCTATTTTTTCCCAGGGCATCGCATCCCTTCTTTCGTCATCCCTCCGGAGCCTCCGGATGATTCCTCCTATCACGATTCTCCTCCTTTACTTCCGGACCCTCCAGATCCGCCTCTTTCCATCTATCAATTTCTTCTTCTAATTCCTCCTGATTCTGGGTCCGACCCAACTTCTTCCACATCCACTGCCTTGGGCATCTGCCCATTCTCTCACTGCTTTCGAGGCTTTAGTCCTCACTCCTCCTTCTAATTCTCCGCTTCTTCTGTAGACCTTTCATGTGATCAGGGTCTCCACGCCTTAACGAGGGAGTTCTAGCCCTCGCCTCTCTTCTTTTTTTCCTTATTCGTCTGAGTCTGGTCTTGGCACCACTCCTTCTTGTTAAGCCACTTTCAAACCCTTTACTTCCAATCCTTTTGACTACGAAAGAGGACTACCCCACGATGATCAACCTCGCCTCTGACAGCTGCTTCTACAAAGGTTGCAAGGTAACATATTGGCGTAAGTATGCATTTTTATGATATCATTATCTCATTGCTTCACACATGATTTTCAAAAGTGCTTCTTAACAAGATTAAGAGTGGTAGTTAAGACCTTTATCCTAGGTCATATCTTTATCTTTACTAAATCATTGTCAAAAGAGTCTTTAGACTTGCTTTTACAGCACTCTTGGTTAATAAGAACCCCATGCTGGAAATTCAACATTCTCTCCCTGCTTGTTAAGAGTAACCCTTAGCTGGGCATTCCACACACTTCACGGCGTCCTTAGCCGGCTCCTTTGGATAAAACACCGTTGCTATTTTGGCCATGCCATGAGTATATCTGAAAGTCTTTTTCTCTTCTTTACTCGGCCGAATGCAGGAGCAAGAGGTTGACGGATGAGATGACCCAACCTAGGTAATCCTCAATACGAGAGGAGTCTCAAATAGGGGCAGTCTTGACCCGAAATCAATATGAGTTTTCATATGAGTTTCATGATATACATCTCGCCAAAAGGACTTTTATGAAAATCAAGTCAAAATGATAAAAGTAAAATTGAGAATTAAGGCATGACAAGAGTGGCAAAGTCCCCGCAGGGAAAACCCTGGTCGTATGCATGTTAAGGGTCTAAAAATCAAAGGCACAAAGCCCCAGCGCAACAGACTACCTCTTTGAGGGTTAACACCTTGGAAGGAATTCAAGTCCCGACATCTCCCATCCTGCATAAAGCTTATCTCCAATTCTTCTTCTCTTCTCCCTCCAAGATCGAATGTTTCTCGGGTATGGCCTTGGTAGGGGCACCGTTGACCATGGGCAGTTGGTTATAGGACGTCGCTTTCAATGCACGCCTGGCTTTGGGCAGTTTTTAGTGAAAAGGAAGGAACGAGGACCCCTAGCCAGTGGTTCCAAAAACACTCTTTGATGCTGCAATAACAATGTCTAAACCAAACCAAAAAAAAATTTGAATATTTCCTGAGCAAAATCAAACAAAAAAATCAGATATTTCTTCCAAGATTCATAAAAATTGAAATATTTTCCAAAAATTCATAAAAATTTGAATATCTTTTCCAAAACTCATAAAAACTTGCATATTTCAAAAATAAAAAAAATACATTGTATTTTCTGATGGTGTTTTGCAGGAACAACTTTACAAGGATCAAGAGCACGGGATAAGTCCTATCTCCACTCATTGCTATCAATCTATTAATTTCTCCCGATATTCTCATGACATGTCACCCTGGGTATTTTTTTGATTATCATCTCCCTATATCATTCTCATTATCATATCTCCTGATTATCATCCTGATTATTCATCTCCAGATCTTTCAATCAACTCCTGCTAATTTCTCTTGATCAATTCTGCCACTGGGCATTATATCATTCTGATCATTCAACTCTATATCTTGATTAGCCAAGATTGTCATCTCATGACGAAATAACAAATAATGATGCTTTGTAATATCATGATTCAACTCATAATGGTTGATTGATGCTTTGATTCATGCTTTGATGACTATGCTTAAATGCCTTATTCATTGCTTGTTATCTTCATTATATCTTGGTTGATGAATCTTTGAGCGCAGGAAGAAGCTCTTGGTCCCATCGATGGGCATCATCATCCAAGCCCCACGGTGCTTGCACCTCATTTCTCAGTTCCCCCATGCTCATTGCTATCACCATCCCCCTGTATGCATTCTACTATATGTTACATACGCTACTAGATTATATCAAGACCTTATGGCTTTGGTAAATCTGGAATTTGAGTTCCCCTTCATCAAAAACAATGATGATTCCAGAGGAGTCTTAGTCACACGGATAGGCCGTTGAGCCGTCCAAGACTAGGGACGATGGTTCCCTTTTGCGAGTTGATGCGTGGATAAACGGGCTTCGGCTTAGTATCGGCTCGCAGAATGGGTTTCTTGACCCAGTCTTGGCAGCTTAACAATATTATCCTTGATTATCTTATATTTTCATTTGTTTTATTTTTTTCTTTTAAACCCAACATGCATTCATATAGGACTTTGAATTAACGTTGGAAAATCATTCTGATAAGCTGATTTGGAGAGTCAAATTGATCTTAATCTTTCCAGATATGAGATATTCATTGCTGATGGAATCCTCAGTTCGTTTGGTCACTGTTTTGGGTCATTTTCTCGAAAGCTCCTTGTTTGGATTTCTATCATCTTATTTTAATCTTTTTCCTTTGATCCACCTTGGCTGCAGCACGTCCACATTGGCTGGTAACCGCTCTCCAATGGTGAAACCTATAGGTTTGTGACCTGGGGTACTTCCACCGCGCTAGAAGTTGATCATTCTCCTTCGTGCCTCGTGCACCCTCCCCCTTTTATCCAAACATCGTTGATTTCATTGAATTTCCTGAGATTACTTCATCTCGAGCTTCTGATTTCAATTCTCATCAAGTGATGTCGATTGCGTGTCTCATCACACCTTGGCATCTACTTTTCAGTTTGCTCTGCTCCCTTGCAAAGCAGACGCCAAGGCGGGACAGCTGTAGACACGCCAAAATTGACGTTACTGTGGGTACATCTCGTATTACCTTGTAATGTCCCAATTTGACCCTCAAATTACCTCTCTTTGAGTGGTTTTTCTCACTTTTCTTGGATTTCTCCTTTTTCTCCCTTTTCTTATTTTTTCCTATTTTTCTGGATTTTTTTAGATTTTCTGAGTATTTTTCTCTATTTTTATGAATTTTTCAGAATTAACGACTTGACGTGGGGCGTCTTTTAAATAACGGCTTAGCCTTGGGCGTTTCTAAAAAAATTGACGACTATAGTGGAGGGCGTCCATTCTTTCAAATTTCCATTTTTTTGGATTTTTCTGAGAATTTTTTAGAATTTTTTAAGAATTAACGACTTATAAGGGGACGTTATTTTGAATTTGAAAAGAATAAAAAAAATCAAAAATTGAATTCACGACCTATGCACGGTCGTCTTTTTCAGATTGATTATTTTATTAATACTTTCAACCCCTTTCCAGAGGTGATTTGGTGACCTTCCGGATGTCAGAAAAATACGTAAAAATAGTCGTTGGAATCAGCACATTGAGATGCACCTCCACCTAAAAAATGAGAAAATAATATTAAGAAATAAAAAATGACCCTGTTTTGAATATTTTGAATTAACGTCCTTCGGTAGGGTGCGTTTTTAATTAACGCCTTTGGTTCAGGCGTGTTTCATAATTTTCAAATAAAAGAAATATTTATTTCTATAAATGATCCAGGAAGTGACGCCCTTGGTCAGGTCGTGTTTTGAATTAACGCCCTATGGTAGGTCGTCAATTCTTGAATTGACGCCCTGACCCAGGGCGTGTTTCAGTTTTAGTGTTCTAATCAAGCGCAGCCCTTTCCCCAGAGAGTCCTTGCTTGTTTAGTCACCTTCCTCGAGTGGGATTGGAGTCTTACCTCCGTAGGACTCTTGCCCTTCTTATCTCTTCTTCAATCTTATTAATATAGCCTTCGTCTCTGTTAACAGGTTGGTTCCCCCCTCTCTCTCCCTTCCGATTTCTTCTTCTTCCTCCGTTTCCTTCTTTTCTTTGCAGGTTGCTTGTCGCTGCTGCTTCTGGCTGAAGGAGAGGCTTCACGTGCATTCGTCTTCATCCTCTGCAAGCTTCCTCCCAAACGAACATCAAAGCCAAAGCAAAAGCACAGGCTCCTCTTCTGTTATTCTTCTTTTATTGCATTAGTTCATACATGATATAGCATCTCCTGTTAACTTCTTTCTCTCAACTACGTTGAGGCTTCCCACAGTGCATCCCTTGCACTCTTTTCACTCGTTATTTTTACATCATCTTTGCATATCATTCATCATATGTTTCCCACCCTCTTTTGCATAGGGGTTTAAGGGCCAACACCCTTAAGGTGTGTTCTACTCCATGTTATCATACTCATATTTTTATTAAGGATTTGATACTACACTCACCATGTTCTAAGTCAATTTCTTTATTGGTGTTTGATTTTTTTGCAAGGATAATCAAAATAGGAAGAACTCTCTTCATCGGCCGGCCGATCTAGAAGAGAAAGGAGCATTCACAATCACCCGCGTTTCAAGGTATTTTTCGCGATCCCTCCATACTTTTTATTATTATATTTTGAGGCCTTGTGTCTCTGGCGATCACAACTCCATATTTGCACCTCGTGCATGCTTATTCTTATTTACTTTTCTTCTTTATTCTATTAAGTGGATTTCTTAGAATCTACAGCGGTGATGCGGCCGGTGAGGCACTGTACGTCCCTCACTCATCTCGGGTGCTTCATTTCCAGTATCGCTCGGATCTGGTTAGGGTTAGCCTCTATCCCTCTGTGGGTGACAAGGAATCCAAGGAATTTCCCTGATTTTATCCTGAACGCGCACTTACTTGGATTGAGCTTCATGTTGTATTTCCTGAGTGTCGCAAACGTCTTTGCCAAGTCATCCAGGTGCTCGGCTGCTCGGAGGCTCTTGACGAGCATGTTGTCGATGTAGACCACCATGTTGCGGCTGATCTGCGAGTTGAACATGTGGTTGACGAGAATTTGATAGGTTACTCCCGCATTCTTCAGTCCGAACAGTATGTGGGTGTAGCAGTACAACCCGTGGTCGGTGACGAACACTGTCTTGTCTTGGTCGGGTTTGTGCATGCTAATCTTATGATACCCAAAGTAGGCATCTAGGAAGCTTAGCATTTCGTGCCTGGCCGTGGCATCGACTAGTTGGTCGGTTCGTGGTATGGGGAATCCTTTGGCGTAACTATGTTAAGATCGTTGTAGTCTACGCACATCTGTCACTTCCCGTTGCTCTTGGGAACAAGGACCACATTCGCCACCCAGTCCGGGTACCGGGTGAGTCTGAGTAGCCCTAAGTGCAAGTTCTCGCCTACTTGTTCCCTGATAATGGCCTATCGCTCGGGGTTGGAACGCCTTCGACGCTGCTGAACCGGGCGGCAGCTCAGATCCAACTTGAGTTGGTGTGTGATGATCTCTAGTGGGATTCCGGGGAGCTCATCCTCGGACCAAGCGAATACATCTTGGTTTGCTATGAGGAAGTTTGTGTATACTTCCAGCTCTTCTTCGGACAGGGTAGCCCCGATCCTCAGCGTTCTGCTTGGGTCTTCCCCCACCTGGATGAGGTACAAGTCCTCCGCTGGAGTGTTCGTACTCGGATCTGGATCTTCCCTCCTCGCCTTCTTCTCGGGTGGCACTTCCTCGGCTTGTCTGTCACGTGTCGAGATAAGGTAGCACCTTCTTAACTCCTATTGATCCCCTTGAACTTCTCCCACTCCGCGAGGCGTGGGGAACTTGAGCTTCTGGTGATACGAGGAGGGGATGCCGTGAAGGGTGCCAAGGATTCCTAGCCCTATGATGGCGTTGTATCCGGTCATCGCGTAGACGACCGTGAAGTCTGCCATGAATGCTACATCCCTTGGCACGATCCCAAACTTGATCGATAGTGAGATGCGTCCTTCCGGACAGACTGTCGTGCCGGAGAACCCATATAATGGTGTGTGCAACGGCGTGATTCGGGACAAGTCCACACCCCTGAGCACAAGACAATCGTAGGAAATAACGTCAGGACTGCTTTCATTATCAACCAAAATGCGGCGTACGGTACATTGATTGATGGTGGCTGAGACCACCAACGCATCGGAATGGGGAGTGGTTACACCATTTAAGTCATCGTCGGAGAAGACGATGAGGCCTTTTAGGTGTTCCCGGGTGGCAGCCTCCCGTTGGGCGCTGTCGCCTCGCTCCACGGTGTTGATGGCCAATGCATACCGTCGTCGCCTGCTCGCACTGTCTCTGCCCACGGCCGGCCCTCCGGAGATCATCATGATCTCCTTCGCATTGGGTCGGTTATCAAGGGGCGGAGCGGTCAGTTGTCACTTCTCCACGGCCTTGGCGATGAACTTACCAAGGAGTCCTCAGCTGACGAGGTCCTCGATTGCGTCCTTCAAGTTGATGCATTCAGCCGTATCGTGGTCGTGGTCACGATGGAAGTGGCAGTACTTCTTCTTGCTCCTCGAACTTGGATCCGACTTCATCCTAGGAGGCCACTTGAGGAATGGTTCCTCACGGATCTCCATCGATATTTGGTTGGGAGGAGCCATTAGGGGCGTGTAGTTGCGGTAGTTGCCCCTTTCCTATTCTAGGCGGTCGCGACGATCTCGGTCCCGTCGCTCCCACTTGTTCAGCCCTTCGCGTGGCGAGTCAACGGATCTCTTTCGATCGGATCGATCAGTTCCAGCCGTGCGGCCCAGGGCTGCAGTGTTCTCCTCGCACCGCGCATGCTTCTGCGCCAAGGTGAGGAGGTCGGTGAGGGTAGTCGGGGCTTTGACCCCGAGCGCACATCGAAGGATGTGGTCCTGGGTCCCCTAGGTGAGTGCGGTGGTGGCGATGCTGATGTCGAGGCATGGGATTAAGAGCGCCTCTGCTCGAAAATGGGAGACGAAATCCCAAAGTGTCTCTTCTCCCCCCAGCTTGAGGGCGAGCAGGGTCACCGCAGACTTGGCTACCTTTTGGCAGCCAATATTCTCCTTGAACAGCTTCTTCAGCTGCTAGAAGGAGGAGATAGTCCTGGCCGGCAGGGACTTGAACCAAGTTCGGGCGTTCCCTAGGAGAGTCGTGACGAATGCCAGGCATTTCACAGCGTCCGAGTCCCGGTGAAAGACCAGGTGGGACTCGAAGCTATGCATGTGGTTGGCCAGATCGGTAGTGCCGTCATACGGGGTGAAGGACGGCAACTGGAGCTTTGGCGGGATGGGGGCTTCCATGATCTCCTTGGAGAAGGGAGCATGGCAGTCCTGGTCGTCGTCGATGAGGCCTCGATTCTTGGCAACGAGGAGGACATCGTCCAGGTAATGGACCTTGTCCTTGATTTCATCGATGCACTGGAGCCGCCGATCCATCTCTGGATTGGAATGCAGTGGGCTACGCACCCTTGGTACGGGCGAGCTGTGCGATCGTCGGGTCATTGAAACAGAGGCGTGGGAGGCTTCCCGCACTTGGCGAGAATTCTCCCCAGTCTAGACCCTCTCGTTCTGCCGCCGTTCGGGCAGAACGTGCTGGGGGTCTGCAGGCCTATTCAAGAGCTCCTGACATAGCCCCGTCCGGGCTTGAATCTGGTGGCGATCTCATCAAGATTGCCTGGAGTGACTTCTGGGCGCGGATGAGTAGAAGACGCTTCTTGCGACACACGACAAGAGTTGGGCCCTTGGTGAGAGCCATGCCCTCAGTTGCTGGTGTTGCGAAGACTCCCACGAGGTGCCATGCCTTTTTACTCGAGATTCCTAAAGACAGCGCCAAAAAGTGTAGAGGCAGAAATCTAGTTTCTATGTCACGTGTAGACACGCCAAAATCAATGTTATATTGGGTAAATTTCATGTCATGATGTAATACCCCGAAGTGGATTTCGTTACTTGATTAATAAGTTGGTTTTCCCTTTTTTTTAGATTTTTTTTGAATGTGACGACCGTCATCAAGTTGCCTTTTAAATATCACCCTTGGAGATGTCGTTATTTCACGATGTAAACGACCGTACGCATGGTCGTTGTTTTTAACTCTTTCCAATTTCTGTTCGGAATGAAATTCCTTGGAATGATGACTTCCAGGCGGGCGCTCATTAATGAATGCCTCCGTGCGGGGTCACGGGTTATGAATTTCTTAAATATGGAAAGTCCAAAAATTCTAGTGAAATTGCGGCAGATCCGGGGGCGCTGTTTAGAACAGCGGCTGTTTCTAGGTCGCCATTTCTGTTTTTGTTTCCGTGTCATCTGCAACCTTCCCCGAAGGTATCCCTCCTTGTTTTAACTCTACGTTCAATCGAAGGAAGGAGATCCATGATCAAGAGTTATCCTCCTTTGTTTTAATCCTATTGGAATAAGGTATTCATCCCTATAAATACCCCTTCAATTTCCCTCGTGTGAGGACCTAACACACACACATTCATTCTGGATTAAGAGTTCCTCCGCTGAAGCTCTATCGTTGCTGATCCTCACTGCCAAAGGGGGGGTGTTGTACTGCTGCCGTGGTGTCTTTGGGCTTCCTCTCCTCTGTCCTGCTCACATGCACAGAAAGAGGATTTCACTCTCTTTCTTTAATTCTTTTATTCTCTGCATCTTATAGTGATCATCCACCACAGTTACTTGGTCTATCTAGTGCATCACAATACTTCATATTCCTCTTTACATACATACTTCTCCCACCATTACTCCTCTTAGGGGTTTTAAAAACAAAAAGCACAAGGTGTATTCATGCCCATATTGCATATCATCATTCTATTGAGTATAGATACTACACTTCTATTAATCCAAATCTTTTGCTTTGATTGTTTGTTTTCTTTCAAGGGTAATCAAGAGTAAAAACCCCCTTCATCGGCCGGCCAGTTGGAGGAGGAAGTTGGATCCACGTCTACACCCGCTTCACAAGGTACATGTGATCATTTCTTTATTTTGAGGTAACCCCTCTGACAATCACACTCCTTAGTAGCATCACATGCTCCTTCTCCCTATTATTTTTATCATGCCCATGATGATTTTCTTCCCTTTTTAAATGTCCATGTGACACGTTCACAAATTGGCGATCACAGTGGGACTCTTGTTATTTTTATTTTGATTACCCCTCCTTTGGCACCCACGTGTGCCCCTCCCTTTGGCATCCTTGTGTGCCCCTCCTTTTGGCATCCACGTGTGCCCCTCCTTTGTGCTCCACGTAGCACACTCCCTTTGTGCACCACGTGCACACCCCCCACTTGATTAGTCAATTTTTGCACTGTCCATAGCATTTTTAAAGAGTGAATTTGATTTTCTAACAGTTTACATTATTCTATGTTCTCTCAAACTGATCAGCGACCGCTCAGAAGTCGCTATTTTATAAACCAGCGACCTCTTACAGAGGCGCTCATCAGATCATTTTTTGTATTATTTACTATTTTTATGATCTGCGCCCCTTCACAGAGGCGTTATTCATACTTTCAGCGCCTACCTCCAAGGCGCCAATTCCCGAGTTATTATTAAATTCCATCCGTAATAGTTTACTGTTTCGGCTATTAGCGCCCCTTCACAGAGGCGTCATTTATTATATCAGTGGCTGTCATACAGTCGCTATCCATTGAGACAGCGACCGCTGCCTGGTCGCTATTTCACTGTGCGTTCACAGAATTGCCATATCTGCTATTGTTCTGACTTGTTTTGATTGGATTATTGATTTTCTTTACATTATTGTTGATCCTGTCTGCATTAGCTTGCATTCTAGGGCATTTGGTTGAGAGACCTCCTCTCTCTACACTTTTAGGATCCCCTACACTCTCTTGGGAAAGGAATGATCCTCCATTGAGCATTCCGTCTCTTTGGATTGGAAATTCCTTGACCAAGGCCTCCGTAAGTCCCCGCACCCGTGGATTCCCTCACGGACGCCGGGCTGGTTGTACCTTTGAAGAACCCCGGAGTTTAGTTGACCCACGCGTTGGTAAAGAGAGAGAAAGAACCTAGTTAACCTGGAGAATACATACAAATTGAAACTAGGATCTACACTAAAGAGAGGGAGGGCTAACTACTCCATTAAAATTCATCCTTGCTTAAACTCAAAGAAGTTAAAATCTTCCCTAAGCATTATAAGTTGTTTGGTAACTTGGTTGACAACCTATTTGAGTGCTTATTTGCTATTTACCTTTGCTTGGTTCGAATAATTTCTTATTATAATCATGAAGTTTCGTTCATGTAGAATTGTCAACATGGCCAATCAAGAGTATTCATATGATTATGAGGACGATCAATATGACCAATCTTATGAGGTCCCTCCTCAGGGACTCACTCAATATGAGGCCCTTCCTCAGAGCTTTGTTCAGCATGAGGGAAACTATGCTCCCTCCTACCCTCAAGTCTACGTGGTGGACACCACCACTCAAGGGGTTGAGCCCTCTCCTCAAACTCAAACCATCACTCAATCCACTCCTGGGGAGACTTCCCCGTCTTTCAATCTCAATGATCTTATTAATGCTTTATCCCAATTGGATGATGTCCAACTCCAAGCGGTCCAGACCGCTCTTAAAGGGAAATCGGTCCCTTCTTCCTCTTCTAATCCCCCTCAGGCCGCGGGTAGCCTTCAAGTCAACCCCACTAATGACCAGGCGGTCTCCCAGAGAATTCCATCCCGTCCACGAACCCTTATTATGGTTACGCCGGCCCAATTGGCGAGCCATTTCATGGCAAGGCCACAACAACTTCAACCTCTGCAACTCTTAAGGAGGCCTATGCCAAACTCCTTCCCTGTTCACCCAGCCCCGGTCGGGTCTGATACCAACACTATACTCCTCCAAAAGACTGCTAGTATGGAGGAACAACTCAAGAAAGTCATAGCCCCCAAGAATACTCCGGAGGTCACTCTCCTTACTCTCCCGGACTTCCACTTGCCTCCGTTGGAGAAGCCTAACTTCAGGCGCTACAATGGAACGGGAAATCCATTCATTCATTTGAAAGATTTCATGTATGAGCCATCCTTCTGACAGGATAATAAGACCTCTTTGGCTTATCTCTTTAGAAGGTCTCTTGATGGTCCGGCCCTCGAATGGTTTTACTCTCTAGAGCCGGTCGAAGCTGGAGATTTTGATATTGTTCAACGCAAGTTTCTACAAAAGTACAAAGATCGAGTGGGTCCTTCCTTGTCTGTTACTGACCTTGTTGCTGAAAAGATGAAGTCTGATGAAGACTTTATGCAATTTGCCGATGGATGGAAGTCGATGGCCGAGAAATTAAAAGATACTTTGTCAGAATCCGAGCAGGTAAAGATGATAATCTCTAATGCAACTCCACAGTTCCGGCACATATTGGCCATGAACAAGCTCAACATTACGGAGGAACTATATGAAAGAGCTCGGTATATCCAAACTCAAATGAAGGATTCGCCCATCATGGGCATGTTTGAGCCGAGACCGAGGATAATAAGGAAGAGCAATAATGTCAATACTAATGGTGCATAACCGAAGGTATTGTTATCAATGAGCAGGTGGACGCGGTTGGCAACCCTGGGCCTTTCCATAATTCTTCCAACCTAAGACCCCCTCAACAACAACAATCACAACAGCAACCCTCATTCTTTAACCAAATTCACCATCAAGCAAATAACCCTCCTCAACCTTTTCGGCCTCCACCTCCTCCACAGAACCAGAACCTACCACAAAATCCTCCAGTCCACCAACAATACCACAATGTGCCTCCTCCGACCAATTATGATCCACAACAGCCAAGAAGGCCTGTAGGCCCCAGGAGAGCCCAATACCTTCCATTACCCGAGAGCCTCCCCGATATATTTAACGTCCTCATGGCCGCCAACCTGCTCACTTTGCCAAAGGAAAGAACAGCCCGGCCTCCTAATGTGGATACCTCTCGGTACTATGTCTTCCATCGGCAGCCTGGTCACAACATAGATCATTGCTTTCATTTCAAAGATTATATATATGATTTGAATGACCAAGGCGGTATTGACTAGGATGAGATGAGAAAATTTGTTACAACAATGAAAGCACAAAGACCTCCACGGCAGCAATAGGTTCAGCAGCCTCTCCAGCAACAAGTTCAACTACCTCCCCCGATGCAGCTGGCTCCCGAGCCGCAACCGAACATGGGGATTGTCAATAATCCGCAACCGGAGCACCCACCTAATCAACAAGTTAACCATGTCACCTCCTTCCATGAAGTGGAGAGAGGGCAAGGATGGCACGAAGAAAACGCCTCTGTCGGGGCCATAAATCAAACTCCAAACCAACCGCCACGCCTATTAAGAACAACCCCACAACCAACACCTTCTCCTCAACCTCCTCATCCCTTCTTGCGCAACACCAGCCCTACAAGCACTACCAACCCCTTGCCGCCTAGACCTCCCCTTATCCGGAATCCACTACCTCTTGCTCCATGACAAACCCCTTCTCCTCCCACCAATCTTTTAGCGTCTAAGCCACTCCTCATTCGCCCTACACCCTCATCCACTCCTCGACCTATCACCATTAACCCTCCGCCTGCGAGGACTCCCACATTCCAACCTAGACCAGCACCCACCATGACTACCACAAATTCTCCGCCTCCACCTAGGCCCCTCCTTGTTCAGCCTACATCACTTCCAATCACACAGACATTACCTACTCCCGCTAGTCCTGTCCCCATATCTACTCTCTTAACATCCACAAGCCCTCAACCGATGCGGCCCCTCATAAGGGTTCCCAATTTGGTCGTGCCACCTCCACCATCTGTTAACCCCGATATTCCTTCCATATCCCCCAATCCTCCACAAAACCTGACAGAGGCATGAACATCACAAACTATGGTGCTCCGTAATGGATGGATTTTTCATCATGTGTTTCCACAACGGGAGCCAGAGCCTGCACAAGGGAATGAGGAAAAAGAGCAAGAGCAGGAATCCATACTGGGCACTCAGTATGACTTGCTAAAACCCCTGGACAAAACCCCAGCCAGGATTCCTATTTTGGAGATGATTAAGAGGTCCACGATTCACCAACAAGCCTTAAAAGAATATTTACAGAAGATAATGGTCAATGAGGACCTCCCTGCTGAACAGATCACTTCAGTCCTAACTCCGGTAAGTAACCAACCGGCCATCATTTTCCACGAACATGAGTTAGCTCCAAAGCCAGCTAGGAAGTATGCCCTGTGTATCATAGTTGATATTAATGAAGTACCTGTTAAGCAATGTTTGGTGGATATTGGGGCGTCTATCAATGTGCTGCCTCTTAGCACTTTAAAAGTGTGTGGGATTCCGGATAGTCAGATTCGGCCATCTACTATTACATTTATCGCCTATGATAATACAAATAAGCCTCCACTGGGCATGATTACTCTAAAAGCTGGGCTGGGTCCTATCTCGATTACAGCATATTTCCACATTCTAGATATGGATCCAACTTTTAATGGTATTTTGGGCTGCCCATATATTCAGGAGCTTGATGTCATCCCCTCTACAAATCATCAATGTATAAAGTTCCCACATAAGGGGCGCATCATCAAAGTCACTAGTATGCCTATTCGGCCATCGGAAGATATTCACTCAGCAACGTCAGTACCCTCCATATGGCCGACCAATAAGCCCTTGCTATTTGTGTTGGATCTTGCCGATCCACGGCACGATTTATTAAGGCCACAGGTTTCAGCCTCTATGGCAGCTTCAACGTCACCCCCACCTCTCAAGCAAAAGAAAAAGGAAAATATGATAAACACTCCAGGATGGAACATTTTGATGAGGATTGGATATAGATCTGGCAAAGGTCTGGGTGCTAACCTCCAGGGTGGGTTGAAGCCCATAAGGAGTCAGAAGCTCATTTATTGAGGCGGCTTGGGATATAAAGGGCTGGGTAAAGAAAAAATTGGGAAAAATGAAGAAGAGCCATGGGTCACCATGACCTCGACCCTCAAGACAGATAGGTAGCCGCTCACATGGACTCTGTATACTCACTTTGTGAAAGGGCCCACTGAACAAGTTGGGGAACAAACTACAAATATTACTTCTGTTCTCGACAACCGGGATGTACATGCACGTCAGTTTGCTCGTCATATAGCCCCACTAGTTACATATAAAGCTTTGGAGTCCTTGAGGCCGGATAAGAGAAGAAAGATGGATGACCCAGAATGTGATTGGTTTAGATGGTTTGACATGAATGACATCACAATTGCTCTAAGCCGACTGTTCATGCCGACCGAGCCAGAATGGCCACCACTTATTCATGATTTGATAGATAAGCCGGCTGTCATCACTAACAAAAGATAGCTATTGAACGTTTATACTGATACAGGAGAGCCGGATGTGCCATTTGAACCTGGTTTCACCGTGGACAAGCTATGGGCCGGGCTTTTCTTTGTTGATTCCTTGAACCCATCACTCATTACCTTTTGGTGCACCAAACTGTTTACCTTCAGCATTCCTAGACCACCTGCGGTCTTGATCACTTTATCCCATGATTTGCTCCAAAATCTTACAATTCCTCCTTTGCTCATCGAGCAATTTTCCCAACTCTCCATCACGCCCCCGCCCGGGCATTCCTTGATTCAATCATTTTCCAATCTCTCCATTTCAACACCATCATATACCCCTCTCTCTCATTCCATCACCATCCTTGAAAATGAAAAAAAAAATGCCAAGATTCCAACTTTCCAATCCTCCCTCTCTATTGAAGAGACATCCTATTTCGATCATGAGTGTGCCCCGATCCAAGGGACGCTCATTCAAGGTCCATTAACGGGTTTCCTTTTTCCCTCTGACGAGGGAGATTCCTTTGTATCTTCTCCTGTATCCACTTCTTCTTCCCCCTCTTCTTTAGGATCTAATGATCAGGCTAGTTCATCTTCTTCTTCTAGTATTAAGAGTCTTGGAGTAGTTCCCTCTAGGAAAGCCAAGGGTAGGCAGATTCCCCATAGGCTCTTATTAGATTTAGCTAGGAGATGCCGGGCATGTTTGGTCCTCCCCGAGTTCTTGGAGGATCCGATACTCCTGTCGGATTTGTAATGTGAGGATATGTGCTCCTTAGATGAAGGGTTCGGGGTTTATGAGATTATGAATGATGAGGACCCTGTTGAAGAGGGGGATGAAGAATACGAAGAATATGAGGACGAGGCTGATGCTTTTGCTAGTTGTATGAGGAGATTCGACAAATCGTCTGCCTCAGTAGAAGAGCCTACCAAGGAAATCAACCTGGGTACTGAAGAAAACCCTAGAATTGTCCTCATAAGCAAGAATTTGCTTTCTTCTGAGGAAGAGGCACTTATTCAAGTTCTTCAAGAGTATAAGGACGCGTTTGCATGGAGTTATGAAGATATGCCGGGCCTAGATCCTGCGCTTGTCGAACACCGTTTAACACTTAATCCGGGGTCTTTCCCGGTCAAGCAGCAGTTAAGACGTTTTCACCCTCACATGGCATTAAAGATGAAAGAAGAGGTCGATAAGCTCCATAAGGCTAGATTCATTCGAGTCGTCCTCTACTCCAATTGGGTGGCTAACATCGTCCCGGTTATGAAGAAGGACGGAAGAGTCAGAATTTGTATAGACTTCTGGGACCTTAACTGCGCGTGTCCTAAAGATGATTTCCTCCTCCCTTGCATTGATGTGCTAATTGATAACATGGCAAGGTATGAGACCCTTTCTTTCATGGATGGTTTCTCCGGATATAATCAGATTCGCTTGGCCGAGGAAGATCAAGAGAAGACTTCATTCACTACACCTTGGGGCACTTACTGTTATGTGGTCATGCCATTTAGACTCAAGAACGCCGAAGCCACCTATCAAAGGGCCATGATGGCTATTTTTCTTGATATGATCCATATTTATATAGAGGTGTATGTTGATGACCTTGTAAGACCCCAAATTCTTTAGAAATTTATTTAGAAAGTTATTTGTAATTATTTGAAATTTATTTGAAATTATTCGAAATTTATGAGAATTATCCAAATTAATTAGATTAATTAATTAATTAATAGAATAAGTCATTTTTCTACTATTTTCTAAAAATCCTCAAAAATCACATCTTGTAGAATTAATTTTGTTTATCAACTTTGTCTTCTACAATTAAGCCTAATACAATCGTTTATTAAGCCGAATTAGCGAACTAATTCTTCCGAACTTAATATTTAATTAATTACGGAATAGTAGAAATGGAATTTTATCTAACATATAAAAATTCATAAAAATAGTAATTAAATAATAGATATTTCGACTAACACTTTTATCTTCTTGGAGTAAGCCTAATTAAATCATTATCTAGCCATAATCAGTGGATTAAGCCTGACTTATAACCCACCTAACCCAAATTCGAATTTACTATTCACCTAAACTTTGAACATCAAATTCGAGCTTGATTCTCAACCAAATGGGGTGATTCCAGAGGTAAATGAAAGGTATTACATAAAGGAACATTTACCCTCAATCAATTTGAGGTAAACTTAGCCCCAAAACGTGCTGCCGACATAGTTTGGTCAAGTCAAGGATTTCGGCGCCGTTTCTAAACTCGTAGCTTGCAGCAGCAAATACTCCCAATTCAGAAGGCTCCAGAAGCTCTATGAGCTATCAAAATGAAGCCCTACGAGTCTTCTTTCATTTGGCTGCTGTGGGGTTCGCTGAAATTTCGGATCTGGAGAGATCTAGTTCGATTTGTGGAGGTCGGTCAGTAGGCCGTTGGCTTCCCTTCATCCTTCTTTGATCAATCTATTGAGGTAGGAATTCTCAACCAAATCTTGATCATGAGTATAGCAAATCGTACCTCTCATCGAGCTCTTTCCATTGGTGGCAAAAGCCCCAATTTTCATTAGGTATCCGAGGAGATATCGAAGTTTTAGTGAGGTGCTGTCAAGTTGTTCTTTATTCTAGGTTTCGAGTTCCTTCTTCAATTTGAGGTAGGTGATAACAGCCCAATTTCTAATTAACATACATGAATGTAATCAATAGCATGTTAGCTTTCTTTTGACATCAAAATCCCCAATTTTTATAGATCATGCCTAGAGTATTTCGTGTGTTATTAGAAGCATGCTAGCAAGCTAGACTTTACTTGTATTCTTCATAGAATAGGTTGTATTTCATTGGATTCCTATCGAAATTCGTGATTTAAAATTGTGTTTCATGACCCTAAGATGCATATTAATGACCCTAGAGTCTATGGTTATGATCCCAATACATTTAGACCCCAAATTCTTGGAGTTTTCATAGCTTTTTGGGTCTGGAAACCCAGGGGTCGACCCACGGGTCGACCCATTTCCACCCAGCAAGCAGCAGCAATGCTGCCTTGCAGGGGTCGACCCACAACCTGCAGGGGTCGACCCATGGGTCGACCCATGCAGCCAGGTAGCCAGGGGTCGACCCAGGGGTCGACCCATCCCTGGAATTTTTCCAGGGGTCGACCCAAAGGGTCGACCCATGCATTGTAAACCCGTTTTTTTTGATGATTTGACCCGGGGATCAATCCGGATCATCGGGAAATCAAACCATTCAACCTAAACACTTTGAAAACTACATTTTTGAGGAACTAATGACCTATTCATGTACCCTTTTAGTTTCAATTAACATTGGTCCATACATGCAAACTTAGTATAAAAACACACCGTTTATCATCTTCATTTCAATGCATACAAGATTAAATAGAAACCCACATAATTAGTGGTTAATGGTGTAACTAAATCTCTGTTAATGCATTCTATTTCACTCCTGTGGGAGTTGTTCTTTGCCTTATCATCTTGAATCAGCTTCTTGGCAATTGTCTTAATGCAAATGATAATGGTTAAATCATGATATCTTAACTTGATGATTAGGATTAATATGTTGATTAGCTTGTTTGATTGCTGCTGTTGTACAGTAGCGCAGCACGATTAACTCTTGTTGTGACTTGATTTCAATCTCCTTGATGATTATACTTACCTTGAAATTCTGGAAATGAATCTCCTTCCTACTTGAAGTTGTTATTGCTACTTAGTTTAAACCTTGGAATTCTGGCCATAAACTGTGGAAGTCTAGATTCGTGGGATCTTTGATCCAAAGAAATCAATGCCTGGCAAACAATTAAGGGCTCGGTCTAGTCCTGGGAAGAGCGCCCGAACACTACGTGTACCCCTGGGAGGTGAATGACTAGGTGTGGCATTTGGCACCAGTACTTGACATGTGTTAAATCTAGGACTGTCCACTACTCTCTCCACTACTCTCTACATTACTTTCTACTACTTTTCACTTTCCACTCGTCACTGTTCTATACTCTACTTGTGGTTACTGTACTTGCTCATTACTTGGACGTGGAAATGAAATTACATACGTGCTTGACATGACTTGAATTGACTTGATATGGCCAACTTTTATTGTTATCTCCTGTAGTAAATTCTTGTCTTACTATTCTATTCATTATATTTCTTGACCTTGCAAGATCTTTGAATTTCGTTTCATCATCGTTATCTTTTTATCGTTTTTATCATTTGTAGCATGACATTTTGAAAAATGTAATTAAACTGTTAATCACTTATACATGTCTGTTATTTCCTACTGAGCGTCAGCTCACACCCCGTTGTTTCCCCCCTTTCCAGGCTTTTCAGGTGACGCGCTTACCGATGGGGAAGGGCAGGAGTGATGTCTTGAGTGTATCAGTTCTAGTGTGTTAGCAGTGTGTTTATTCTTTAGTTGTGTTTGGAGATCTTTTAGTTTCAGTTTGTTGTTGAGTCTTAGTGGTTGTTATTCCAGTTGTATTAAGTTGAACTTGAGGATTATTGTATTAGTCGTGGTTTATTAATGATCATTTAGCATTTCCATCTTGTAGCACTTGTGTATTGTTTTAAACTTAGTTCCCTCTCTTGCTAGCGTGTCCCTAACTGTACGTCCCGATACTTCCGCCTTGTTCGGGGCGTGACAGTTTAGTTGGTATCAGAGCCCTAGGTTTCACATTCCTAGGTTCCCTAAGTTTAAGTTTTCTTGCATTGCATCCCAATAACCGGTATATAAAAAGGTGTTGCCCGAACGTTAGGCTACGCCTATCGGGAAGGTCGCACACTTGCGCGAGTGGTCTTCGGACCGATTACCTCCGCCAGGTACCGAGTTTTGGTCGTGTCTAGGTACACTAGATCCCTAACCTTGTAAAAGTTTAAGACCTGACCTGTGAGATTGGGTAGAACTTGGGTTAAGTTCGTTTCTTAATCGTGTAATTATCTATCTTATTTGAACCTAAGTAACCTATTTCTCGTGTAGATGGCAGCTGATCGTGCTGAATGGAGGAACCTGCAGCGTACGGTTCAAGGCCTTACTCAGGCCCTTCAGCAAGTAGCTCAGGCAGGAGCGGCACCACATGGCACCGGTGATCTATACCGGAACTTCCGCGGAATGAACCCGCCTAGATTCGCTGGTTCGACTGACCCTGACCAAGCCGAGCACTGGCTAGACGAGATGGGGAGAATCTTTGAAGTTATGCAATGCACCAACCAGGAGCGTGTCCTTTTGTCCACATTTCAACTGGAACATGATGCACGTACTTGGTGGGATTCTATCAAGGCAACTCTCGGAGATCGGCAAGTTATGTGGGAAGAGTTCGAGGAATTCTTCAATAGCAAGTATTTTTTCGATAGAGTGCAAGAGAAGAAAGCGGCAGAGTTCGCGGCCTTGAAACAGCGAGGTTTGTCCGTGGCAGAGTATGAGGCTCAATTCGCACGGCTTTCTCGATATGCTACACATCTCATTTCCACCGAGAAGATGAAGGCGAAGCGCTTTCTCAATGGTTTGAAGCTTCATTATATCAATCAATTGGCACCGATGGAGATTTCCACTTATTCCGAGATGGTAAGGAAAGCGCAAGTTCTGGAGGATACTCTTGAAATGACGGAGAGAATCCGTGGGAAAGGCACCAAGAAAGAATTACCTACGGGTTCCGGGAGTGTCAAACCCAGGTATACCAAGAAGAGGCCTGTTAGTGGACCTGGTTCGTGGAGCGGGTCCGGATCATGGAAGGGCAAGATGCCGAGGCATGAAGACAAGAAGCCTGGCCCTATTGTTCCATTTAAGGGCGTGTGCAACTATTGTGATCGTCCGGGTCACAAGATAGAGGAGTGCTGGCGCAAGCTAGGCGCCTGTTTGCGATGTGGAAGCAAGGAGCACCGTATCCCCAATTGTCCTCTCATATCGGAACAAGCTACACCGGCAAAACCTCTAGTCTTCAAGAAACCACAAGGCAAGCTTCAAGCTTTACATGCAGAGGAAACTGGGATTTCTGATGATGGCGGACTCGTCGAAGGTACCCTTACTATAATCGATAAGCCCGCGTTTGCTCTCTTTGATACTGGTGCAACACATTCTTTTATTTCACGGAGATTTGCTAAGTCATTAGCTGTGGAACCTGTTTTGATGAATACTCCGTTAGAGATTTCAACCCCTATTGGCACTAGATCAACAATCCAGTATTTCTATCCTTCTAGTAAGGTTATGATTGGTGAACAGAACTTTCCAGCAGATTTGGTCTGTATGGATATGAAGGATTATGATGTAATCCTAGGAGCAGATTGGTTGGCTAAGTATGAGGCCAATGTTCACTGTAGTTCTAGCTCAGTGACTTTTACTGGACATTCTGGTTTATCTTTTACGGGAGTCAAGCACCATAACTCCGTACCACTCATTTCGGCTCTTCGAGCTGATAAGCTTTTGAGGCATGGGTGTGAGGCTTTTCTAGCCTTTGTTTGTGCAACTCCTGAGCAGCAGATGGAGATCAAGGACATTCCTGTTGTCCGAGATTTTCCTGATGTCTTTCCAGAAGAACTACCAGGACTTCCGCCTGAGCGGGAAGTTATCTTTTCTATTGATCTTATTCCTGGCACAGCTCCTATTTCTAAGGCTCCTTATCGTATGTCTCCTGCGGAACTGAGGGAACTGAAGCAGCAACTGATGGAATTACTCGAGAAGGGTTTTATTCGTCCTAGTACTTCTCCGTGGGGAGCCCCTGTGTTATTCGTCAGGAAGAAAGATGGTTCGATGAGGTTGTGCATTGATTATCGGCAAATAAACCAGCAGACTGTCAAGAACAAATATCCCTTGCCGAGGATTGACGAGTTATTTGACCAGATAGCGGGAGCTCAATATTTCTCTAAGATCGATCTTCGATCTGGATATCACCAGTTGCGGATTAAGGAAGAGGATATTTATAAAACAGCTTTCCGCAGCAGGTATGGTCATTTTGAATTTGTCGTTATGCCTTTTGGTCTAACGAATGCTCCAGCAGCTTTCATGCAGTTGATGAACAATGCATTTCGGCCCTATCTTGATCAGTGGGTCGTGGTATTTATTGATGACATCCTGATTTATTCTAAGAATGAGGAGGAGCATGCTGAGCATCTGAGAATGGCATTGCAACTATTGAAAGATCATCAGCTATATGCTAAGTTCAGTAAGTGTGAGTTCTGGCTACAAGAAGTGTCCTTTCTCGGACATATTATCACCAAGGAAGGTATTTCTGTTGATCCTTCGAAGATTGAGGCAGTGAAGAATTGGGAGCAGCCTACTAGTGCAACTGAAGTTAGAAGTTTCCTAGGCCTGGCAGGCTATTACCGAAGATTTATTCAAGATTTCTCCAAGATTGCAGTACCTATGACAAGATTAACCCGCAAGGAAAATAAGTTTGATTGGTCAGATGATTGTCAGCGAAGCTTTCAAACTCTGAAGGAGTGTTTGACTACTGCACCTGTGTTGGCTTTACCTTCCGGTGAAGGAGGATTTGTTGTTTATACTGATGCTTCAGGTATTGGCTTAGGCTGTGTACTCATGCAGCATGGGAAGGTGATTGCCTATTCCTCTAGGCAGTTGAGGAAGCACGAAGATAATTATCCTGTTCATGATTTGGAACTTGCTGCAGTCGTGTTTGCTTTGAAGATATGGAGGCATTACTTATATGGAGAAACCTTTACAGTGTTTTCGGATCATAAGAGTTTGAAGTATTTATTCTCTCAAAAGGAACTCAACATGAGGCAGCGGAGATGGTTGGAGTACTTGAAAGACTTCGACTTCTCGATTGAGTATCATCCTGGCAAAGGTAATGTTGTGGCAGATGCATTAAGCCGGAAGCCGGTAGCTAGATTGTCAAGTCTCATGTTACAAGAATGGAGATTGTTGGAACAATTATCTAGTCTGGATCTCAATATTGACAATGATCGGATCCTGATTGCTCAGATTCAACTTAAACCTGAATTATTGATAGAGATCAAGTCCTTGCAAGATAATGATCCCGAGTTGGTAGAGATCAAGGGAAGCTTGAGTAGCAGACCTGATTTCATGTTGGCCGATGATGGTAGATTATTATTTAAAGGCAGAACTTGTGTTCCGGATGAGGTTACTATAAAGAACAAAATCCTTGAGGAAGCCCATAGATCCAGATATACCATTCATCCTGGAGGCACTAAGATGTACCGAGATTTGAAAAGGTCCTTTTGGTGGCCGAATATGAAAAGAGAAGTTGCAGATTTTGTGAGCAGATGTTTGGTATGTCAGCAAGTTAAGGCCGAACATTTCAGACCAGCAGGGAAATTGAAACCACTCGACATACCCCAATGGAAGTGGGAAAGTATTGGCATGGATTTCATTATGGGTCTACCTAGGACTCGTGGTGGATTTGATGCGATATGGGTGATTGTTGATCGTTTGACAAAGTCGGCTCATTTCTTACCAATTAAGTCCAAGTGGACGATTGATATATTGGCTGCTTTGTATATAAAGGAAGTGGTGAGATTGCATGGTATCCCAGTGAATATAGTATCTGATCGAGACCCCAGATTTACTTCACATTTCTGGAAGGGACTGCAAGAGTCTTTGGGTACTCGTCTGAATTTCAGTACTGCTTTTCATCCACAGACAGATGGACAGACTGAAAGAACCAATCAGATAGTGGAAGATATGCTGCGAGCTTGCATGATTGATTTCGGTGGTAATTGGAGTGAGCATTTGGCATTAATTGAATTCGCCTACAATAACAGCTATCAGTCTAGCATTCAGATGACTCCTTTTGAAGCACTATATGGTAGAAGTTGTCGTTCCCCGTTGTGTTGGGACGAGGTAGGTGTGAAACAGTGGCTTGGACCAGATCTTGTTTCGGAATCATCACAGAACATCCGTGTTATCCGAGACCGGTTACAAGTAGCCCAGTCAAGACAGAAGAGTTATGCCGACAACAGGAGAAGGGCATTGGAATTTCAGGTTGGCGAGCATGTGTTCTTAAAGGTCTCTCCGACGAGAGGGATCCGAAGATTTGGCATTCATGGCAAGCTGAGTCCGAGGTACATTGGTCCATTCGAGATTCTAGATAGAGTGGGAGAGGTGGCATACAGACTGGCTTTACCACCGCATTTGTCTGGCGTACATAATGTTTTCCATGTGTCTATGTTACGGAAATATGTGTACGATCCCACTCATATCATTCAACAAGTGGATTTTGAACTGAAGGAAGATTTGACCTATGAGGAAAGACCTGTCAAGATTCTGGACCGGAAGCATCAGCAACTCCGGAATCGTTCGATACCAATGGTCAAGATTCAGTGGAGTCGGCGTGGGACCGAAGAAGCTACATGGGAGTCCGAAGAGACTATGCGAAAGCGGTATCCCGATCTATTCTAGGTGAGCGATCTTTTTCTACTCTCAGTTTTAGTGCAGTGAATTTGGAGGACCAAATTCCTTTAAGTAGGGGAGGGTGTAAGACCCCAAATTCTTTAGAAATTTATTTAGAAAGTTATTTGTAATTATTTGAAATTTATTTGAAATTATTCGAAATTTATGAGAATTATCCAAATTAATTAGATTAATTAATTAATTAATAGAATAAGTCATTTTTCTACTATTTTCTAAAAATCCCCAAAAATCACATCTTGTAGAATTAATTTTGTTTATCAACTTTGTCTTCTACAATTAAGCCTAATACAATCGTTTATTAAGCCGAATTAGCGAACTAATTCTTCCGAACTTAATATTTAATTAATTACGGAATAGTAGAAATGGAATTTTATCTAACATATAAAAATTCATAAAAATAGTAATTAAATAATAGATGTTTCGACTAACACTTTTATCTTCTTGGAGTAAGCCTAATTAAATCATTATCTAGCCCTAATCAGTGGATTAAGCCTGACTTATAACCCACCTAACCCAAATTCGAATTTACTATTCACCCAAACTTTGAACATCAAATTCGAGCTTGATTCTCAACCAAATGGGGTGATTCCAGAGGCAAATGAAAGGTATTACATAAAGGAACATTTACCCTCAATCAATTTGAGGTAAACTTAGCCCCAAAACGTGCTGCCGACATAGTTTGGTCAAGTCAAGGATTTCGGCGCCGTTTCTAAACTCGTAGCTTGCAGCAGCAAATACTCCCAATTCAGAAGGCTCCAGAAGCTCTATGAGCTATCAAAATGAAGCCCTACGAGTCTTCTTTCATTTGGCTGCTGTGGGGTTCGCTGAAATTTCGGATCTGGAGAGATCTAGTTCGATTTGTGGAGGTCGGTCAGTAGGCCGTTGGCTTCCCTTCATCCTTCTTTGATCAATCTATTGAGGTAGGAATTCTCAACCAAATCTTGATCATGAGTATAGCAAATCGTACCTCTCATCGAGCTCTTTCCATTGGTGGCAAAAGCCCCAATTTTCATTAGGTATCCGAGGAGATATCGAAGTTTTAGTGAGGTGCTGTCAAGTTGTTCTTTATTCTAGGTTTCGAGTTCCTTCTTCAATTTGAGGTAGGTGATAACAGCCCAATTTCTAATTAACATACATGAATGTAATCAATAGCATGTTAGCTTTCTTTTGACATCAAAATCCCCAATTTTTATAGATCATGCCTAGAGTATTTCGTGTGTTATTAGAAGCATGCTAGCAAGCTAGACTTTACTTGTATTCTTCATAGAATAGGTTGTATTTCATTGGATTCCTATCGAAATTCGTGATTTAAAATTGTGTTTCATGACCCTAAGATGCATATTAATGACCCTAGAGTCTATGGTTATGATCCCAATACATTTAGACCCCAAATTCTTGGAGTTTTCATAGCTTTTTGGGTCTGGAAACCCAGGGGTCGACCCACGGGTCGACCCATTTCCACCCAGCAAGCAGCAGCAATGCTGCCTTGCAGGGGTCGACCCAATGGGTCGACCCACAACCTGCAGGGGTCGACCCATGGGTCAACCCATGCAGCCAGGTAGCCAGGGGTCGACCCAGGGGTCGACCCATCCCTGGAATTTTTCCAGGGGTCGACCCAAAGGGTCGACCCATGCATTGTAAACCCGTTTTTTTTGATGATTTGACCCGGGGATCAATCCGGATCATCGGGAAATCAAACCATTCAACCTAAACACTTTGAAAACTACATTTTTGAGGAACTAATGACCTATTCATGTACCCTTTTAGTTTCAATTAACATTGGTCCATACATGCAAACTTAGTATAAAAACACACCGTTTATCATCTTCATTTCAATGCATACAAGATTAAATAGAAACCCACATAATTAGTGGTTAATGGTGTAACTAAATCTCTGTTAATGCATTCTATTTCACTCCTGTGGGAGTTGTTCTTTGCCTTATCATCTTGAATCAGCTTCTTGGCAATTGTCTTAATGCAAATGATAATGGTTAAATCATGATATCTTAACTTGATGATTAGGATTAATATGTTGATTAGCTTGTTTGATTGCTGCTGTTGTACAGTAGCGCAGCACGATTAACTCTTGTTGTGACTTGATTTCAATCTCCTTGATGATTATACTTACCTTGAAATTCTGGAAATGAATCTCCTTCCTACTTGAAGTTGTTATTGCTACTTAGTTTAAACCTTGGAATTCTGGCCATAAACTGTGGAAGTCTAGATTCGTGGGATCTTTGATCCAAAGAAATCAATGCCTGGCAAATAATTAAGGGCTCGGTCTAGTCCTGGGAAGAGCGCCCGAACACTACGTGTACCCCTGGGAGGTGAATGACTAGGTGTGGCATTTGGCACCAGTACTTGACATGTGTTAAATCTAGGACTGTCCACTACTCTCTCCACTACTCTCTACATTACTTTCTACTACTTTTCACTTTCCACTCGTCACTGTTCTATACTCTACTTGTGGTTACTGTACTTGCTCATTACTTGGACGTGGAAATGAAATTACATACGTGCTTGACATGACTTGAATTGACTTGATATGGCCAACTTTTATTGTTATCTCCTGTAGTAAATTCTTGTCTTACTATTCTATTCATTATATTTCTTGACCTTGCAAGATCTTTGAATTTCGTTTCATCATCGTTATCTTTTTATCATTTTTATCATTTGTAGCATGACATTTTGAAAAATGTAATTAAAGTATTAATCACTTATACATGTCTGTTATTTCCTACTGAGCGTCAGCTCACACCCCGTTGTTTCCCCCCTTTCCAGGCTTTTCAGGTGACGCGCTTACCGATGGGGAAGGGCAGGAGTGATGTCTTAAGTGTATCAGTTCTAGTGTGTTAGCAGTGTGTTTATTCTTTAGTTGTGTTTGGAGATCTTTTAGTTTCAGTTTGTTGTTGAGTCTTAGTGGTTGTTATTCCAGTTGTATTAAGTTGAACTTGAGGATTATTGTATTAGTCGTGGTTTATTAATGATCATTTAGCATTTCCATCTTGTAGCACTTGTGTATTGTTTTAAACTTAGTTCCCTCTCTTGCTAGCGTGTCCCTAACTGTACGTCCCGATACTTCCGCCTTGTTCGGGGCGTGACAGACCTGGTAGTGAAATCAAGAACAAGGATTGAGCATCCCGGGGTCCTAGCCAAGGTCTTGTAGAGGGCCCAAGAATATCAGTTAAAAATGAACTCCAAGAAGTGCATGTTTGGTGTTTCATCAGGGAAGTTGCTTGGATTCATCGTCAGTAAAAGGGGTATTGAGATTGATCCCAATAAGGCACATGCTATAAGAGATATGCCCCCTCTCAAGAATTTAAAGGAAGTTCGAGGATTGATCGGGAGGTTGCAATTTATTCACCGATTCATCTCCCAGCACTCACAAAGGTGTAGGCCGTTCTATGAGCTTACTAAGCCAGGGGTCAAATTTAATTGGGATGACAAGTGTCAGATGGTTTTTGACGGACTAAAGGACTATCTATCAAATCCTCCTGTCTTGAGGCCACCAATTCTAGGCAAACCGCTTGTTCTTTACATTTCTGTCTTGGATGACTCAGTAGGTGCTGTCCTAGTGCAAGTTGATGAAGAAGGTAAGGAGAGGGAAGCCTACTACTTGTCAAAGCTTCTCTACCCCTGTGAGCAGAGGTATACAGCTATGGAGAAGACCTGCACAGCTCTAGTCTGGGTAGTTCAGAAATTAAAGCATTATTTCTTAGCTCACGAGGTTCATCTCATTGCTCGCATGAATCCCATCAAATTCCTTCTTGAAAAATCTATCATTAATGATCGATTAGCACGATGGCAAAGCTTCCTTTCTCAGTTTGACATCATCTATGTTCAGCAAAAAGTAATTAAAGGTTATGCCATCGCAGAACATCTCGCTCATCACCCTCTTCCACGGTTTGACCCTGTTCGCTCAGAGTTACCAGATGAGGAACTGATGTACATTAAACAACCCTCAGATCCGATGTGGAAGTTACATTTTGATGGGGCTCTGAATTCTCATGGTAGGGGGATCGACATAGTCCTTTTAACACCCGAGGGTATCACCATCTCGCTCGCCTCTCAGCTCGCCTTTCCTATTACAAATAATATAGCTGGGTACGAGGCTCTTCAGGCCGGACTTGAGGCCGCTCACCAATTTGGTGTTACCCAGCTTAAGATCATTGGTGATGGTCAGCTTATTCTTCGCCAAGTACTCACCAAATGTCGCACACTCAATCCCAAACTCAAACCCTACTAGGAGCTTGCTTTTGCTTATGCTAAGCTCTTCACTAAGTTAATATTTGTTCACGTACCTCGCAGTCAGAATATTTTAGCCGACGCTCTTGCTTCGCTTGCTTCTTCCTTGGTTTTCCTCCCTAAGCGGGATTTTCATTCTATCATTGTCCAAAAGCGACTCACTCCCGCTATTAAGGATCCTGCATTCCTTAGTGTTAAGGAGGAGGTGCTCAAGAAGGTTAAGGAAGGTGGAATCATTTATAACAAGGAGGTTATGTTATTGGATTTGGAAGAAGAGCTAGCTGACGAAGAGAAACTGTGGTATTATGAGATTGCTAAGTATTGTCACGATCAATCATACCCTGAAGAAGCCACGGCATAAAGGAGGAAGGCTATTAGAAGAGTTGTGTTGTGCCCCTTAGGCACAAGCATATGATATTTTGTTTTGATGATAGCAACACAGTGATTGTGCTTAGTATACATTGCCCTGCTGCATTGCATGCGTTCAGAGTTAGTACATTGCTTAAGTCTGTACAGGGTATTTCATGCATGCTATCAAGCCAGCACAAGTCCATACATCCGCATGCTATCAAGTCCACACAGTCTATACATTCAAATGGCATGTTTGCACGCTATAAAGTCTGTACAGAGTCTTTGTAGTGTCTGGCTAGCAAGTATGCACATCGGCTGCACAGCACAAACAAAGTCTATACATTCTGTTGCATCGCATGCTTGCCTTATGCATGCAGAGTCTATACATTCTCTGCTGATGTGTTTATGCTGCAGCTCATTAAGTCTGTACATTCTTCAGGTGCATCATCTCAGCAAGTCTATACATTGGACTTGAGCATATAGGAAGTCTGTACAGCCCATGAATTAACGCTAGGTCGCAAAGTCTGTACATTAGGCTATCACATAAAGTCTATACATCCCTTAGCTAGAACAGTGCAAGTCTATACATCGCTGCATTGGCCAAGTCTATACATCGCCACTTGTTCATGCATGTTAGCAAGTCTATACATTGAATGTGCATTCATTTGTCTGGCTGCAGAACACTAAGTCTATACATTAGCACTGTAGCATGCACGAACTCTAAGTCTGTACATTGAGTGTCTCAGGTTGCGTCTCATGCTAAGTCTGTACATCGCATCGCATCCACCATCTCACTTAGCGTCTCTATGGATATTTGATTTAAAGTCTGTACATCCATCCGCCTCATTCAGCGTCTCATGTGCATACGCAAAGTATGTACAGCCAGTGCATCCCGCGTCTTACCCAGCGTCTCATGCAAGTATGTACAGCCGTGTGAGCATCAAGTCAGTGCTTGTTAAGCTGCATCTCATTTATCGTCAATGTACATACTTCACCATTTGCATACTGCAGCATGTGCTATCAAGTCTATACACTAATAACTCTAGCCTGTGCATTCTGTGCTTCAAGCATTTCCAAGTCTGTACATGCTTTGTCTTCGCATTGCAAAGTCCATACATTG
Source organism: Amorphophallus konjac (assembly GCA_022559845.1). Taxonomy (NCBI): domain Eukaryota; kingdom Viridiplantae; phylum Streptophyta; class Magnoliopsida; order Alismatales; family Araceae; genus Amorphophallus; species Amorphophallus konjac. The sequence goes on from CM040129.1 coordinate 140,557,881, forward strand.
TAAAGTCTACACACTGCATTACACACTTCAGGTGGCAAGTATGTACATTGTTCAGAACACTAAGTCCATACAGCCATTGTGCATTCATTCTTAATGTACATACTTTGCTTACTCAAACTGAAAATAATCTTCATCTGACAAGACTGCTGCTCGTGAAGCTTAAGAATGGCACGTGATCCGAGGTTGGAAGGGCTGACAGGATGATGACACGTGGCCAAAATATTTGGGAGGGAACTGTGGAAGACACACGCCCAGTGCTGCTCCTGCTGTTATAAAAGCAAGCCTTCTTCCTCAGAAGAAGACTGATCGTGATAAAAGGAGCAGAGGCAGAGTGAGAGCTTCCACGATCCAGCAGAAGAGAAAAGAAAGAGAAGAAGGAGAGAGTTGAGAGAGAGAGTTGAGAGAGAGAAGAGTTGAGAGAGATGTTCCTCAGATCTTTGGTTCAAAACCAGATCTGAGTATTGCTCACTTGTTTGAGCTACATTCCCTACAGGGATACATTTTATCTTTCGTTTGTTTTTGTTTTGTTTTTCGAAACTCTTGTGTTCAAGCTGTTAGTCAGCGTTTGTAGTGGAGGATTCCACTAGACGGCTAAGCTGTATTGCCCAGCGGTTTTACAGAGGAGGATTCCTCAGGACAGCAAGCTGTAAGGCTCAGCAGGCAAGGTGGATACCTCGGACAGCAAGCTGTGAGGCTCAGCGGGTTGTAGGCAAGCTGTGAGGCCCATCGGTTCAAGCTGTGAGTTAGCAGTAATCCACACTCGGGTTGAGTGTGGGGTGGATGTAGGTCTGGAGGACCGAACCACCTAAAAATATCTTGTCTACTGTGTGATTGTTTTGTGGTTTGCATCGCTTCTATATTTCTGTTCTTTGCGCAGTAGATGTTTGCTTAGGACGGTTCTTCAGTTCTGGCTAGTATTTGCTTTATGCCCTCTATCTGTTCAGTAGAAGTTTTCATTCCGCATTTGAATCTGCTGCAGTAGTTTTTAACAGGTGACTGATCTATTCACCCCCCTCTAGATCACCTTTAACGTCCCAACAATTGGTATCAGAGCCTAACTCTTTGTGCAGGAGTAACATCCTAAAGAGGAACGGCCATGGATGCTAGAGGGTTAACAGCAGAGGGACAGTCCACTACAAAGCCACCATTCTTCAACGGATCCAACTACCCATATTGGAAGAACCTGATGCAGGTCTTCCTTAGAGCCAAAGACTACGAGATCTGAAAGATTATAAGCAAAGGTCCCTATGAGCTACATGAGAATGAGGAATTGTGGACCAGAGAAGAAATCCGAAAATCTACTCTGAATTGGAGCGCCATCAATGCCATTCAGTGTGCACTCCATCCCACTGAATTTGATAGAGTGTCATCCTGCAAGACGGCAAAGGAGATGTGGGATACCCTTGAGGTCATTTATGAGGGAACGTCTCAAGTGAGAGAGACACGGGCTAATATGTTAGTGACAAAGTATGAAGCATTTCGGATGAAACCCGGTGAGACAGTGACCGAAATGTATGCTCGTCTGACCATTATAACAAATGGTCTAATAAATCTAGGAAAAAGCTATACCGATCATGAAGTTGTGAGGAAGATCCTTCGATCGATGACTCCAATGTGGCATACCAAAGCGACTGTGATTGAGGAGTCAAAAGATCTACAAAAGATGAAACCTAATGAGCTGATAGGCTCTTTGATGGCGTACGAGATGAATCTTCTACAAGCTGAAGAGCTCGAATACAAGAAGCCTATTGCTCTGAAGGCCAAGCATAGCTGTTCAAAACAGTCCAGATGCAATGGATCATCCAGTGATCAGAGCCTATCTGGATCGGAGCTTGAAAAGGATGAACTAGCTATGATTACAAGAGAGTTCAGAAGATTTCTTAGAACAGAAGGGAAAAATGTCTACAGAAAACACCACAGCAGGAAGCAAAACAGGTATAAATTTAACCCTGCTGAAAAATCTGACGATAATACTTGTTATCATTGCAGGAAGACTGGCCATATGAAGGCTGATTGTCCAGAGTTACAGAAAATCAAAGGAAGACCATGGAAGAAAGTGCCAAAGGGAAAGGCCATGGTCAGTACATGGAGTGATGAGGAAGAAGGCACGCTGAGCACTTCCTCAGATAGTGAGAAACAAGAAAAGGACATCTGCTTGATGGCCAGGAATGGAGAAGAAGAAGAAGAGTCTGATCAGGTATCATCCCCATTCGAACATTATACTATTTCTGATTGGGAAGATGCTTATGGAGAACTGTTAGATAAAGCGAATGATATTAAGAAGGAAAACAGACTCTTGAAGAAGAAAATGAATTCTCTGGTTAATGATAAAACACTTTCTGATAAAGTTGCATGTTTACAATCAGAGAATGACAAATTGAAAAGTGCATGTTCTGATTTTGATGAATTAAAGCATGTTTTGATTGATTGTAGGAAAGAAAATGAGTTGCTGAAAAATGTCATTGATGAGTTGAAATTGTCAATTCAGAAATTTGAAAATGAAATAAAGATTTCAACTGAAAAATATGAAGCTATCTTGTCAGTGAATGCTGAATTGAAGAAAACTATTGGAAATCTGGAAAATGAAAATTCTGACAAAAAGAAAATCATTGAAAGCATGACCCAAGGAACAGAAAATCTTAATGCCTTGCTAGGGTCAAAAGTCAACTTCAGAAAGGAGGGTCTCGGTTTTAATCCCTCAGCTAAAAAGAGTTTTGAACTGAAAACCATTTCATTCGTGGGAGAAAAGAATAAAGGACCACTCATAAAAATGGTCAATGAAAAATCTGCTTTCAATAATGTAAAATCAAAAGTGTCCAGTGCTAAGGATAAGGGAATGCAGAAAGTTGTAGAGCCTAGAGCTGCATGCTCTTCTCCCAAGGGTAAGTCCAAGGCTAGGGGTCCGCCAGCTAGCACATCAAAACCCCAGTCCAAGGCTGCTAAGTCTCCACCACCATCAACTGCTCAGAAAAAGACCCAATATAAGTCAATGCAGAAACCTAGAGGTTCAAAGGTGGAAGGGAGACCAAATGTCACTAGGAACCAGTTTGCTCATCCCTATTTCCCTCGAACCCAAGTCTATCATCACATTCACTCACAACCACTTAATAGGTTTGGGTGGAACCCTGTATACATGAGGTCTAGGTATCAGAATTTCCACATTCAGCCCTATAGATCTCAGCCAGCTAGGAGATGGGATAGTCACTTTAGGACATGGAGTCCTAGTCAACAGGTGTTCTATGGTCAGCCTAGGACCAATTTGGGCCACAACTTCTAGTACACTCATTGGCCAAGGCACTGGCAGAAAAATAATAATGTTTCTAATAAAATGAATGCCAGGACTACACAAAAACTATCACAGTACCAGAAAAAGAAAGCTAAACCTGTTGGTGCTGATAAAAAGGAAAATAACAAAAAGAATTCTCAAGCTGTAGAATCCACCAAACCATCCACTTTCACACAAATGTGGATCCCTAAACAGCTTTTGTCATGTTTTCACTCTCACATGTCTGTTTCTGTCTTGGGGCCCAAACTATCTTGGGTTCCAAATTCTGCTCCCTAAGTGTGTTTGCAGGTATGCCTGATAGCTGAGAACAAAATGATGAAACATGAATAGCTACTCCAGGCATATGACAAGAGGCAGGGCCAAAAATTCTAAAAGTTGGAAGAGATTGGATGCCTTGTCAACATGCTAATGCAACACCAAGGGTAAAAATAAATCAATCAGGTAAAGCAGGTAAGTGATTTACCTTCATGAAATAAATTTTCTGAAAAAGGATAAAATGTTCATGACTTGGGTGCATCAACTTGAATTGATTGCATACCTGCTGTATGTATCATTGTTGCATAGTCTGCACAAATTTGATGCTCTTCTCTTGACATTTATTGCACTGAGTTTGAATGGTTCATTTAGTGCATATAGTCGATGCATGTGTCTAATGTCTGCATATATCATTTGCATGACTATCAAGGAAGTTGTTTAATGCATATAGGACTACTTTGCACTGCATTTCTTTGCATGACCACTATGGTATATAAGGTCCAGTCTTCATATAGAGCTATGTACTGCATATCATTGAATTTGAAAATTTTAAAAAGAAATGACTCATTGCATAGCATTTTTTTTTGCATCATGGTGTCAGGGGGAGCTGAGAGTTATGTTCAGTACGTTGAATCTTTTTCACTCCTCATTGTTCCCACTCACTCCATTCATAATCTTTGACATCAGATGCTCTTGGACTTTCATGCCTATTGCTATCACTTTTTAACAATTGCCATCATTTCCCTAACCATCACTGAACAACAGTATTGCTTCTAGTTTAGTGCATTGAGCTGTGGTCATTGCAATTGTTCATTTATAAGAATCACACTTGCAAATTGAGAGGAACTAAATGTTTAACCTTTATAAATTGAAGAGTTAAGTGTCTGCACTTCAGAACTTGAGATAAAATTTTTTTTATAGCTTTTAATCTTTGTCTCATGGTTAGAATAGAAAAAGTTTTTTTTTAATGCCTGAAAGTGTTAAATTGGAAATGTCTAGAAAAGGCAAATAGAGTGTGTACTGTTTTTAAACAATCACTCTAAAAGAAATAAGGGCAGCAGTAAATAAGATCATCAATGTAAAGAGCTGAATACAATGACAGAGCAATGGCTGAATTGTATTGAGAAACTGTGATCTCCTCCAAAGAAGTAGGAGAATTCATAAGTCATGAAGTGCTTCAGACTATCTCTGTTCATAGGGTCAAATCTATAGGGGGAGTCTTCACCAAGTAACTGGGGGTACTGGCCTCTGATCAAGGTGTGCCCTTAATGTCAAAGGTGAAAATTGTTCCTTGTAGGTCTTGATCTGAAATAGATCTAGTAGTTTATGCCTAGTAACTGGGGGTACCTGCCTCTGATCAAGGTGTACACCTAATGTCAACAGCATAAATACCACTGGTCTATTCACTTAGCTCAGTTTCTAAAAAATTAAAAAAAAATGAAAAACAAACGGCTGTAACCATTTGAAATCAAAAGTCATTGAGTATAAATTGTTTTTTTTCTCAATACATATTCATGTTGCCTTTCTTAAACTTCTATGTTTAATCACAAAGGGTATTGTTTCTGACTTATCTATTAAAGCCATGTGCCCTAGATTCATTGCTATAAATGGAGTCTATAACTCTTTTTCAGTGGTCAGCTGCTTTACTCTATCTTTATCACTGTTAAACCTGAATTCTTTCAAGACCGTAAATTACTGATTCTTATGCTTTAACAGTTATCTATAATCATGCTCACTTTCTGAACCAATGCATTAGATCTTGTCTGTTGACCCTCCTACCTTCTCTACCTTTTGATTATCTGTTTCATCCATCCATATTCCTTCTCAAAGGGGAGAAATAATTTCAGGGGGAGTTATTCATTCAGGGGAGTTTGAGCTGTTCAAAGGGAAATCTGCAATGTATTCTGCATGTTGCACTCATGTTTTTCTTTCTTTTTGATCATGTCAAAGGGGGAGAAAATTTGGTTGGTGACTCACTGTCACTTTGTTGCCATCATTAAAAAAGGGGAGAATGTTGTGCCCCTTAGGCACAAGCATATGATATTTTATTTTGATGATAGCAACACAGTGATTGTGCTTAGTTAACATTGCCCTGCTGCATTGCATGCATTCAGAGTCAGTACATTGCTTAAGTCTGTGCAGGGTATTTCATGCATGCTATCAAGCCAGCACAAGTCCATACATCCGCATGCTATCAAGTCCACACAGTCTATACATTCAAATGGCATGTTTGCATGCTATAAAGTCTGTACAGAGTCTTTGTAGTGTCTGGATAGCAAGTATGCACATCGGCTGCACAGCACAAACAAAGTCTATACATTCTGTTGCATCGCATGCTTGCCTTATGCATACAGAGTCTATACATTCTCTGCTGATGTGTTTATGCTGCAGCTCATTAAGTCTGTACATTCTTTAGGTGCATCATCTCAGCAAGTCTATACATTGGACTTGAGCATATAGGAAGTCTGTACAGCCCATGAATTAACGCTAGGTCGTAAAGTCTGTACATTGGGCTATCACATAAAGCCTATACATCCCTTAGCTAGAACTGTGCAAGTCTATACATCGCTGCATTGGCCAAGTCTATACATCGCCACTTATTCATGCATGTTAGCAAGTCTATACATTGACTGTGCATTCATTTGTCTGGCTGCAGAACACTAAGTCTATACATTAGCACTGTAGCATGCACGAACTCTAAGTCTGTACATTAAGTGTCTCAGGTTGCGTCTCATGCTAAGTCTGTACATCGCATCGCATCCACCGTCTCACTTAGCGTCTCTATGGATATTTGATTTAAAGTCTGTACATCCATCCGTCTCATTCAGCGTCTCATGTGCATACGCAAAGTATGTACAGCCAGTGCATCCTGCGTCTCACCCAGCATCTCATGCAAGTATGTACAGCCGTGTGAGCATCAAGTCAGTGCTTGTTAAGCTGCATATCATTTATCGTCAATGTACATACTTCACCATATGCATACTACAGCATGTGCTATCAAGTCTATACACTCATAACTCTAGCCTGTGCATTTTGTGCTTCAAGCATTTCTAAGTCTGTACATGCTTTGTCTTCGCATTGCAAAGTCCATACATTGTAAAGTCTACACACTGCATTACACACTTTAGGTGGCAAGTATGTACATTGTTCAGAACACTAAGTCCATACAACCATTGTGCATTCATTCTTAATGTACATACTTTGCTTACTCAAACTGAAAATAATCTTCATCTGACAGGACTGTTGCTCATGAAGCTTAAGAATGGCACGTGATCTGAGGCTCGAAGGGCTGACAGGATGATGACACGTGGCCAAAATATTTGGGCGGGAACTGTGGAAGACACACGCCCAGTGCTGCTCCTGCTGTTATAAAAGCAAGCCTTCTTCCTCAGAAGAAGACTGATCGTGATAAAAGGAGCAGAGGCAGAGTGAGAGCTTCCACGATCCAGCAGAAGAGAAAAGAAAGAGAAGAAGGAGAGAGTTGAGAGAGAGAAGAGTTGAGAGAGATGTTCCTCAGATCTTTGGTTCAAAACCATATCTGAGTATTGCTCACTTGTTTGAGCTATATTCCCGGCAGGGATACATTTTATCTTTCGTTTGTTTTTGTTTTGTTTTTTGAAACTCTTGTATTCAAGCTGTTAGTCAACATTTGCAGTGGAGGATTCCACTAGACGGCTAAGCTGTATTGCCCAGCGGTTTTGCAGAGGAGGATTCCTCTGGATAGCAAGCTGTGAGGCTCAGCAGGCGAGGTGGATACCTCGGACAGCAAGCTGTGAGGCTCAGCGGGTTGTAGGCAAGCTGTGAGGCCCAGTGGTTCAAGCTGTGAGTCAGTAGTAATCCACACTCGGGTTGAGTGGGGTGGATGTAGGTCTGGAGGACCGAACCACCTAAAAATATCTTGTCTACTGTGTGATTGTTTTGTGGTTTGCATTGCTTCTATATTTCTGTTCTTTGCGCAGTAGATGTTTGCTTAGGACGGTTCTTCAGTTCTGGCTAGTATTTGCTTTGTGCCCTCTATCTGTTCAGCATAAGTTTTCATTCCGCATTTGAATCTGCTGCAGTAGTTTTTAACGGGTGACTGATCTATTCACCCCCCTCTAGATCACCTTTAGTGTCCTAAGAAGTTGCTCATAGGTACACTTTGGTTGGAGGTGAGCTCTACAGAAGGAGTCTTACCGGTGTGCTTCTCCGATGCCTCGACGATGATGAATCATGGAAGGTCGAGGAAGAGGCACATTCTGGAGTCTGTGGGGGTCATGTCAATAGCTAGATGTTAGCTAAGAAAATCCGTAGGCTAGGCTTGTATTGGCCCACTCTAGAAGAGGACTATTCTATCTATGTTCGAAGGTGTGTTAAGTGCCAACTGCACACTGACAAAATCCATTCTCCTGCTTTGTCACTCCATCCTCTGTCTTCCCCATGGCCTTTCTCCATGTGGACTTTCGATATCATTGGACATCTTGGTGATTCAAACCTCCTCACAAGATCAAAATCATTTATACTCACGGCCACGGAGTACTTCACTAAGTAGGCGGAAGCATAAGCTTACGTGGAGATCAAAGCGTCAACCGTCTGCAAATTTTTAATGAAGAACATAATTGCAAGATTCAGCGTCTCGAGCACCATCGTCACCGACAATGGGCCGTAATTTATCTCTCAAGAGCTTCAGGACCTCTGCAACAGGTATAACATTACATTGCATCATTCATCTCCTTATTATCCACAGGGCAATGGTCAAGAAGAGGCAACAAATAAAACTATGATTAAAATCATTAGGAAAACATGTGAAGCTAATAAATTTGTGGATTGGCCAGAAAAGCTCGTGGAAGCTCTATGGGCCTACCGTACTTCCATTCATACACCTACTGGGTAAACCCCATTTGCTCTCACTTATGGAATGGAGGCGGTAGTTCCGTATGAGATCCTCATTCCTTCTCTTAGAGTACAATTAGACAAGGAGCTCTCTATTGATGAACGCCACGAATCTCTCCTTGTACAGTTGGAACTCTTAGATGAGAAACGTCTGGCCGCCGCCGAACATGCACGAGTTTATCAAAATAGGCTTTCACATTTTTATCAAAAGAAAGTAATTGAGAGAAAGTTTAAAGTCGGTGAAATGGTAATTAAAAGAATCTTTGTAAAACCTGGTGGACCTCGTTCAAAACTCCAACCAAATTGGGAAGGGTCGTATGTGATAAAAGAAGTTTATCCTGACAATGCTTATAAGCTGATTAATGCTGAAGGGGAAGAATTGACTCATCTTTGGAACGGATTGTATCTTAAGAAATACTACCCTTAAGTCATTTTCGAAAGAAGAAAAAAAGAGAAAAGAAAAGAAAGAAAAAAAGAAGGAAAAAATAAAAATGATGCCGATGGCATGGTACGTCGGTCAGGAGATCCGAAAGATCATAATCTCTAATTCATTATTCCAATCTTAATGATTTAATTTTGGGTCAATACACACACAACACGCTTAGCTCTCGAACTTTAGCGGTGTAGAATCCGAGGAAAGTCAAAGCCTAACTAAGAGTGTAAAGACTTTACACATTCTCTTCCTTTCGGTCCATGAGGGGGAAAGTTAGACCCTGGGCAGACCACCTGAACTTTCCCACCGCCCTAGTAGGTGGAAGGCAGGGCCCAAAAGGGAACCATACGTCGCAAAAGCCTAAGTACAATTAGGTTACTTATTCGAAAAGAATGAAAAAAAAAGAGAAAAAAAGGGATGTGAAGTTACATTAATAAATACAAAGAGAAAAGCATGACAAGAGGGCAAAGTCCCCACAGGGAGAACCCTGGTCTTAAGCATACGTGAATGAAGGGCGAAGGACAACAAGAATTTCCTAAGCCAAAGACCGAACCCCAACTGGTAATAGGGTAAAGAGGGAAAGTCTTCCTTGTTCTTCCAGAACCTAGCATGGACTTTCTCAACACTTTCTTCCATTCTCCCTCCGCGGGGTGTCATAAGCTCGAAGAATGGTAGAGACGGACTTAAGATGATGCACTGTAAAAATCAGGAGTGAAAGCAAAACCCGAAGCACTTTGACCCTTTATTAAATTATTTGAGAATGGTTAGTGAAGTTAAGATGATGAACATGTACGATTTTGGAGCCTATACACCATGCCACTTCATTTTTGAAAAAAAATATATTTTTTCAATCAGCGCCTTGTCAAAGAGGCGTTATTTTATTAATTAGCGACCTAGTCATAGTCGTCATTTTCAAAAAAAAAAGTAAAACAAAAAAGGTTTTTAATTAACGCCTACGTATAGGGTCATTATTTTTATTAATAAGCGACTTCTTCCTAGTCGCCGTTTTCAAAAAAAAAGAAAGGAAAAAGAAAAGGAAAAAGAAAAGAAAAAAGAGAAAAAAAAGAGAAGGAAAAAAAAAAAAGATGAAGAACCCAGCTTCTTCTTTTGCCATATCATTTGCTTGCTTACATTCTTGTGTGGGCATGTTTTATTCCAGTCTGCATCTGCCTGCCTGCATGTCGCATTTTCCCATGTTCTTTATTATTTTTGCCTTAGTTGACTAAAGGCTTGGCCCCTTGACCCTTTGTCAAGGTCAAAAGGATATTCCCCTTGCTTATTGAGCAAGGGGCCAAGCCGAACATATTAATTAATTTGTTTGTTTAACTGTGACACACAGGGATAAGGAGAAGGAAAAGACAAAGGTACACAAGTGCTCAAAATGGCAAACTCAGGTAACATCGAAAATCTCAGATATATATGCATAAATATCTGTGTACAAAGGTGAGGAAGTGGTACATATGCTCTCTCTCTCTAAGTCTCACCTCCACCCTCCTCTCTCCTACTCTCCGCCTCACCCTCGTCCTGGCGGCGAGACCGTGGTGCGAGCATGGACCCTTGGGAAGCCACTAAACCTCTGGCTCGAGCCCGCTCCTCTACCTCGTTCCTCTGTCGAGTCGAGGAACCTGCTAAGTACGTGGTGCTGGCGAAAGCACTCGAGTGGCCCACGGCCCGTGCCCACTCTCGGCCATGCTGAAGGCGCTCCTCCGTGGCTCATAGCCGCTCCTAAACAATGGCTAGCTGCGCCCTCGAAGCCACAAGCTCACGCTCGCGCTCCATCCGCTCCTAGCGCTCACGAGTGCGTTCCCTCCTCTCCACCTCGAGGAGGATCCTCAGCTCGATCGCATCGCTGGGCAGCTCCTCTCGCCATCTCAACACCTCCTCTATCTCTGTGACCCGCTGGTCGCGGATCGCAAGCTTGGTGCCGGCTAGGGCGGCCCGAGTGAGCGCCTCCTGCAGCTCTACAACCTGCACCATTCAGCCAATTATCAGTTTCATATTTCAATTCCACAAACATTTGAAATAAAATTTGCTAATTCAAATGCTTACCCGCTCGGCTAGGTCATGCTCCGCTGCCTCGGCACGTGCGACCGCTGCCACGAGTCGCTCCTCTAGGGCAGTGACCTTCGCACTCGGCTCCCTCGAGCTGTATGCTTCTCTTGCCCCTCATGCTGCTACTCCCTACTGGGCACGCTACATTTATTGAGATCATCAGTGGCTGAACATCATAATTTCAGTAATAAACAAAAGCATGTAGATAGGGCACTCACCAGAGTCTCTAAGTCTGACCATGTGGTCGCCAACTGGGCCTCCAAGCTGTGAAGGTGGGCATCTAGGTCCACTGCTGCTGCATCCCGCGCATCCTACATAAATCATTCATTAGTCGCATGTCTCATAAGTATATAATTTAAATTAGAAAGCATTCATACATACCCCTCTTGGCCTCATCTGAGGCCGGTCTGTGTACGTCTCCCAGAAGCGCTGGAGGTATGCCGAGATGTCAGGAGCATGGGAGACAACTGAGATCCCACCACGCAGCCAGTCGACGAACTGCTATGGGAACTACAACCTCTAGTCAGTCACTCTCGTCCGTCCTCGGGTCTTCCACCTGATCCTACGTGGCTCAGCTGCACCCACTCCTGGTGTAGGCCGAGTGTCCTCATCACCAGCCTAAGCCGTAGCGGCTCGATCTCATTCAGGCAATGAACCCAAAGGTCACGCCCGAAGTGAGGTCGGCCCACTACGACCCAAGGCTGGCCCTCATCTGGCATCCCCTCATATGGCCTCCAGACCACCTGCATGCACATCATGTTATCACATTTCTAAATATAGAGCAGGAAATAAAGCAGGAAATAAAAATAAAGGCATCATATTTACACGTGTACCAGTGAAGGGGGGTAGTCTTGAAACTCCCGTCGTAGGAGCCTCAGCTCGTAAGCGTGAGGTGCTCCAGTCACCAGGGGTAGCCACCGTCTGGCTAGAGGGAAAGCATCCTCATCTCCAGGTCAGGGGCTGAGCCGGTCCATCGATAAGTAGAGATGACTCCACACCTGCATTCATTAGCATTTATTAGCCACATGCATAATCATAATCATAATCATAATCATCATAATAATAAAAAGAAAATATGCATACCTGAAAGAAAGGTGAGAAGTCACTGACGATCGTCTCTCGACCTGTCCCCATGGACAGGTCGGCTATCAAGTGCGCTAGCAGGGTGGCTCCCCAGGCGTACCGCCCCACTCCCTCCAAGTCCTCTAGGACACTCAGAAATCTACAGTTGATGTCGTCCCCCTTGGTCCCCAGCAGTAGCCTCCCGAGCATCAGAAACAAGAACCTCCTGAGATCCATGTCTGCCCTCTCTCTCTTAGCCGGGTCCTGGCAGTATACGGCTCGGGCTCTCCCAATCAGCCGCTCTGCGTACTCTCCTAAGGACTCTCCCGACCTCTGCCAGGAGTCTCCTAATCCCATGGCCCTTGTTAAGTCCGTGCGACTGATCGTCCTGCACGGAGGATCATACACGGTGTCTACACCCAAGAGTCTCTCTGCTAAATCCCCATAGTCTGGGATGGTCACCCCACTCACTGCCTCACCGTCCACTCTCAACCCGGTGATCCTAGTGACGTCTTCTAAGCTCGAAACCATATGCCCCCAGGGCATCAAGAATGCCCGGCTAACCCTATCCCATATCTCCCTCAAAACCTGAATCAGAACTAGATCTGGACGCACTGGCTCTATGCTAAGGAAGGGGCCGAAGCCCATCGCCTCTACCCTCGCCCTCTGGAAGTCAGACAGCCCATGATAGGCGGCTATCACCTGGACCCAAGAAATGCGGGTTTGTATCAGCCCCTGCAACATAAGAGAACAAATGGACGAACATATGTTGGTGGCCTATATGATAATTTATCCATTAAAAACCAAAGAAGAAACAAGATTTCACTGTTTTAAATGCCGACAGGGTTATGGCCCCTATTTTATGAATTAACGACTTAAGTATGGTCGCTCTATTGAAAAGACGCCCAAGGTCAGGGCGCCAATTTCTTCAGGGTTATTCCATGGAATCAGTGATATATAAAAAAATAATAAAAATAAATAAAAAATGTGTTTAATAATGCTGGTTTTTGTTATCGCAACCACTAAGAGGGTCGTTATTTCTTAAAGTGGCGCCAGTCCCCTGGCCGCCATTTATCTATGGTTCATGGATTTTTATGATAGGAAAAAATAAAATTTTAAACTACGCCTAGCATGCTATTTTTATTTAAAAAAATAATAAAAAATGGTTTTGTTTCGCGACCCCCATACGGGTCGCTGTTTCATGAGAGGCGCCCTCTTCTAGGTCGCCATTTCTCTACTATCTCCCACCACCGTGGGGGATCCATGGTGTTCATGCTATTTTTATTAAAAAAAATGGAACTTGCACTCACCTTTCTGGGTGCAGGGTCCATGAGCCCTCCTCGCATTGGCCGGCGAGAAGGAGGGGGGGCGTCGTCGCCGTTGCCGTCGTGGTCACCGTCGTTGTCGTTATCGCCGTCGGCGTCCCCGGCATCTTCGCCATCATCATGTTCGCCACCTTCTCCTTCTTCTTCTTTGCCGCCATCTTCATCCTCTTCTTCTCCTTCTTCTTCTCCCTCCTCTCCTTCTTCTTCGTCTCCACCATGCTCCGCCACCGGAGCTCCCTCGGCTGCCATGGGAGGATGCCCCTCCTCGACGATGTCGTCATCCTTGCCTAGGTCGACCACGGCAGGGGCCATGACCCTCTGCCGTTTCCCATAACCACCCGAACCACTCACGTAGGCCATGGGAGTTTGAGAACGGGAGAGAGAGATTAGAAATGAGAGGGCTGCCGCTGAGGAGAATTGCAGAGAACGAAGGATGAAGGGAGAGTTGTAGAGAAATGAAAGAAGGAGAAGATAGATGGACGGCGGTTTTAGCGCTTATGGTTTCGAAGAAATAGCGCCTGGGTCGTGGTCGTTATTCATATATAAACGCCCGCCTGTGAGGGCACGATTTGGTGGAATTTATCATTTTGAAAAAAATTTATTATTGGCGACTAGCAGGAAGGCGTTATATTATAAAGTAGCGCTCTTGTAAGTAGGCGCTATTTATTTGCGCGTATTGGGGAAAGTGCATCTGCCAGGTAATCATGAGAGTGTCATTCAACGGTGGTTATGAAACAACGACCTTTCATGGAGGCATCATTTTAGGAGTTTATTATTGTTATGCTTATTTCGTGCTGGAACTAAAGGAATTAACGAGAACATGGAAGGCGCGGATTATCGAAATCCAGCACCCTGTGGTAGTCGCTATTTCTTACAGAGAGTGAGTTTTTGAACAGAATCAAAGAAATTTGGAAGATTTGATCATCATTAAGCATAGTCATTGGCTCAATTAAAGAAGATCTTTTATTCATTGGAAAGAAAGCATCATTACATAATTAATGAGCCACTTTGAGCCTCAAGTTCCTAAGATCTATTACATAAATTTTCATTGCTCTTTGTCTTCTTCCACACGTTCCATGGGCCGGTGAAGTTTGCTAACACGCCATAGAGCTTGGATGGTCTTCGTCTCCTCCTTATCACTACTTGAGCCCAATTCTCTCTTCTTAATTGGTAGTAGATGAGAAGCTTCCTCAAATAGATGGCGAGGAAGGCCGAGTTGAGAAAGGCACCTATGAGAGTTGTAGAGGACGAACTCGGTGGCGCCAATTAGCCTTAGCTCCACTTCGGAGAAAAGCCTTGGATGAAGATCTTGAGTCTTGAGGAACCCCGGTGCACATGTGAAGCCATTTTGTGGCATTGCCTTGAAGTGGCCGTGCCAATCCACTCGTTTCTTGAGTTTGGGTACCCGATTAACCACTCTCTCACATAATCCTAGAGTGCCCGTCATATAGTAGAGTGGGCTCTTGGAATAGATCCTAGGAGCTTGTTGGGTTTCCTCACATGGATCAAATTTGAAGTGGAGGTCCACCCAACTCGTGAGCAATTGCATGGACCCATATAGGGGCCTCCCCATAGAAGCCGGAGCAAGCCCACTATAGAGGTAAGCCAAGACTGTCGGCCCAATTCTCTTTCCCTCCCAAATGCCGCATATGGCGCTCAATTGTGCTTCTTCCAAAAAATCATCCGCCGAGGGTAATAGCAATTCTCCCGCGAGGCAAATCACCATAGCCTCCATGATTAATTCCATCTCCTCTTCTTTATTCTCTTTACCCAAAGTCTTGTATACCCATGTCGCGAGCTTCATCAAATTGATTACCTTTGATACTCTTATTTGCTTTATCACTTTTTGGCTTGGGATTAGGCTTGCTAGCATCTCCATGGCACTTATTGGTTCTTGCATGATTGCCATCTTCTCTTCATCATCTTGTTTCATTCCCTTAAATCCTAGAAGCATCTCCATTTCTTCCAATATAATAGTGGCTACAAAGGTGGGGAATAGGAAGGTATGGGTGTGTGGGTGTCATATATCTATAAGAGCTCCTATGGCATCTCAATCAAAGTGAATGTCATTATAGTGTTTTGCATGGGTCACTAAGCCTAAGAGATGCCACTTTGAAAGATGGGATCTCATGTCAAGAGTAATTTTGGAGAGAAGGAGAGGTAGCCATTGAATTTTGGTGAATCTCCTAGCCCCCGGGATAAGTGGGTAGTCCTAAAAATTAGAAAAGGAAGGAAGAAAGAGAGGATTTCATTAGAATCTGAGAGAAAGATGGAAGAGAGGAAAGATGGAACTAAGGTTTTTCTTGAACTTACTTGGTTTAGTGCAATTCTTCCACTAACATGTCCATCAATCTCATTAATCCTTGGAAATCCGGCTTTGGTCCTCTTCAAGGGTCGTTGTAGTAATTTCTCCATTAGTAAAGCTTCGATGAAAGAAACTTGATCACTGCCGAAGCCTGCTGAGTAGAAGAACTCACGGTTCCTGTGATTCTCTACGCAGAAGAATTGGGGTAGATCGAAGAGCCTCAGAGTTCTTTATATAGAGAAAGGCTTTGCTCTATTAGAGTTCAAAACTGAAAGGGATTAAATGTTCGATTTCCAGTTAGAACACCCGGAACATAGGGAAATAGCGACAGTCACAGTTCCGCCATCTAAAGAGTGACTTTAGAAGAATTGCGTTTCAATTATGGAGCCCCTATTTGTACGGTCGCCATTTTGAGAACAGTGATGTCCTTAAATTTCATGGATTTTATTTTCACTTATATATATTCTTCATAGAGCGCCCTCGTGCAGGGTCGCCATTTCCTGTGAATAGTGCAGTTTTTGAATTTCATGTGAACTATGCTGGAATCATTTTACATATATTATTTCTCTTGGTACTGATCAATCTTTGAGCGTAGGAAGAGTAGGCCATGCAAATTGCCAAAGTTGTCGGGACATTTCTTGGGTGACATTTCTCATTTCCTGTATTCTCTCCTGTATGCATTTCTTCTCTATGTTACATACATTATTATAGCATATCAAGGACCTTGTGGTTCCGATGAACCTGGGATTTGAGTTTTTTTTTTAGATTAAAGCCCTGCCTAGAGAGAAAGGGGAGGAGTAGGGTGTCCACTCCAACACCTTACCACTAGGGGGAAATTTTATTAAATAATGAAAAAGATAGAAAATAAAATTACATCACTCGAACACTGGGCATGCCCAGCTTATCTAGTCTAATGGCACCCTTTATGTAGGATGGTATCTCAGGGAAAGAATAAAAAGAGTTACATTTCAAGTTACAAGCTAGAGAAGCCAAAGAGTCCGCCACCGTGTTCCCTTCTCTGAAAATATGAGTGATGGAATCTTCAGGGGTAAGAGTGCTCCATATCTCTCTGACAAAGGTGAGGATAGACCAAGGGCACATAGCTTTTCTGTTTATGATGTGGACGAGTTTTAGAGTCACATTCTATAATGGTGGCTTTAGAACCAATCGTTCTTAGGTATTTTAGACCTTCCAGGAGAGCACGGGCCTCGGCAATGATGCTGTTAGATATGCCATAGTAGTGGGTAAATGCAAGCATTACATTTCCTTTATAATCTCTTATGACTCCACCTCCACCAGATTCACCATTTTGTTTAGAAGCACCATCTGTATTTAGCTTGAGAGAAGGCCAAGAGGACAAATCCATTTGATGGCCATGAATTTATGCTGTCTGGATTTGTAATGCTGCAGGCCAAAAGCTTCTAATACTTTAATGTAATCCTGGGATTTGAGTTCCCCTTCATCAAAAATGATGATAATTCCAGGTGAGGCTTAATTACACGGATAGGCCGTTAAGTCGCCTAAGGTTTGGGACGATGGTTCCAATTTCTAAGTTGATACGTAGATGAACGGGCTTCGGCTTAGTGTCAACTTAGATATTTAGATTCTTGACAAAGCTTGGATGGCTTAACAATATTATCCTTGATTATTTTCTATTTTAATTTGTTTTTACCTTTTTTTTAGCCCAGCATGCATCATGTAGGACTTTGAGCTTGACGTTGGAAAATCCTCATATTAAGTTAGTAATGAGGGTCACTCATCCTCGATTTGAGTTGACATGAAATATTCCACTCCAAATCAAGTACTATGCTCTCCTTAAAGCCGCTCAGGCTGATTCCTTCAAAGTATCCTTTACCTGGATTCCTACCTCATTTCCCTTTATTTTTTTCTACAAATCCACCTTAGTTGCAGCACGTCCACATTGGTTGGTAATCACTTTCCAATGGTGTCTCCCTTTTCGTGACCTCGCGCACATTTTGTTAGCTTAGATTTTCATCCAGGCGATTGTTGCTTTCTCGTAATCATCCAAAGTTGTTTCATTCAGAGCCATGGAAAGATTTCTAACACTTAGTGTCGGAGGCGTGTCACATCACACCTTGGCATCTACTTTTCAGTCTGTTCTCACTTCATTCCGTTTTATTTCACTTTTACTCCATTTTATTTTCATTACGCTTCATTCCGTCTCACTCCCTTGCAAAGCAGACGCCAAGGCGAGGCAGCTATAGACACGCCAAAATCAATGCTATATTAGGTAAATTTCATGTCACGATGTAATGCCCCGAAGTGGATTTTGTAACTTGCTTAATAAGTTGGTTTTCCCTTTTTTTTTTGATTTTTTTGAATGTGACGACCGTCATCAAGTCACCTTTTAAATAACACCCTTGGAGATGTCGTTATTTCATGGTGTAAACGACCATACGCGTGGTCGTTGTTTTTAACTCTTTCCAATTTTTGTTCGGAATTAAATTCCTTGAAATGACGACTTCCAGGCGGGCGCTCATTAATGAATGCCTCCGTGCGCGGTCGTGGGTTATGAATTTCTTAAATATGGAAAGTCCAAAAATTCTAGTGAAATAGCGACAGATCCGGGGGTGCTGTTTAGAACAGTGGCTGTTTCTAGGTCGCCATTTCCGTTTTTGTTTCCGTGTCGTCTGCAACCTTCCCCGCAGGTATCCTTCCTTATTTTAACTCTACGTTCAATCGAAGGAAGAAGATCCATGATCAAGAGTTATCCTCCTTTGTTTTAATCCTATTTGAATAAGGTATTCATCCCTAAAAATACCCCTTCAATTTCCCTCGCGCGAGGACCTGACACACACACATTCATTCTGGATTAAGAGTTCCTCCACTGAAGCTCTATCGTTGCTGATCCTCACTGCCAAAGGGGGGTGTTGTACTACTGCCATGGTGTCTTTGGACTTCCTCTCCTCTGTCCTGCTCACAGGCGCAGAAAGAGTATTTCACTCTCTTTCTTTAATTCTTTTATTCTCTGCATCTTATAGTCATCATCCACCACAGTTACTTGGTCTATCTAGTGCATCACAATACTTCATATTCCTCTTTACATACATACTTCTCCCACCATTACTCCTCTTAGGGGTTTTAAAAACAAAAGGCACAAGGTGTGGTCATGTCCATATTACATATCATCATTCTATTGAGTATAGATACTACACTTCTATTGGCTAATCCAAATCTTTTGCTTTGATTGTTTATTTTCTTTCAAGGGTAATCAAGAGTAAAAACCCCCTTCATCGGCCGGCCGGTGGGAGGAGGAAGTTGGATCCACGTCTACACCCGCTTCACAAGGTACATGCGATCATTTCTTTATTTTGAGGTAACCCCTCTGGCGATCACACTCCTTAGTAGCATCACATACTCCTTCTCCTTATTATTGTTATCATGCCCATGATGATTTTCTTCTCTTTTTAAATGTCTATGTGACACGTTCACACCACGTACCCCACTTCCCTATTTTTTTGTTGTTGTGGAAGTCGTCCGGCACCCGTGGAAGCCTGCAAACACCACAAGCAAATGACGTCAGAAGGAGCCCTAGGTGTTACCCCAGGGGACAACCCTCCGATGCTTGCGTAAGTCAGGAACGGTTTTAAGAAAGGAACAGAGAAGAGCAGGGGAGAGGGAAGGATGGAGGTCGTAGTAGGATATTTGAGAGACGTGTAGATCCTCCGGATGAGTGCTCGCCGCTCCTAGTGGTCACTTGGGGAGTGCTCGCTGGGTGGTAAGGTCATGCGGGAGGGGTTCTCTCTCTGAGTGTAGACTGGCATAACCTCTCTTTCACTGTAGCAAGACTAGTAACTCTATCCTTTGTGTGTAGCTTTTGGCAAAAGATTCACCATGGGTTGTCCTTCGTCGGGGTCCCTTTTATAGGGGGTTCTCCCGGTGGAGATGGTCGATCCCTTAACAGGGAAGGGCGTGCGTCATGGGATAACGTTCCCCGCGGTTTTGACGGGAGTTTCCCATTGAGGGGCGATTACCCCGGGGTCGGCCGATTCCTGGGCGAGTCGCATGGCACCCGTGGGGCGTGCTCGCCCTTAGTGGAGTCATTACCCGCGTCGTGGGTGGGGGGGGGGGGCAACGGTCGGTCTCCGAAGGCCTATCCGGCCGGCCTTCCACCCGGATTAAGGCCTTTCCCGTTGTCGAATCCAAGTATTATCGTCCTGGACCACTCGCTATGGGCCGCGGCCATGGACTGAGGCCCGTTAAGTGCGTTGTGGATCACCAGTTGAGTTGGGCTCGGTGCAACCGGGCCTTATTTGGGCCGATCCGGATTTACCCTCCTCAGTATTTATAAAATTTTCACGGCTAAGAAATGATATTAGTCTACCCGAGCCGAACTCGATCCATTTACATCCCTACGCAAAGTGTAAAAGATCATGCCATCTACTTCGCTGATTTATTTGTCTACATTTTTTTGTTAATTTAAATATTGGAGAGTTCTTTCCGGATATCTTCACCTTTTTAAAAAAAAATTCTACCCCTACACAAGACAACAATCGACTCAAACACTCGACTCAGTGTGCTAAAATCCATTCCACTGCCCTCTTCACCCTCTTCTTGCTCTTAAAGTTTAGCTTCATCGCTCAACTCCCTTCGCGAAGACCTTTCCTGCATTCTGAAAATCCTTCCTGTAGCCTCACCTTGCTCTCTCGCTCAATCATGATTCTACTCTTTTTAAGTGTTAACACAACAAGGGCAAACATTGTGATGCTTGTCCATTCTCTTTAATGTATATTCTTGTGGAATATTTTATGAGAAGGGAAATATTCGTGAGATCTAGTATGGCCCAATATCGCCAGACTCGTTACGAGATGGATCAGCTGAGCCAGTGATGGACCACTCCTCTAGCCTTCCGCCCATCCAATGCGGCCCAACTGAGGCCCATGAAAGCTTTTCCAATCCTCAAGTGAAATCTTCACGAGCGTGCATTCCGATGCCGCAGAACTCACCAACGGTCGAACGTTGCCACTGCCATCACAGGGCTTCCCCTATCAGAGACTAAGTCAAGCCCACGCCGCCGATATCCCTGCCACGAAGCCGCCCATCCGGGAACAGGCAAGCATGCAACAGGCGATGGGAGATCCCCACAATCAAGTAAGAACACTCTATGAACGACGCTATTGCTAAGTCAAGCACGCCATCGCTCCCTATATAAATAGGTCCCCAGTGAGACCTAGGGTGGAGGAGGACAAGCGAACAAGAAAGAGAGGAAACATATACACAGAAGAAGAGACTAGGATCACCATTACCCCATATCCAGCGGAAAGGGAGTGGAAGAGAGCTCCATGCACACTCGCCACCGAAGAAGACTCCAACCGGATAGCAGGAAGGGAGAGATTACCCTTGGGGGATCTTTTCCTCTTGACTCTTTGACCACTCTCAGACCTCTCCGAGCACTCTCGTACTTCTCCGAGCACTCTTCAACTGTAATGACCGAAGATCTAGATAACGAGTCAGACCCGATACCATTCAGATCCTACGCCACCACCTACGAGCTGGAAAGCTCGAAAGGGTTATTTGCGGTGTTGTGGATATACATTGAAATTCAAAATAATTACAAGAAATAATTTATGAAACTAATTAATTAAATGGCAAAAATAAAATTAAAATTTTATAATTAAATAACTTAATTATAGAGTCCAGTCCACAAGTACATTCAACAAGAAAAGAAACATACATTGCTACGGGGCATACTCCGACACTGGCAAGCTGGCTACTAAAGGCCCTCCAAGGATGATGCATCATCTCCAGGAGAAGCGCTGCACCTGAAAAAGCAGGGCGTGAGCCTCGTCTCAATGACTCAATAGGGGTCCCACTGATCTCCACCATAACAACGGCGGTAAGTTGTAACGACAGTAACAGCAGCAATAATAACAACAATAACAAGAACAGTAATAGCGGTAACAGTAACTATAATAATAATATCAACGATGGTGGCTAGAACAGTAATAATAGTAAACGACGGAATTACGGACACTACAAGAAAAATGGGAAATTCTGACGTCCATTTGTCATCGCAAATACGTCGGAGATACATCCCAAAGTGAATTTTTGACGTATTTTCGACGGAATATGGACGTCGAAAATCTTACATCGCAAATTTCTGACGTATTACAATAGCGTCGCCAATTCGTCCAAAATTACCGATGAAACTATATCATCGAAGTTATGGTGGCTATTTATGTCGGTAATTAATAATACGAAAATTAATTAATTATTGCGATAGAACATTATTTAGTTGAAAATAGGTCTAAAGTTTTCGACGTATTTCCAACAGAAACATTATGTCGTCGCAAACATTTGGGTTAAATTAGTTCCGACGAAAGTTTTTTTGGTGGGAAATACGTCATTAATTTTTGACGTATTTCAATTGGATAAGTAATACGTTGAAAACCTGTGGGTCAAATTAGTTCGACGAACTGTTATTGTGTCGAAAATACGTCGTTAATGTTCGACGCATTTGAGACGGATAATTAATACGTCGGAACTAATGTGGATCAAATTAGTTCCGATGAAACTACCTTGGGTCGAAAAGACGTAGTTAATGTTCGACGTATTGGACACAGATAATTAATACGTCCGAACTCATGTGGCTCAAATTAGACCCGACGAACATTTAGTTGGTCGAAAATACGTCTGAACCTTTCGACCGATTTGCGCTGGAAAATAAATACATTAGGAAATAAATGCGTGAAATTGGTTTCGACGAATTATTATTTGGTCGAAATTCCGTCGAAAACTTTCTCCACATTTTTTTATATATTTTAAAATTTTAAAAACTTGTTTAAAGCTATAATTATACACCACAATCGACACAACTCAACATAAAACACGCAATAAACAACATATACAACACACAATATGATCAAGTCCTATTGTAAATTACAATAAAGAACGTCCATAACACATAAATCTTTGAATAAAAAAAGTTACAGTTATATTAATTGAAATGTATCATTTTTTCACAATATCATTAAAAAAATCAAGAGATATCCGCTGCATCATCCTCATTCGTCATTCGTTGCATCTCCACCATCACCGGCTACAGGAGGATCCTACATCACAAAAAATTAATAATAAATAGATTTAAATAAATATATTTAGTAATAAATCTAGTTAAATATCTTTTTGATTTTCTAAATTCGAAAGTAGATAACATGAAGAGATAGCATTCTCTTAGTTAGTGCATTCTTGTCACTTTCATTTATATTGTTCTCACAGATATCATCTGAGCTCGTGGTTTGATAGTTGAGTGTTAAATTATCATAGGCTTAAAAATTGAGGTTAAAATTTTTATAAGATCTATTCACCCCCCTCTAGATCCTGCTGCGCACACATATTCATATACTTGCTTCCAGCTTTGCCTATAGAGCACACAACATTGGTATCACAGATACTCCTCTATTATAACTCTAAAGTCTACGAAATTAAAAATTAAATTAAATAGTCACATGAGAGGGCTGTGGTGTGCTCGATGGTGCTCCCTGATCCCTGCCTAGGCCAGGAGGGTAGCAACCACCCGAGTAAAGCGTGCCTCCATGCGTTCCTCGACTAGGTCTACGGCATGTTCGACGATGGATGTAATCTGGCTCGTAGAAGTGCCGATGGATGGAGTAGAGAAGGAACTGCTACCGGGGTAGGACAAAGCCGAGCCCGGAGAAGATGCTAGAATCGGGCTGGTGTCCAAGCTCTGCCCAAAACCATATACTCGTCCTTTCTTCGGTGGGCCGGCTGTTGCTACCCATGCCTCAGGATCTAGTTGCGGCCGCTACGTCTCCTCGTCCCCATACTTTTCAGTCATATGCCTGTCATATGACTCTTGCAAATTGAATAAAAAATATTATAAATGTCATATTAATCAATCATATTTAAAAATAGAAATAGAAAAGAAATGCGTATGTATAAAATCTTACCACTACCAAGCGAGCTCTCTCGCTCACATATTGATCCGTCCCCTTCTTTTGGTGAATTGTAGCAAATAAATCGTGGTACGAGACCGTACCACCCCACTACTTTTCCTGTTATACATGTTATAGAGAATAAATAGGGACATATAAGAAATAAATTATAATAAAATTAAGATGATTACTTACCAATCTCTCCTTCTAGGTCGCGAAGGAAACAGATCCAGAAGTATGGAGATGCACGTCTGGATGTAACGCACGTGCGGCTTTGGCTTTCGCGGATTTGGCCATCCAATTAGGCTCGGCCCATCTTTCACAGAGGTCCTCCCAGTGCTCCCTCCTTATCCATGCGGGGCCGTGTGCCTTCCAAAGGCCACGATCGTCGCTCCCCCCCGGCTAGAGCCTTGGCACGTTCCCGACAGCCGTGTAAATGATGCTTATAATTTACAATTCCTATGGCCTCCCATACACGTTGAGCTCGTCCGGCGTCCGCTCACCTCACAAACTGATATCATTGCTGTCAAGAATTTAAATTTTATAAGTTAGTAGATTGAAATTGTGGAGTTCGGAAATATGTAATTTAAAAGATTAAATCGTATACTAGGAACTCATCATATAATCGATCGCGGATATCCTGAGGAAACTTTCGAAATGACTTATATGGGGCGGTCACATGTCGCTCAATATATTGGTAATAAAATGAGAAGCCTCACGGGGCTCTACTTTATCCCTACAATTACAAATGTTAAAATGATAGCCAATAATTATATATATAGTTGATGGATAGATAACGAACATAATTCATGAGTTTAAATATTTACCCAGGGACCCAACATGGCTTGCGTCCCTCTTGCTACACCACCTGCTCGCCCTCGTGATGGCTAACTACATCGTCTGCCTGTTGTGTGCCTGGGTGGGCGGGCGAGCCAACTATCGCAGGTGGTGTGCCCGACGTACCCGTTACAAGTAAAATAGAAGTAGTTAATCAGAATTTAGCTCATTATTAAATAAAAAATTTCAACAAGTAAACATATAGAATTCTTATCATTTAACTAAGAATTTAAATAAATATAGCAGTAGAATGTGATGGAAGCGGTGTACTCTGTAGACCTGATGTAGAGGCACTCAAACCTGTAAACAAAAAATATCGTGAGCAAAATAAAGTGCATATTCACTACTCATTTATCTAAGAATTTAAATAAACAGACCCACAGCAGGTGGTGGGGGCAATGTAATCTGTGTACCTGGTGCCATAAACACAAACTATCATTACCAAAACAAAGTGCATATTCACTACTCATTTATCTAAGAATTTAAATAAATAGACCCGCAGCAGGTGGTGGGGACGGTGTAATCTGTGTACCTGGTGCCATAAATACAAATTATCATTACCAAAACGAAGTGCATATTCACTACTCATTTATCTAAGAATTTAAATAAACATATCAGTAGCATGTGGTGAAGGCGGTGTAATCTGTGTACTTGGTGCAGAGACATAAACTATCATTACCAAAATAATGTGCATATTCACTACTCATTTATCTAAGAATTTAAATAAACAGACCCGCAGTAGGTGGCGGGGGCGGTGTACTCTGTGTACTTGGAGCAGAGATACTAAATATCATTACCAAAATAAAGTGCATATATTCACTACTCATTTATCTAAGAATTTAAATAAACATACCGGTAGAACCCCTCCCGGAACCACCTCTCCTCGAAGATTCGGTATGACCTCGAACCATCTAATTATTGACAACAATTAAAGTAGTGCATATTAGTCCACAACTAATTACGAGGAGAGGTAGCAATTAATAATGATAAGAAGTGCATATATGTTAAATTTCTTAAAAAATATTTAATTATCTATTTCATCTTCAGATGCTGAAGATATATCAAACTCAGTCTCATCTTCGTCATCTTCCTCATTCTCACTAGATTCATACTCTTCCTCCTCAGAGGACTCCTCCTGCCCAACAATTACTTCATTTAGCTCAGTTGGATCGACTTCTTCCACTTCGTCCTCTATAGACAACCGAAGTGGCTCGTCAGTTTCGATCAGATGAAGATTAGAAGTAACCAACTTTGCAGTGTCACCCTTGTCTGATTGAAAAAATTCGACACTAGAATCTTCTGAGATAGTTTCAATCAGATCTAACTCATCATTAGGCACAAGCCTTGGTTTTACCCTACAAACTGCCCACCAATCTTTATTCTTGGACGATGAATAACTTGAATAATACACTTGCTGGACTTGTGCGGCCAAAATGAACGGCTCATAGGTATTCAATTTTGATCTATGTTTCACATTGACAATCCCATATATTGCGTCGTTTCGAATTGAATGAGGATCAAACCAATGACACTTAAAAAGGAATATATGCTTGTCTTGTCCGAGATACTGTAATTCTATGACCTCCTCAAGAATACCATAGTAATCAAGATCATTTTCATTGTATGTACTACCTGTAACGCGTACGCCGCTATTCATTGTAGACTTATTTCGTCCATAATCTCTGGTGTGAAATCTATAACCATTCACAAAAAATCCTAGACAGACATGCGCGACCTTCAAAGGTCCATAACTTATCACTCGGACTCTTTCATCAGTAACATAACCTTCTTCAACCTATGAATATAAACCACATTACTTTTCTTTTGATACGTGCATACACCTCATGTCACGCCCCGACGCGGAATATCGGGACTGGCAATAGAAATAATTAATAATAATATGTTGATTTACAGACATGCTATGCTAAAGCTAAAGGGTCAACACAACACCACGAACAAAAAATAACTCCATTAACTAAATAAACATCAAATGCTCCATAATCCAATTACATCTTCCTTTTAAACCAACTTAAGAAAAACTTCTAACATAACATTCACTGGACATCATTACATCAATATTGACTCAACAATTACAACTCTGCTTGACATGCACTCTAAACCACAACTAGACACAAAACATCTATAACGACTCTTCGAAATCTCCAACTGGCTCGCTCCAGGGTTGTCACTCTTGTCCATCCCCTTCGATCTGCGAATCCTCACCTGAGCTACCTGAAAGGGGGGAAACAACTGGGTGAGCGAACGCTCTTTAGGTAATAATAGGCAAGTTTAAGTAATTAACCAATTGAATTAATATGAATGGAAAGAAAATAAATGGTGATATGGAAAAGTAACATAAGTACGAGATCATGAACATAATGTAACTGGAAATTGGCAAAGAACATGAAGTAACCAAGTCAAGAAAAGATTCAAGTAATAGATTATGTTGTAGACATCACGCTAGTCATGCACTCGGTGCAATGCATCACCATGTCATTCAAACTCCCCGGGGCACAAGTACTTTTCGGGCGCTCCTCCCAGGACCAGACCGGGCCCTTATGATGCGTTGGCATTGATTTGGTGGATCCAAGATCCCAATTTATGTCTAGACATTAATCAAGTTAAATGGCCAATTATATCAAGGTATGAACTTACCTCAGAGAATTCCAAGGGCAAGTGAGGTAGATATTTTGACCAGAAAGTTCAAGTTATCAAGAACCAACAGGTCCTTGTATTCAAACACGAATAACCACGGAAACTATTTTCTGGAAGATACACGGTCCATATTGGGCCACTCAGAGAAATGGGCGGTCGTTAGCTGGACCGTGCTAAAGGGATTGGGTTGAAAGAACAGCCTAATAGAAGCCAAGGATAAACGGTCTACTATGGGCCGCTCAAATTATAGGACGGTCACAAGTGGTCTTTTTAATAGGTATGAACGGTCCACTCTGGGCCGTTCACGATAGGAAAGATCTGAAGCCCACAACGACAGTAAGCGGTTTGGATTGGCCCACTCAGTAACTGAACGGTCCATGATGATCCGCTCTAACGAATGAGCGGGCCAATACGGTCCGTTGAATTACTGGGCCTGACTGGCAAACTAGAAATCCACCCAAAATAGCTCCGGGCTGCCATAAGTGGGACAGAACTGAACTAGGGTCCATCCCACTATCCACTGGTCAGCCTAGGGCTTATCGGGCCGATCAAACTATGACTTGGTCGAAGATGGAACAAGGTTAATCGACCAACAGAAAATGGCATTTATCCAGGGATGCACTGGTTACTAATGGGCCGCCTATTGAGTTAAACGGTCCAAATCCGACCGTTCAAGACTCAGTCGGTCCAAATTGAGCTGTGACTCACAACACAGCAATCTAAGTGGTTCGATCACGTGAGCAGGTTCAGGTCTTTGTGGTACAACCTGCCCAGCGTCCTAGTGAGAATTCCAGGCTCGTGGGGACTTACGGAGGTCCTGTAATGAAGGTCCTAATCCGCCGGAAGGAGTATCCGGCGGAGAGTCCCAACCATTACAAGGAAATGAGGCTAATAAAACATCAGAAACCAGTGTAGCGGTCAGTCAATCCTACCGGAGTAGAACGACTGTCAAACAATCCTAATAACAATTTCAATTATCAATGGATCATAATTAACTTCATTGGAAAAGATGAATCAAGATCAAGTGAGAACAAACCAGCAAGAATTCATAAATGTTTACTTCCATAAATTCCAGTTTATTATGTGTGTTGCTAACTTACCATTAGCCACTAATCTACTAAAATAAATCATGCTGAAATGATAATGAAGCAGTTCTATATAGCTGAGGGGTCCGCGCAGAACCGTTCATAAGCCTCGACGGTCGCACGACAGGCCATTCATGCCCTCTCAGGTCTGAAGGCCTGCTGGAGATGAGCGGTCTGTAGGGTGCCATTGGGGAAGACGAATGGTCTGGGACTGGTCGCCTAATGAAAAGGGTGGTTAGAGGTCTGCCGCGCGTTCCACGAAACATATCAGAGATAAAACACATAAACGGTCAAGAACCGGCCGCCTATCTAGGATGGGCGGTCTATCGAGAGGCCACACATGTCAGGGCGATTTCTGCTACCTTCGCCTAGCCCGCCTCCGGCGAGTCCGGCTAGGGTTAGCTAAAATAGCTAAATACATACAACATAGAGCATGAAATTTAGGACTTTTACTATCAACAGAACGGTCATAAAAAGTTGTATAAGATAGCCGGATCAATTAAAGGTTTAGTGCCTGCAATCCCTACTAAAAACGAAGTGGAACATTGCTAACCCTAATTCTAACATGCTTCCACTAAAACTTAAAATTCTCGCAGGATACCAGATAACATTTAGGGCTTTTTAGACCAAAAGAAAGAGGACTCGTCAATGCTTCTAACTATATATGATACTTATGGTTTGGCTTGCTATCACCTACCTTAATTGAAGGACGAAGGAAGAAGAGGGGTGCCGATCGCGCTAGGTACACACCGCCGGTGATCACCGCGATTCTCTCTTGATCGAGCTCCTCTCCCTTGATCGAGCTCCTCTCTGGCCGCCACAGCTTCTAAACGATTTTAGGGTGGTAGAGGATCATTTTTATAGGTTCTATAGGGTCTGGAGAGTTCTAATCGCGGAGATAGAGTCCATGCAACTTAGTCATGCGCGAAACGCGCCGGATAGGGTTGCAGCCACCTTGCGCCACCAAATACACATCCTAGGGTTAGGGTTTCGAAGAATAATAAGAGGGGAAACGATCTATTAATCCTAACCTTTCATTTGCATCCGATTTTAGCTTGAATGGTTTAGTATTGGGCTCCAATTTCACCTTTTAAGGTCAGATTAGGCTAAGTGTTGATTTGGGCCTTAATCTGCTAATTCGACTTATTTAAGAATTTTATTTGGGCCGGTCATAGAAGGCAATTTTACTAAACGTTTTATTCTCTACAAGATTCTAATTTTTCCAGATTTTTATAAAATGGTTAAAATTTTACTTATCCTATTTCTTAAAGAATTACGTACTAATTCTCAAAAAAAATTATTCATTATTATACCGGGGTGCTACACCCTCCCTCGCTTTCAGAAATTTGGTCCTCCAAATTCACTGCACTTAATAAAAATAGAAAGTGAGATAGCTCACCTAGAATAAGTCAGGATACTGCTTCCGCATTGTATCTTCTTACTCCCAAGTAGCCTCTTCGGTTCCACGCCGACTCCACTGTACTTTAACCATGGGTATGGAACGATTCCTGAGTTACTGCTGCTTATGATCCAGAATCTTGATAGATCTTTCTTCATAAGTCAAATCTCCCTTCAACTCAAGATCCATATGCTGAATGACGTGAGTGGGGTCATACACATATTTTCGAAGCATTGATACATGGAAGACATTGTGTACTCCTGATAATTGAGGTGGTAGTGCTAAATGGTAAGCAACCTCCTCCACTCTTTCTAGAATCTCGAATGGACCAACATATCTTGACTCAGCTTGCCTTGAATACCAAACCTGTGAATCCCTCTCATGGGAAAAACCTTCAAAAATGCGTTCTCACCGACCTGAAATTCCAAGGCTCTCCTTCTGTTGTCGGCATAGCTCTTCTGTCTTGAATGTGCTACTTGCAATCGATATCTGATAATACAGATATTCTTGGATGATTCAGAAATGAGATCTGGTCCCAGCCATTGCTTCTCACCTACCTCCTCCCAACATAATGGATATCGACAGCTTCTTCCATACAAAGCTTCAAACGGAGCCATCTGAATACTGGATTGATAACTATTGTTGTAGGTGAATTCAATCAAAGCCAAGTGATCACTCCAACAACCTCCAAAATTAATCATGCAGGCTCTAAGCATATCTTCCACTATCTGGTTGGTTCTTTCAGTTTGCCCTTCTGTTTGTGGATGAAAAACGGTACTGAAATTCAGACGGGTTCCCAAAGATTCTTGCAATCCTTTCCAAAAATGTGAAGTGAACCTGGGGTCTCTATCAGACGCAATACTGACTGGTATTCTATGAAGTCTTACAATTTCCTTCATATACAGAGCCGCCAAGACGTCAACTGTTCATTTAGACTTAATGGATAAGAAATGTGCAGACTTTGTCGATCTGTCGATGATCACCCATATTGCGTCAAATCCACTACGAGTCCTAGGTAGACCCATAATAAAATCCATGCCAATACTCTCCCACTTCCATTGAGCTATATCAAGTGGTTTCAATTTCCTTGCAGGTCTAAAATGCTCAGCCTTGCCTTGTTGACATACCAAACATCTACTCATAAATTCTGCAATTTCCTTTTTCATATTCGGCCACCAAAAGGATCTTTTCAAGTCCTTAAACATCTTAGTACCTCCAGGATGAATAGTGTATATGGATCTATGAGCTTCTTCGACAATCTTATTTTGTATTTCAACTACATCAGGTACACAGGTTCTTCCCTGAAATAACAATATGCCATCGTCAGCTACCATGAAATCAGGTCTGTTACTCAAACTCTCCTTGATCTCTACCAACTCTGGGTCATTGTCTTGCAAGGACTTCATTTCTATCAAGAATTCTGGTTTAAGTTAAATCTGAGCAATTGAAACCCAGTCCTTGTCAACATTGAGATCCAAACTAGCTAACTGCTCCAACAGTCTCCATTCTTACAACATGAGATGCGACAACTAAGCAATTGGCTTGCGGCTCAAGACATCCGCCACTACATTCCCCTTTCCAGGATGATACTCTATGGAGAAGTCAAAGTCCTTTAAATACTCAAGCCATCTTCTCTGCCTCATATTGAGTTCCTTCTGAGAAAATAAATACTTCAGACTCTTATGGTCTGAGAACACTGTAAATGGCTCTCCATACAAGTAGTGCCTCCATATCTTCAAGGCGAACACTACAGCTGCTAGTTCCAAATCATGAACAGGATAGTTTTCTTCATGCTTTCTTAACTATCTAGAGGAATAAGCTATTACCTTCCCGTGTTGCATGAGCACACAACCTAGACCAATGCCCGAAGCATCAGTGTACACCACAAAACCTCCTTCTCCAGATGCTAAAGCTAAAACAGGGGTAGTAGTTAGACATTCCTTCAAGGTCTGAAAGCTTCTCTCGCAATCTTCGGACCAATCAAATTTGATCTCCTTGCGGGTTAATCTTGTTAAAGGCACCGCGATCTTTGAGAAATCCTTAATAAACCTTCGATAATAACCTGCTAGGCCTAGGAAACTTCTAACTTCAGTTACATTAGTAGGCCTATCCCAATTCTTCACTGCCTCTACCTTCGAAGGGTCAACAGAAATACCTTCCTTTGTAATAATATGCCCTAGAAAGGACACCTCTTGCAGCCAGAATTCACACTTACTAAACTTGGTGTATAGCTGATGATCTCTCAATATTTGCAATGTCATCCTCAGATGTTCAGCATGCTCCTCCTTACTCTTAGAATATATCAAAATGTCATCAATAAACACCACGACCCACTGATCAAGATAGGGCCGAAACACATTGTTCATCAACTACATGAAAGCTGCGGGTGCATTCGTTAGTCCAAAAGGCATGACTACAAATTCAAAATGCCCATACCTGCTTCGGAAGGCCATCTTGTATATATCCTCATCCTTGATCCGCAACTGATGGTATCCTGATCAAAGATCAATCTTAGAAAAATATTGAGCTCCTGCTATCTGATCAAATAATTCATCAATCCTTGGTAATGCGTATTTGTTCTTGATAGTCAGCTGGTTTAATTGCCGATAATCGATGCACAACCTCATCGAACCATCCTTCTTCCAGATGAACAATACTGGGTCTCCCCACGGGGATGTACTTGGACAAATGAACCCCTTCTCAAGTAATTCCATTAACTGTTGCTTCAATTCCCTCAACTCCGCGGGAGACATACGATAAGGAGCTTTAGAAATAGGGGTCGCGTCACGAATTAAATCAATAGAAAAGATAACCTCTCTCTCAGGTGGAAGTCTAGATAATTCCTCAAGAAAGACATCTGGAAAGTCTCGGACGGCAGGAATGTCCTTAATCTCAATCTTCCTCTCAGGGGTCACATAAACAAAGGCTAGAAAAGCCTGACATCCTTTCCTCATCAACTTATCAGCTCGAATGGCCGAAATAAGTGGCACATACTTATGGTGCCTAACCCCTATAAAAGAAAGCCCAGGGTGTCCAGAAAAAGACACAGAATTAGTACTGTAATAAACATTGGCCTCATACTTAGCCAACCAATCCTCTCTTAGAATTACATCATAATCTTCCATATCCATGCAAACCAAATCAGCTGACAAGTTCTGTTCATTAATCATAACCTTACTAGAAGGATAGAAATACTTAATTGCTGAATTGGAACCAATAAGGGTTGAAATCTCTAACGGAGAATTCATCAAGACTGGCTTTACAGCTAAAGACTTAGCAAATTTCTGAGAAATAAAAGAATGAGTGGCACCAGTATCAAAGAGAACGAATGTTGGCTTATCATGTATAATAAGAGTATCTTCAACAAGTCCGCCCTCCTCAGTGGTTCCGGCATCATCTTC
Organism: Amorphophallus konjac; assembly: GCA_022559845.1. Lineage (NCBI taxonomy): Eukaryota > Viridiplantae > Streptophyta > Magnoliopsida > Alismatales > Araceae > Amorphophallus > Amorphophallus konjac. The sequence continues at coordinate 140,590,764 of CM040129.1, forward strand.
CTGTAGGGCTTGGAGCTTGCCCTGCTGCTTCATGTTTCCTTGTGGCTTGGTCGGAGTAGCTTGATCTGACAAAAGGGGACACTCAGGAATACGATGGTCCCTACTACCACAGTGTAGACAGGCGCCCAGCTTGCGCCAGCACTCTTCTATCTTGTGACCTGGACGGTCACAATACTTGCACACGCCCTTGAATGGCACAATCGGGCAGGCTTCTTGTCTTCATTCTTCGGTACCTTGCCCTTCCACAAACCAGACCCGCCATTAGGCCTCTTCTTGCTATTGTCGGGTTTGATACTCTCGGAACCAGTAGGTTGTTCCTTCTTAGCACCCTTTCCATAGATTCTCGCCGTCATTTCTAAGGTGTCTTCCAAGACTTGAGCTTTCCTTACCATCTTCGCATAAGTTTGAATTTCCATTGGCGCTAACTGGTTGATATACTGCAACTTCAGCCCGTTGAGAAAACGCTTAGCCTTCATCTTCTCTATAGATATCAAGTGAGTGGCATAACGAGATAACCAAGAGAACTGAGCTTCGTACTCGGCTACAGAAAGATTCTGTTGTTTCAGAGCAGCAAACTCCGCCACTTTCTTCTCTTGCACTATATCAGAAAAATTTTTGCTATTAAAGAGTTCCTCGAACTCCTTCTATGAAACTTATCTATCTCCAAGGGTAACCTTCACTGCATCCCACCATGTTCTTGCATCACGCTCTAGCTGGAAGGTCGTTAAAAGAACACGCTCCTGATCGCTACACTGCATCACTTCAAAGATCATCTTCATCTCTTTTAGCCAGTGCTCGGCTTCATCGGGGTCGATCGAGCCTCCAAACCGTGGGGGATTCATCCCACGGAAGTTCCGGTGAAGATTTCCAGCTCCGTGGCTCGTTGCTCCTCCTTGGGCCACTTGCTGCAAGGCCCGAGTAAGTCCTTGAACCGTTCGCTGCATATCTCTCCATTGAGCACGTTCTGCCGCCATTGGAACGTCCTACACATGGAATAAATTATTTTAGGGTCATTAAGAAAGGAATCTTAGAATTAGATTATTAACTCAACCCAAGTCTCTACCCAAATCTTACTAGGTTGGGTTCTTAGACTTATAACAAGGTTATAGGTTCTACGACATCACTTAGGATCCTATAACTTAGAAAACTAAGGAATATTAGAAACTTAGGCTCTAATACCACCAAACTGTCACGCCCCGACACGGAATATCGGGACTGGTAGTAGAAATAATTAATAATAATATGTTGATTTACAGACATGCTATGCTAAAGCTAAAGGGTCAACACAACACCACGAATAGAAAATAACTCCATTAACTAAATAAACATCAAATGCTCTATAATCCAATTACATCTTCCTTTTAAACCAACTTAAGAAAAACTTCTAACATAACATTCACTGGACATCATTACATCAATATTGACTCAACAATTACAACTCTGCTTGACATGCACTCTAAACCACAACTAGACACAAAACATCTATAACGACTCTTCGAAATCTCCAACTGGCTCGCTCCAGGGTTGTCACTCTTGCCCATCCCCTTCGGTCTGCTAATCCTCACCTGAGCTACTTGAAAGGGGGGAAATAACTGGGTGAGCGAACGCTCAGTAGGTAATAACAGGCAAGTTTAGGTAATTAACCAATTGAATTAATATGAACGGAAAGAAAAGAAATGGCGATATGGCAAAGTAACATAAGTACGAGATCATGAACATAATGTAACTACAAATTGGCCAAGAACATGAAGTAACCAAGTCAAGAAAAGATTCAAGTAATAGATTATGTCGTAGACATCATGCTAGTCATGCACTTGGTGCAATGCATCACCATGTCATTAAAACTCCCCTGGGCACAAGTACTTTTTGGGCACTCCTCCCAAGACCAGATCGGGCCCTTATGATGCGTTGGCATTGATTTGGTGGATCCAAGATCCTAATTTATGTCTAGACATTAATCAAGTTAAATGGCCAATTATATCAAGGTATGAACTTACCTCGGAGAATTCCAAAGGTAAGTGAAGTAGATATTTTGACCAGAAAGTTCAAGTTATCAAGAACCAATAGGTCCTTGTATTCAAACACGAATAACCACGAAAATCATTTTTTGGAAGATACACGGTCCATATTGGGCCGCTCAGAGAAATGGGCAGTCGTTAACTGGACCGCGGTAAAGGGATTGGGCTGAAAGAACAGCCTAATAGAAGCCAAGGATAAACGGTCTACTATGGGCCGCTCAAATTACAGGACGGTCACAAGTGGTCTTTTTAATAGGTATGAACGGTCCACTCTGGGCCATTCACGACAGGAAAGATCTGATGCCCACAACGATAGTAAGCGGTTTGGATTGGCCCACTCAGTAACTGAACGGTCCATGATGATCCGCTCTAACGAATGAGCGGGCCGATACGGTCCGTTCAATTATTGGGCCTGACTGGCAAACTAGAAATCCACCCAAAATAGCTCCGGGCTGCCATAAGTGGGGCAGAACTGAACTAGGGTCCAGCCCACTATCCACTGGTCAGCCTAGGGCTTATCGGGCCGATCAAACTATGACTTGGTCGAAGATGGAACAAGGTTAATCGACCAACAGAAAATGGCATTTAGCCAGGGATGCATGGTTACTAATGGGCCGCCTATTGAGTTAAACGGTCCAAATCCGACCGTTCAAGACTCAGTCGGTCCAAATTGAGCCATGACTCACAACACAGCAATCTAAGCGGTTCGATCACGTGAGCCGGTTCAGGTCTTGGTGGTACAACCTGCTTGGTGTCCTAGTGAGAATCCCATGCTCGCGGGGACTTACGAAGGTCCTGTAATGAAGGTCCTAGTCTGACGAAGGAGTATCCGGCGGAGAGTCCCAACCATTACAAGGAAATGAGGCTAATAAAACATCAGAAACCAGTGTAGCGGTCAGTCAATCCTACCGGAGTAGAACGACTGTCAAACAATCCTAATAACAATTTCAGTTATCAATGGATCATAATTAACTTCATTGGAAAAGATGAATCAAGATCAAGTGAGAACAAACCAGCAAGAATTCATAAATGTTTACTTCCATAAATTCCAGTTTATTATGTGTGTTGCTAACTTACCATTAGCCACTAATATACTAAAATAAATCATGCTGAAATGATAATGAAGCAGTTCTGTATAGCTGGGCGGTCTGCGCAGAATCGTTCATATGCCTCGATGGTCGCACGATAGGCCGTTCATGCCCTCTCAGTCCGAAGGCCTGCTGGAGATGAGCGGTCTGTAGGGAGCCACTGGGGAAGACGAACGGTCTGGGACTAGCCGCCTAATGAAAAGGGCGGTTAGGGGTCTGCCGCACGTTCCACGAAACATATCAGAGATAAAACACATAAACGGTCAAGAACCGGCCGCCTATCTAGGATGGGCGGTCTATCGAGAGGCCGCGCATGTCAGGGGGATTTCTGCTACCTTCACCTTGCCCGCCTCCGACGAGTCCGGCTAGGGTTAGCTAAAACAGCTAAATACACACAACATAGAGCGTGAAATTTAGGGCTTTTACTATCAACAGAACGGGCATAAAAAGTTCTATAAGATAGCCTGATCAATTAAAGGTTTAGTGCCTGTAATCCCTACTACAAATGAAGTGGAACATTGCTAACCCTAATTCTAACATGCTTCCACTAAAACTTAAAATTCTCGCAAGATACTAGATAACATTTACGACTTTTTAGACCAAAAGAAAGAGGACTCGTCGATGCTTCTAACTATATATGATACTTAGGGTTTGGCTTCCTATCACCTACCTTAATCGAAGGACGAAGGAAGAAGAGGGGTGCCAATGGCGCTAGGTACACACTGTCGGTGATCACCGCGATTCTCCCTTGATCGAGCTCCTCTCCGGCCGCCACAGCTTCTAAACAATTTTAGGGTGGCAGAGGATCATTTTTATAGGTTCTATAGGGTCTGGAGAGTTTTAATCGCGGAGATAGAGTCCACGCAACTTAGTCATACGTAAAACGCGCCGGATAGGGTTGCAGCCACCTTGCGCCGCCAAATACACCTCCTAGGGTTAGGGTTTCGGAGAATAATAAGAGGGGAAATGATCTCTTAATCCTAACCTTTCATTTGCATCCGGTTTTAGCTTGAATGGTTTAGTATTGGGCTCCAATTTCACGTTTTAAGGCCCGATTAGGCTAAGTGTTGATTTGGGCCTTAATCTGCTAATTTGGCTTATTTAAGAATTTTATTATTGCTGATCATAGAAGGCAATTTTACTAAACGTTTTATCCTCTACAAGATTCTAATATTTTCATATTTTTATAAAATGGTCAAAATTTTACTTATCCTATTTCTTAAAGAATTACGTACTAATTCTTAAAAAATTTTATTCGTTATTATACCGGGGTGCTACACCTCAAGCTTTGTGGAATTGGTAGATTGACACTTACTTGACCTTTAAGCCATCTGGCAAAAGATTTCTCTCGTTCATTTTGAACCTCCATGTCATTGAGGTGTAGACATTGAGTAATTAATTCTGAATCAAATTGCCTGCAATGATGAATGCAACATCACCGTAAATGGGAGGAAGAACGTCAAGATTCTTATACATTTTCGGGAGCTGCGGAGTTGACGACTCACTCAACATAAGGTTCAATCTCAGCACAGTTCAGGAGAACATATATCTCTGCGGCCAACAACTCTCTGTCCTTTAATATGCGATTCGAACGACGTCCGAATGCATGTCCTAGATACTTAAATATGGACAACCGGTCGGACGGTCCCACCTCTCCTCCATCATCATTACGTGGAGGTCGATTGCGGCGAGTTTGAATTTTAGGTTTGAAGTACATCGAACAGAAGTTCAAAATTTCTTCAATAATATACGCCCCGGTAATCGAATCCTCTACTTTAGCCTTATTGCGAACCTTCATTTTCAGGTCATGCATACACCTATGACAACAATTCATATGAGAATGGCATATAGTGACAATGACAGACACATGTAACTACTGTCAAATAATCAGTAAATACATACTAATTACCTCTCAAATGGATACATCCATCGAAATTGTACCGGTCCTCCATCTTTGGCCTCGTATGGCAAATGGATAATCAGGTGCTCCATGGAATCGAAGAACGCTGGGGGAAATATCTTCTCCAACTTGCATATCGTCGTGACCACATTCTGTTCCATAGTTTGCACGTCCCCAAGTTTGAGTTCTGATGCACATAGAATCCTGAAAAACTGACTCAACTCAGTCAATGCTCCCCATATAGGCTTTGGCAATGTCACGGAATGCAATGGGCAGAAGTCTCTCCAGGAACACATGGCAGTCATAACTTTTCAATCCATATATTTTTCCCTCATTGACATTCACACAACGGGCTATGTTAGACACATATCCATCAGGGAATCTTAATTGCTTCAGCCACTGACACAGTTCATTGATCTGTGTGTCTTTCAACACGTAAGCTGCTTAGGTTGCACAACTTTGCCCCGTACCGGTCGCAATTCCAACTCTGGTCATTTGTAAAGTATCTTCAAGTCTGCTCGCGCCTTGGCATTGTCCTTTGTTTTGGCTTTCACGTTCATGATGGTGTTGAACACATTATCAAAGACATTCTTCTCAACATGCATGACGTCCAGGTTGTGCCGTATCAAAAGGGCTGACTAGTAAGGCAATTCCCATAAGATACTTTTCTTCACCCAATTGTGATCCTCTCCAAATCCACGAAGATGTCATGTACTACACGACAATTGCACTATATCTGGTAAGTTTTGCACTTGTGCCGCCATTTGTCGACCAGGCATCCGTTCCAAGTCTACTTCATCCATTTCAATTGTGTTCTTAATGAATGAGTCCTTTTGCCATCGAAAAGGATTGTCATTTGGTAGGAACCGTCGATGACAATCGAACCAGCATGATTTCTTACCATATTTCTGGACAAAGGATTTGGTATCAGCCATACAGTAAGGACATGCCAACCTCCCGTGTGTGCTCTAGCATGATAGCATTCCATATGCAGGGAAGTCACTTATGGTCCACATCAATGCAGCCTTCATAGTGAAAATTTATTTGCTTTACTCATCATAAGTAACAACTCCATCATTCCATAATCTTTTCAACTCATCAATCAGTGGCCTGAGATATATGTCCAAATTTTTTCCTAGATTTTTTGGACCTGAAATCACCAAAGTTAAGAAAAGGTTCTCACGCTTCATGCAAATGCCCGGCGGAAGGTTGTACGGCGTCATGAAGACTGGCCAACATGAGTAAGACGCTACTGAACCTCCAAATAGGTTGAAGCCGTCTGTGCATAAACCTAACCTAACATTGCCTGGCTCCTGACCAAAAGTACTATAGTTACGACTAAAATGAGCCCAAGCTTCACCGTCGGCGGGATGACTGATTATATCATCGGCACGACGTACTCTTTCCACGTGCCATATCATATGCCGAGCTATCTTTGACGACATATACATCCGCTGCAATCTGGGCGTGAGAGGGAAGTATCGCTGTGACTTGTAAGGCACATCCTTCTGCTTTTATTTGTCCCCTCTCTTGGGTTTAAATCTATCATGATGACAAATATCACATGATATTTTATCTACATTATCTGCATAATATAGCATACAGTGATTAGGGCATGCATCTATTTTTTGATATCCAATCCCTAAATCATTTACCATCTTCTTTGCACGGTAAAAATTTTCAGGCAGATTCTCATCCGTAGGCAGCTTGCTCTTGATAAGGAGGAGCATACGGTCAAAACAACTCTTACTAAGGTGAAATACAGATTTCAAATTCAACAACTGTGAGACAGCAGATAAGCGAGTGTGATTTTCACAACCATGCCACAGCGGCTCATCAGCATCCCGAAGTAACTGATAAAATCTTTCAACTGACTTGTTTGGTGGTTCTTCGTTGTACACGTGTTCCCCTTGTACATTAAAGTTAGGGCCAGCAGCATCGATTACCATGTTTGCGTAGGTACTTGTGCTTGCAACATTGTCGGGCTCATACGACTAGAACTCCTCACCATGACACACCCAAGTCATATAACCGTTCGTGAACCCTTTCCTATATAAATGAGCTTGCACATCCCATAGCGAATGAAATCTCTTGTTTTTACAACGTAAACAAGGACATCAGATGTTACCACACTGGTCCACTGCTATTGGATGCCCTAATACAAACTAAATAAAACTATCAACTCCATCATTAAACTCCTCTGACACCACTTCGTCAACTACTCTACGATTCATCCATGAATGATCAATTCTAGTCATATTTACCTAACATATTAAAAAATTCATATCAATATGTCTTATCACTACATCTAAGAAAATATCGTGTACATATCCCCTAAATATTGACTATTTTTCAGACTTGTACATCCTGTTTGGTCACATATACATCCATATCCACATCCACTTTCACTTCCATATTCACACACCGTGGTTGACATCGACATCATCTTCTGGAAAAAATCATTAACATACTCGCATTCACATACACATTTTTATACATATCAGCATCCACACCTGTCTACCAATTTAATTCACATCCAAGCATACTAATCACATATATCATAACAAAAGTCTTGAAGGGGCAAAAATGAAAAAAGGGTCATATCCACATTTACGCACACACATTTATTCCCACATCCCTCTTCCCACCCTCCCAATAAAAACATGGGCTTCGAATTTCATCTGATGTTGTAAGAGTATAGCAGGTGATAAGGAGAAAAGGTTCATCTTGTACATCAGGCATGAAGGTTAAAATTCTCAAAGGAGCACTTGGTTTACTTAAAAGTAATCTATATGCAACTCTTGAGTACATATCACCTGGGGGATAATATGTACTCAAGAAGGGGGACCAACGGGAGAGGGAGAGAGGGAAATACCTACAGTGGGGGGATGTCCGCCGGAAAGAATTTGACCGCCGTCGCTGCCGGAGCTCACCTCCGCCTGCCCTCGCCACTCCGCCACTCTCGGGTAAGAGATTGAGAGGCAGGTGCGATCGTGAGAGAGGAAAGGGATGTAGTGGTTGAAGGAGGAGGAAGGTGGAAGGACTAAGGAGGTCAGGAGAGGGGTCGTCTGCCTGTTCTTATCTCTTCTTATTTGGCGCCATATTTTCATTTGGCGCCATGTTTTCATTCATTCATTCGTGATTTTTTGTCATTCATTCATTTCTTCCTATAAAAGGATAAAATCTCCCTCAGTAAAAAATATCATTAGATCTAAAAAATTATTATTTAATATTTTAAGATCTGTAATTTAGAAATTTTTAACTTTATTTATGGCCGATAAGTCGATTCCTATAAAAAGAAGAGAGAGCGTGTTGAAAAGCCCAGCTACCTTGAAAGCTGGGTTTGTGATCTCGACCGACCAGCCCATCTCGGTCACGGCCCGGGACGGGTCGGGTCAGTACATATTCGCTCCGTGTCAGTCCATCTCGTAAAATGTTAAAATAAAAAAAGACTATATATATATATATAATATATATATAATAATACAACAAAGTAAAAAAAGACTCTTTATATATATAATATATATATAATAAAATATTAAAATAATGAAGCGTCCCGGTCACGACCCACGACCCGGGCGTCCCGCCCACCGCTTGGGTGGGGTCAGGACGTACGGGTCGAGGCATCCTGGTGCGGGACGTCAAACCATGACCGATAAGTTGATTCCTATAAAAGGAAGATACAGCGTATTGAAAAGCCTAGCTACCTTGAAAGGCCCACATCGGGGTGCGAAAAGGTACTCAGAGGCGTATCGGTCACATGTTGACCATTTCCTTATTGTTCTGTGCCCCCGTCAAACTCATGTGTTTTGAATTTACCGTCACATCTATAATGAATTTTCGGGAGCTAGGGCTCCTCGCGGAGAATGCCACGTGGAAGCACTCAGGTGCCATAATCAAATATCATTGTATCTTTTATCGGTTTTACTCATGATAGGGCGTGCCAATCACTTGTGTGTGACAATGTATTCAGGTTCCAAGACTGGAATGGTCTGGACTAACCGAAGGTGCGCTCCTTCTGATCACTAAGCAGACGATGGTGGGCATCGGGTCGGGACTGGCGACCTGCCGTGCCATAAAGGTCGATCATAGCGATAAGAGGGGAAAATGTTTGATTAATCGCCAAGAAATGGGGCTGCATGGCTGATAAGTCGATTCCTATAAAAGGAAGAGACAGCGTGTTGAAATGCCTAGCTACCTTGAAAGGCCCACATCGGGGTGCGAAAAGGTACTCAGAGGCATATCGGTCACATGTTGATCATTTCCTTATTGTTCCGTGCTCCCGTCAAAGTCATGTGTTTTAAATTTACCGTCACATCTATAATGAATTTTCGGGAGCTAGGGCTCCTCGCGGGGAATGCCACGTGGAAGCACTTAGGTGCCATAATAAAATATCATTGTATCTTTTATTGGTTTTACTCACGACATGGTGTGCCAATCACTTGTGTGTGATAATGTGTTCAGGTTCCAAGACTGGAATGGCCTGGACTAATCGAAGGTGCGCTCCTTCTGATCACTAACCAGACGATGGTGGGCATCGGGTCGGGACTGGTGACCCACCGTGCCATAAAGGTCGATCACGGCGATCAGAGAGGAAAATGTTTGATTAATCGCCAAGTAATAGGGCTGCATGGCCGATAAGTCGATTCCTATAAAAGGAAGAGACAGCGTGTTGAAAGGCCTAGCTACCTTGAAAGGCCCACATCGGGGTGCGAAAAGGTACTCAGAGGCATATCAATCACATGTTGACCATTTCTTTATTGTTCCGTGACCCCGTCAAACTCATGTGTTTTGAATTTACTGTCATGTCTATAATGAATTTTCGGGAGGTAGGGCTCCTCGCGGGGAATGCCACATGGAAGCACTCAGGATAATAATCAACGTCGCCCTTGAGTCACGTGCACATCAGTAGGGGCAGGTGTGGCCGTCCCTGCCGAACCAGTCGTCTCGGCTATGGCTCGAGACTGGATTGGACATTGCGTACCGATACAGAAAACTATAATATATATATAATGGAATAAACAAATTGAAATGACATGTTGTATCATTTGGTTTATTGATCTGTCATTTGAACGATTTCTCTGGGTTCGAATCTTAGCTTCAGCTTAAAGTTTCCTTAAGTTTTTTTAATATAACTTATTTAAAAATGTAAATGAAAACACGACAGAACGTTGTTTCAAACCCAACACCTCACGATTAACAGCGATACACTTAAGGAAGTTATTTGTTACTCTAGTTGAGCATTTGTCACCCACACTCACCTAATTGTCACCACTAAAGTCCACAAGACGTCGCCCTTACTCTTTCACTACCTTGAAAGCCGCGTGTTAGCCTTGTCTTTATTGAGCCCTATTTGTCACCGTTAACAGGGTATTTTTCACCCTTGCTAACGGATTTGTCACCCGTGTAGACACATTTGTCGCGCTTAAGCTCCAATTGGTCCACGTGGAAAACGGGACACGTCGGCCACGTGTGGGTGTTGTTCGCATATTGCCGCCGATCCAACGCCGCAGACCACATCAACATAAATGATGACGCCGAACTAGATCCTCGAAATTAAAAATCCCCAATTACTTATTTACCCTTCCCGCCATGTCTTGGCTCTTACGCAACCTACCAGAAGGCGGTTCGTCTCTCCATCGTGCTCAGCATCTCGTCTTCCTCGCGGTGCCATTTGTGACCTCTCCGTCATTTGCTGTTAGAGCACTCCTGAATTGTGAGCTCTCTTTCATCATTGACAGCCATGGAGCCGAAGGAGACACCCATGCAATGCTCCGTCCGCCGTAAACTGGATGTCGCACCTGCATCTCAGGAAATTGTACCGGTTCCTACGGCCGAAGAAGAAATGTTTCACATACCTAGGGTTTCTAAGGCCTCCACTTCAGAACGACAAGTTAAAGGTAGTGTGGTTCCTTATCTCCCTTACATAGCTATTTGACCCCCCTTATCGACCTATTTATTTGTCACGCTTATATATACTTATTTGTGTCAGATTTAGACCTACCTGTCTCCGAATTTCATACATTTGTCACCCTTAAGCACCTATTTGCCACACCTAAACTCTCTTGCCTATACATTTGTCACCCTTTTCTTACTCTTAATATTTTTTATATTCTTTGATCAGTCAATTAACTAAATTTCTTGTTTACACATTTTTTTGAATCTAGTGAACACAAGGGTCATCTCCGCCCGGTGTTCTATGGACATTTACATGAAGGACAGGGATCAGATGGCATTTTGGGAATGCCACAAGTCATTGATGAGGACCACACCCTTTGGTCCATATGTTGACAATGCTTCTCCCGTCACCTTCACCATGACACTATTGGAGGCATAGTGGAAGAAATTACTTTCGTATGGGTAGTAAGGAGGTCACATTCAGTGTGGAAGATGTGGGCATAATTTTAGGATTACCTTGCTCCGGTCAGCCGGTTCAACATTATGGATCCGCAAAACAGAAGTCGAAGTTGTAGCATCGATTTGGATTTTCAGCAACATTTGACCAGAAGAAAGTGTGCTCTCTAATCCAACAAATTGTTGGGTCCGATGAAGAGCACGATGTGGCCGACACTGTCCGGCTATGGATTGTACTCTTACTGTCCATTTTCCTTTGCCCACGGTCGACGCATTCTTGTCCACAACAGATGCTGTCATACTTCGATGACATTGACAGAGTTTTAGATTACAACTGGGCAGCCGCCGTGCAATAGGTAATGATGCACAAGTTTGAGCAATTAGTGTTGACGGTCTAGAAATGATGGTCTGGTACAATTGACCGTGCTAAGAGAAGAGCCGAGGATGCATCCTAGGCCCATACATTTATATTTGGTTATTCTACCATACTTGCTATAAGTTTTTTTATTTTTATTGTGTAATAATTAATATGTCAATCATTAACTCTATTGTATTGTAAAATAACTTGATAGATTTCATATTACAGGTCTAGTTTTTTGAGCACACGCGGGTGCGGCAGCCACTAAGGCAGGTGGCATTCCCCCGACTATTTAGGTGGGGGCCATTCCTAGATAGGAAATTAAAATTCTCCATTGGATCCCTGCGAGGCCAACAGGTATTATAAGTACTAAAAACTTCTTCTTTGTCATTCAGCATTAATGAATAATCGAAGTGATGTGGTTTGAAATACAGGTGATCGAAGAGCTCCTTGTTGAGCCAAGTGAAAAGGACACGGGGTACGGTGGTCAGATGATGACCCGACCCAGTGCTCAGGAGACGTCCTCATCAGCTCCATGCATGCCTGTGCTACAGGATATTGCCGCTACATTGAAGATCCAGCAGCGGCTACTTGAGAAAATGAGGGCCTTCTTTTTGACTAGGGTGCAAGAGGCTCACATTGTCGCTGATGCAGCACCTCCTAGGCCCGTTGAACAGGTGACAGTTGATGTCATGCCACCTCCGGCAGCCCCTGTCAAGGAAGTGCAAGGGGCTGAAAATGTTGAGCAAAGTATATGTCAAACCTCTGAAATGGACATTACCGCCGATGTCCCACCTCCAAGGCCCCTTCAACAAAGTACGGATGATACTATGCCATCTAAGGCAGCCCCTGAAGAGGATGTGCAAGGTGATATCCAAGCTTAGATGGAGGCGACTAATGGGCATGGTGACCATCTTCAAGGTCTCTTTTCTCAATCCCTTCATCAACGGGACGAGAAGTCCGTGAGGAAATGGCGGGCACCTACAAAGAAAACTGCAAGACGGGAGAAGAAGAAGGTGAGTCTGCGTTGTTCCTACTTCTTACATTATAGAATCTAAGATTGGTATATTGGCATAAATGTAGAAGGGAGATGAAGTCGACCATTACAGAAAGCTCTTATAGATTCCCAATTGAAAAGGACTAGTTACACCCGAGTGGGAATCCCCAGGTGAAGAGTCCAAATCAACGGGAGAGCGTTCCTAATATGTGTGATGCCGGCTCTTCCTAAGCCCACCCTGAACTCAAACCTGCAATATTAGAACAAACAAAACCAAAAATACACAAAACAGAAGCTAAACTATGCAAATAGCACTGAAACGGAAGCAGAAACGCGAACAGGAGACGGCCAACTCGATGGCGGCTCAGAGGACTTGGGTGGCCAAGTACATGGCCACCTTGGGGACCTGGGCGGCCATGTCTTTGGCCTTCCAGGATGGTGGGCGGACAGGTCTTTGGCCGCCCTGGGACCTGGGCGACCAGAAACTTGGCCGCCTCCTATTCTGGTCCCGCAAGTCCACCAAGCATAGACCAGGCACATGAGCAACTAAAAAATGAAAAATAAGGATGGGAAAAGGCTATTTGCTGGAAACTAAATGTAGTAGACTTCAATCTAAAGACTCACGGTGAGCAATGAGAGTCCCACCGTGATCGCCAGAAGGTTGTAGGCGTCGGAAGGTGGTGGGTAGGTGCGCGCGATGTTGGCGTGCGTGTGTGCTCCCTCCGAATGATGTTGTTGCTACCTACAGTGCACAGGTTAGAAAAATGGAAATCGAGTGATCGCTAGAGGCTAATACTTGAGCCTCACAGGGGTAGGATGATCGTGAACGCCTTAGGAATGGGAGAATGTGTTCTTCCTATCCTCGCTCTCGTCCGGCCAAGAACATGGAGCTCTGCGAGTCAGTGATGAAGTTCCTACAAATTAACCAGCAAATGACGAAAATGAACCCATTAGACTGTGATAGTGTAGTATGTGCTCAAATCAAAAGGAAAAACATGCAAATGGGGGTAATCGTATCGGGAAGGGGGGCGGAAAGGGGGATGGCCGAGACTTTCAACCATCTGCCGTCCCTATGTTTTGGATTGAAAACCTCTTTGAAAAAGGGATCTAGGCAAGTCTAGTATGCATGTAATGCAATGAAATGAAGTAAAATGCAGCAAGATAAAGGATAGAGGAAGAAAGATGGGGTTTGCCCGTCGACCAACAGAAGGCGGCCAGAGGTATGGCCGTTCAGAGATGGTGAATAGCCATGTCAATGGCCGCCCTCAACAAGCTTTGCCTCCTCTCCCGTGGACGTAGCTCTTCGACAGAAGGAAGTGAGGAAGGGATCCTCGAGTTGCCAGTGCCTCTCAAACTCTCTCCTCCCAAAAATGTCCAAACCCCCTCTCGAAAAAGAACCCCCCTCCTGAGATGGTTCGGAATGGGCTTTTGTATGTCCGAGATTTCCCTCCCAAAACCATTCGAAAAATGGATTACGTGTAAGCTATGTAAGTCTCGAACCCCCTCGAGTGGGAGCAGTTTCGGAGGACGTGCCCGGAGTGGGCGCATCGTGGAGTTGACGGGCGGTTGACAGGAGGCGGCCAAGGTTCTGGCCGTCCAAAGGAGCTGGGCGGCCAGGTCGATGGCCTTCTTGAGGGTGAGGGCGGCCAACAGTTTGGCCTTCTTGAAGGAGTTGGGCGGCCAACTATGTGGCTGCCTTGGGATGTGGGCGGCCAACTCTTTGGCTGCCCTGGAATGGGCTGGGCGGTCAACAGTCTGGCTGCCCTGGGTTGTGGGAGGCCAGCACCTTGGCCGCCCAGAGAACAAGGCAGAGAATCATATAGATACTTCAAAAAAATCACCTCGGGGACTCACGCCCTCGAACCCCCGACCTTACGGGAAGGGGGGTGCTGCCCCCCTATAACCCCCCACCAACTTACAGCGAAGTTGGATCCGCGAAGGGACAGGGTGGAGCCTACCTAGACAAGGATGAGACTCCACACAACCAAACATCCATAGGAAGTATCACTTCTATGATGGCTAGACAAGGGTCCGCGGGATGTCCGAAATTAGGCATCTACACCTCCCCCTTACAAAAATTTCATCCTTGAAATTTGGGGCAATGCACAGTAACGCACAGGGGGAGAAACTCACACAACTAGTAAGATCTCGCGATCACAGCACAACCAACTATACTCTTCATACAACATTCTCTGAGAAACACCGCCAGACCAATTCAATCAATAAAGCTCTCTTGTTCTATCATGCCAATCCTTAGACCGAGAGAGGCACATAGAAACAGACGAGTCTGATATCACCTCAGCTTCTTTGAAACCTCAAGGGCACGAACAACATCTGACACACTCCATACACGGAGAAAAACACACAATTCTAGACGTAAACTCCAATCCATGACTGGGAAATCCATCCCCAGCAGTCCACTTAGGACACTAGTTCTTCAATTGTTGAATGTCAAGTACTCCACACAAGGAGCACAATTACACTTCATCGATAGGCAAAACTCATACAGCCATCTCAGCTGGCCACAACTCTTCCACCAGCTTCACACAACCAGCAATGCTCATCTCAAGAGCCAAACATCTCTGATGCTCACCAGTCAACACTGGTCCCAAAAGCCAATTTCTCACTGATCTCCACCAATACCTATGGAATATATTACAATCAACTGCCTGGGACTTCACAATCCACCATCCACTTCCCACAATAACCAACTCGTTGGACAACACATCGGTTGCATAAAACCATCCGCCAGCCTCCGCTCACACGTTGGCTAGAGATCCTCTGACCACTCTCCTCTCCCACTTCTCTGCAGGGTTATCAATCATTTCTCTAAGTACTGGCCACACATCTATCAGCCCGAACATTCGCTATCTCTACGCCTAGGCCACACATCGTCTGGACACCATCCTAGTCCTCCCTAGCCATCCAGCCAATTCTAACTTCTCAAGAGAGGAAAAGAACAACAAGGTCGCTCACGCGAACCTTAAACTCTTCAATCACACTAATCCTGTACACATCACTTTAAAATCCTTCCCAAATGACGGGGCCTACATTACACATCATCACTTCTGGGGGTCCTCATATCGAGAAAATGGTTGTTCCATATTACAACCGAGTACTCAACACTTACCAATTTCACATATTCAGCTAGCGTGCTAACCAACCACGATTAATTCCCGGTGCCCACACGCATCGCAAAACCTATCAGATTGAATAATCTCTCACCTCATACATAATTCCCTCGTATACCTCCTTCCGACCAAGGGAACGCCTTATCCTAGCACATTAATCCGATTAGTGGCACCACAACATGCACCAAACTCCAAACATTCCCAAGTTCTTCCATAACCGAGTTCTTCATCCACAACCGTCGCATCACTTAATCTGGTCCTAAATGTCACGTCCGCTAAACAACCAGTGCAATAATCCACATATTGTTAGGGCGCTTAGTCAACTCAATTAGCTTCTTCGACTACTCACGGCAATCCTACAAGATCTCATTCTCAACACTATCACCTCTTATTTCTTGGTTCCACCTCAAGAACATTCACCTTGACCAAGGTCGGTCAAATTGCTGTCTCAACTCTGATCTCAGCTCTGAGCATCATATACCTATGCCTTATAACCGCTCCAATTGACCACGATCTGCCCACATTACCAACTACTAACCAGTTCCACTCTGAGCCATGTGACACATTTCGTAGAAAATACTAGCGCAACTATTGTTCTCGTCCGATAGCTCCCATCGTTATACTACCCTATACTCAACTCTGCTAGTGCTCCCAACACAGTGCCTTCACAGATGACACGACAACCAAGGCCACTTACATGGACAACACAACATTATATTAAGAGGCAGCTCCCTACAATTGGCTACTAGACCTTCATGATTTGCTCGTTGTGGAAATATTCAACATTCTCTACTACCAATCTGATCATGGAGCCTATGGGTTATGGGCTCATCATGCTTCCACTGCGCAACTCTGCACTGACCATACCACAGAAACAGGGGGAAACCTAACATCCGCCATAACATGCCATCCAACTCAATTCGCTAAATCCAAAAATGGGGGTGAAGGAGCTCACACTCATCGGTTCTAGAGCACAAGCTCCCTTCCTCGCCTGACAATCCACCTACAACGCTACAGGTCTCAACATCAAAACACATCGGGAGGCTCAACACCTGCCTTACAACATGACATATTAGCTCGTTTGGTGACTCTACTCACTCGACTATACATGACCTTAATGGTACCAATACACCATAACACGATGAGGGATAAACATACAACCCCTACAGGTAGCTCCACTGCCAACACATAGAACGCTCTTACAAACCCCCAAACACTTGAGGAGGATTTGCAAATATAAATAAAAGGAGAAAATCATGGAATTTAATCAAAATACATGACACATAATTAACCAAAACACAATGCATACCTTCCCTGAGATGGGATGCCTTCACTCTTACCAGGGCTATGGACCTCATGTGCCCTGGGAAATGCGCCTCGCTACATCAAAAGACCCCTATTGCGGCTGGGGTGGCCCCTGTTGACACTGTAAATATTTCTAATTATTCTTGACCTTTACTTTTGCAGGTCATAAACGATGGCCGAGTGCCCCTACACCCCAAAATGGGGAGCCGAAGGCTCAATCAGTGAAAAACCCGGGAGATCCGATCAAGACACGCGTAATGCCGAAGTGGTCCGTAGGTGGCCGAAGAATTATGCCATGGGGGTGAAAACATCTGGAGTGGTTGCCCACTCAATGAAGACGCTTCCTACAGGCGTAAAGCAGGCCTGAGGGCATAATTTGCGGTGCCAAAGGTGATCTCAGCGGAAGACCGGGGAATCCATTTATCACACGCGGAGTACCGAGAAAGTCCGTAATTAGCCAAAAAGCCGTCCGGTCTAGGCAGAAATGCTTTCGGGAGTGGCTCTCTCGATGAAGATACTCCCCGCATCCAAAAAATGAAGTTGGCCGCACAAATCGCTGAGCCGAATGCTAAATCAGAGGAAAACCCGGGTTACCAGATTCGGGTACACATCGCACCGGAAAGATCTGTAAGTGGCCGAAAGGATGCCCAGTCAGGACGAAAATACTTCCAGGGGTAGTCCACTTGATGAGGATACCCCACATATCTGCGAAGTTGAGTTGGTCACACAAACCACTATGTCGATGCCCAAATCAGGACAAAACATGAGAAAATCAGCACGAGCTCGACACACGTCGGAATCACCAGAAACTACAAATCGGGGCCCGAAAATGATGAAATCTATACTCTGAGGCCATTGCATCAAATCCAAGGTTGCACCGGATGTCAGGCTTCAGACAGGGCCACTTTCGAGGCAAAATGATAAAAATTACAAAAATGCCATGGGATGAGTCATCACCCCCTTTTAAAGAAAGAATAAAAAAGTGAAAAAAGTGAAATGCCACACTTTTTATAGTGAGTCGGTGGCACTTTCTTTAAAGAAAGTGAATTGCTCCACTATTTTCAGAATGAATCGGTGGCATCATTTTTATTGGAGTGAATCGGTGGCATCACTTCAAATGTGAATCGGTGGCATTTCTTTTGAAATGAATCGGTGGAATTCTTTTATGGTAAGTAGACGACGTCTTCAAGCCTTGGTAGAGCAGTGAATCGGCGGTGCTTCCAGGCGAATCGATGGCGTTTTGGGCACTGGCGGGCAGTGAGTCGGTGTAGAGCAACTCGTCCCATCCCCTGGGCGATGCTCTGTTCTGTCTATAAAAGGGGCATTTGCCCTCGACAAAAAGAGGATCCGGGAAGAAAAACGGAGATGGAGGCAGACGCACCCAGCATAAAAAAAAGAGAAAGAGAGAGCATCCCCCCGGAGCCGGCAAAGGTATACGAAGAGAGCTCTCACTCCCATAGGCTCCAAGAAGGAAGAAGCTCCCATTCCCAGAGGCGACAAAGGAGAGAAGGAGGAGAGAAAGAGTGGAAGGAGGTGGGTCCGTTCCGAGGAATGGCCTTTCATATTCTCCTTTCATTATTTTCTTGAAAAATCTATATTCCTGTATTTCTGTCCCCTCTGCGATTGTAGAGAAGAATAAGAAGGCTTCTGCTCCTTGGTCTATTGTGCGTGCATCATCCATCGTTCTGTTGTTTCTCCCTTTGCTCTTTCTTTTGATTCCTCTCAGCCTCTCCCCCGAGCATGAGAAGGCCCCTTTAGGGCTACAGCCACAACGAATCCTAGGATCGCTCGGCGGAGGGACCGTGATGATTTCATCATAATGGCCTATGGCCACGCCCAACGAGGGCGACATCAAACCCCCCTCCCCGGGGCTCTGTGTTTTCACCGAGGATGTTTCTGATGCGTGTGATTGAACCGAATCTATGTGTTGCATTCAATAGTAGACAAACAAAGGGAAACTGCTAGACACCCTTTCACTCCTCCTGATGAGTTGTAGGGGTGTCAGTTAATCCAACATCTACCTCAATTTTATTATGGTTCATTTCGGAGGGTGATAATATCCCACCCTTGGGGTGTTCAACAGAGTGTCATTGGGGATTTTGTTTTCTTCCGTTCACTGAGCTTCCCCCAATTGCCCCCAAGTCAGGTACGAGCCCGATTCCATGGGCTGGGACTGCCCATCCTAACTCAAAAAGGGGGGGGGGGGCCCTGCCTGTTTCAACGATTCCCATCTCTGTGCCTTGGCACATGATTAGAAGTGTTTCTCGTCGGTCTTAATGCTCAGCGAATCAGTCGCCAGGGAGGGGAACAGCTCTGCCTGTGATTCTCATGCCACCGTCCTCTACTCACCATGGGTTCCAGGGGGTCTATCGAATCACGATATGTTCCCTTGGAAGCGCCTTGCACAAGGTGAGACATAAAATGCCATTTACTTGGCTACATTCTGACCCTTTATAACTCTAGTTTCTTTGGTATCATCATGAATCCTTAGTAGGCTGGCTCTCAGGATTCACAATGTGCTGATCTTGGGCTCTGAGACTGTCCCATCTTGGGCTTCTCACTGGTTTATGGCTTAACATCAGTTTCCCCGTGTGTTGATCCACTTGATTAGGGGAGCATTCACTGTACTGGGGAAATGCTGCCCGATTATTTATAGAGTTTTCATGATTCAAATGTTTGCTAGTGACCCATGACAGGGGCTCTATCGATGAATTCAGAAATCGGCTAACAGTGCTGGAGTATGAACCTCGCACAGCCACTAAAACTACAGAACAAATATACAAATGAATATAAGAAAATTTAATGCAACTTAATCCAAACTTTGAAAACACTCTAAAAAAAATTGATCAAATACCCCTTCAGATGACTCCAGGGGACCATTGAGTTGAATTCCTCTCTAGAGAACCCATCTGGCGAAGCTCTGTGTGAGTCGGTGGCGACGCCACCGACTCCCACCCTCTCTTTGCTGAGTCGGTGGCGACGCCACTGATTCACTGGCCGCTTGCGATGAATCGGTGGTGATGCCACAGATTCACTCCCCTATCTACCAAGTGTTGGTGGCGACGCCACCGACTTGCATCCTATTCCCCCCTCGCTGCTGCACCGACTCACGGCTCGATTGCCTTGAATCGGTGGCGACGCCACCGATTCATCCTCCTCTTGCCATGTGTTAGTGGCAATGCTACCGAATCGCTTCACTCCCCTTTCACTGCCTCGACGCCACAGAATCACCATCCTCGCCTCTCGCCTTCACCCTGCACCGACTTCCCCTCCGCTCCTGCACCAACCCATCTATCTCCCTTTCCTTCATTGGCATCGATGCACTTCCCTTGCACCCACTACCCCACCATTCCTCTTGATTCGGTAAGGTCTGTGCATATGTGTGTCTGCAACCACACCAAGGTCGGTGCACATGTGAAAGTCAAGGTCGGTGCATATTGTGTCAGGTCTGTGCACGTGTTACAACATGCTGAATGAAGTCTATGTACATGTCCAGGTCCAACTTATTCTTCCAAGGTCTGCTTGTCCAAGTCTACCTTATTCACCCAAGGTCTACCTCTTTCCTGTCCAGGTCTACCTTATTTGAGCTCAGGTCGATCTCAGTTCTCCCCCACATCATGCACCCTTTGACTATTAAACGCCTCCTAACGTTAAGCACACATCCATACATAAATGCACACCCACATGCCGTTAACAATAAACAATCATTAAATACTTAACCCCATATCTAAGCACATTGCTGCCCATTCACATATCAAACAAAATCCAAACTATACCCATGCGTTCAACCCCCACTCCACATACATATGTGTATATATAATAAAAAAAATAAAAAAAACAAATAATGAGACAAATAAAATACACTCATTCAAAATTGGAGAAATAAAAAATGGTTAGAGTAAAATAAATAATAATAATAATAAAAGAAGATAGAACCGTACTAATCAAATAATGGCCAAGTAAAGGACAAAAAAATAAATAATAATAAATAAGCAAAGAGAATAAAAATGGTAACTAAAAAAATAATAAATAAATAGTAATCAAACAAAGGCCAATAAAGAAAATAAAATATATACATGCAATGTAAAAAAAATAAATAAATAAACAATGCGAAGGGGAATAATATAAACAAAATAAGAGCAAAGAATTAAAAAAATAAACACATTCATACACCCAAAATAATAACAAGAATAAATAGAAAACAATAAACATGGTTGTGCCCACTTCGAAGCTCTCGCCTCCTCTAAATCCGAGTGTGGGGAATATTAATGACGCCCGACAAGTCGTGCCTGGACCTCGAGATTCATCGTATTATGGTCATGGCATAACTTCGCTCCGAGCCAATACTCTGCTAGCTTCAATTCCTTTCGATCGGTTTTCAACCCCATTCCCTCAGTTCTTGAACAGAAAATTTGCCGTACCTCGGCATACATTGTCCCGACTGTAGATATATTTTCCTATCGTTTTAAAACCCTTCTTAACCCTCTACTAAATCAATATGATAAATAAACGGAAAGTAGAAGGGGACAGAAGTATGTGAACCTGTGTGATCGCCACCAAGGTACCAAACGGGATGAACACGCCCTACCTTGGAAAAGAAGGGAGACACTCGACTTTAACCAATATTACAGAGATGCGCGGCTGCAGAAGAACCGCTCGGACGACGCACAGCCGCTCGATAGATCGTCTAACAGTGCTAGGGGTGGAACGCGGGATGAAGAATGATGGCAGAAGAACGGTTTGGAGACGGCCGTAGGAAGAAGATGAACGGCAAGGATGAAGCCGCTCGACTCCTCAAACGGATAGAAAACGACCGCTCGACGCCACCACCTTCCTAAAGGTAGGAGCTCAACCTCTACTCCTTTCGGCTGGCCAAAAGGAGTGGGCCTCATGCTAGGACGCTGCTGACCTGCAAGATAAGGTGTAGAACACAAAAAATAAACCCAAAGTCAGAACTGTGAAGTGTAGAAACTATAGAAGAACATGGAAGATAAACTAACCAACATGGAATGGGAGATACCTGGGAGTTTTTAAACCCCTAGGGGTGTCAAAAGGTATGGGGGGTGTGTGTCATGGAGTGAAAAGAGTAGGAAAAATGTGGATGAAAGAAGAGGAATCAAGCATGCAAATGAGAAGAAAAGAACGGTGGGACTAATGAACTAATGACACAAAAACATGCTACTCCCTGAAACTGGAGGCCTGGACGGACGTAGAAGGACTCCCTCCCTGACTTAGGGTCGCTTCAGAATCCGACAGGGCTTCACCGTGACCTTAAAATCTCCCCCCCCCCCCCCCTTTTCAAGTTTAGCCTTTATGGTCTATTTATAGAGCCCCTAAGTCCTAGATCGAAATTAGGGTTTCCAGCCATTTTTAGGTCGAGATAATAACATAAAATGTGTAGATAATTGAATTATCTCTCAACCAGAGGAAACGACATCCCATTTGGTGGAGTATCCGCGGAGAAAATGATGGGAGAAGTTGGGGATAAAACCACAAATGGAGAGAGAAAAATCCTTTAAAATCTCTGGAATCCGGCCGTTGAACGGTCATCTGATAGACCACTCATCTTGTTGAGCGGCTATATCTAGGCCGTCCATCCCTGTCGATGGAAATTCAATAATTCAGAAAATAATCAAATTATCCATCGAACTGACCGAAAATCTTGCCGTTGGACTCTAATCAATTACACGGCTACAGATAGACCGTTTAACACTAGAGCGGCCAAGGGACAACCGTTCATGACCTTGTCAGTGATAAATCCAAAGAACTGAAATAAATAGATAATTATCTGAAAAGACTGTCGAGCTCGAGACTCTGGGACTTGAACGGCTAATGATACACCGCACAATGTATTTGGGCGGCTAAACTCAAGTCGTGTGTCAACTTGTCGATGAAAATTCAGCAAATTAACTAAATATCCAAGAAATATATGGACGGCCCAAGAATGACCGCTCATAGGATGAACGGCCGGGAGACTTACCGTGCATGCCCTAAACGCTTGAAATTCATAAAAAAGATAGATTAAACAAAATCAAGGCCCATTAAGCCCTGAATTGAAACAGACCTAGCCAAGGAGGGAGGCTACCCATAAAATAGGCCCAAAGATGTGCCATAAAAATAACCCAACGAGTAACGGACAACTCGAGGTATCAACAAATGAAAGTAAGAGAAATGACTCAACTTATCGATAAAAAACGGGTGTCAACAGATGCCCATCCTTAACGTCCTCTTTGCAGGGGAGCGAGCGGAGGTGAAGCGGAAGTGAGATGGAACATGGAGATGAAGCGGAGATGAAGTGGAGCGGACTGAAAAGCGGGCATTAAGGTAAAATGACACCCATTTTCTCGCCAACAAGCGATAGGAATCTTCCAGAAAACTCCGAACCACTCACAAGGAATCGTTAGACCAAAAGTGACACCAATCTGGAGGAACTAAACTAAAAAGGAAGGAACACAAGATCAACCTCATGGGGGACACAATCCCACGGACCAATGAGGAGATCAAAGCAGCAACGGAAAATAAAGAGATAGACTAAAAACTCTAGACCGGGGACTCTCAATCAACCAAACCAAGTGAACAGACCAAAGAGAACCTTCCAACTCAGAGTGGAATTGTTCCTCTTACTCAGACATGAACGAACATCCATCCATTACTAGTGGGACATTTGCAAGCAAACCGTGGGTCATGAGTGCTCAAAAGATGCGTATGATGCATGCTGGGCTAAAATAAAGAAATCATTAAAATGAATGAGAGGAGAGCCAAAAAATAAAAAATACTCAAGAATAGTATTGCTAGATCAGAACAATCAGGGTCAAGACACCACCCGCAACCACGGCGTGCGAGATAGAAGCATCATCCCCTAACTTTCCCGACCTAACGGCCTATCCGATGATTAAACACATGAACCTGGATCATCATTGTTTTTGTTAGAGGGGAACGTCAGATCCTGGAACACATGAATGACCAGCCGGTTCTCGAGATAATATAATAATATAGATACCATATAGTAATACAACAATGAGAAGGGATAGAATGCCATACCTGACTTACCTGCGCAGTCGAAACGGCATTTTTTGTTTGATTTTTGAATAAGACACAACCACATGAACAAGCATGAGGATAACATAACATAACTGGACATGAATTAAACATAACATCATAAAAAACATAACAGCATAACAAACATCACAAGAACAAATGGCAAGCATGCGTGAGATTGAAGAATACGGTGGAACAAGACAACACCACAACACAGTGGGACAAGGACATGGTGGGACAAAGACATGTGGGACAACACCACGGGGGACATAAGACAACACGTGGGATGACATGAACATGGTGGGACAAAGACACGTGGGACATAAGACAACACGTGCGATGACACGGAGGGACGAAGACACGTGGGACATTAGACAACACGTGCGAGACATAGACACATGAAACAAAGACATGACAGACATAAACACGTGTGACAACCAACACGGGAGACAAAAGATAACAAACACATTCTTCAATCAAAGCCCCAAGATCAGATGAAGCAGAACTTGCCAGGTTCAAAATCGCGAGGCAATGCCCTCTCATAGAGACATGATGCGATGAAGCAAGAGTTGAGAAGGACGCAAGCTTAAGAACAAATCGAGAGATATAGATTGAAAAAGAGAGAACAGATCAAAAGTCGTGAACATGAGGCAGAGCAAAAGATAGAACAAGGAAACTTGAACACCTGCAACCTGCACACTTAGCAAACAGATCACGTATCCATCCTCAAAACAAATAGATAGAAAGGAATGAAAAGACAAATATTTTTAGATTTTCCTGATTTTTTTTTTGAATTTTCAACAATATTTGATTTTTTTGTTTTTAAATAATATTTGATTTTTTTATTTTTTTTGACTTTTGATAATATCTCATTTTTTTAGATTTTTGGCAATATTTCCTTTTTTTTTTGAATTTTTGAAATAGCAATCTGCAGCACCCAAAGACGGGCTCGAACTACTAGCCAGGGACCGTCGTTCCTACCCCTCTCATTAAATGCTTCCCTTAAGCAGGGCGTGCATATGAGGGTGGCTCGCCACAACCTACCGCCTCTAAAGAACGGTGCTTCTACTAAGGCCATACCCGGGATACAACCCAGCCTAAGAGGGAGAAATATAAGAAAAATTGGAGACAAGCTTTATGCAGGAGGAAAGATACTAGGACTCGACTTCCTTCCAGGGCACTACCCCTCAATGAGTAAGTCTGTTGCGCCGGGACTTTGTGTCTTTAATTTTTAGACCCCTATTTATCAGGCACGCATGCGACCTGGCTCATGACGTCCCGCGGAGAACTGTACTGCCACTCTTTCCATGCCTTCCAATCATAATTTTACATTGATTTATTTTCTCATTTTGGTTGCCCTTCATGGCTAGATATTACATGAAAGCTAACTTTTGAGGGTCAAGACTGCCCCTATTTGAAACCCTTCCCGTATTGGGGAGCACCTACGTCAGTCATCTCATCCGCCAATCTCTTGCCCCTGCACTCGTTCGAGTAGAGAAAAGAAAAGACTTTGTGCATACCCAAAGTATGGCCAAGGTAGCAACGGTGTGCCTAAGAGGAATCGGCTATGGCTTGCCGTGAAGTTTGTGAAAAATACGTACTAAAAGGTCACCCTCAACGATCAGGGAAATAAACTAGACTCCCAGCACGGAGCTATCACCAGCCTAAGGATACTGCAGAAGCAAACTTATCTAACCAATCTTAACATAACTAAGACCACTCATTCGCGTGAAGGAACCAGCAATACACTCATGCGCAGGAGAAATAGAAATGATAGCAATAATAGCATATTCTTGCACAAAATGAAGATACCTTGCCAATCCATAGCATGAAAGTAGCATCCTGAAGCAATCTTGACCATTGGGCTTTGAGCAGCACGAGCTTTGTTTTACTCGCTTGACAGGACAAAAATGGAGAGGATAGCAAGCTTGAAAGCTTCTGCAACACGAAGGAGCGACAGACACCATACTGGACGAAGAGGGATGAAAAGGAAGAGAGACGAGGGCTAGAACTCCCTCGTTAAGGTACAGAGACCCTAATAACAAGGAACCAAATACAGAAGAACCAGAGATTAACTGGGATCAAGGCGGACTAAAGCCTCGAAAACAGCAAGAAAAAGGGTGAGAACCCCAAAAGGGGGAGGAGGAGTAAAAAGAAAGAGAAATATAAGAATCGTCCAACATGATCGGAGAAGGAGAATGAGAGTCATCTGCCAGGGGCGGGGAACAGGAACCAGAATAACCAGACAGGGTCAGGGAAAAGGAATGGAAATCACCCGAAAAAGTTAGGGAGGGAAAATGACGGTCGCCCGACAAAGTCGGGGAAGGATCAGAAAAACCACCCAACAAGGTCGGGGAACGAGCATGAGGAACCCCCAACAGGGTTGGAGAAAAAGGATGAGAAGTAGAATCCGTACGTATCCGGGGAGGAAAACTAAAAGAGGCCCCTGGATCAGGGGAAGAGGAGGACATAGGCCGAGACCTAGAATGGTGAGGGTAGGAGAAGATGGTAGAAGCATGGTCGGGTGGCGGAAGGTACACCACCCAACGCTGAGCAAGAGAAATGATGAATGGACGGAAGGAGGAAGTGGAGTGAGCCCCCGAATGCACAACTGTCGCCCCTGAACTTACGCCGTCGCCTTTTTTTGGTAGAAACTATCTTGTAACGAACCCGCCTGGCGCGGACTCGGGCCTTCGGCCTTCTCAATCTGAAGTACTTTCTCAAATAACGGGCTCACCTGACAGATGGCCTAGCCCGGTCGTGAATATGCAGTTTTACTGGGGTGGCTGCCCCTAGACACCCGGTGCGAACCATGGGAGGGCATCCTTGAATAAGTAACTCATTAGGATGAACACCAGAAAACCATGGAGTCTTGTCCCTCGGCACTAGTAACATGAGATTCGGCATTTTCATTCGGCAATCGGGCTTGAAGCATAACTCCCTTACAGGAAGAGCTGGACAAAACTGAGGGAGAGTAATGCACGGCGTTGACGTGGCCGACTCACCAACAAACCGAGGGAGATTGCATAACAAGTGCAGAATGCCCCTAGTCAATCTTGAAAACACGGCCAATTACCCCTTGTAAAAGGAATTCATCAGGCTCCTGGCGGCCGTATGGGTTAGCACAATCCGAGTAGAGAACCCTTCTCGGCCAGGGAACTGAACAACAATCGAGCGCGATGTGATAACAACATCGATGATGAATCCTCCGGCGAGGAAAGAAATTGCCACCGGCCTCGCTCGAGAAGAAACTGGCACTGGTGCTAAAGAGATTCTCTTGGCAACCATCGTTGGAAGTGCATGCCGATCATCCCCAAAATAGCCAGGGACTAGAACTCGGACCGGCTGTTGACACCCGTTTTTTACCAATAAGTTGAGTCATTTCTCTTATTCCCATTTATTGATGCCTCGAGTTGTCCATCACTTGCTGGGCTATTTTTTTGGCACGTTCTGGGCCAATTTTATGGGTATCCTCCCTCCCTGGCTAGGTCTGAGTTGATTCAGGACTTAATGGGCCTTGGTTTTAGTTGATTGAGCTTTTCTATGAATTTAAAACGCCCATATACATATGCGGTCAACCTCCAGCCATTCAACCATTTGTGCGGTTGATAGTGGGTCGTCCAAACATTTAGTGGGTATATTAGTTAATTGTCTGAATTATCACCGACAAGCATATATACGGCCTAGGTTTAGCCGCATAAGACCATTGTGCGGTATATACTGAGCTGTCTATCTATCAAGAGTCCTAGCGTCGATTGACTATTCAGATAATTACCTATTTATCTTCTTGGGATTTATCACCGACAAGCTTGGGCGGTTTCCCAAGAGCCGTTCAACTATGAAAGAGTCCAGTGGTGAATTTACCAGTCGGTTCAGTGGATAAATTAATTATCTCAGGATTTGTTTGAATTTCCACCGATAGGGATGGACGGCCCATGTCTGGCTGCTCATCATTTGTACGGTCTATCGTGAGACCGTTTATCCTCTCGGACCAGAAAGTGGTTAAGACTTTTTCCTATCATTCGTGGCTTTTCTCCCGAACTTTGTCCGATGATTTCTCCGTGAATCCTTAATCATTTTGAGTGCCGTTTCTTCCAGATGAAATATAATTGAATTATCTTCACCTTTTATTTGATAATCTTGACCCGAAAATGGCTAGAAACCCTAATTTCGAGGTAGGACTTTAGGTGCTCTATAAATAGACCCTGAGGCCCAGCTTTGAAAGGGGGGGGGGGGGGAGATTTTTGGTTGATGGCGAAGCCCTGCCAAATCTTTGAATGACCTAGCATCAGGGAGGGAGGCCTTCTACGTCTATACAGGCCTCCGGTTAAGGGAGTAGTTATTCTTTGAGTCATTAGTACATTTAATTCCGTCGTTCTCCCTCATTTGCATGTATTACTTTCTCCACATTTCCTCCACATTTTCCTCATGTTCATACATCATTCACACACCCTCCTATGCTTTTTGACGCCCCCAGGGGTTTAAAAATCCACAGGTACCCCCCATTTCATTTAGTCATGTTCATTTCCGTCCGTTTGAGCATTTACTACAGTTTCTAGTTCTAACTTACGTTTTTCTTTGTCTTCTACACGTGATTTTATAGGTCAGCAACACACTAACGCGAGGCCCATCCTTTCTGGTCGGCCGAAAAGGGTGGAGGTTTGAACCTTTACAACTCAAGGCGCGGTGGTGTCGGGCGGCTACATCCTGCTCGTTCGAAGGGACGTGCGGCATTATCAAAGCCGTTCTTCTTCTTCCTATGGTCATCTCCAAGCCGTTCGTCATCCACTACACTTCATCCCGCGTCCCCTCTCAGTGCTGACGGGCGGTATGTCGAGCGGCCATTCAAGACAAGGGCGGCTTATTCGGAGCCGCGCATCCTTCCAGTGTTGATCAAAAGGTGAGTGTCTCCCTCTGCTTTCCAAGGTACGGCGTGTTCATCACGTTCGGAGCCTTGGTGGCGATTACAGGTTTCTACTTTTGTTCCCTTCTGTCCCCGTCTTGTTTACTTTCATATTCATATTGGTAAAGGGATTTGAAGGGAGTTTTAAGCCGGTGTAGAGAAGGTAATATCTCCTACCAACAAATTTCTGGCGATCACGGTGGGACACCTAGTGCCCGTCGTGTTAGTGATGTGCTGACCAACTTCTATTTTTGTTTAGAGTTTGCGATTGAGTGGTTTCATGTCATTTGTTCGCCATCTCTTGTTCCTGTCCTCTACAGTTTGCACGGTCTCTTAAGAGCCGTTCATAGTTATGAGCGGCGAGGAATCAGCCGTTCTTCTCTGCTTACAGTGCTGATTATTCTGCGAGCCTGCTGCATTCAGTGGTCTACACTTGCCCGTCCAACTCTTCATACGGCTAGATCTTGGCCGCCCATCATGCTGGCTCAGGTACGTCTCTATTTTTGCACTGTTGGCTTTACTGGCGTTATGCGGTTGATACAGGTCCGTCCGAGATTTTGAACGGTTGTCGATAGACCATTCATCTAGGTACGCCCCCGTTTTAACATTCTGTGTTTTGTGTTTTTTGTGTTGTTACTCCCTGTTGTTGAACGGTCCACTCAGGACCGTCAACCTCCCTGTTTGGTCTTACAGAGACCGTCCTTGTCTTGCTACAGTGCACCTGAGCCTCATTTATATTGCCATGCTATATTATCTTCATGATATTTGGTGCTGATCGTCGATCTCCCCCTACTGTCATTATATGTGTGCATCATTGCTAGTCCTCCTTGTTGTTCATATTTGTTCATTAATTGTTAGTTTCTAGGCTAGACTCTTTGCATGCACTCCGGTGTGCATAGGATTCATGCATATTTATCATATGTAGTTGCATTCCTACTGAGGTAGGGTTTCCTCTCGTCTCCATACTCCTTAGAGCCGACTAAGTGACCTTACCAAGGACCTCCGTAAGTCCCCATGAGCCGTGGATTCCCACACGGACGCCGGGCAGGTTGTACCACATTATCCCTCAGTCTAGGGTTTTGCATCCGGAAAAGGGGGAGTCCCTTAGAGTCACCCAGTTTCCCACTCTTACCCTGGTTAGGTACTTTGTGGTTGAGTGAATTCATATAGTAATTTACCCACTAAGGTCCTAAAGAGGAACTTATAAAATTTTCGTGCATCATTCATAACTTGGGTGGTTAATTGGTGGATTATTCCCTAATCTCTTCCCTCCATTTGTGTATTGCAGTGTCATCATTTGCATCTTTTTGTCAGACTAGGCTCATTTAGACTAGTTCATCTTAGTGTCACATTTGTCCTAGGTTTCTTCCCCTTTTGTATCTCCTCCCATTCTTGATTGTATAAAGTCCCCATTCTCCCCATGGAGCATTTTTCCCCTACATCCTATTCCTATTCTTCTCTACCTTCTTATCCCCGTGTGGATTCCTCTTCCCACGCGAACCCATCTCCTTATTCCTCCGTTGGACCCTATTCTTTTAACAGGCCTTCTTATCCCGCCCGTGCTGCTGTTGGCCCAATCAGTCCCCGTTCCCACATTCACCATCATTCTAGGCCCATGCATTCCTCCATTCCCAGAATGGGCTTGCCTTCACCTCAGGCCGGATCCCCTCATTCGGCCCATCAACATTATCCTAGTTTAAATTCATCCTCTCTTGCTCAGGCTGGCCCATATCCTTCTCGGACTCTTCCTACCGAGGAGATGATCGCTCAAGCCCAACTTCAGCTTGATGAATTACAATGTCAAATTAATCTCCAAACTTCTTTGGATGTCCCGTTTTTCTTTCAAGGTCTTCAGCTCTCACCACATTCACAAATTCTGGCTTATCATCGCTATGGTGGAGTCGGTGACCCCTACGTGCATTTGAAGGAGTTCCTTTATGAGTCGGCCCAATTTCGACATGATCTACGCTTGATGGCCTATTTGTTTGGCCTATCTTTAGAGGGCTCGGCCAAGGATTGGTTCTTCACGTTACCGCAAGAGCAGATAATGAATTTTCAAGTTGTATAAGAAAATTTCGTTCAGCAGTACCAAGACCAGGTGGGGCCCAAGTACTCTATGGTTGATTTGGCCCATGAGAAGATGAAGCCCGATGAGGAATTCTCCACGTTCGTTGACCGCTGGCGTCGCCTGGCTGCGCAAGTTCCAGGGCATATTTCGGAGGGCGAACAAATCAAGATGGTTATTTCTAATGCAACGCCCGAGCTTAGATGCATCTTAGCCCTGAATGATATCACTTCATGGCAACAACTCTACAGCCGAGCCCGCTTCATTAGCCAACAACTCCTAGTTTCCCTCGACCGCTAGTCTCCTCCACCTTCGCCTTCCACATACCCCTTCTCTTCACCATCCCCCACAAGTCAGCACTCTACTACATATCCCTCCATGAGTCGGCCGTCCGCTCCCACTTATCCATATGCCTTCCCATGTCACCCCATTACATCTTCCTCCACGAGTCAACCCTCCGCCATTTTATTTCCCCACACCTCTCCGCTTCCGGTCGAGGAAACATTGCACCCTGAGCGGGTGGATGCCGTCCATTATATTCCCACTCCCTCCACGCCTCTACACCATTCACTTACCAGCCCTCTGCCTTCACCTACGCAACCTGCACTACCATCCCCACTACCTTCTCATGCCCCTCGGCGTCTACCTTGCCCGAAGCGGGCTCCTCACTCTCCGTTGTCGGAATCTCTTACAGATATTTTCAGGGCTTTGATGGCGACCCATGTGGTACAACTCCCTCCGGTTGTGCCTTGCCAACCCACGGTCGGGAATTTGCTCCATTTCTGTGAGTTTCATCATCAACAGGGGCATTTGATTGAGGACTGCCCTGAGTTTCGGGAACTTATTTACAGCTTGGAAGACAAGAAGAGGATTGATTGGGCTGTTGTGTGCCAAGTTATTGTAGATCTTCACAAGCAGCAGCAGCAAGCGCCGCCCAGGCAGCCGTCTCCGTCTCAAGACCAGGGGCATCCCTGTGATTCTTCAGTTGATAAAGCACCCACTCCGTTATTTATCCCCTCACCTACCCTCTCACCTTCACCGTCTCCTACTCAACCTCCACGGCCTCCACAAACCCAAGCCTCTGCTCAGACTAGCACAAACTCTTCTCCTTCCCCCTCCATTATCACCACTGCTTCTACTATCAAAGCTGCTCGACGTGTTGTACCGACACGTCGGAGATGGGCGCCACGACCTGCCACCTCTTCTGCCTCGCCACCACCTTCTCCACCCCCATCTTCACTGCCTCCATTGACCACATCTCCATCATCGCCTTATCCATTATCCCCATTGCCGTCACCATTGCTGTCACCATCACCTCCCCTCGTAATAATCCATATTCCATCACATTCACAACCATCCCCGCTACCAATGTTGCTCCCTTCACCATCATCGTTCGAGCCTGAGCAAGCTACCCCTATGCCCACACCCCCGCCATTGCCTTCATCTCCACCCACGCCACCACCTTCACATTTGCCCTCTCCTACACCTCTACCCTCCAAACCTTTACCCCCACCAGAGCCTATCATCGTCGTTATCTCTCCGTCGCTCGCATTGCCTTCGCCCACACCTGCCAAGCCTTCTCCACCCCTCTCTCCACCTATCTCCACCCCACGGAGCGGGTGCGTGCTACCTTTGGTGCCCCTCGAATCTAGTCCTCAAGAAGATAAAGAGCCGAGCCAGGCTTTGATTATGCATTACAAGCTTCAAGATTTCACTTGTCGCATGCTGGTCCGAGTCCTGGTTTCTGGCTATTCTAGAGATAATGAGCCCGCACTTGCTATGAAGACGGTTGCTGAGAAGAGTTCCTTAGCACTGGTGCCAGTTCCTTCAAAAGCGAGGTCGGTGGCGATCTCTTTGCTCGCCGGGGAATTCACTATTGATGTTGTTATCACCTCTTGCTTGATTGCTATTCAGTTCACTGGCCCAGAAGAGTTTTCCACCAGGATGGTGCTAACCCACACGGCCGCAGAAAGTTTAATGAATTCAGCATTCAAAGGGCAATTGGCCGTGTCTTCGAGATTGGCCAGGGACATTCTGCATTTTCTGTCTCATCTCCCTCGGCTTATTGGTGAGGTGGCCACGTCAACGCCGCACGTCACCCTCCCTCAGTTCCGTCCTGTGCTTCTAGCAAGGGAGTTATGCTTCATGCCCAACTGTCGAGTGAAGATGCCAAAGCTCCATGTTCTAGTGCCGAATGACAAAACTCCACTGCTTCCTGATGTTCATCTCAAGGAGTTGAATGTTCTGGAATGTCTTTCTATGGTTGTCACCGCACATCTAGGGGCAACCGTCCCGATGAAGTTGCATATTCATGACCGAGCTAGGCCGTCTGCCAGGTGGGCCCATTATTTGAGAAAACATTGCAAGACAAGAAGCCCGAAGGCCCGAGTCCGCGCCAGGCGGAATTGTTGCAAGCAGATTTCTGCCAAGAAGAGGCGGCAGCATAAGTTCAAGGGCCAACAGTTGTGCATTCGGGGGCTCACTCCACCTCCTTCTTCTGTCTCTTCATCTTTCTTTCAGTCGTCTTTTCTGTTGCTCAGTTCTTATCCCTGGGTGGTGTACATTCCACCACCTGACTATATTTCTACCATCTTCTTATATCCTCACCATTCTAGGTCCCGGCCTATGTCCTCCTCTTCCCCTGATCCAGGGGCCTCTTATAGTTTTTCACCCCGGATACGTCCGGATTCTGCTTCTCATCCTTTTCCTCCGACCCTATTGGGGATTCCTCATACTCGTTCCCTGACCATGTCGGGTGATTACCATTTTCTTTCCCCGACCTTGTCAGGTGGTTCTCATTCTCCTTCCCCGACCCTATCGGGTGGTTCTCTCTCTCCTTCCCCGACCCTGTCGGGTGAGTCTAATTCCTTTTCTCCGATCGCGTCGGATGATCACTCCTCTTCCCCCTTATCTTTGCCACAATCTTGTTATGGTTCGTCTATTCTTTCTGTCTCACCCTTTCGGGGTCATTACCCTTTTTCTTACTATTTTCGAGGCTTTAGTCCGCCTTGATCTCAGTTAATCCCTGGCTATTCTGTACTTGGTTCCTTGTTATCAGGGCCTTAGTGCCTTAACGAGGAAGTTCTAACCCTCGTCTCTCTTCCTTTTATCTCTTCTTCGTGCAGTTTGATGTCTGCTGCGTCTCTATGTCGAGGAATCCAATCCTTTGCTCTCCTTTCATTCTTTATCCTGACAAGCAAGGAAAATAAAGTTCATGCTCCTCAAAGCTCGATGATCGAAATCGCTTCAGGAGGCCGGTTTCCACACCATGGATTTGCAAAGGTATCTTTGATTTTGTGCCGAAACATGTTATCATTGCTATTACTCTGTTATTTCTGCACGCGCTTATAATGCTATTCCTCAACATAGTTAAGTGGCTTTTAGAAATTTGCTTAATTAACTTAGTCCAAAAAAAACAAAAAAAATGAGTTGCTTCTGTAGTATCCTTAGGCTGGTGATAACTCCGTGTTAGGAGTCTAGTTTCTTTCCCTGATTGTTGAGGGTGACCTTTGAGTATGGATTTTTCATACGCTATACGGCGAGCCATAGCCTATCTCTCTAAGGCACAGGTTGCTGCTTTGGCCATACTCTGGGTATACACGAAGGCCTTTTCTCTTCTCTGCTCGGCCAAGTGCAGGGGCAAGAGATTGATGGATAAGATGACTAACCTAGGCGCTCCCTAATACGAGAGAGGTCTAAAATAGGGGCAGTCTTGACCCTCGAATATGAGCGTTCATGCAATATTTAGCCAATAAGGGCTACCAAAATGAGAAAATGAATCAATGCAAAATTATGATTGGAAGGCATGGCAAGAGTGACAGTACAATTCTCCGTGGGACGTCATGAGCCCGGTCGTATGCGTGCCTGATTAATATGGATCTAAAAATTAAAGACACAAAGTCCCGGCGCAACAGACTATCTCTTTGAGGGGTAGTGCCCTGGAAGGAATTCGAGCCTTGATATCTCCCATCCTGCACGAAACTAGTCTCCATTTTTCTTCTATTTCTCCCTCTTAGGCTGGGTTGTATCCCGGGTATGGCCTTAGTAGGGGCACCGTTCTTTAGAAGCGGTTGGTTGTGGTAAGCCACTCTCACATGCACGCCCTGCTTAAGGGAACCCTTTAATGAAAGGGGTAGGAACGACGATCCCTGACCAGTAGTTTGAGCCCGCCTTTAGGTGCTGCGGATTGCTATGTCAAAATCTAAAATCAAAAAAATAAAATATTACCAAAAGTCTAAAAAAAATCAAATACTTCAAAAAAAAATCTAAAAAAATCAAATATTGTCAAAAATCCAAAAAATTAAATACTTCATAATTTCAAAAAAAATCAATCAAATATTTTAAAAAAACTAAAAAAATCAAATACTTCAAAAAAAAT
Organism: Amorphophallus konjac; assembly: GCA_022559845.1. NCBI lineage: Eukaryota > Viridiplantae > Streptophyta > Magnoliopsida > Alismatales > Araceae > Amorphophallus > Amorphophallus konjac. Next base: position 140,626,299 of record CM040129.1, read on the forward strand.
CCAGAAAAATGGAATACTATTGAAAATCTAAAAAAAATTACAAAAAAAATCCAAAAAAATGTGTCTTTTTCATGCATTTGCATTTGTTTTAAGGACAATTACGTAATTCGTTTGTTAAGTGTGCATATTGCAAGTACTCAGGCATTCCTTGCTATATCTTTTTGCTCTGCTTCCTGTCCATATTTTTGATCTGTTCTTTCCTTCTTCAATCTTATCTCTCGATCTGTTCTGAAGTTTTAGTCTTTCTTAGCTTTTAATAATCATATTTCTATGAGAGGGTTTTACCTCACGATTATGAACCTGGCGGTTTTGCTTCATTCTGATCTTGGATTTTGATTGAAGTGCGTATTTTGTCATGTCTTTTATCCCGCCGTGTCTTTATCACGTGTTTATGTCCCGCCGTGTTGTCCCACACATGTTGTTTTGTTCCTCACCACGTGTTGTTAGTTATCTTGCATATGTTGTTAGTCGTCCTTCTATATCTCGTGTGTTGTCCCAACCATGTGTTGTTTCTTCATGTCGTTATCTTGTCACACTGCGTTCATACATGCATGTTGTTTCGGTTCATACCCTTGCATATGTGCTCGTTTACCTTTGTTATGTTATATTGCATTGTCTCCTCTTTCATTTGTTCATTATGTTATGTCATGTTGTTTGTCGTTCAGCTGAGCATTATGTTATTTACGCTATGATCATATTTGTCTTATACATGAAAATCCATAAAAATCTAAAAATGAAAATCCAAGAAATATACTGTATCACCTGCACAGGTAAGTCAGGTATGGCCTTCTGTCCCTGTGTCTCATTGTTGCATTACTATATGGTATTATGCTATATTATCTCGAGAACCAGTTGGTAATCTACGTGTTCCAGGATCTGATATTCCCCTTTAACAAAAATGATGATGATCCAAGTTCACGTATTTAATCTCTGGATAGGCCGTTGGGTTGGGAAAGCCTGGGGAGGATGGTTCTATCATGCACGCTGTGGTTGCGGATAGTGTCTTGACCCTAATTATCCCAGCCTAGCAATATTATTCTCTAGTATTTTATATTTTATCCTTTCTTTGCATTCGTTTTAATAATTTCTTTTATTTTAGCCCAGCATGCATCATGCGCATCTTTTGAGCATTCATGACCCATGGTTTGCCTGTAAAATATCACACCAGTGATGGTTAGCTGTGCGTTCAATGTTTGAGTAAGAGGAACAATTCCACTCTGAATTGGAAGGTTCTCTTTGGTCGATTGACTTGGTTTGGTTGATTAAGAGGTCCCCGTCTGGAGTTTTAGTCTGTTTCTTCACTTTTTCAATGCTTATTCCGGTCTCCTCATTGGTCCGAGGGATTGTGTCTCCCATGAGGTTGATCGTGTGTCTCCTTCTATTTTAGTTAGTTCCTCCAGACCGGTGTCGCTTTTGGTTTATTTATTCCTTGTGTTTGGCTTGGAGTTTTTCGGAAGATTCCTATCGCTTGTTGGTAAAAACGGGTGTCGTTTTACCTTAACGCCCGCTTTTCGATCCACTCCGCTTCATTTCCGCTTCATCTCCATGTTCCATTAGGCTTTCGCTTCACCTCCGCTCGTTCCCCTACAAAGAGGACGTTAAGGAGGGGCATCTGTTGACACCCATTTTTTGTCAATAAGTTGAGTCATTTCTCTTATTCCCATTTATTGATGTCTCGAGTTGTCCATCACTCGCTGGGCTATTTTCTGGCACGTTCTGGGCTAATTTTATGGGTATCCTCCCTCCCTGGCTAGGTCCGAGTTGATTCAGGGCTTAATGGGCCTTGGTTTTGGTTGATTGAGCTTTTCTATGAATTTAAAACGCCCATATACATATGCGGTCAACCTCCAGCCGTTCAACCATTTGTGCGATTGATAGTGGGCCGTCCAAACATTAGTGGGTATATTGGTTAATTGCCTGAATTATCACCGACAAGCATATATACGGCCTAGGTTTAGTCGCATAAGACCATTGTGCGGTATATACGGAGCCGTCTATCTATCAAGAGTCCTAGCGTCTATTGACTATTCAGATAATTACCTATTTATCTTCTTGGGATTTATCACTGATAGGCTTGGTCGGGTAGCAGAAGGTACACCACCCAAGGCTGAGCAAGAGAAATGATGAATGGACGGAAGGAGGAAGTGGAGTGAGCCCCCGAATGCACAACTGTCGGCCCCTGAACTTACGCCGCCACCTTTTTTTGGCAGAAACTATCTTGTAATAGACCCGCCTGGCGCGGACTCGGGCCTTCGGCCTTCTCAATCTGAAGTACTTTCTCAAATAACGGGCCCTCCTGGCAGATGGCCTAGCCCGGTCGTGAATATGCAGTTTTACTGGGGTGGTTGCCCCTAGACACCCGGTGCGAACCATGGGTGGGCATCCTTGAACAAGTAACTCATTAGGATGAACACCAGAAAACCATGGAGTCTTGTCCCTCGGCACTAGTAACATGAGATTCGGCATCTCCATTCGGCAATCGGGCCTGAAGCATAGCTCCCTTACAGGAAGAGCTGGACAAAACTGAGGGAGAGTAATGCACGGCGTTGATGTGGCCGACTCACCAACAAACCGAGGGAGATTGCATAACAAGTGCAGAATGCCCCTAGTCAATCTTGAAAACACGGCCAATTGCCCCTTGTAAAAGGAATTCATCAGGCTCCTGGCGGCCGTATGGGTTAGCATAATGCGACTAGAGAACTCTTCTCGGCCAGTGAACTGAACAGCAATCGAGCGCGATGTGATAACAACATCGATAGTGAATCCTCCGGCGAGGAAAGAAATTGCCACCAGCCTTGCTCGAGAAGAAATTGGCACTAGTGCTAAAGAGATTCTCTTGGCAACCATCGTGGGAAGTGCAGGTTGATCATCCCTAAAATAGCCAGGGACTAGAACTCGGACCGGCTGTTGACACCCGTTTTTTGCCAATAAGTTGAGTCATTTCCCTTATTCCCATTTATTGATGTCTCGAGTTGTCCATCACTCACTGGACTATTTTCTGACACATTCTGGGCCAATTTTATGGGTATCCTCCCTCCCTGGCTTGGTCCGAGTTGATTCAGGGCTTAATGGGCCTTGGTTTTGGTTGATTGAGCTTTTCTATGAATTTAAAACGCCCATATACATATGCGGTCAACCTCCAGCCGTTCAACCATTTGTGCGGTTGATAGTGGGCCGTCCAAACATTTAGTGCGTATATTAGTTAATTGTCTGAATTATCACCGACAAGCATATATACGGCCTAGGTTTAGCCGCATAAGACCATTGTGCGGTATATACTGAGCCGTCTATCTCTCAAGAGTCCTAGCGTCGATTGATTATTCAGATAATTACCTATTTATCTTCTTGGGATTTATCACCGACAGGCTTGGGCGGTTTCCCAAGAGCCGTTCCACTATGAAAGAGTCCAGCGGCGAATTTACTGGTCGGTTCAGTGGATAGATTAATTATCTCCAGATTTGTTTCAATTTCCATCGACAGGGATGGACGGCCCATGTCTGGCCGCTCATCATTTGGGCGGTCTATCGTGAGACCGTTTATCCTCTCGGACCAGAAAGTGGTTAAGACTTTTTCCTATCATTCGTGGCTTTTCTCCCGAACTTTCTCCGATGATTTCTCCGCGAATCCTTAACCATTTTGAGTGCCGTTTCTTCCAGATGAAATATAATTGAATTATCTTCATCTTTTATTTGATAATCTTGACCTGAAAATGGCTAGAAACCCAAATTTCGAGGTAGGACTGTAGGTGCTCTATAAATAGACCCTGAGGCCCAGCTTTGAAAGGGGGGGGGGAGATTTTTGGTCGATGGCGAAGCCCTGCCGAATCTTTGAACGACCTAGTATCAGGGAGGGAGGCTTTCTACGTCTATACAGGCCTCCGGTTAAGGGAGTAGTTGTTCTTTGAGTCATTAGTACATTTAATTCCGTCGTTCTCCCTCATTTGCATGTATTACTTTCTCCACGTTTCCTCCACGTTTTCCTCATTTTCATACATCATTCACACACCCTCCTATGCTTTTTGACGCCCCCAGGGGTTTAAAAATCCACAGGTACCCCCCATTTCATTTAGTCATGTTCATTTCCATCCGTTTGAGCATTTACTACACTTTCTAGTTCTAACTTACGTTTTTCTTTGTGTTCTACACGTGATTTTGTAGGTCAGCAACACACTAACGCGAGGCCCATCCTTTCTGGCCGGCCGGAAAGGGTGGAGGTTTGAACCTTTACAACTCAAGGCGCGGTGGTGTCGGGCGGCTACATCCTGCTCGTTCGAAGGGATGTGCGGCATTATCAGAGCCATTCTTCTTCTTCCTATGGTCATCTCCAAGCCGTTCGTCATCCACTGCACTTCATCCCGCGTCCCCTCTCAATGCTGACGGGCGGTATGCCGAGTGGCCATTCAAGACAAGGGCGGCTTATTCGGAGCCGCACATCCTTCCAGTGCTAATCAAAAGGTGAGTGTCTCCCTCTGCTTTCCAAGGTACGGTGTGTTCATCACGTTTGGAGCCTTGGTGGCGATCACAGGTTTCAACTTTTGTTCCCTTCTATCCCCATCTTGTTTACTTTCATATTCATATTGGTAAAGGGATTTGAAGGGAGTTTTATGCCGGTGTAGAGAAGGTAATATCTCCTACCAACACCGACATGCGGCAAATGAAATCTTGAAGCTTGTAATACACAATCTAAGCCAGGCTCGGCTTATCATCTCCCTGGGGACTAGACCCAAGGGGCACCAACGGTAACGCACACCTGCTCCGTGGGGTGGAAATAGGTGGAGAAAGGGGTGGAGAAGGCTTGGAAGGTGTGGGTGAGGGTGTAGGTGGAGTAGAGGCCTTAGGCGTTGGAGATGGTGGTGGAATAGGGATCTTTGAGGAGGAAGGCGACAAAGGTAATGGTGATGGCGACGAGGGTACTAGAGGTGGGGATGGTGGAGAGGGTGAAAGTGGTGATGGAGTGGAGGAAGTGGCGGGTTGCGGCGCTCTTCTACGTATCGACACAACGCGTCGAGCAGCCTTGGGAACAAGAGTGGTGGTGGAAATGGACGGTGGAAGAGGGATATTTGCCTGAGCAGAGGCTTGGATGGGTGAAGGAGATGGGACAGGAGAAGGGATAGATAACGGAGCTGGTGCAACATTAACTGAAGAATCACAGGGATGCCCCTGATCTTGCAACGGGGATGGCTGCCTGGACGGCACTTGCTGCTACTGCTGCTTGCTACGGATATCCAAACTAACTTCACGCATGATGTCCCAATCGATCATCTTCTTATCCTCCAAATCATAAACAAGTTCCCGGAACTCGGGGCAATCCTCGACCAAATGCCCATGTTGACGACGAAACTCACAAAAATGGAGCAAATTTCCGACCGCGGATTGGCGAGGCATAACCAGAGGAAGTTGTAATGCGTGAGTGGCAATGATAATTGGGGATGGTAGTGGGGGTTGCGTAGGCAATGATAATTGCATAGGTAGAGGCATGGGGCTAGTGAGTGGGGTTAGTGAAGGCATGTGCGGAGTGGGAATGCAATGGACGGCATCTACCTTCTCGGGGTATGGAATTCCCTTGATCGGAAGTGGAAGTTCATGTGGGTATGAAGAGGCGAAAGGCTGACTCGTGGAAGTTTGATGTGGAGGAGGATATGTGGGGGTACGTGGGTATGTGGGAGCAGAAGGCCGACTCGTGGAGGGATATGAGGTGGAGGGCTGACTCATGGGGGATGATAGATAGGAGGCGTACGTGGGCGTAGAAGGTGAAGGGGACTCAGGGTCAAGGGAACTTAGGAGTTGTTGGCGGATGAAGCGGGCTCGGCTATACAATTGTTGCCAGGAAGTGACATCGTTGAGGGCTAAGATGCACCGATACTCAAGCGTCGCATTGGAAATGACCATCTTGATCTGCTCTCCCTCCGGAATATACCCCGAGACTTGAGCGGCCAAACGACGCTAACGGTCGGCAAAGGTCTAGAATTTCTCGTTGGACTTCATCTTCTCATAGGCCAGGTCAACCATAGAGTACTTGGGCCCGACCTGGTCTCTGTATTGCTAAAGAAATTTGTCCCGTACAACTCAAAAATCCACCGCTTGCCCTTGCGATAATGTAAATAACTAATCCCGAGCTGGGCCTTCTAAGGACAAATCAAACAGATACACCATCAGGTGTTGGTCATGCTGAAAGTGGGCCGACTCATACAAAAACTCCTTCAAATGCACATAGGGGTCACCTACTCCACCATAGCGACGATATGTAGGAATATGTGATCGTGGTGGAAGCTGAAGACCTTGGAAGGCGAAAGGGACATTCAAAGAAGGTTGAGGATTGATTCGACGTTGTAGTTCATCAAACTGGCGTTGGGCTTGAGCGATCATCTCCTCGCTGGGGAGAGATCGGGAAGGGTGCAGGCCAGCTTGAGCAAAAGAGTGTGAATTCGGGTCAGGATTATGGTAATGGGCTGAATAAGAGGATCCATCCTGAGAAGAAGGAAAGCCCATTCCAGGAATGAAAGGATGTGTGGGCCTAGAAGGATCATAGGAACAAGGACCCGTAGGGCTAGCAGCTACATGGGTAGAAGAAGATGGCCTGTTATGAGAAGCGGGCCCACTGAAGAAAGGGGGCCCATTAGGAGAATAAAGCCCGCCTGCTGAATGAGGTGATGGGCCTGCGTGGGAAGAGGAGTCCACACGGGAATGGGAAGGCAAATAGGAATGGTACAGAGGGTTGATGCGATGCTCCATGGAAGAGAAATGGAGACCTTTTATAATGAGAAAAAGGGGAATACAATGAAGAAAACAGGCCTAGGACAATGTGACCAGACAATGGATATACAGAATGGACTAGCCTAAATGGGCCTAACATAAAATCTATATGGATGCTGGTGGATGCGACACGAAATAACACAAATAGGCTTGGACAGGCCCAAACAAACAATATGGGTGTGAGGGAGTTCAACCAAGATCAGACAAGTTGATATGATCATTAATTTTTATTTTGCCAAGGTTCCGGTGGACCTTTTAATGATTTGATTTAGGATCAATTCCCTCAAGGTAGGAAACCTATAGGGAATAAAGTCCAAACCTTGGGTTAATCTATGGTTAACTCTCTCACGACGTACGCAACATGTAAAGCTACGGGGTGGAAAAGGTACAACTGGCCCGGCGTCCGTATGGGAATCCACGGCTCATGGGGACTTACGGAGGTCCCGGGTAAGGTCGCCTAGTCGGCTCCAAGGAATATGGAGACGAGAGGTTCCCCTACCTAGGTAGGAATCCAACTATAAATGGTAAAGATGCATGAACCTATGCGCACCGGAGTGCATACAAAAGCTAACCTAAATCTAACAATCAATGATCAACAAAGATAAGAAATATGACAATACTCACGCAAAATTGAATGACAAATGTTGTGCCTCTGTGATTTTGATGATAGCAAACACTATAAGTCACCATGTGTTTGCATGAAAAATTGAATGGTTATGCATCTGCTCTTGCTTGCTGTGCATTGCTTAAGTCAGTGCTTGTGAATAATTGTTGTATGCATCACGAGTATAATTGATGTATGCATCACGAGTTTGATGAGCATTTCATGGGTATGCTTGTGCATGCATCACATTGAAGAAGGTCAGTGCATTTTCTATATCGGTTCAAACTTTGCATACTTATATAGCATAGTCAGTGCATGTTTTACTTCGATGCATATGTGCATTCGGTGCAATGTTGGTCGTGAACACAGCATACTTGGGTCGGTGCATATAGAAGATCGGTGCAAAAGTTTTGCCTCGGTGCAAACCTTGCCTCGGTGCATATTGTGTTCATGCTTACATTAAGGTCAGTACAACCTTGTTCATTCAGTAGAGCGTCCATGTAATATCCCGGACCTTTCGGATCCTTCTTCATGGGTCCCGGATCTAGTTTTCGGAGTGTCCGGCTCCGTTGTGTCCGAAATTTCGTTTCGGACATCTTTCGTGTTCGGATCGGCGCGATCCGGAGTCGTTTCGGAGGCCCGGAGGCGTTCCGCGGCTTTTTCCGCGTGTGTTTTCCGATTCCCGGTGTGTGTTTCGGCTTTTCTCTTCGGACGCTCGTTGCGGGTGAACCGGGCTGTTCACGCGGACACGAGTGGTACCGTTGCGATCGGTGCGTTCCGAGGATCGCGGGGGTGTGATTTCCTATTTTTTGGAATTTTACGGATTTTCCGGGTTTTTCTATAAAACCCTTTTTCTTTTCTCTCTCCCCCACCATCTTCTTCTTCCTCTCTTCTTCTTCCTCTTTCCTCCTCCACCGTGTCTCCCTCCCTCTCCCTCTCTTCCTCCCGGTTGGCCACGGCGAGCTCCCCTCCGGCTGCAGACGGCGGCGGGGCGACGGCGCGGCGACGTGGGCGGCGGCGAGGCGGTCGTGGGGGCGTGCGGCAAGCGTGGGAAGCTTAAGGAAGAACGAGGGTTTTCAAGCGTTCTTCGCGATTCGTGGACGATCCGGCGGAGCATTCGCTCCATTGAGGTAGGGTGACGTTCCCTAGCTCTTCGCCGTTCTTTTCCGTGGTTTGTAGGCCGCGGGGAGGCCGAGAGAGGCATGTTTGGGCGTTTTTGGGGTTTTTCCATGTTTTGGGGTGAGCCGCCCGATCTATGGTTTTAGCCCATGATTCTATGTTTTGGTGGTTTAGATGCATGCTAGGGGTCCCCAGGGGTCTTCCCCCTTGTTTTCCCCCTCTCCGGTGGAGGTACGGGGGCGTGGTTGGTGTTTTTGGGGTTTTCCCGCCGTAGCGTGCTCTGGGGCAAGCGACGGTCACTCCAGTGACCGTCACATGCTTGTAACGCCCCTAGAGGGGTGCGTTACTTCCCTGGGTGTTGGCCTTTAGGGTCGAGGGCTGTAGCGGTCCTGCGACTGGCCGCCGTTTGCTAGTGACGCCCCTGGGCTGGGCCGTCACATGCTTTCGACCGTTGGGTTTTGACCGTTGGGGGTCAGGCCATGTAACGCACCGAGATAGGCGCGTTACATGCGTGTAACGCACTGGGGCAGGAGCGTTACTTCCTGTTGTCCCCCATGTGGATGGGCCAAGCGACGCACTGGGCCCAGCGCGTTACTTACAAGCGACGCGCTGGGGCAGGCGCGTCACTTCCCTTTCCATCCCGAGCGTGAGGGCCATGCGACGCGCTGGTCTAGGCGCGTCACATGCGAGTAACGCACTGAGCCCGACGCGTTGCTTGCAAGCGACGCGCCAGGGTAAGCGCGTTACTTTCCCTGTGGTTTTCGTGGGTGTGGGGTGCCATGTGACGCCCTGGCCTAGGTGCGCCGCTTCCAAGCGACGCACTAGGGTAGGCGCGTCGCTTCCCCCTACCCCCTGGCCGTGTGACGGTCCGCCTTAGACCGCTATTTCCAAGTGACGGCCCTAGAGTGGACCGCCATTTGGCAGTGACGGTCTGAGGGTAGACCGCCACTTCCTGTGTTGCCCCATGAGGGTGGCAACCTCGCTTTTCTCCGACCGTGGTCTCCGTGCGACGGGACTAGTGCGTGGGGTGATTCCCACACGTTGTCGGGCTTGGGCGTTGTTTTCCGTAACTCGAGAGTCTACTCCTTCAGTGACCCTCCACTAGTCGTAGCCTACTAGTACGCGTGTGCTAGTCGCACCAGGGAGTGGTGTACGGGCTGACCTTTAGAGACGGTTTGTGGACCGGTTACCGTTGGGCCCCACGTCTTGCAGCCAGAGTCCGGCTGAGGGGAAAACCGGTCAGAGGGCCAGACCAGGGACGCGCGGTCTGTGTGTGCACACGTGGTTGGGGGCGGTTGGACCCACGTCGACGGGCGTGACCCCAGCTAGTCACTTGTTTGTGGTTACTTGTACGGTGTTTGCGCCTCGGGTAGGACCTACCACGTCAGGCGGTTCACCTGCGGTGCGGTGTAAGACGTCAGGGGACGCTACCGGCTGTGCTTCTAGTGGGTGGTACTCCTGTCGAGTACGGAGTGTCAGACTGTCAGTCGTGTGTTTCCGACCTTCGGGTTTTGACGGTTCGACCGTTGAGTTTCGGTCTTCTCGTACCGTGGCACGTGTGTCGGTTTGCGTGCCGTAGGGTCTAGTTCTGTAGAGTACAGGGCTTTCCTTTCCGAGGTACTTTCCTACCGCTAGAGTAGTGGTTTCTCGTTTTTCGAGGTAGGGTTCGAGTGATCCCTACTGAGTCTTGTTCCGAGACTCATTCCCTGCGTGTTTTCACCGTGTTTCAGGTGAGGCGCCACCTTCGGGGAGCGTGTCAGGAGCGCAGCGGAAGCGTGGTGCGGGTGTCCAGAGGTAGTGCCAGAGGTCAGAGCCGGGGGATGCCCCGTGTAGCTGTACTTTTCTTTCTTGTCACTGTACTAGTCGTGGACTACTGTTGCTGTTGTTGTTATTTTATTGTGGACCATGTAAAATGTTAAATTCATTTCCTGCTTAATATTATAACTGTTTAATTTCTGCAATTATTTGTGATACTTGTGTAGTTTCCACACCATCCTTTTAACCCTTCCGAGTCTTCGGACTCGTGGGTGGCGGTACGAGTCTCGGGTTATCGGGCCTTCCCGGTAATCGGATTCTCGGGTCGTTACAGCTGGTATCAGAGCGCGGTTGTGGAATTACATGAGAATCATAGGTAATTGTAGTGGTCCACTAGTCCACAACGATGATGTACAGATGACGCTGGCATTGGGCACCGTGTGTTTATTTTGACCTTGCCGTTTCGTGTGTTTTCTGTCTTGTGCTTCAGGAGCGAGTATGGCGCCGAGGAGAAGTTCTCGCTCTCAGCAGGGGCAGTCGGCTGGAGGTCAGGAGATCCAGCAGGGGGTCCAGAGGGACCAGGAGGAGCATAGCAGAGTTCCGGGAGCTACCGAGGCCGCGGATGCTGCGAGGGCTCCGGGGGCCGAGGGTTTTCTCCGTGGCATGTACCATCTCATGGCTCAGCAGTTCGGCGGAGAGGCCGGTGAGGGCTCGTCAGTCAGGGGTGGGCCAGGCCGAGCAGTGAGGGACTTCATGCAGTTCCATCCACCTTACTTTAGCGGCCAGGCAGACCCTGATGCGGCTCGTGATTGGCTTGATGAGATGGAGCGGGTGTTCAGTTCTGCGAAGAGTGCTGTCGAGGACAGAGTGGTGTTGGCCTACAACCAGTTGCAGGGTACGGCTCGGAGGTGGTGGTCTTCCGAGTGGAAGACGTCCTTTCAGCTTCGTCCACTTGAGCAGGTCGAGTGGGATGACTTTGTCAGTGCTTTCGAGCGTACGTACTGTCCAGATGTTGTTGCTACGCAGCGGATGCGGGAGTTTCTGGAGCTGGTGCAGGGTGACATGTCCGTGTTGCAGTACAGGGCCCGATTTGTCGAGCTGGGTCGGTACGCACCTCATATCATGGAGCATGAGAGGGTGAGGACGACGCAGTTTGTGCAGGGCTTGAGGCTGGAGCTGAGGCACCATCTGATCGCGAATGGGGCCACTGATCTCGAGACGGCGTCTCGTGTTGCGATTTCCTTGGAGATGGATATGCAGAGGACTCGAGGACCGATCAGCCAGGGGCAGTCTGTGTCAGGTCGCAGCCAGCAGTCGGCTACTCAGCAGCAGGGTTTCTTTCAGTCTGCGATGAGTGGTTCAGGAGTGCCGGCACATGCAGCTTCGGTGACAGGATCTGCGTCCTTCGGCTCGAAGGTCAAGAAGTTCTTCAAGAAGGGGTTCGGCAAGAAGAAGTCCAGAGATCAGGGGCAGGCTTCATCGGGCAGTGTGCAGCAGCCGTTTCCTTTGCAGCGACAGGGATCGGTGGGTGGATCGCGAGGACCTTGTCCACGGTGTAGTGAGACCCACCCAGGCAGGCAGTGCACGGCGCCGATCATCTGTTTTCGGTGTGACCAGCCAGGGCACATGGCGCGTGACTGTCCTCAGAGGCCGCCGCAGCAGCAGGTTTCCCAGCAGCAGCAGCAGCAGGGACAGTATCCGCCGCTACCCAGGTCAGCTAGTGTGGGAGGCAGGCAGAGAGCTCGTGGCCAGATCACGCACTTGACCAGGGCAGAGGCAGTAGCGTCGCAGCTCGTGGAAGGTACCGTTCAGATTTTGGGTTGTGCGGCTCGGGTTTTATTTGATTCTGGCGCGTCTCATTCGTTTATTTCGGAGGATTTCGCGTCGAGCGTCGAGGAGCCGGTGACCCAGTTGTCCTGTGATTTGGCTGTGGAGTTGCCTTCGGGTGACTTTATGGTCACTCCGTATTGCTTCGACCAGGTTCCGGTGTGGATCGATGGACGGAGTATGCCAGGCAGGTTGTATGCGTTGCAGCTTCGGGATTATGATGTGATTCTAGGCATGGATTGGCTCGAGACTCATAGAGCGGTGGTGGATTGTGGAATGAAGAGGGTCTACTTCCAGCATCCGAGCAAGAGGACCTTCTATTTCCAAGGTATCCGTTCCACCTCTTCTCGATTTCTTATCTCTGCTATTCGAGCCCGTCGATTGCTTGATTCAGGTTGCCAGGGTTTTCTCGCGTCAGTGGTTGTGTCTGACCGGATGGAGCCGAATGTCGAGGACATTGCGGTGGTGTGCGAGTTTCCCGATGTTTTTCCTGAGGAGTTGCCTGGATTACCTCCCCAGCGGGAGATCGATTTCGTGATCGAGGTTGTGCCTGGTACGGGACCTTTGGCGAAGGCTCCCTACCGTATGGCCCCCGCTGAGTTGAGGGAGTTGAGGGCGCAGTTGCAGGAGCTGTTGGCCAAGGGGTATATTCGTCCGAGCTTTTCCCCTTGGGGTGCGCCCGTGCTGTTTGTGAAGAAGAAGGACGGTAGTCTGCGGCTGTGCATTGACTATCGGCAGCTGAATGAAGTGACCGTTAAGAACAAGTATCCGTTGCCGCGGATTGATGATTTGTTCGACCAGCTGCAGTCTGCGCGAGTGTTCTCGCGGGTTGATTTGCGGTCCGGTTACTATCAGCTGAGAATTCGCGAGTCCGATGTGGAGAAGACTGCGTTCAGTACGAGGTACGGGCATTATGAGTTTCTGGTGATGCCGTTTGGGCTCACCAATGCCCCAGCAGCCTTCATGGACTTGATGCAGAGGGTGTTCCACCCGTATTTGGACCAGTTCGTGGTCATCTTCGTGGATGACATCCTTGTTTATTCGCAGTCTGCCGAGGAGCATGCGTACCATTTGGGTGTGGTGCTGCAGACGTTGCGAGATCACCAGTTGTATGCGAAGCTCAGCAAGTGCGAGTTTTGGCTCAGCGAGGTGCACTTTCTGGGGCACGTGATTTCTGGTGATGGCATTTCCGTGGATCCCGCCAAGGTCGAGGCCGTGATGCAGTGGCCGAGGCCGAGGTCGGTGACGGAGATCCGGAGTTTCTTGGGGCTTGCGGGTTATTATCGCCGGTTTATCCAGGATTTTTCCCGCATTGCGACCCCGATGACGAGGCTCACGCGGAAGGATGTGCCTTTCGTCTGGTCCGAGGAGTGTGAGCAGAGCTTTAGGGAACTGAAGAGGTTGCTCACCTCGGCTCCGGTGTTGGTTTTGCCTTCTGGATCGGGAGGTTTTGTGGTGTGTACAGATGCTTCCGGCGTTGGATTGGGTGCTGTTCTGATGCAGCATGGTAGAGTGGTGGCTTATGCATCTCGGCAGCTAAAGCCCCATGAGGAGAACTACCCTACCCATGACCTTGAGTTGGCGGCAGTGATCTTCGCGCTGAAGATCTGGAGGCATTATCTGTACGGTGAGAAGTTCGAGGTGTTCACTGACCATCAGAGTCTGAGGTATGTGTTCTCGCAGAGAGATCTGAACCTCAGACAAAGGCGTTGGATGGAGTTCATGAAGGACTATGACTTCACCCTGTCTTATCAGCCGGGCAGGATGAATGTCGTCGCCGATGCTTTGAGTAGGAAGGTTGCGGTCAGTACCTTGATGCTGAGGAAGTGGAGGCTCTGGGAACAGGTGCCCGAAGTATCTTTCAGGCTCAAGATTCCCCAGAAGCCAGGGTTGGCAGTGCTTGCGAGTCTGACTGTCACTCCTGCTATCCGTCGTCAGGTGACAGAGGCTCAGCATGCGGACCCTGAGTTGCCCCGGATTTTGGCGATAGCTGATGTGGAGCTTGGCGAGGACGGTGCTGCGAGGTTTCGTGGCAGGCTGTACGTCCCAGGGGAGGAGCAGGTTCGTCGTGCGGTGTTACGCGAGGCTCATGGGAGCAGGTACACTGTGCACCCGGGTGCGACGAAGATGTATCGGAACTTGCGGAGGCAGTTCTGGTGGCCTGGCATGAAGAGAGATGTGGCCGAGTTTGTGGCCAGGTGCCTGATCTGTCAGCAAGTGAAGGCGGAGCATCAGCGACCAGGCGGTACTCTCCAGCCCTTGGATGTTCCTGCTTGGAAGTGGGACCATGTGACCACGGATTTTGTGGTGGGGTTGCCCAGAACCCCGACTGGGCAGGACAGTATTTGGTTGCTGGTGGATCGGCTGACGAAGGTGACGCGGTTGCTACCGGTCAAGGTCAGCTGGAGCGTGCCTAAGTTGGCTCGTCTTTATGTGGAGCGGATCGTTCCGTTGCATGGGGTTCCCATTTCGATCGTGTCGGATCGGGATCCGCGCTTCACTTCTGGATTCTGGAGGAGTTTCCAGCGAGCTCTTGGCACGGAGTTGGCATTTAGCTCGGCGTATCATCCACAGTCGGATGGCCAGTCTGAGAGGACCATTCAGACTTTGGAGGACATGCTGAGATCCTGCTGCCTGGAGTGGCAGGGGAGTTGGATTCGTCACCTACCGTTAGTGGAGTTTGCCTATAACAACAGCTTTCATTCGAGCATCGGCATGGCTCCTTATGAGGCATTGTATGGGCGTCCTTGTCGGACTCCACTTGATTGGTTTGAGGTGGGTGAGCGTGTTTTGACGGGACCGGAATTGGTGCAGCAATGTGTGGATGTTGTGCACCTGGTTCGTCAGAACATGTTGGCGGCCCAGAGTCGGCAGAAGAGCTATGCTGACCGTAGGCGGCAGCCCCTCGAGTTCGCCGTGGGCGATCATGTGTTCTTGAGAGTTTCTCCGATGAAGGGGGTGATGCGGTTTGGACGGCGTGGGAAGCTGAGTCCCCGCTATATTGGTCCTTTCGCGATTGTGGAGCGCATCGGTGAGGTTGCTTACCGGTTGCAGTTACCCTCTGAGTTGGCGTCGGTGCATGACGTGTTCCACGTCTCTATGTTGCGGAAGTATATGCCCGATGACTCTCATGTGCTCGAGTTTTCCGTTTGGCCTGAGGTGACTCCAGATCTTTCTCTCCCAGAGTTTCCGATCCGCGTGGAGGATAGGCGAGAGCAGCGCCTGCGGAACAAGGTCATTCCCTTGGTAAAAGTCGTGTGGCAACGACACTCTGGTGGTGAGGCTTCGTGGGAACGTGAGGACGAGATGCGTCAGCAGTTCCCGTACCTGTTTGAGTGAGTCTTCCTCTTCTTTCCCCTTGGGTTGTTCTCAATTTCGAGGACGAAATTCCTTAAGGGGGGAGGGCTGTAATATCCCGGACCTTTCGGATCCTTCTTCATGGGTCCCGGATCTAGTTTTCGGAGTGTCCGGCTCCGTTGTGTCCGAAATTTCGTTTCGGACATCTTTCGTGTTCGGATCGGCGCGATCCGGAGTCGTTTCGGAGGCCCGGAGGCGTTCCGCGGCTTTTTCCGCGTGTGTTTTCCGATTCCCGGTGTGTGTTTCGGCTTTTCTCTTCGGACGCTCGTTGCGGGTGAACCGGGCTGTTCACACGGACACGAGTGGTACCGTTGCGATCGGTGCGTTCCGAGGATCGCGGGGGTGTGATTTCCTATTTTTTGGAATTTTACGGATTTTCCGGGTTTTTCTATAAAACCCTTTTTCTTTTCTCTCTCCCCCACCATCTTCTTCTTCCTCTCTTCTTCTTCCTCTTTCCTCCTCCACCGTGTCTCCCTCCCTCTCCCTCTCTTCCTCCCGGTTGGCCACGGCGAGCTCCCCTCCGGCTGCAGACGGCGGCGGGGCGACGGCGCGGCGACGTGGGCGGCGGCGAGGCGGTCGTGGGGGCGTGCGGCAAGCGTGGGAAGCTTAAGGAAGAACGAGGGTTTTCAAGCGTTCTTCGCGATTCGTGGACGATCCGGCGGAGCATTCGCTCCATTGAGGTAGGGTGACGTTCCCTAGCTCTTCGCCGTTCTTTTCCGTGGTTTGTAGGCCGCGGGGAGGCCGAGAGAGGCATGTTTGGGCGTTTTTGGGGTTTTTCCATGTTTTGGGGTGAGCCGCCCGATCTATGGTTTTAGCCCATGATTCTATGTTTTGGTGGTTTAGATGCATGCTAGGGGTCCCCAGGGGTCTTCCCCCTTGTTTTCCCCCTCTCCGGTGGAGGTACGGGGGCGTGGTTGGTGTTTTTGGGGTTTTCCCGCCGTAGCGTGCTCTGGGGCAAGCGACGGTCACTCCAGTGACCGTCACATGCTTGTAACGCCCCTAGAGGGGTGCGTTACTTCCCTGGGTGTTGGCCTTTAGGGTCGAGGGCTGTAGCGGTCCTGCGACTGGCCGCCGTTTGCTAGTGACGCCCCTGGGCTGGGCCGTCACATGCTTTCGACCGTTGGGTTTTGACCGTTGGGGGTCAGGCCATGTAACGCACCGAGATAGGCGCGTTACATGCGTGTAACGCACTGGGGCAGGAGCGTTACTTCCTGTTGTCCCCCATGTGGATGGGCCAAGCGACGCACTGGGCCCAGCGCGTTACTTACAAGCGACGCGCTGGGGCAGGCGCGTCACTTCCCTTTCCATCCCGAGCGTGAGGGCCATGCGACGCGCTGGTCTAGGCGCGTCACATGCGAGTAACGCACTGAGCCCGACGCGTTGCTTGCAAGCGACGCGCCAGGGTAAGCGCGTTACTTTCCCTGTGGTTTTCGTGGGTGTGGGGTGCCATGTGACGCACTGGCCTAGGTGCGCCGCTTCCAAGCGACGCACTAGGGTAGGCGCGTCGCTTCCCCCTACCCCCTGGCCGTGTGACGGTCCGCCTTAGACCGCTATTTCCAAGTGACGGCCCTAGAGTGGACCGCCATTTGGCAGTGACGGTCTGAGGGTAGACCGCCACTTCCTGTGTTGCCCCATGAGGGTGGCAACCTCGCTTTTCTCCGACCGTGGTCTCCGTGTGACGGGACTAGTGCGTGGGGTGATTCCCACACGTTGTCGGGCTTGGGCGTTGTTTTCCGTAACTCGAGAGTCTACTCCTTCAGTGACCCTCCACTAGTCGTAGCCTACTAGTACGCGTGTGCTAGTCGCACCAGGGAGTGGTGTACGGGCTGACCTTTAGAGACGGTTTGTGGACCGGTTACCGTTGGGCCCCACGTCTTGCAGCCAGAGTCCGGCTGAGGGGAAAACCGGTCAGAGGGCCAGACCAGGGACGCGCGGTCTGTGTGTGCACACGTGGTTGGGGGCGGTTGGACCCACGTCGACGGGCGTGACCCCAGCTAGTCACTTGTTTGTGGTTACTTGTACGGTGTTTGCGCCTCGGGTAGGACCTACCACGTCAGGCGGTTCACCTGCGGTGCGGTGTAAGACGTCAGGGGACGCTACCGGCTGTGCTTCTAGTGGGTGGTACTCCTGTCGAGTACGGAGTGTCAGACTGTCAGTCGTGTGTTTCCGACCTTCGGGTTTTGACGGTTCGACCGTTGAGTTTCGGTCTTCTCGTACCGTGGCACGTGTGTCGGTTTGCGTGCCGTAGGGTCTAGTTCTGTAGAGTACAGGGCTTTCCTTTCCGAGGTACTTTCCTACCGCTAGAGTAGTGGTTTCTCGTTTTTCGAGGTAGGGTTCGAGTGATCCCTACTGAGTCTTGTTCCGAGACTCATTCCCTGCGTGATTTCACCGTGTTTCAGGTGAGACGCCACCTTCGGGGAGCGTGTCAGGAGCGCAGCGGAAGCGTGGTGCGGGTGTCCAGAGGTAGTGCCAGAGGTCAGAGCCGGGGGATGCCCCGTGTAGCTGTACTTTTCTTTCTTGTCACTGTACTAGTCGTGGACTACTGTTGCTGTTGTTGTTATTTTATTGTGGACCATGTAAAATGTTAAATTCATTTCCTGCTTAATATTATAACTGTTTAATTTCTGCAATTATTTGTGATACTTGTGTAGTTTCCACACCATCCTTTTAACCCTTCCGAGTCTTCGGACTCGTGGGTGGCGGTACGAGTCTCGGGTTATCGGGCCTTCCCGGTAATCGGATTCTCGGGTCGTTACAGTCCATGCATGTTTCATCTTATGTGACCGAGCATAAGGTCGGTGCAACCTTTGTTGGTGCACGCTGGATAGGTCGGTGCAAGGCATCCTTTGTACGCACCCAAGTCGGTGCATTCTCTTGGCTGCTCATACACAAGGTCGGTGCAGAATTCTAGTTTGTGTAGACTAAAGTCAGTGCATATCTTCGTCAGTGCATTGATCTGCTCACGTATTTGAGTCCGTGCTCTTAGCAATATTAAGTCGGTGCAAGATTTGGTTTCAAAGGATCAACGTCGGTGCAATGCCTTCAGCACATTAGGTAAGTCTGTGCAATATTTCTCATAGCATTCACTAAGTCGGTGCAACACTCGCACCAAGTAATTAGAGTCTGTGCATCCCTCTAATACTCGCACACACGGAGTCCTTGCAAGGCTGCTCACGACCCGAGCAGGTCTGTGCAATGCTTGCACATTGCATACACATAGCTAGTGCATCCGTTAGTCTTGTGCTGTAATTAAGTCTGTGCACATCTGGCTTATTCACCTATTGACTCCGTGTAGTGCTGTTTAACTCTTTACTATATGTATAACTATCTCGAGCTGATATTTCTTTCTGACTGTATGATAGTTATTTTTTTGAGAAGAATAAGAATGGCACGTGATCCAAGAGTGGAGGAGGTGCCAGGATCGTGACACGTGGAAAGCATTGAGCTAGGATGCTGCCACGTGGGCCAAGGCATTTGGGCGGGAATCGTGAAAAGCACATGCCCTACATCTGTTGCTCATATAAAAAGGAAGCCTCTCCTTCCTGAGAAAGTGATCGAAGCAGAAAGATCTAGAGCTAGCACGATCCAGAGAGGAAGAGTAAGAAGGAGAGAGAGAGCTTTTGAGAGCAGAGATCGAGAGAAGAAAAGAGAGAATAGCAGAGAGGGAAAAGAAGCAGAAGAAGAGGAAGAAAGAAAGAGAGTGAAGAAAGAGCTCGAGGAGAAAAAGATAGAAGAATTTTCTGAAAGATTAGTTCCACTGGACCTTGGATCAAATCCAGGCCAGTCAGCTCCCTGAGAGCCACATTGGTGCTATCATCGTATATAGCTTTATGTCGCTATGATTTCTCATTTCTTGTTTTTCTTTTACACTCTTTATTTCAAGCTGTTTGTCAGCAGAGCAAGTTGTGTTGCTCAGCTGTAGCAGAAGAGGATTCCTCTGGATAGGTTAAGCTGTAAGCCCCAGCGATTGTAGAGGTGGACTCCTCTGGACGGGTTAAGTTGTAAGCCCCAGCGGTTGCAGAGGGGGACTCCTCTAGTCGGCAAAGCTGTAACGCCCAGTAGTCAAGCTGTGAGTCAGCGGATGGCTAAGCTATATTGCCCAGCGGCAGCAAGCTGTGATGCTCAGTTGATGTTGGCAAGCTGTGAGGCCCAGCTGTTAAGCTGTGTATCAGCAGAATCCACACTCTAGTTGGAGTGTGGGGTGGACGTAGGTCAGTGGACCGAATCACCTTAAAATCTATTGTCTCCGTGGTTTGATTTCTTATCTGATTGTCGATAGATGAATGGCGAGGAGCATTTCATTTGAGTATTCTATCCGAATGCTTTAAGGCACACGCTGTTCGTACTTGACTCTGTATACGGATCGGACTTGGCTAGGTGTCCATAGTTCTGTAGCCCAACTGATTGATCAAATGCTTCTGCGAATCTCTTAGTAGGAAGATCTCAATTGATTTCTATTCGTTAACTCTAATTGCTTTAAGTGTCAATTGAGCGAAGTTTTAAAGTGGAATTCATTCACCCTTCCTCTGAATCCATCGCACCAGCTCTAACAGTTGGTATCAGAGCATCGCAGTAGCTCTAACAACAAACAAGGGAGATCAAAATAGCACCAAATGAATATGAGATGATATGCAATAATCCTCAATTATATAACTTCGGGTGCACTGTAGCACGACAAGAACGGTCTTTGGGAGACCGTGCAGGGAGGGTGACAGTCCTGGGTGGACCGTTCACTGGCAGGGAGTAATGACAGACACTAACAGAAAACACATAATGCTGAAATGAATTAAGTATTAGAGAACAGAGGCGTACCTGGATGGACGGTCTCCCGACAGACCGTTCGAACTCTGGAACGGACCTGAGATGACCCCAGAAGATCAGTAAAACCAACAGAGCAAATGTAGAGGCGTACCTGAGCCAGCAGGATGGGCGGCCGAGATCAAGCCATAGGAAGCAGTGAACGGGCAAAGGCAGACCGCTGGAGGCAGCGGACTTCACAGAACAAACATCACTGTAAGCAAATAAGGATGGCCACTTCGCAGCCGCTCAAGGTGGTGAATGGCTCTCACTGAACCACACAAACGCCAGAAGACAGGAACGTGGAGGACTCGCAAGCAACCTGAAACCACTCAAGAACAGGGAACTTGGAAAGCACCGAAAAGGGTCAGCAAGTCACTAACACGATGGGCACTAGGTGTCCCACCGTGATCGCCAGAAAATGGGGATGTAGATATATTTTCCTATCGTTTTAAAACCCTTCTTAACCCTCTACTAAATAAATATGAGAAATAAATGGAAAGTAGAAGGGGACAGAAGTATGTGAACCTGTGTGATCGCCACCAAGGTACCAAGTGCGATGAACACGCCCTACCTTGGAAAAGAAGGGAGATACTCGCCTTTAACCAACACTGTAGAGATGCGCGGCTGCGGAAGAACTGCTCGGACGACGCACGGCCGCTCGATAGACCATCTAACAGTGTTGGGGGTGGAACGCGGGATGAAGAACGATGGCAGAAGAATGGTTTGGAGACGGCCGCAGGAAGAAGATGAACGGCAAGGATGAAGCCGCTCGACTCCTCAAACGGATAGAAAATGACCGCTCGATGCCACCACCTTCCAAAACGTAGGAGCCCAACCTCCACTCCTTCCGGCCGGCCAGAAGGAGTGGGCCTCGTGCTAGGATGCTGCTGACCTGCAAGACAAGGTGTAGAACACAAAAAAATAAACCCAAAGTCAGAACTGTGAAGTGTAGAAACTATAGAAGAACATGAAAGATAAACTAACCAACATAGAATGGGGGATACCTGGGAGTTTTTAAACCCCTAGGGGCGTCAAAAGGTATGGGGGGTGTGTAATGCAGTGAAAAGAGTAGGAAAAATGTGGATGAAAGAAGAGGAATCAAGCATGCAAATGAGAAGAAAAGAACGGTAGGACTAATGAACTAATGACACAAAAACATGCTACTCCCTGAAACCGGAGACCTGGACGGACGTAGAAGGCCTCCCTCCCTGACTTAGGGTTGCTCCAGAATCCGACAGGGCTTCACCGTGACCTTGAAATCTCCCCCCCCCCCCCCCTTTTCAAGCTTAGCCTTTAGGGTCTATTTATAGAGCCCCTAAGTCCTAGCTCGAAATTAGGGTTTCCAGCCATTTTTAGGTCGAGATAATAACAAAAAATGTGTAGATAATTGAATTATCTCTCAACCAGCGGAAACGGCACCCCATTTGGTGGAGTATCCGCGGAGAAAATGATGGGAGAAGTTGGGGATAAAACCACAAATGGAGAGAGAAAAAACCTTTAAAATCTCTGGAATCCGGCCGTTGAACGGTCGTACGACAAAGCACTCATCTGGTTGAGCGGCTATATCTAGGTCGTCCATCCATGTCGGTGGAAATTCAATAATTCAGAAAATAATCAAATTATCCATCGAACTGACCGAAAATCTCGCCGTTGGACTCTAATCAATTACACGGCTACAAATAGACCGTTTAACACTAGAGTGGCCAAGGGACAACCGTTCATGACCTTGTCGGTGATAAATCCAAAGAATTGATATAAATAGATAATTATCTGAAAAGACTGTTTCTGGGACTTGAACGGCTAAGGATACACCGCACAATATATTTGGGCGGCTAAACTCCGGCCGTGTGTCAGCTTTTCGGGGAAAATTTAGCAAATTAACTAAATATTCAAGAAATATGTGGACGGCCCAAGAACGACCGCTCATAGGATGAACGGCTGGGAGACTGACCGTGCATGCCCTGGACGCTTGAAATTCATAAAAAAGATAGATTAAACAAAACCAAGGCCCATTAAGCCTTGAATTGAAGCAGACCTAGCCAGGGAGAGAGGCTACCCATAAAATAGGCCTAAAGATGTGCCAGAAAAATAACCCAACAAGTAACGGACAACTCGAGGCATCAACAAATGAAAGTAAGAGAAATGACTCAACTTATCGGCAAAAAATAGGTGTCAACACCGACATTATATGAGTCTGCTCGAACATGTGCTCGGCCCACCTCATGGGTCCATATGCGTGTACCGTAATGCCATGCATAATCTCAAAATAAGAAGGCCCCAGTAACTCTCAAAACAAGAGAGGCGTTGTCGAAATCTCCCTTAAAATCACTAACAAATGATCAAATAAACAATGAGCAATAAAACTAAATATCATTACCTTGTATGCCTGCATGATACGCTTCTCCGATATATCAAATGGTGATTGGCGAAAAGTCAGGTTATGCCCGGTCAGAGACTTTCACTATGCATGATAGTGGTCCTCGGACCTAAGTTCTCCGCCTTGTACCTGGAATTAGCCTAATAAATAAATACTACCATATTATGTGCTTGCATGTAATTACATCTTTCATGTATTCTACGGGCCCCATGGTCCCTCTATTTTGGCGATTAATCAAGGGTTGTCCCTCTCATGGAGGGACGTAATTAACGTTGTAGCCTTTACGGTACAGCGGGTTATGAGTCCCGGCACGAACCTCACAATCGACTGACCAAGTCAGATCGAGTGCACAATAAATTTGTCACCCCGGTGACTGGCACGCCTACGTAAATAAATAAATAAATTAATTAATAAAAATTGTTCCACCAAATTGGCACGCCCGGTGGGACACATCCTCTCTTCATCTTTTCACCAAAATAGAGGGACCATGGGGCCCCACTCAAATATTTTAGATATCAACTATTCGTTCGTCTTGTCTCTCCCCTTTGCAGGTTGGAGCGATGACAAGTGGATTGTCTGGACTTGCCTTCAGCCCCCAGATCATGGCCGACCATGCTGCGTACGGCTACCTCGCCGTACCAACTATCTTTGGCAACTTCCCCCCGGTTGTTGGCCTCCCTAACTTCTTGGGAGTGGCATTCATGGATCTTCTACACATGGAGGGTTTGGAACCTGCAAATCTGACAAAGAACAAAGCTATGACCTGCCAAAGAGAGGGCGAGTTAAAAAAACTCTGCTGAAGAGTCCCGTGACTGTGAGCTGTCATGTTCACCATACTACCAGCCCAACTGGGGTACAAAAGAAGAAGCCCACTGGGGGCCACAAGAAGAGCTCCAGAGCGAGAATTGTTGCTGCTCCCCGGGGCCAATTGTCAGCGTCTGGGAAACCTATGTTGATCAGGGGCATCCGGGTCTACTTCAATGACCACGATGCCAAAGTTCTGCCGGATCGGGTCATCCCGACCGTCCCCACCCATAACACCTTCCAAGTGTTGGCCGACCAGAGGGTGAATTTTAATGAGAAGAAGCAAGTGAGACTTCTTCCAAAATTAATGAAAATTAAACAAATGTGGGTTCCCAAGAGGACCCGAGATGCTGCATCATCCTCACAGAACTTCAATAATTTTACTGATGTCCCTAGGAGAGGGGGCAACCAAGTACTGCATGCAGAGGAGGCCATAGCTATGGCTCCTCCATCCACTGTCAGGGCCTGTGCAAGGCAGGCCGACATTTCTAAATATTCAAGGAGTCTCAATCAAGTGGCCAGACTAGTGCAGCTTTCATACATGTCGTCAGCCTGAATCTAAGCACTGCCTTCTGACGTCCATGTAAAGTACTGCCAGGAAGACACAATAAAGATGGTCCGAGAATATTTCCATAGCTTTGGAAGTCCCGTCGTGGGCCGGCAAAGCTCGCTTCTTGCCGCCAAGGCCGAAGAGGAAGAAAAAGATAAAATATCACCGGTGGGGGTGAATGAAGAAGGGAGGCGAGTCGGGGCTAGAAGCCTTGAGATGCCTCCACAAAATAAAAAGATGAAAAGAATTTGATCGGAATCAACACCAGGCACCAACTTTTATTTTTGTATTTGTGTCCTTTTAGTTTACAATTATATCCTTGGGAAGTATGTTTGTAATTGTAAGGCTTTATAAGCCAATTTGTTCTTCCTTAAGGATCTTTGGGTTTTTGTGTAAAAGTCTAGTGGGACCCGCAAGGGGCCCCCATCGCCTTCCCTATTGGTCCACCTAAGCCGTAGGGCCCATGTGGGGCCAGTCAAAGGTCCAAGGTGGGCTTCTAGATGGGTGACCATTCAAAGGGGACAAGTGTTACAAAATGTCAAAGTTGGAATGCCCTTGGTCAAGGGGGCGCCCCCCTCCACTATGTCATTTTTAATTGTGTTTTATTTGGTTCCAAACCACATGGAAGAATAAAATATGATCTCCCCCATTTACCCCTCCCCAAATTTAGATCTGAGGTTAGTTTAGGTCTTTTTACACTTTCTATAAATACGTTGTAATTTATGAATTACTTAGCATTAATGAAGGAAATTCCATTATTTGCTCAATTGGCCCAAGGGCGCCCCTCTCCCCTCCCCTAGAGCTGTGAAGGCTCTCCTTTAGATATGTGACGCATCTCCACCACCACCTCTCTGAGTGCAACGCTCAGCTTTGCCGTCGCCGCCGCCGTTCGTGCCGCCATCGCACCGCCACCGCCATCGTCGGAAGTTCCGTCCAAATCAGGATAGAACCCCCTTGTCTGATTTTTAGCTCCCAGCTCCGTGATCTTCTGGAGCCCAAATTTTGAGGGTAGGTTCCCCACCCAAATACCCTCTCCCAAAATTTTTTTTCCCATTTTCTAGTCTTCGTTTTCTATTTTTCCAATTTCGTGTTCCTCAGCCTTCTAAATCTGCCAGTCTTCTGTCCTGTGTCACAGCAAGTTAATTCTTCCTCTGTTTGACCCCCTTCCCCTTTTCTGATTGAGTCCAAATTTGGGTTGGATGTTCTTCCCACCAAATCCCATCTCTCATAATTTTTTCTTGAATTTAGAAGCTATTTTTCCCTTCCAAAAAATTAAAACTCAGTCAAATTTCAATTCTGTCCTGTGCAGTCCAGATCCGACCCACCAGTGTCATAAAATCTGTTTCCCCAACCAAACCTCCACTAGAAATTCCACACAAAATATCCCCGTCCTCCTTACTTCTTCCTCTACAACTTTCATCAAGGACTCAACTTCCAGATTCGAAGTTTTTCCTTCGGTCAACCCTTGTTCTTAGGAAATTTCTAATCTGTCCTGCCATATCTGGTTCTGTGAACCAGCAACTGGTAAATTCGACCAAGGCCAGCTCCGAGAAATTAGAAATTCTTTCTCTAGCCATAGATCGAAGTACTTAAAGTCAGCTTTCCAATGGTACCACTTTCGCGTCGATCCAAAGTCGGGAGTGATCGTAGCAGCTGATCTCGCCGAGTCGCGCGCTGCAAAAATAGAACTTCAGATCCATGGGCAGCCACTCCAACAAGTGAAGATCGGAGCCGACTCGCCTTCCACAACGTGAACCAGCGAGCCGCCGTCCCAGAGAGCGCCTCTCCAAGAGCCACCGTCACAGCGGTACCACTCCGGGCCCACTCAGACCCGCCAACCAGCACGTGGGCCCCACAACCAACAGCTTGCGCCGTCCGAATTGTGCCGACGGGGTGATCAAGTGCTGCCCGTCAACCCAAGATCGGTCCTCCCGAGCCCACTTTTGTAGCCCTTTACCTCCCTGCGTGGAGTGGGCGATAATTCACTGCTGTAATTATTGTAATATTTTGTTACCGAGAGTTACCGTACTTGACCGGGATCGCCTTCCCCACACCCGGAGCGTGGAGGTATCGTGTCCACTCCTCTCTCGGAATTTACTTTATTTCGTATATTTCCGTATGCCGCTGCGAGAGAGCATGTGATAGGATTATTAGCTCGATATTATATATTATCACCGCTGCGAGAAAGAGAGCGAGACCCGTCCCGTGACTCGATCCGAGCACGGAAGAGCCGACTACCCGACTCATTACCGATTTCTCAACCGTGCACGGTCCCATGCATCCCTCACTAGGGACAACCGCGAGCTAGAGTCCCAGGTCCGCTGTCCGTCCCGCATCAACCAATCACATTTCATCTCTGAAAAGTTTCTAGGACAGAGATCTGTCCTTTTTATCATAAGCCAATAAGGAAGCAGATCTGGAAAAGCTCTATGTCAAAGAACCTTATTTTATTTTGGACCTATCAGAATGCAGATCCAAAGGGAGGAAATCTTCCACTCTTCTCCTTTATAAATTTGAAGCTCCCTTCTGAAGAAGACGCTACTGCAACCCTTAGCCATTGAGAGACAGCTTGTGCTTTCAAAAGAAAATTAGAGAGGAAGAAAAGAAGAGAGATTAACAGCCCAGTAGCTAGTCCGAGCCTATCTAGTGACTTTGCAGTTTCAGATTGAAGTTTACATCTTCATTCTATAGCTTCTTGAATTCTGTCAGAAGCTACATCTTAGTTTCTTTATTTTGAGTTTTTATTTTTCGATCTTTCTCTTGACTTTCCGTGAGTGCGTGTTGAGTTCTTCAGTGGTTTTCTGGTGCTCTGTCTTAGAGAACGGAACTCATTTTGGCTGCTGTGCAACCATGTGTGGTTGGGGGATTGCTCCCCTTGCAAGCTATGTGTCAACCATTGTAGCGGAGTAGCTCCGCGTGTGTGTGTGTGTGTTCTCTTTGGCCAAGTGTGGAATCCTCACCGGGTTGGTGAGGGGTGGACGTAGGTCTGCTAGATAGCAGCCGAACCACCTTAAAAATTCATGTGTTGTTGTTTGCTATGGCATACTCTATTTTCTCTATCTCCTTCACAGCTGTTGTGACTCAATCAGTGTGTTTCGCATCCATATACTTCAAACAATTCATGTGTTAGCCTACAATCGTGTTTGAGACCGTTCCTTCTGCTTTACAGTTTCTTTTGATTTTTCAAGTGGTTAAGAATCGTGTGTGGAGATCTATTCACCCCCCTCTAGATCCTCTCATACCACTCATCAAGAGGAGGTTGTAATTTGAGTTGGCTTTGTGCACCGGATTCGGTGAACAAAGCATTCCTCTCTTTATTTAGTTTCATAGTCCTCGTCTATATCTTTCTCTCGACGAGCAATAATATATAACTTTTATCGTACTACATGACAAACTCATATAAAGGGATAGTTATTTTCAAATAACCACCAACAAAATAATTGTACGTATTGAGTACCTCTAATGGACACCACTCCTCCCTGCAAGAGAGGCTCCCGAATTTTATGGGTCTCCAGTGGAGGTGACTCGAATAATTTATTCACGTATTTCGAGGGTACATTAATAATAAATATTGAGACATATTTTTGAGAGCTTTAATTGTTGTTCTCTCGTCCTCCGTTCCCCTCCTCATTATCTCCCGTGACCAAAAACATCAACAAAAGAATTGATGCTTTCACAGTGTTGTGTTGTGTTGTGTTGTGTTACGTTACGTACACAGATGCACAAAAGATTTCGCATGCATAAATTGAGACCCGCTAGCTTCTATCTTTTACGATTGAAGTCTCTTTAATTTGGGTCACTTTCGTAATGGAATAAGATGAGTTAGGATGAGTTATTCGCGGGTGAGTGAGTCATTCAAATTTGAGAGTTAAAATACATCACTTGAGATCGGATAGAGTTAAAGTCTTTAACCTGAGGTTAACTCATTTCACTTCTCATAAAAATACCATATCCAACCTCGGATAAGATAGGTAACAAACTAAAAATATAAAAACCCAAGAAGAATTCATCCCGGGTCTAAGTAAGTTAACTTATCCCGATCTATTAACAAAGTGGCCGTTATTGATTACACTTCACATTGTATTTTTGAAGCGTTCTGCCCCAGCAAGACTCAAATTAAAATCCGTAGGAAAAACCACTATATATGTGCGTTGTAAACATATGGTATATTTTGCATTAATGATGATGGCGGGTACCTCATGGTAATATATTTGCAATTGCTCCCCACACCGCCGAATCTTCTTGATCAACGAGAATCGCTTTTGGCTGCTTATGGTCCGTTGCCCTCATTTATGTTGCCATCACCCACGCAAATGATGCTTCTGTCTCATCTAACAAAATTGCACCACTAAATAAAAATGTTTGATAACGATGGTCAACTCCTACAATTGGAAACAAATGGCAAACCATATTTATTAGTTCCACATATAAGTTGGATCAAAGCAAACCACATCACCAAAATAATGGTAATCCATCTTGACCTAGCATCAAACCAAAAGAAAAAAAAAGTTGGTTAGTTGACCTTCAAAATCTTCTTGAATTGAATAATTAAGGTGAAATAGGGTAGAACAAGAGAAAAGATTTTTATCGAAGAAGGGGCTGCAAAGTACAAAAATAGGATGTTCTCCTCTCTAAGAAGACTGTAACGTGTTATTTCAACATACGATCAAATTCAAGAGAAGTCGATCTTCGTCAAACTTTCATATGGGTCAAAGAGAGTGACGTCTAAACTATCATTCATCACATTTGCTTACTAGAACTCTATTTCTTAATGGATTTTTTTGTGATATTCAAAAGGGTATCTAGTTAGGTCATTGGATCGTCCTTTTGTTAGGGGGATAATATATTTTTTCTTGTGTTGTGGTTCAAAGCGAACTAGCACCTTTATGTCTAGTGAGTTCAAGGTGAACTAGCGCCTTTATGTTTAATAAGGTTTGTGGCGAGTTAACGCCCTTGTGTCTAGTGTGTTGAGATGAGCTAGTGCCCTCGTGTCGAGCAGGTTGAGAAGTGAATTTGCACCTTGATGTCAAGTGATTTGTAGTGGTGAGCTAGCACCCTTATATCTTGTAATGCCTTCGGGTCTCGGATCGTATTTTCATAGGTTACAGATCGTGTCCGTGACAGTTTTCAGAATTTAATATTGGATCTTCGAACCCTTAAAAGGTATTCATGGTAACTATTTCGGGTCCGTGGTGACGCGTTGAGTAGTCTTACTTTTTCTAGATATTTTCTGAGTCAATATATATTTTTCAAGAATTTTTTGAAGTCAATATATAATTTTTTTTCTCAGATATTGGTGGAGCTGTTGAACAAGAAAAAAGACCCTCCATGGTCTTTGCTCCCCTGGAGGAATTCTTTTCTTCATATTTACTACACCTTTAACTGTCCCATAGTTCACATATACAGAGAAGCAAATCAGGTGGCCGATGCTCTTGCAAATTATGCCGTTCTCATTAGAGGCAATTCTGAATTTAGTTCAACAAGAGAGCTACCCATGTTAGCTAAATGTTATGCCATAGCTGATGCTAATGGCATTCCGATTGTCCGCACGAGGCATGTATAGTTAGTTTCTATCTTTCTTTCTCCTCATTGTAACTCATAGGCTTGTCCCTCTTGTGAACATTCTATCTTTTGGTATAACAATAAAATAATGCATCAAATGATAGGGTTGGTGGAGTGGGAACACTCCCTTCCTCTGGAATGGGAGTGCACTCTCCCTTCGCTCCATTAGATGATTCGGTTTAAAAAAATAGAAATTTTTTAAATTAAATAAAAAATAAAAACCCTATTTAACCCCCTTTTCCCCCTCCGTTTCTCTTGTCTCTCACTCCCGTCTTCCCCTCTCCCTCACTCTCCCGTCACTCTCTCCCTATATTTCTCACCTCTGGGCGGCCGACGGCGGTGAGAGGGCACGTGGTGGAGTGATGGCGACGGCGTGCGGTGAGGATGAAGGCGAGAAGCGGCGGTGAATGGCAAGGTGGAAGTAGTTGCGGTCATGGGACCCGGCTGCAGGGAGGATCGGCAGTTTTACGTGATTTCGGAGGTTTAAAGCTTCGAAAATGTAGGGGGATGGATCCCTAGCACTCTCGCTTTTTTCCTCGCGAATCCATGCTACAGTAAGGCTGAGAGTGGGAGTTATGTTTAATTTGGGGAAAATCCATGTTTCGGGATGTACGACGGCTTCAATCTATTTGGGCTTAGATTCGTAGTTTAAAAATAGTTTCCCAGATGTATGAATGCTTAGGGACAACCAGCTAGCTCTGGGTTCGAGTGGAATCGTGTTCTTTGCAAGAGCCGGTTCAATTAAACCTAGCATAAGGTGGCCACATGGATGGACACCTAGCCCTCAACTGGGCAGCCAATGGGCTGGCCGCCCAGGTCTGTTGGGCGGCCAGTTGTCTGGCCTCCTAGGTTGCAAGGCGGCCACTAATGTGGCTACCCTGCCCACAATAAGCCCAATTGATTGGGCAGCCAAAGGGCTGGGGGCTGCCAGATCTGGGCAGCCAAGTTAGTGGGCGGCCAGTGATCTGGTTGCCCGGCCCTCTGGGCGGCCATTGGGTTGGCTGCCCAGGGCCCATGTGTTCGGGATGCCACGTTTTGCCATTTCCATACTCCGAAGTGTATGTGGTTAACGTGGCTTTGCGAAAGATGTGCATGCATGATTCTGTATTATCCGATAATTCTGTGTAATTGTCAAGGGCCACCCCTGTATGACTTACGTGCCGTAGGGAGTCTTTCCCACCTAGTTAAATAATAGCGGAAGATCATTCCCGAGTAAATTTAGAAGGCCGGCATTCGATGGTTTCTATTACCAACCTTAGGTGGTTTACTATTACCAGGCTGTATCGCACCGCAGTTTCAAGGGTGCGTGAGTTGGATCTTCTTTGGAGTAGTACCCCACTAGCTTAGCTCACAGAGTGTCGTGCACATACTAGCTGCAGAGCCCAGAGCATTGCTCACTGAGTGCAGACACGTACCGACTGCGTGGTCGAGAGTTGTTCTTGAAAGACGGTTGGGCTAGTAGCCGTGGGACCCCTCTTTGTTGTACCTAGAGTCCGGGTCGAGGGGAAGTACTAGTTGTAGGGCCTTGATGGGCGCAGGCCATCCATGTGTGCACACGCAGTTGGGGGCAGAGGACTAGTACTGACGAGTACTACCGCAATTAGTCTTGTTGTTATTGTGACTCAGCCTCACTCCTTGAGGGAGGTGGGTAGGCGTGAGTTTGGTGGGTGGTGTAAGACGTCGCGGGACGCATCCGACCCAGTCCCCTTGCCTCACTCTTGGAGAGAGGTGGGTAGGCCAAGGATAATAGGCATGGTGTAAGACATCAATGGACTCATCCAGTCGGTACTAGCTAATGGGTACTTTGATCACCTATGGTTTTAGCTTCTCGACTGCGAGTCATGGTTCTTCTGGAGTAGAGGTAGCGTGTTCTAACCGGGTGACTCTAGCTTGACTTCTCGACTACAAGGCCAAGGTTTTCCCAATGGCTTTGTCATGGTTCTCTCAATAGTTGAGATAGTGTGTTACGGTAGCGTGGTTTCTATTGTGGATTCCACCAGTAAGGATGGTTCGTACGACAGAGGTGTCGTCGGTTCTCTCAGTAGTATGATCGTGGTTTCACCTTGGATCGACAATTTCAACTTGAGGTCGTGGTTTTCCCTGTAAGGATAAGAGTAGCGTAGAGACTCCGCAGTTCTGCCGTTTACTGTTGTTATTGTTTTGGCCACTGCCATCATTGTTGTTATCATTATAGTTACTTCTGCCACTAGTACTGATGCGGGACGGGACGCGACTCGACGTCAATTTGAATACGAACCTTAGACTCTAGGCAAACTCGTGACTCGTCCCTAGCAAGGGAAACGTGCAGATGTGCGCAGTTGAGAAACCAGTAATGAGCTAGGGTGGTCAACTCTCTTTCGTGTCCGGATCGGGTCACGAGATGGGTTTTGCACACTCACTCTCGCAGCGGTGATAAAATTATAACGAGCTAAGTTCCTATCACTCATACAGTGGCATATAGAAATATATACGAGTAAAGCAAATTACCGAGAGGGGAGCGAACATGATACCTCCACGCTCTGAGCGTGGAGAAGACGACCCTGGCCAAGACTCGTATTCCCGGTACAATGATAAAACTTAATTACAGCAAGGATTTTATTACCCACTCCACGCAGAGAGGTAAAGTGCGACAATAATAACCCGGGAATAGCGAACTTGGGTTGACGGGCAGCAATTTGGACAGCTCCGTCGGTGCCGACGCGATGTTATTCGTTGTTGGCCGGACGGTGCGGGCTGACGGTTGTGGGGGCCACGTTCTACTCGGACGGCCGATTGGGGCGGGGTTGGTCCCGTTGTGAAGGGGACTCCTGGTGGATCGCTCCCTGGAAGGCGGTCAGGCTGGAACGCCTTGTGGAAGGCGGGGCGGCTCAACTTGTAGGGTGTTGCAACTTGCTGTCCCGAGCCTGTGATGTAGTTTCACAACTACGCGACTCGGCGAGAAAAATTACGGCGGTCAGCTCCGACGTCGGATCGACGCGAAACTAGCGCCATTGCGAAGCTAGCTTGGAGATGTTCAACTACCTGGTGTTACAGGAATTTTCGTTTCTCTGTATTATCTTTACTGGAATTTGTAATAGACGGACTGACAGACTCAGAATTGACTGGGCAGACTAGGATCTGCATGAAAACATTATTTGACGGTGGCTCAAATTACGGATCTGGGAGTTGGGATTTTTATGAAAGATAGAGGGGGAAATAAGGAACACGAGAATAATTTTTGTGTTTTTTTATGAGGTGGTTTGACGGGGGAAATGGATTTTATGGCTGGTGGTGGTCGGATCTGGACTGCAGGAGACAGAACAGCTTTCGAATATTGCAGTGGATTTTTGGATAGGCAAACAAACTCATAAAAGCATGAAAAAATTTGTGGAAGAAGGCTTTGTTGGACAGAAATTCCATTCCAAATTTCAGATCAATCTGAAATTGGGAAGGGGGGGAAAGGGTGAAGATATGGCTTGCTGGAACACAGATCTACGTAGGGGCAGATTGTGTAGACCAGGGAAGACTATGGTGGAACGGGGATCAAACGATGGAGGAATAACCTGGAAATTTTTTTGGAGAGGGGGAATTTTGTGGGGAACTCACCCTCAAAATTTGAGCTTGATCAGATCTTCTGAGTGGGAGATAAAAATCGGGCAATAGCTTACTGTCCAGGGGTGGACATAATTCTGATGGCGAGGCAGTGGCGGCTCGATGGCGGCTCGATGGCGGTGGCGGCGGCGGTGCTGAGCTTATCACTCAGAGAGGGGTTGATGGGGAGGCTTCACACCTCTGAAGATCAGCCTTCACAGCTGTAAGGGGGTGGTGAGAGGGTGAGGGCTGCGCTCTTGGCCTTCTTGAGTAAAAAATGGGAATTTTCTTCATTAATTGCTATGGAATTCATAAAATACAAGGTTTTATAAGATTACCTAAAAGACCTAAACTAACCTCAGATCTAGGGTTAGGGAGGGACAAATAAGGGATAGGATACTAATCTCCCATGTGGTCAAAATGACCAAAATAAAAAAAATATAAAGGGGGGGGCGCCCATGGCAAGTGGGGCAAGGAAGAAAAGTTGAATTTTTCTTCTTGGCCAATCTTCTACCTTGGACCAAAGACCAACCTATTGGGCCCATGGACCTAGGTGGACCACTGGGAAAGAGGGTGGGGGATCCTGCTGGACCTACTGGCATTTTACATAGAAACCCGAAGATTCCTAAGGACTAACAAATTGGCTTATAATGCCTTACAATTGCAAACCTAATTACTCAAAGATATAAATGCAAACAAAAGGATATAGATGTAAAAAAAATATTAGTGCCCGGTGTTGATTCCCATCAATTCTCTCCGCGTGGGAAGAACTCGACCCCGTCGAGTAAGAGACGCGGCTGCTCGTGTGGCTCCTGCAGATCTGTCACCAACCAGGTAGCGCGGAGTACGCGCCACTCCAAGTAATCGTCACCTGCTCATCCCGTATATATTCGATATGCACATGCTGCTGTGAGAATGAGGCTAGTGGTGGACACTCCGGGGTGGGGTCACTCTCAAAGGAAGGAGACGACTGAATTACACACTAGGAATCACCTCGGAGTCCCTATATATGACTAGATCCGAGACATAGAATGGTAGAGCCGATCCCAAATTCCGGCAAGTCTACAATGTACGCAGTAGACCCAACTTGCCTCACACTCGAAAGGGATTAACATCGTGAGCTGACATGAGATTGACTATGTGACTCCTAATATGCTAGGCCCATGTATGTATGGACTCTTGACAAACTGGACAAATAAAGAAAAACACTGACTCACACATGACCCTAAACAAACCTACAGTTAGACCGACCCACACATATGCAATGGTTGACCAGGACATCCGAATGTGTGCCATGCATATACACGACGCAACATAATATTGGTGGAATGGAATCCTACACATCCTAACATGCACCATTCATACACTGACAACCTTTTGGATTTGGGAGGTTTGGGAGGTTTGGGTGGGCCAGGAGAACCGAATTCACCTTCTTCATTTCCCCAATGAATGGGCTCCTTGCCACGTGTAGGATGATTGGCCCGTGTGGGCAGGGTGTGATAGGGGACTTCCCTGAAGAGGTGGAATGGAGGTTGTGGGTCAAGAGGCTCACTAGGGAAGGGGTCGAAGGGATCAAAGAATGTGTGACCCCTCTGTGAACGTGTCAAATAGACATTTAAAAAGAAAGGAGATTTGATTTCTTTAGGGAAAATTAAGAAAATATGGGAAAGCTAAGCATGATATGTGGGAAATAAAAGAAAAGAGAATAAAAGGAGCATGTGATGCTTTAAAGAGGGTGATCGCCAGAGGGGTTACCTCAAAAATTAAGGGATGATCGCATGTACCTTGTGAAGAAGCGGGTGAGAGTGTGAGTCCTTCCTTCCTCCTTCTACCAGCCGGCCGATGAACGGGGTCCTTACTTTGATTAACCTTGTAAGACAAGAAAAGACAAACAAGTAATATGGATTAGCCAAAGTGTAGTATCAATGCTCTAGGGAAATAATACTGTGCAACATAAACATGAACACACCTGTTGTGTTTTGTTTAAACCCCTAAGAGGAGTAAAAGGGTGAGAGTTATGCTATGGATGCAAAGCAAGTAATATGATATGCAGAGAAAACGTATAGTGATGCCTGATTCTAGCAAGAGTTGCTAGAAGGATATATGCGTATAAGATGAATAAAACTAAAAGAGGGTATCTCCCTGTTGCTGCTGCTGCAACAGTAAAGGGAGAAACAGAGTAAGAGTTTGGCCGCAAGAGGAAGGAGGCCGCCGGAGGAAGAAGTCCCTGCCGTGAAGAAGAACCTACAGGAAATCTGTTAGCGAAACACTAAAAGGGGATCCTCTCTCTCGAAGTCTATATCATAAGGATCTCTTTCTCTTATAGCAGAAGTCTCTCTCTCAAAGATCCTCTCTTCGCGGGTGGCCTTCAAGGAGAAGTATTTATAGAGCTTAAATTTTCAGTTCCAATGGGATTAAAACTAGAAATAAGCTTCTAAAACATGGATGGATTTCCAAGGAAAGGATCGAGATCAAAATATAGATAGACTCCTCTGCAGGGAAGTAGCAGCAGGAACGGGCACGGAAGCTTAAATGACAACATGCGAGTGGTCGCGAATTGAAATGACGACCACGCACGCAGTCGCTAATTCCTAGATCAATTTTAGAAATAATAAACTTTCCATATTTAAAAATAAGAAATGACGCCTTCATGGATGACGTTAAATAATCAACGTCTTAGAAGTTGACGTCAATTCTTTGAATTTTATTTTAAATGGAATTTGTAAAAATTAGGAAATGATGACTGCGCACGCGATCACGAATTGTTGAAATAACGACACTCCTAAAGTCGTCAATTAAATGACGCCCTGCTGACAGTCACTAATTACAAATATGATAGAAAAATTATAAAAACTTCATATTAAGCCAATATTGAAGTCCACTTTGGGGCATCACGTGGTGATATGAGATTTTCTCAACATAGCATCGATAGCTACCCCACCTTGGCGTCTACTTTGCAAGGGAGTGAGACGGGATAAGGCGAAAGTGCAACAAGCGGAATGAAGTGGAAATGGAATGAAAAGTAGATGCCAAGGTGTGATGTGACACACCTCCGACACTAAGTGTTGAAAATCTTTCCATGATTCTGAATGAAACAACCTCGGATGATCACGAGAAAGCAACAATCGACTGAATGAAAGAACTAAACTAATGAACGAAATGTGCACGCGAGTACGAAAGGAAAGACACCATTGGAGAGCGATTACCAGCCAATGTGGACGTGCTACAACCAAGGTGAGTTTGTAGAAAAATAAAGTGAAGCGATATAGGAATCCAATGAATGAATGCTTTCAAGGAACTAGCCTGAGCGGCTTCAAGGAGAACACAGTACTCGATTTTGAATGGAACATCTCACATCAACATGAATCAAGAGCATGCGGCCCTCATTACTAGTTTAATATGAAGATTTTCATCGTTAAAGCTCAAAGCCCTACATGATGAATGCTGGGCTAAAAGAAAAACTAAAAATAAACTAAAAATAGAAAATAATCAAGGATAACATTGCTAAACCATCCAGACTTGGTCAGGAATCCAGATCTCTAAGCTGACACTAAGCCGATGCCCGTTTATCCACGCATCAACTCAGAAAGTGGAACCGGCGTCCCAAACCTTAGATGACCAAACGGCTTATCCATGTGATCAAGACTCCCCTGGAACTATCACTATTTTTGATGAAGGAGAACTCAAATTCTAGGTTCATCAGAACCACAAGGTCCTTGATATGCTATATAAAGTAGATATCATATAGTAGAAATGCATACAGGGAGTAGACAAAGGATGGAATGATGTTACCAAGGGTAGATCCAAGCATCTTGAGGCCTATACAACCTGTTCTTCTCTGAGCTCAAAGACCATTAGTTTCATAATATGATCAATTTCATCAACATATAAAGTGCAAGTTCAACAAATATCCCCAATAATGCTCAATATAAATCTCAGGAAATGATGACTTTGTATAGGGGCGCTAGAAAGAGAAATGACCACAGTCACAATGTCGCTAATTACTTTTAATGTTTAATTTGGAATCGGACCGGAAATGATGCCTTCATGAAAAGGTGATAAATAAATGACGCCACCTCCTATGTCGCTATTCAAAGAAATTACGACCATCGACCCGTCGTCAATTAACTGCAAGTTTCGGCGCCCTATTTCCTGTTCGGAAACAAAACCCCAGAGGCCTAATTCCATTCAAACATAAATTGTGTTGTTCGACCAGCTGCCAGGGCTTCGATTAATTATAAAAGAGGGCAACCTTCTCTACTGAATACACATCCAGCTAAAAACTGAGAGCCGAAACCGCAATAGAGAACCGCAACAGAATAGAGAACATCAACTTTGTTCTTAACAGAGAGAAGAAGATGGATAGAATGATGATGCAACGACCTTTTAAGAAATCCAAGATTGGATTTCCTAGATTTTTAAAAATTGAAGGCCACATCAACGGAAAGATTGCCATGAACTAAGTAAGTATGAAGATTTGAACTTAGACTTCTATACCACCCCTTTCTTCTCTAAATTCTGATCAAACTCTTCCTTTTCTTCCTCTTCTTCTCTCTCTTCTTCTTCTTCTTCTTTTCAGGATTATCCAAACATTCCGGGGGCAAGAAGATTCACCAAGAATAAATGGCTACCCCTCCTTCTCTCCAAACTTTCCTTAGACATGAGAACCTACCTCTCTAGATGGCACCTTCTATGATTAGTGACCCATGCAAAGCATTATGACAATGTACACCTAGATTGGGCTGCCATGGGAGCCCTTATAGAAATATGGCACCCTTCTACTCACACCTTCTTATTTCCTACCTTTGAAGCTACCGTCCTCCTAGAAGAAACGGAAATGCTCTGAGGCTTAAAGAGGATGAAGCAAGGAGATGAAGAGAAGATGGCCAACATGACAAGGAGCATGAGTGCTCATGAAGTGCTATCAAGCTTGATTCCAACATCCAACATGGTGAACCAAATCAAGGCTACAAAGGGAATCAGTCTCATGAAGCTTGCGGCATGGGTGTAAGACCCGTGTCTTAAGCTGATTCTTAGTGGTTCGGATCTAGGCTTTGTCCTGATCATTTTGGCTATTTTTGTGGATTTTTAGGAGTTCGTTTGACGTTTATTGGATTTTGTTTAAGATTAATGGCAATTAGAGTTGATTTTTAATAATATATATATATATATATATCTCCCCACTGATTTCTCTCTCCCTCACTTGTTCTCCCTCTTTCTCTCTCTCCCTCTCACGATCGCTCCTCCCCCACTCTCTCGGTTTCGGTCTAGACGGTCGCGGATCGAGGCGCGGGAGACGTCGTTGGAACCGGCTCGTCGCGAGGAACGCATAGGTGCTAACCTCGATGCGGTTCGTGAGCCGTGGAGGCAGGACGGAGCGAGAGGAGCCGCGGTGACCCCTTGCTTGCATGTGGCCTAAACTCGATTTTCATCGTGATTAAGGTAGGGGGATGGAATCCTTGCCTTGCTAGGATCGCATTGGCATAGCATGCACGCCCATCCGACGTTGTTTTCTTCAATTTCCATCCAAAATTCCATGTTAGTGTAATTTAGGCTAAATCCTTGAAAATCACTCCATGGGCATTGTTTTTATGTTTTTTTTTATGAAACCCTGCCTAGAGGTGAAATGGAAAGAGCTCCTCGACAAAGGAAACACTTCGCCATTAGACCACTAGGAGGTTAATTTTATTGAGAAAAGCATCAAATGTAAATTACATGATACGGATGCTAGGCATACCTAGCTTATCCAGCCGAGCTGCACCCTTGATATTCGTGGGAAGCTCATGGGAGAAAAAGAAAGAATTACATTTATTGGTGCATGCTAGAGAGGCTAACAAATTAGCAACAACATTTGCTTCTCTGAAGATATGAGTGACTGAGTCCCTTTGAGAGAGAAGTTCCCTGATTTCTCTGACATATGTAAGGATAGACCATGGGCAGTGAGCTTGC
The DNA here is from genome assembly GCA_022559845.1 of Amorphophallus konjac. Classification (NCBI taxonomy): domain Eukaryota; kingdom Viridiplantae; phylum Streptophyta; class Magnoliopsida; order Alismatales; family Araceae; genus Amorphophallus; species Amorphophallus konjac. The sequence goes on from CM040129.1 coordinate 140,665,325, forward strand.
TTGTTGATGATTTGCACAAGGATTTTGGAGTCACGTTCAATCAATGTCGGATGAGAGGTAACCATTCTAAGGTATTTGAGTCCATCTAAGAGAGCTCTAGCTTCAGCAATAATACTGTTGGAAACCCCATAGATGTGTGAGAATGCAATGACAATTTCACCTTTAGAATCTCTGATAAGACCACCCCCACCTGAAGAACCTAGAATCTTGCTGGCACCATCAGTATTCAATTTAAGCAGAGGCCATGGCGGACAAACACATTTGACAACTTTCAGTTTGGGATTTTTAGTAATGCCTCCTTTTATTCCAAAACGTGAAAGAGTTAGCTTCCTACTGGGATTTTCTTCCCTTAAATCCGACAATTCACAAATAGTTTTAGCTTGGGCAACAATGCTGTGAAGAAGACTGCTCTTGGAAATATGCTTGTCTTCATATTTGGCCAAATTCCTCGTGGACCAAAGTTCCCACATGGTGTAACCAATGACAGCCAAGGAAAATAGACCATACTTAGATTTTAGATTTAGCAGAGAAACCGAACTGAAAATCCTGAATCTGGCAGAGAAGCCTTCAAACTGTAGCCCCATGGCCGAAAGGGAAGACCAAGTAAAAGAGGCTATTTCACTGTCAATAAGGATGTGTTGCAAAGATTCCACTTGAGGCTGGGAGCAACAATGGCATTTGGAGCACAGCTGAATACCCAGGGCCTGTACATTGTAGTCTGTGGGAAGGCAATTACTAACAATCTTCCAAAGGAGCACAGATATTTTGGTTGGCAGCCATTTAGACCAAAGTCTGGACCAAGGTAGTTGACCATGCACATGATTGTTGTAACTAATAAATTTGTATATAGAAGAAACTACACATTGGCCTGATGATGAGAGGGACCAAACCTCCTCGTCCTGCAGTTGGGACAGAACAGTAGCTCTGATAGCAGAGGAGATGTCAGTGGGTAACAAAGTGTTTATAACCTGAGTTTCTTCAGGTGTCGGATGCAGAATGCATTGGCTGATAGTAACCTGGCTGTTAGGTATAGCAGCCATTGTTTTTATGTTTTGATGCATGCTTTAGTTGTAGAATGTTGTGGTTTGGTAGGTTTTATAGTTTTTATGTGTTTCCCCGCCGATCCGGCTCGACCGGGAGGGGGCTTGGTTTTAAGCGTTTCGGTTTTAGCTCCCAGTCGGTGTGACGGTCCTACCAGGAACCGTCACACGTGTAATGGCCCTCACGGGACGCGTTACAACACTGTAACAGCCCTTGGTAGGGGCATCACAGTGTGTGTAACGGTCAGGCCCTTGACCGTTACACTCCTTTTGACTTCCGTTGACTTCGTGAGGCGGTTGGCCTGACGGCCTGTCGGGCGGCCGTCAGGGTGCCGTAACGCGCCTCATGGGACGCGTTATGCCCTGTGCAAACTGCGGTTGCAGTTTTTGTCTCGGGTGGCTATAACGGCCAGGGTCGAGTGCGTTACAGTTCATGTAACGCGCCACACCCCGACCGTTACACACTGTAACGCGGGTACTGTAGACCGTTACATTCCCTAGGGTTTTCAAAAGCCGTCTGCTTGTTCGATTCCAATAGAGTTGCTTCCACTTCCTTGTGATGGAACCACTAGTCGTAGCCCAGCGACTGAGCTGTCGTCCCACCCGGGAGAGGTGGAGGGGTGTTCCCATTGAACGGTTTGTAAGCTAGTTACCGTGGGCCCATGCGGTTACCGTTGCGTCCAATGGGGGGAAAACTAGCTAGAGGCCTGGCTCTAGGTAGGAGTCAGTGTGTGCACACGTGGTCGGAGACTTGGACAGGCACTGACGAGTGTCGCTCTGACTAGTACTTGGTTTGGTCCTGTTACGCCTCTCACTTGTCATGAGCCAGACTTGCGAGTTGCCAAGATGCAGTGTAAGTCGTTAGGGGACGCGTCTGGTCTTGTTCTTCTAGTGGGTTGTTCCGTCTCTCACTTCACTTGGTCAGTGATTGTTTATTCTGTTGGTAGATTTATTTTCTGTGGTTATTTATCTATTAAATTATGCATCTGCCTTATTACTTAAATGCATGCTTTAATTGCTTTTATATTCGCCTGCTTGTCTGTTTAGTTGAGGTAGGGATCCGCGTGACCCCTACTGAGTCTGGCTGTGACTCACCCTTCCTTCTTTCAGGTGAGCCGCCCCAGTCGTCCGCCGGTTCTGCTCGTGGTTGTGCCGAGCGTCGTTATAGTGCCAGCTGTGTTGGTTTGTCTTTTGTTCTGTCGTGCCGGGGTATGTCCTGTGTAGTTGTATAGTGGACCTCCTTTTTCCTGTAAATCTGGACTATTGTATATATTCTACCACTCTGATATTTTAAATTGCTTCCACACTTATTTATTAATTGTTGTCTTAATTAATATTATGCGCTTGCGGTCCCAATTCATTATGCAACTCCTCAGCAAACTCCACTAACCCTTCGGGGGCCTCATTAGCCTCTTGGGTACGTCCCCAGTTCTTGGTATCGGTGTATCGATGCTATCGGTATATCGGTATCCGGAGCTCTGGGCCATCACAGTTGGTATCAGAGCGGTGTTGGGGATTTGTATTAGGAATTGGAACTTGCGTTGGTCCAGAGCTGGTCCACTTTGTCGTCTGTTGCTGGCTTAGGGTGTTTCTCATGATTATTGATGGCTTTCCGTTATCGTGTGTTTCCTAGGTTCAAGATGTTGCCTCGTGGATGGAAGAAGGCTCGGGCTCCGCGGGAGGAGAGTGGCACTTCCTCTGCCCCAGCTATGTCAGCCCCTGTTAACCGTGCTCCGCGTGAAGAAGTGTCCGGTGGCCGTGGTAGAGCGTTGAAGGAATTCCTGCTGTTCCACCCACCGACTTTCGAGGGTCAATCAGATCCGCAGGCAGCTAGAGCGTGGCTCGATGCTACTGTGTGCGTGTTCCAATCGATGGAGTGCGCAGATGATGAGCGAGTCATGTTGGCTACTTATCAGCTTCAAGGTACCGCACGCACGTGGTGGACCGCAGAGTGGGAAGTTGCCTTCCATTCCCGTCCGCTTCGGCAAATCACCTTGGCTGAGTTCGTTGCTGCTTTCGAGCGTGCTTACACTCCAACCTGTCTCAAGTTAGCGAAGATGTATCAGTTTCTGGAGCTGACGCAAGGTGATATGACTGTGTTACAGTACCGAGATAAGTTCATCGAATTGGGCAGGTACGCGCCCCATATTTTTGCTGATGAAGCTATGAAGACTCAGCAGTTTCTGCATAGACTGAAAGCGGAATTGAGCCTGCCGTTGTTTGCTACCCGAGTGTTTGAGTTGGATTCAGCGTACCAGGCAGCTGTTACAGTGGAGATGGTGATGGCGAGGACTCGAGGGCTTTCTCAGGCAAGAATGGTGCAGCCGACTGTGCAGTTTCAGCCGACTTACCAGCCGTCTATCCCAGGAGTTCCTTCCGCCGTTCCTGCTGTCAGCAGTGTTCTTCCTTCTTCCGACTCCCATTTCCGGCAATTCAAGAACAAGAAGTCGAAGAGGAAGTTTGAGCATTCGGCGCCTTCCGATCCGAGTCAATTGTCCGTTCCTTCTGTTCGACCGCGTCAAGATTTTTCCAATGGTCAGTAGCGTCCGTGTCCGAGGTGTGGTGGCAGTCATCCAGGCGTGCCGTGTTCTTTGCCGATCGTCTGTTATCGCTATGATCAGCCCGGTCACGTGGTTCGAGACTATCCGCTGAAGCCAAAGTCGGTGCAGTTCTCACAGTTTACCCAGCCGCAGCAGCCTCAGTTTCGTCTTCCTCTGCCGCCTTAACCACAGCCGTCTTATCTACCTGCTCCAGTTCCTTCTCAACAGTCTTATGCAGTCGGTCGCCCTCCGAGAGGCAGAGTCACTCACATCACTCGTGCAGAAGCTGTGGCAGCTAATCTGGTAGAAGGTACGGTTTCGATTTTCGGTCGTCCAGCTCATGTTCTTTTCGATTCTGGTGCTACTCATTCTTTTGTGTCCGAGGATTTTCTTGCTCGCATCAAGGAGCCAGTGACCAAAGTGTCCTGTAACTTGCTTGTCGAGTTACCCTCTGGAGATTTCATGTCTACTCCGGTGTGCCTGGAAGATTCCCCTATCATCGTCAGCAATCGGCAGATGCCTGTGAAGCTTTATGCATTGCATTTGGCTGAATATGACGCTATTCTAGGCATGGACTGGCTGGAATTGTATAGTGCCATGGTTGACTGCAGATACAAGCGAGTCTATTTTATACCCCACGGAAAGCCAGCCTTCTATTTCCAAGGTATCCATTTCTGTTCTTTTCGTTTGTTTATTCCTGCCGTAGGTGTAACTTTCTTTCAGTTTCCTCCTTGTCCTTCCGTTTAATTTCATGGACGAAATTCTTTTTAGGGGGGAGGGACTGTAAGACCCGCGTCTTAAGCGGATTCTTAGTGGTTCGGATCTAGGCTTTGTCCTGATCGTTTTGGCTACTTTTGCGGATTTTTAGGAGTTCGTTTGGCGTTTATAGGATTTTGTTTAAGATTAATGGCAATTAGAGTTGATTTTTAATAATAATAATAATAATAATAATAATAATATATATATATATATATATATATATATATATATCTCCCCACCGATTTCTCTCTCCCTCACTCGTTCTCCCTCTTTCTCTCTCTCCCTCTCACGATCGCTCCTCCCCCACTCTCTCGGTTTCGGTCCGGACGGTCGCGGATCGAGGCGCGGGAGGCGTCGTTGGAACCGGCTCGTCGCGAGGAACGCATAGGTCCTGACCTCGTTGCGGTTCGTGAGCCGTGGAGGCAGGATGGAGCGAGAGGAGCCGCGGCGACCCCTTGCTTGCATGTGGCCTAAACTCGGTTTTCGTCGTGATTAAGGTAGGGTGATGGAATCCTTGCCTCGCTAGGATCGCATTGGCATAGCATGCACGCCCATCCGACGTCGTTTTCTTCAATTTCCATCCAAAATTCCATGTTAGTGTAATTTAGGCTAAATCCTTGAAAATCACTCCATGGGCATTGTTTTTATGTTTTGATGCATGCTTTAGTTGTAGAATGTTGTGGTTTGGTAGGTTTTATAGTTTTTCTACATTTCCCCGTCGATCCGGCTCGACCGGGAGGGGGCTTGGTTTTAAGCGTTTCGGTTTTAGCTCCCAGTCGGTGTGACGGTCCTACCAGGAATCGTCACACGTGTAACGGCCCTCACGGGACGCGTTACAGCAGTGTAACGGCCCTTGGTAGGGGCGTCACAGTGTGTGTAATGGTCAGTCCCCTGACCGTTACACTCCTTTTGACTTCCGTTGACTTCGTGAGGCGGTTGGCCTGACGGCCTGTCGGGCGGCCGTCAGGGTGCCGTAACGTGCCTCATGGGACGCGTTACGCCCTGTGCAAACTGCGGTTGCAATTTTTGTCTCGGGTGGCTGTAACGTCCAGGGTCGAGCGCGTTACAGTTCATGTAACGCGCCACACCCCGACCGTTACACACTGTAACGCGGGTACTGTAGACCGTTACATTCCCTGGGGTTTTCAAAATCCGTCTGCTTGTTCGATTCCAATAGAGTTGCTTCCACTTCCTTGTGATGGAACCACTAGTCGTAGCTCAGCGACTGAGCTGTCGTCCCACCCGGGAGAGGTGGAGGGGTGTTCCCATTGAACGGTTTGTAAGCTAGTTACCGTGGGCCCCTGCGGTTACCGTTGCGTCCAACGGGGGGGAAAACTAGCTAGAGGCCTGGCTCTAGGTAGGAGTCAGTGTGTGCACACGTGGTCGGAGACTTGGACAGGCACTGACGAGTGTCGCTCTGACTAGTACTTGGTTTGGTCCTGTTACGCCTCTCGCTTGTCAAGAGTTAGACTTGTGAGTTGCCGAGACGCAGTGTAAGTCGTCAGGGGACGCGTCTGGTCTTGTTCTTCTAGTGGGTTGTTCCGTCTCTCACTTCACTTGGTCAGTGATTGTTTATTCTGTTGGTAGATTTATTTTCTGTCATTATTTATCTATTAAATTATGCATCTGCCTTATTACTTAAATGCATGCTTTAATTGCTTTTATATTCGCATGCTTGTCTGTTTAGTTGAGGTAGGGATCCGTGTGACCCCTACTGAGTCTGGTTGTGACTCACCCTTCCTTCTTTCAGGTGAGCCGCCCCAGTCGTCCGCCGATTCTGCTCGCGGTTGTGCCGAGCGTCGTTAGAGTGCCAGCTGTGTTGGTTTGTCTTTTGTTCTGTCGTGCCGGGGTATGTCCCGTGTAGTTGTACAGTGGACCTCCTTTTTCCTGTAAATCTGGACTATTGTATATATTCTACCACTCTGATATTTCAAATTGCTTCCGCACTTATTTATTAATTGTTGTCTTAATTAATATTGCGCGCCTGTGGTCCCAATTTGTTATGCAACTCCTCAGAAAACTCCACTAACCCTTCGGGGGCCTCATCAGCCTCTTGGGTGCGTCCCCAGTTCTTGGTATCGGTGTATCGATGCTATCGGTATATCGGTATCCGGAGCTCTGGGCCATCACAATGGGTCTACAAGAGGATGGACCAAGCCAAGGAAGATGAACTAGAAAAGATAATGAAAGCCTTTGTGATATGTTTGGCGGGGGCATTACTCTACCCTTCATTGGAGGATTTTCTAGAAGAAGCACAATTGAGTGCTATTGCTAGCATTTGGGAGGGGAAGAGAATAGGACTGGCGGTGCTAGCCTATCTCTATAATGGGCTTACCTCGGCAACTATGGGGAGGCCTCTATATGGGTCTATGCTTTTATTTTATAGTTGGGTAGACCTCCACTTGAAGTTTGACCCATGTGAGGAAGCTCAACAAGCATCTAGGATTTTCTCTAAAAGTCCACTTCACTACATGACGGGTCCACTAGGCTTATGTGAGAGAGTGGTGAACTGGGTACCAAAAGTGAAGAAGAGAGTGGAATAGAGAGAGCACCTAAAGATCATGCCTAAGAACCTCTTCACATGTGCACCGGGATTCCTCAAGACTCAAGACATCCGCACACGGCTCTCATCCAGAGTGGAGCTTCGTCTAGTGGGCGCCACCGAGCTTATCCTCTACAATGTTCACCGGTGTCTACCACAAATCGGCCTTCCACGCCATTACTTTGAAGAAGCATCTCACCTCCCACCTATCAAGAGGAGAGACCTTGGCTCTAATGAAGATGAGGAGGAGATTAAGACCATCCAAGCTCTATGGAGGATCGGCAAGCTACATCAACCCATGGAGAGGATTGAAGAAGATAAAGAGCAATGGAAAATCTATGTAATAGCTCTTAGGGGATTGAGACCCAAAGTGGCTCATTGAAAATGTAATGATTGCTTTTCTTTTAATGAAATAAAGGATTATTTCTTAATTGAGCCAAAGAAAGCAATTGGAATGATTAATTCTTTCTAATTCTCTCAGATTCTGTCTTTCTGTTCTGATCTGCGACCACCATGGAGTCACTAATTCATCAAATAACGCCCTTAACCTCGTCGCCAATCACTTTAATCAATTTTCTTAAAATAAATAATAAACCATGATTGGTTCCTTCGCAAACAGGCGTTAATTAGTTGACGCCCCACCAATAGGCATTGATTCTTTTAAATTCTTTTCAGATATTCCGTTAATTTCCTGAAATCGCGCCTTAACAAAAGTCGTGCATTAATAAAATGACGCCTTCGTGCGTTGTCGTCAATCATAAATAATGACAATCATCACATCAATCATATTCATCCCATTATTATTCTGACGACAGTTCAATTTCCCATGCAATATTAAATGACAACTTCGTTCGCTGTCGTCAGATCCGGGAATAACGCCTTTAACTCAGTCGTCAATTGTCCAAATGATGACACTCCTCATGGCATCAATTCTTTTCGAATGTAACTGCCTCCCTTTCCATTTTTCTTCTCCTTCCTCCTGTACACATCTTCTTCTTCCTTCATTCTCTCTCGTTTCTCTGCTACTCTCTTCACTGTGACCTTGCATTCTTTTCCATCTCTTCTTCCATCCCCATTCCCATTCTCAAACCCTAACCCCATGGCTGGCCCCGGCAAACGACAACGGGTCATGGCCCCCGATGTCGTCGACCTAGATGGAGAAGGACAACCCGCCGGTGAGGAACTTCCTCCCGCGGCGGCCGAAGATGCTCCGGTGGTAGAGCACGATGGAGAAGAAGAAGTTATCAAAGAAGACAGAGGAGAAGAAGAAGGAGAGGACAACGGAGAAGACGAAGATGGAGATGAAGAAGACGGCGAAGAGGAAGAAGAAGAAGAAGAAGATGATGATGATGATGATGATGAAGATGACGAGGAGGAAGAAGTGGAAGAAGAAGTAGCAACCCCCCATCCTCGCCGGCCACTGCGAGGAGGCTTAATGGCACCGGAGCGGAGCAAGGTAGGTCCCCTACCCTAGTTCTTCATTTTTTTATTTACATTTTCCATAGCTATCGGGGAAGGGGAAAACGATGAACCAGAAAAATGACGCCCCTTTAGGCGTCGTCAATTCAAATGACGACTTAGGCTAGGTCGTCAATTCATTTTATTTTTATTTTCTGAAAATAGATAATAAAGAAATAGCGCCATGTTCCATGTCGTTATTTAAAAAACCCTTATATTTATCATCACATCAAACTGCCATTTATATATATATATGCTTTTTTAATTTCATTCTTTTTATTTATTTGGAATAAAACCATCGGGACAAAAAAACCCTTCCGAAATAGCGCCCCCCACCAGGGCATCAATTGAATAAATGACGACCACAGGGTGGTCGCCAATTCAGACAGTGAAGAAATTAGTTATCAAATGAACTTTCCTTTGGCAGATATGTATATATTATGCTCTTTTGTTTGGCAGGACTTGATGCGGACTCGGATCTCATGGGTCCAAGTCCAGGCAGCATATTACGGGTTGCCAGATTTCCAGAAGGATAGGGTAGAAGCAATGGGGTTTGGCCCTTTCCTTAGCATTGAGCACATTCACCCCGACCTTCCTTTGATCCAGATCCTGAGAGAGAGGTGGGGTAGGACTAGTCGGGCATTTCTGATGCCCTGGGGGCACATGGTGTTGAGTCTGGAGGATATCGCCCAGATCACCGAGCTGAGGGTAGATGGGGAGGATGTCAGTGGAGTGACCCTTCCAGACTACGGGGAGTTAGCCCAGAGGTTGTTAGGGCTAGAGACCATAGCAGAGACCCCGAGGGAGTGCAGGACCATCTTCTACATAGATCTGACCCTAGCTATGGGATTAGGGGATTCTAGGCAGCGACCGAGAGAGTCCATGGAGGAGTTTCCACAGAGGTTGATTAGAAGAGACCGGGCTGCCTACTGCCAGGACCCGGCTCAGAGGGAGCGAGTGGACCGAGATTTGAGGAGATTTTTGTTCTTGATGCTCGGGAGGCTGTTGCTGAGCACGAAGGGGGATGTCATCAACTGCAGATTCTTCGGCATCCTCGATGACCTGGAGGGAGTTGGGAGGTACGCGTGGGGAGCCGCCCTACTGGTGCACCTGATGGCCGATCTGTCCATGGGGACAGGTCGAGAGACGACGGTCAGTGGCTTCTCGCCTTTCCTTCAGGTATGCATTGTTTGTTTATTTATGTGCTTATGAATATGACTATGCATATGAATGTTTACTAATGCAATTTATGGATGCAGGTATGGAGCCACTTATACATGCCGATGGGCCAAGCCGACCCGCGACCTGGAGATGAGGGGGCCTTCCCACTAGCACGGCATTGGTTACCTCTTCTGACTGGAGCACCACACGTTTATGAGTTGCGTGTTCTTCGGCGGGAGTTCCGTGACTACCCTGCCTCACTGGTACGTGTGTTAAATATGATGCAATTTCCTTTTATTTCCTGCTTTATGAAATATGATGATATGATATGATATGATATGAATGTAATGATGTGAATGCATGTGGTTTGGAGGCCCTACCAGGATATGATCGAGGAGGGTAAGCCTTGGGTCTTAGCAGGCTGACCTCGCTTTGGGCGTGAGCTTTGGGTTCATTGCCTGAACGAGATCGAGCCGCTATGACTCAGGCTAGCGATGAGGACCCTCGGCCTACACCAGGAGTGGGTCGAGGTTGGAGAGCCCCGCGCGATTGGGCGAAAGACCCGCGGATGCACGAAGGCGACCGATTGGCAGATCCGGTTCCCAGACCAGTACGTCGATTGACAGCGTGGCGGGACGCGGGTCACCTCCCAGGCGGCAGACAGCTCAGAGTACCTCTGGCGCTACTGGGAGGTTTACGTCGGCCGACCCCAGATGAGGGTCACAGGGGTATGTATGAATGCATTTTTTTTCTTTTCAAATGATGTATGTTTATTATGCAACTAATATGTAATGAATGTAGGATGCGCGAGACATAGCAGTGATGGACATGCAGGTCCATCTTCACAGCCTAGAGGCCCAGCTTGCAGCCACATGGGTAGACCTGGAGACCTTGGTAAGTGCCATTATCTATATGCAAATGATTCCTGATTTATTAATGTTTAGCCACTGACAATCTTAATGAATGCAGCGTGCCCAGTAGGGGGCGGTAGCAGGGAGAGAGACAGGTGGGGCCTCGAGCTCGAGAGGGCCGAGTGCGGAGGTCACTGCCCTCGAGGAGCGACTCGCGGGAGCAGTTGCGCGGGCCGAGACGGCGGAGTGCCACCTCGCAGCACGGGTAAGTCAACAAAATTATTTCAAATGTTTATGGAATTGAATAAGTAACTGATAATTGACCGAATGATACAGGTTGCAGAGCTACAGGATGCTCTTACTCGAGCTGCTCTAGCCGGCACCGAGCTTGCCATCCGTAATCAGCAGGTTGCAGAGCTTGAGGAGGCGCTGGGGCGGCGAGAGGAGCTGCCCAGGGACGTGATCGAGCTGAGGGTCCTCCTCGAGGTGGAGTGGAGGGAGCGCACATGAGAGAGGGAGGAGCGGACGGCGCGCGAGCGCGAGCTTGCGGACACGAGAGCACAGCTAGCCATCATACAGGAGCCGCTACGAGTGACAGAGGAGCGCCTCCAGAGAGGCTGAGAGCGGGCGCGAGCTGCTGGACACTCCAGCGCCTTTGCCAGCACAACTTACTTGGTGGGTTCCTCGATGAGGCAGAGGAACGAGGCAGAGGAGCAGGCTCGAGCTTCCGCTACTTCCCGAGGGTCCATGCCCCCTCCACGGGCTCGTCACCAGGACAAGGGAGAGGCAGAGAGTAGGAGAGAGGAGGGCGGAGGTGAGAGCTAGAGAGAGACACTTGTACTCCTCCACCTGCATGCTTTGTACTCAGATATTTATATATATATATGAGATTTTGATGTTACCTGGGTCATCGTCTTAAGCACTTGTGTACTTGTTTTCCTTCTTTCCCTTGTTCCTGTATTTCACACTTAAACAAACAGATTAATTCATCTGTTCGGCTTGGCCCCTTGCAAGGGGTTGTCACTACTTTGACCTTGATGATGGGTCAAGGGGCCAAGCCTTTAATTAATTAAGACAAATAACAAACATATAGGAAAATGCAGCATGCAAGCAAGCAATGCAAACTTGGAATAAAAGAATGCCCACACCTAGATGCAATCAAGCATATGACATGGCAAAAGGAAAAGCAGTAGGCTTATTAGGAAATTCCTCTTCTTTTCCTTTCCTTTTCTTTTCTTTTTCAATTTTTCCTCTTTTTTTTATTAATCAAAGAATTGACGCCCTCTTGCGCGGGCGTTAATTGAAAAATATTTTTTTATTTTTTTATTTTTATTAAAAATGACGACATGCATTACGCCGCGAATTATTGAAATGACGCCCCTACGTGCGGGCGTGAATTGAAAAAAATATATATATATTTTGTTTTTACTTATTTTGAAAATGACGACATGGTGACTGACGCTAATTATTGAAATGACGCCCCCTCATGAAGGAGTCAATTAAAAAAATATTTTTTTATTATGAGGTCTAGCATGGTACAAGAGGTCTTGAAACCTTACGCAATCACCATCTTAAATTCATTAACCATTCTTAAATGATTTAACAAAGGGTCAACGTGCTCAATAACTTGTGCTTTTACTCATATCCTCTTGCGGCCCATCATTCTTAGTCGGTCTTTGTCATCCCTTGAGCTCATAACATACCATAGAGTGAAGAATAAGTTGAGGAAGTTCATGAGAGATTTCAGAGAACTTAGGAAGCTTCCCTCCCCTACCCTAGTGCCTGTTGGGGTTCGGTCTTTGGCTTAGGGAAATTTTTTGTTGCCTGTTTGCCCTTATTCATGCACGCTTGTGACCAGGGTTTTCCCTGCGGAGACTTTGCCCTCTTGACATGCTTTTCTTTTTGTAACTTTTCCTTTTCTTTTCCTTTCAAATAAAGACCTAATTGTACTTGGGCTTTGCAGCATGTTGTTCCCTTTTGTGCCCTGACTTCCACCTACTAGGGCGGCGGGTAGGTTTGGTGGCATTCCCTGACTCCTACTCCCTCTCATGAACCGAAGAGAAGAGAATAGGTAAAGTTTTTACACTCTTAGTTTGGCTCTGACTTTCCTCGAATTTTGAACCGCTTGAGTTTAAGAGCAAAGCGTGTAGTGTGTACAGACATTGACCCCAAGTTAAATTGTCAAGACTGAAGAGTGAATTAGGGATTTTGATTTTTCAGGTTCCGTGGCCTATGCACCAAGCTAACCTGCAATTCTTAATTTTCACTCTCTTTTTTTTCTTTTTTTTCTTTTTTTTAAAAAATTTTAAAGACTTAAGGGTAGTATTTCTTAAGGTACAATCCATTCCAAGGGTGAGCCAATTCTTCCCCTTCGGCGTTAACCAATTTGTAAGCATTGCCAGGATAAACTTCTTTTATTGTGTAAGGCCCTTCCCAATTTGGTTGGAGTTTTGAACGAGGTCCACCTGGTTTTACAAAAATTCTTTTGATTACCATTTCACCGAGTTTAAATTTTCTCTCAATTACTTTATTTTGATAAAAATTTGAAAGTCTGTTTTGGTAAATGCGCGCATGCTCGGTGACAGTCAGACGTTTCTCATCCAAGAGTTCCAGCTGAGCAAGGAGAGATTCACGACGTTCATCAATAGAGAACTCCTTGTCCAATTGCACCCTAAGAGAGGGGATAAGAATCTCATAAGGGACTACCGCCTCCATTCCATAAGTGAGGGCGAAAGGGGTTTGCCTAGTAGGAGTACGAATGGAAGTGTGGTAGGCCCAAAGAGACCAACTTTTTAGGCAAATCCGTAAATTTATTAGCCTCACACGTTTTCTTGATGATTTTGATCAAAGTCTTATTTGTTGCCTCTGCTTGGCCATTGCCCTACGGATAATAAGGAGATGAATGATGCAATGTAATGTTATACCTGTTGCAGAGGTCCTGAAGCTCTTGAGAGATAAATTGGGGTCCACTGGCGGTGACGATGGTGCTCGAAATGTCGAATCTTGCAATGATATTCTTCATTATAAACTTGCAGACGGTTGATGCTTTAATCTCCACGTACGCTTCCGCTTCCGCCCACTTGGTGAAGTACTCCGTGGCCGTGAGTATAAATGATTTCAGTTTTGTGAGGAGGTTTGAATCACCAAGAGGTCCAATAATATCGAAAGTCTACATGGAGAAAGACCATGGGGAGGACATAGGATGGAGTGAAGAAGCAGGAGAATGAATTCTATCGGCGTGCAGTTGGCACTTGACACACCTTCGAACATAGATAGAACAGTCCTCTTCTAGAGTGGGCCAATAGAAGCCTAATCTAAGGATTTTCTTAGCTAGCATCTGGCTATTGACATGACCCCCACATACTCCAGAATGTGCCTCTTCCACGACCTTCCATGACTCATCATCGTCGAGGCATCTAAGTAAAACTCTGGTGAGACCTCTTCTATAGAGCACTTCTCCAACCAAAGCGTATCTCTGAGCAACTCTTCTGATGGCTTTCTTCTCTTCAGTCGTGGCCTCTTCAGGATAAGATTGATCGTGACAATACTTGGCAATCTCATAATACCACGGCTTTTCTTCATCATCCAGTTCTTCCTCTAGATCTAATAACATGATCTCCTTATTCTCAATGATTCCACCTTCCTTAAACTTCTTGAGCACCTCCTCCTTAATACTAAGGAATGCTAGATCTTTAATAGCAGGAGTGAGACGCTTGTGAACAATGATTGAATGGAAGTCCCTTTCAGGAAGGAAAACCAAAGAGGAAGCAAGAGAAGCAAGAGCATCAGCTAGAATGTTCTGATCTCGAGGAACATGAACAAAAATTAGTTTAGTGAAAAGCTTGGCATAAGCAGAAGCCAGTTCCTAATAGGGCTTAAGTTTAGGATTGTGCATGCGACATTTGGTGAGCACTTAGCGAAGAATAAGCTGACTATCACCTACAATCCGTAAGGGTAACACCGAATTGATGAGCGGCATGTAGTCCGGCCAGAAGAGCTACATACTCAGCTATGTTATTTGTAACTGAAAAATGCGAGTTGAGAGGCAAGCGGGATAGTGATACCCTCAGGTGATAGGAGAACAATGTCGATCCTCTTTCCTTGTGAATTCCGAGCTGCATCAAAATGTAATGTCCACATCGAATCAAGCTGATTGACGGACATTAATTCCTCATCTGGAAACTCCAAGCGAACAGGGTCAAATCTAGGGAGAGGGTAATGAGCAAGATGTTCTGCTATGGCATAGCCTTTAATTGCTTTTTGCTGAATGTAGATGATATCGAATTGAGAAAGGAAGCTTTGCCATCGTGCCAATCGGTCGGTGAGAATAGATTTTTCAAGGAGAAACTTGATAGGATTCATGCGAGTAATAAGATGAACCTCGTGAGCTAAGAAATAATGCTTCAACTTCTGCACTACCCAGACTAAAGTTGCACAAGTCTTCTCCATGGCTGAGTACTTCTGCTCACAGGGGTTAAGAAGCTTAGACAAGTAATAGGCTGCCCTCTCTTTTCCTTCCTCATCAACTTGCGCTAGGACAGCACCTACAGAGTCATCCAGAACAGAAACATACAGAACAAGTGGTTTGCCTGGAATCAGCGGCCTCGGGACAGGAGGATTGGCCAAATAATCCTTTAGTCCGTCAAAGACTGCCTAACACTTGTCATCCCAATTAAATTTGACTCCTGATTTAGTAAGCTCGTAAAACGGCCTACACCTTTGTGAATGCTGGGAGACAAACTAACGAATGAACTGCAACCTCCCGATCAATCCTCGGACTTCCTTCAAATTCCTGGGAGGAGGCATATCCCTTATTGCCCTTGCCTTATTAGGATCGATTTCAATACCCCTTTTGCTAACTATGAATCCAAGCAATTTTCCTGATGAAACACCAAACACACACTTCTTGGGGTTCATCTTTAATTGATACTTCTGTGCTCTTTGAAAGACCTTGGCTAGAACCCCAGGATGCTCAATCTTTGTTCTCGACTTCACTACCAGATCATCAACATACACCTCTATAAAGATGTGGATCATGTCATGAAAAATAGCCATCATGGCCCTTTGGTAGGTGGCTCCGACATTCTTGATCCCAAATAAGTACCCCAAGGTGTAGTGAATGAGGTTTTATCCTGATCCTCTTCAGCCAAGCGGATCTAATTGTAACCAGAGAAGCCATCCATAAAAGAGAGGGCCTCGTACCCTTCCGTATTGTCGATTAGCACGTCTATGTGAGGGAGGGGGAAATCATCCTTAGGACACGCGCGGTTAAGGTCCCGGAAGTCTATGCAAATCCTGACTCTTCCGTCCTTTTTCATGACCGGGACAATGTTAGCCACCCAATTGGGATAGAGGATGACTCTAATAAATTTGGCCTTATAAAGCTTATCAACCTCTTCTTTCATCTTTAATGCCATGTGAGGGTGGAAACGTCTTAACCGCTGCTTGATCGGGATAGATCCTGGCTTAAGTGTGAGACGGTGTTCAACAAGCGCAGGGTCCAGACCTGGCATATCTTCATAGCTACATGCAAACATGTCCTTATATTCTCGAAGAACTTGAATGAGCGCCTCTTCTTCAAAGGGCGGCAAATTTTCACTGATGAGGATAATCCTGGGGTTTTCCTTGGTACCCAGATTAATCTCTTTGGTGGGTTCTTCTACTGAGGCTGATGATTCGTCGAATCTCCTTATGCCACTAGTAAAGGCATCAGCCTCGTTCTCATATTCTTCGTATTCTTCATCCCCCTCTTCAATAGGGTCATCATCATTCATAATCTCATAAACATCAAACCCTTCATCTATAGAGCCTACATCCTCACATTCTAAATCTGCCAGGGGTATCAGATCCTCTAGAAACTCGGGAAGAGCTAAACATGCCCGGCATCTTCTAGCTAGATCTTGCAAAAACCTACGGGGAATCTGTCTACCCTTGGCCTTCTTATAAAAAGCTACCCCAAGACTCTTATTAGAAGAAGATGGAGAGGAACAAGACGACAAGCTAGATGAACTATCCTGACCTAGAGGGGGAAGAGAAGAAGAGGAAGACGCAGTGGACACAAGAGAAAGTACAGGAGAAGTCTCCTCATCAGAGTAGAAAAGGAGGTCCACTAACGAACCTTGAAAGAGTAGCCCTTGGATCGGGGCACACTCCGGAGCAAGATAGGAGGTCTCTTCAATAGAGATGGAAGATTGGAACGTTTGAATTTTGGCATTTCTTTTCATTTTCAAGAATAAAGCAATGGGAGAAAGGAGTAGGAGGTGGTGTTGAAATTGAAAGATTAGATAATGATTGGATAAGAGATTGCCCACGTGGGGGCGTGATGGAGAGTTGAGAAAATTGCTCAAGGAGCAAGGGGGCAATTGTGGAAGCTTGAAAAAAATCTGGAGAAAGAGTTTTCAAGACCGCGGGTGGTCTGGGAATTTTGGAGATGAATAGTTTGGAGCACCAGAAGGTGATAAGTGACGGGTGTACTGAATCAAGAGAGAAAAGGCCGGCTCACAGCCTATCCACGATGAAGCCTTCTTCATACGGCACATCTGGCTCCCCAGTATCTATGTAGTTGCTTAACAACTGCCTCTTATCAGTAATCACCGCCGGTTTTTCTATCAACTCATGAATAAGTGACGGCCATTCCGGATCAGTCGGCATGAACAATCAGCTTAAAGCAATGACAATGTCATTCATGTCAAATCAACGGTACCATTCACATTCCAGATCCTCCATCTTTCTTCTTTTGAGTGGCCTTACAGATTCTAGGGCCTTATAAGTGACTAATGGTGCCAGATGACGAGCAAACTATCGTGCATGTACATCTTGATGATCTAACACAGAAGTGACCAATGTGGTTGACTCATCATATTGAGTAGGCCCTCTCACAAAGTGGGTATATAAGGTCCATGTGAGTGGCTGTCGGTATGTCTTGAGAGTGGAGGTCATAACATCTCATGGCTCTCTTTCATCTTTTTTGTATTCCTCTTTGCTCGGCCCTTTGTATCCTAGGCCGCCTCGGAGAATAAGCTTATGATGTTTAATGGGCTTCACTTTGCCTTGAGGTTAACACCTAGACCTTTGCCAGATCTGTACCCCATTTTCATCAAAATGTTCCACCCTGGGGTATTCATCATATTTTTTTTCTTTCCCTTGGAGGGCAGGGGTGAGATCAAAGCCGATGTAGGTGTTGTGATCGAAGGCCTTAACAAATCCTACCGCGGATCGGCAAGATCTAGCACTGATAACAAGGGCCTATTAGCCGACCATATAGAAGGTACTGACGTTGCTGAATGTATATCCTCTGACGGCAGAATAGGCATGCTTGTGAGTTTGATGATGCGCCCTTTGTGTGGAAACTTTATGCATTGGTGATTCGTGGAGGGCACAGCATCAAGTTCTTGAATATAAGGGCGACCCAAAATGCCATTTGAAGAGGGGCGATCTCGCGCTGCTCCTGAGCGGGGAGGAAGATGACCACGTACCCTTGAAGTATGAACTGTAAGAAGGGAAACCAGTCAGAGGTGCCCAGGGATAGATCCCCGGGGAAAACCCTCCGATACTTAAGTCAGCACAGATAGTAGAGCACAGATGTGAAGAGAAGAATTGAGAGAAAAGTGGGAGCGTGAGATTTCTCTCCACCAAAAGGTGAAGTGGTTCCTGCTCATGCTTACTTAGACGTGATTAAGCTTACTTTAGCTCTCTTGTCGCAGTAGGGCATGTCCTGTTTAAATAGTGGCCGGTTGTGCGAATTGATCCCCGTAAGCGGAGGGGTTCCAGGGGGGGTTACGTCCTTCATGCGGGCTCCTTACAGCTCGCGGAATCTTAGTTTCCCTTGTCCCCTTGAGCTTCATGCCATTAAAGGATTCGCAACGGCCGAATCATTAAGCTTCCATCAGTGAGCCCGAGCAAACGGCACTTGTTCAGGAGTGGTCTCCCGAGGGATAAGTGCTGGGTCAGGACAAGGAATAGGGGGCTCCAAGGGAGCTTTCCTAATCGACTGATGCTCGGACTTCCCAACCCAAAGGCCGCCTAGGAAGCGCTTGTACCGAGTGAATTTTTGGGCTTCATAATAAGTGGGCCTGGGGCTGCCACTTTGAGGAGTTGAGCCTTGTTCGGTCCGGTTCGGACCTTGTTTGGCCTCTCCGTACGGGCAGTAAGATTTCCCCTCTCCACCATTGAAGGTCGGATCCATGTCAAGAATGTGGAAATCTGCTGTGATCGAGATCGGACCCAACCCTACTTTCAGAGTAATCATGCCGAGAAGCGGTTTCCTTGTATTATCATAAGCAGTCACTGTGATTGTAGATGGCCGAATCTGACTGTCCGGAATGCCACACATCTTTAAAGTGCTTGGAGGAAGCACATTAATGGAAGCTCCAATATCCACCAAGCATTGTTTAACTGCCACTTTGTTAATTTCAACTGTGATGCACAAGGCATATTTCCTGGCTGGCTTCGGAGCTAATTCATGTTCGTTGAAAATGATGGCCGGCTGACCACTTGCTGGTGTCAAGACTGATGTAATCTGTTCAGCCGGAATGTCCTCATTAACCATCACCTTCTGTAAGTATTCTTTCAAAGCCTGCTGGTGGATGGTGGATCTTTTTATCCGTTCCAAAGTAGAAATCCTTGCCGAGGTCTTGTCTAAGTGCTTTAGCAAGTCATAGTGTGTGCCCGGTATAGATTCCTGTTCTTGCTCCTGTTCTTCTTGCCCCTGTGTGGGCTCTGGCTCCCTTTGCGGAAATACACGATGGAACATCCGTCCACTGCGGAGCACCATGGTTTGTGATGATCCCGCCTCTGTCGGGTTGCGGTTAGATGAAGGATTGATGGAAGAGGAAGTTGGGATGTTAGGGTTAGCGGATACTGGAGGGGTGACCAAAGGAGGAGCCCTTATGAGGGGCCTTGTCGGCTGAGAGATAGCGGTAGTTGGAGGAATAGGGGGGCCTGAACGGCTGAAGAAAGTGTAGGCTAAATGAGGAGGGGTCTAGGTAAAAATGAGGGATTTATGGATTGCGGTGTAGGAATCCTTACTGGCGGAGGGTTGGTGGTAGCAGAGGGATTAGGTGTTGGTGAGGGGCGAATAAGAAGTGGCCTAGATGGCAAAGGCGAAGAATTGATGACTGGAGGGGGAGTTTGTTACGGTGTGGAAGATGGTGGAGAACGGATGAGAAGAGGTCTAGTCGGTAAAGAATTAGTGGTAGTGGAGGGCATTTGGTTAATGGAACGTAAAAGGGGACGGGATGGTTGGGGAGAAGGCGTTTGGTGGAGAGGTGTTCTTAAGAGACGGGGTGGTTGAGTTGAAGTTTGGTTTATAGCCCCGATAGAGGCGTTCTCTTCATGCCACCCTTGTCCTCTTTCCACTTCATGGAAGGAGGTAATAGGGTTTACTTGCTGGTTCGGAGGCTGCTCTGGCAGTGGATTATGGACAATCCCCATGTTCGGTTGAGGTGCGGGAGCTTGCTGCTGCTGAGGAGGAGGTGGAACTTGCTGCTGAGGCGGCTGCTGAGCCTACTGCTGCCAAGGAGGTCTTCGTGCTTTTAAGGTTGCAATAAACTGCCTCATTTCATCCCAATTAATGCCCCCCTGATCATTCAAGTCATAGATATAATCCTTAAAATGGAAGCAATGATCTATATTGTGACCAGGCTGTCGGTGGGAGACACAATACCGAGAGGTATCCACATTAGCGGGCCAGGCCATTCTTTCTTTTGGCAAGAGCAGGTTGGTGGCCATGAGTGCGTTAAATATATTGGGAAGGCTCTCGGGTAATGGAGGGTATTGGGCCCTTTTGGGGCCTGGTGGTCTTCTTGGCTGCTGGGGTCCATAGTTGGTGGGTGGTGGCACTTGGTGGTATTACTGACGGCTTGATTTTGTGGAGGAGGATGGAAGGGTCGCGGAGGAATATTTGTTTGGAGAGTGGAATTAAAGAAGGGGAGCTATTGTGGAGGTCTTGGGTTAGGGTGGTAGAAAGGTGTGGGGTTGCCAACCACGCCCACCTGCTCATTCGTCACGGTGCCCTCAGTTGTGCCACTGCTATTGTTAACATTGGTGTTCTTCCTGACCAACCTTGATTTTTGTTCAAACATGCCCATGATCGGCAAATCTTTCATCTGAGTCTGTATGTATCTTGCTCTCTCATAGAGCTCTTCCATAGTGCTCAACCTATTCATGGCTAGAATGTGACGGAATTGCGGAGTGGAATTTGATATAATCATTTTAACTTGCTCCGTCTCTGAAAGGGTGTCTTTTAATTTCTCGGCCATAGCCCTCCACCTATCAGCAAACAGAATGAAGTCCTCCTCGGGCTTCATTTTCTCCGCAACAACATCTGTGACTGACAGAGATGGACCCACACGGTCCTTATATTTCTAGCTTCAGCTGGTTCCAAAGAATAGAACCATTCAAGTGCCGGACCATCTAGAGACCTTCTAAATAAATAGGCCAGGGAGAGATCTTGTTATCCTTCCAGAAGGATGTTTCATACATAAAATCTTTCAAATGAATGAATGGGTTACCCGTTCCATTGTAGTGCCAAAAATTTGGCATCTCGGAAGGAGGCAAATGGAAAACAGGCAAAGTGGGGAGAGCAATCTCTGGAGCATTCTTCGATGCCGTGACCTTCTTGAGCTTCTCCTCCATACTAGCTATCTTCTAGAGGAATATGGTGTTGGTATCAGACTCGACCGGGGCCAGGTTAGAAGGGAACGGATTTGGCATAGGCCTCCTTGAGGATTGGGGAGGTGGAGGATATTGGGGCCTAACCACGGAGTGGCTTGCCGGTTGAGCTTGAGTAACCATGATGGGAGTTGATGGACGCGAAGGGTTCTTGTGTGAGACCGCCTGGTCATTAAGAGATGGATGGCCACCCGCGGCCGAAGGAGGGTTTGAGGATGAAGGGACAGATTTTCCTTTTAAAGCGGCCTAGACCGCATGACGTTGGGAATCGTCCACTTGAGACAAAGCATGAATCAAATCATTAAGATTAAAAGATGGGGCAACGTCCCCAGATGTGTTTTGTGTGGTAGGTTGAGCTTGGGAGGATGGCTCCACCTCTTGGGTAGTGGTGTCTACCACATGGACTTGAGAGTAATAAGCATGGGAGGGAGCATAGTTTCCCTCATAATGGGTAGAATCTTGAGGGGGGACCTCATAGGATGGGTCAAATTGACCCTCCTCATAACCATCATAAGAATACCCATAGTAGGCCATGTTAATGATTTTACCTGAACGGAGTTGCATTTTTAAGGAAAAGAGAATACCTCAAGCCAACAAATATAAGTAAGAAATAATCACCCAATCAAACAAATTGTTCACACAAGTTGTAATGAACCCAAGATTTTAAGGTTTTCTTTTGAGATTAAGGTGTATTTTTAAATGTGTAATATTCTCTTTCTTCAATGTGGGTCCTAGTTGTAAGTTTGGGTGTAATCTCTGGGTCAACTAAGTTCTTTCTCTCACCTCACCAACGGATGGGTTAACTAAACTCCGGATACTTCAAATGGTACAACCGACCCGACGTCCGTGAGGGAATCCACAGGTGCGGGGACTTACGGAGGCCTTAAAAAAGGAATTTTCATTCCAAAGAGACAGAATGCTCAATGGAGAGACCTTCCAATTCCAAGAAAAGGGAGTGGGATCCTAAGAGTGTAGAGAGAGGAGGTCTCTCAACCAAATGCCCTAGAATGCAAACTAATGCAAGAAGATCAAGCAGTAATAATCATATAATCAATAAATGCAGCCACCAGGTGAAGATAGCAGTAGTAATCAAGGTTCCGTGAAAATAGCACAAAATGGCGACCTGACAGTAGTGGCTGTCTCAATAAACCGCGACTGTATGACAGTCGCTAATCACAATAACAGTGGCAAACAATGAGTAGCAAAGTAAAATAGCGCCTTGGTATGAGGCGCTGAATACATGAATAACGCCTCTGTGAAGGGGCGCCAATAACAGTGAACAGTGACCGGAGTGTGAGGAGAAACAACAGTAATTGAGAAATGACGCCTTGGAATTAGGCGCTAAATTAGTGAATGACGCCTCAGTGGAGGGGCGTCAAATATCAGTGAACGATGACTACAATAATAAGAAAATCAACAGTAACCGCAGAATTGACGCCTTGGTGTGAGGCGTTGAATGAAGGAATGACGCCTCTATGGAAGGGCGTCGATTATAAAAATGATAAAAAATACTAAAAATAATACAAGCAGCGCCTCTGTGACCCGTCGCGGATTATTGAAATAGCGACTGCAGGGCAGTCGCTAATCAGTTCCAGAGAACAGATAGCAATGAAAAACTAATAGAAATCAAATTTCCTTCTTAAAAATGTTATAGCCAGTTCAAAAATTGGCTAATCCAGTGGGAGGTGTGCACGTGGTGCACAAAGGGAGTGTGCTACGTGGAGCACTAAGGAGGGGCACACGTGGGTGCCAAAGGAGGGGCACACGAGGGTGCCAAAGGGAGGGACACACGTGGGTGCCAATGGAGGGGTAATCAAAATAAAAACATCAAGGGTCCCATCCTGATCGCCAATTTGTAAACGTGTCACATAGACATAAAAAAGAAAGAAAATTTAATTTCTTTAGGGAAAATTAAGAAAATATGGGAAAGCTAAGCATGATATGTGGGAATTAAAAGAAAAGAGAATAAAAGGAGCATGTGATGCTCTAAGGAGGGTGATCGCCAGAGGGGTTACCTCAAAAATTAAGGGATGATCGCATGTACCTTGTGAAGAAGCGGGTGAGAGTGTGAGTCCTTCCTTCCTCCTTCTACCGGTCGGCCGATGAACGGGGTCCTTACTTTGATTACCCTTGTAAGACAAGCAAAGACAAACAAATAATATGGATTAGCCAAAGTGTAGTATCAATGCTCTAGGGAAATAATACTGTGCAACATAAACATGAACACACCTGGTGTGTTTTGTTTAAACCCCTAAGAGGAGTAAAAGGGTGGGAGTTATGCTATGGATGCAAAGCAAGTAATATGATATACATAGAAAACATATAGTGATGCTTGATTCTAGCAAGAGTTGCTAGAAGGATATATGCGTATGAAATGAATAAAACTAAAAGAGGGTAGCACCCTGCTGCTACTGCTGCTGCAGCAGTAAAGGGAGAAACAGAGTGAGAGTTTGGCCGTAAAAGGAAGGAGGCCGCCGGAGGAAGAAGCCCATGCCGTGAAGAAGAACCTACAGGATATCTGTTAGTGAAACACTAAAAGGGGATCCTCTCTCTCGAAGTCTATATCGCAGGGATCTCTTTCTCTTATAGCAGAAGTCTCTCTCTGAAAGATCCTCTCTTCGCGGGTGGCCTTCAAGGAGAAGTATTTATAGAGCTTAAATTTTCAATTCTAATGGGATTAAAATTAGAAATAAGCTTCTAAAACATGGATGGATTTTCAAGGAAAGGATCGAGATCAAATAATAGATAGACTCCTCTGCAGGGAAGTAGCAGCCGGAACGGACACGGAAGCTTAAATGACGACATCAGAGTGGTCGCGAATTGAAATGACGACCGCGCACGCAGTCGCTAATTCCTGGATCAATTTTAGAAATAAAGGACGTTCCATATTTAAAAATAGGAAATGATGCCTTCATGGATGACGTTAAATAATCAGCGTCTTAGAAGCTGACGTCAATTCTTTGAATTTTATTTTAAATGGAATTTGTAAAAATCAGGAAATGACGATTGCGCGCGCGGTCACGAATTGTTGAAATAACGACACTCCTAAAGTTGTCAATTAAATGACGCCCTGCTGACGGTCGCTAATTACAAATATGATAGAAAAATTATAAAAACTTCATATTAAGCCAATATTGAAGTTCACTTTGGGGCATCACATGGTGATATGAGATTTGCTCAACATAACA
The DNA here is from genome assembly GCA_022559845.1 of Amorphophallus konjac. NCBI lineage: Eukaryota > Viridiplantae > Streptophyta > Magnoliopsida > Alismatales > Araceae > Amorphophallus > Amorphophallus konjac. The sequence goes on from CM040129.1 coordinate 140,689,535, forward strand.
TCGATTTTAGCGTGCTCGAGATGGGCTCCCTCATGACACAGTCCCATATTTGGAATTCTTGAAGGTGTAGGTGGTCACCTTCATGCACTGGGGTAGATGGGACGGTGGTCTCATATAGTAGATATGGTTCCTCCCTCGGGACGGCAATACCGTAAAAGGGGACAAAGTCAAGCTCATCGGGAATGGGGAAGAACAACAGGACCTCGGTGGTTATATGACCCAAGGTGTACACCGAGGTAATAGACCCCAAAGTCGGGAGCATGAAGCTACGACTATAGGGTTGGTCAGACCCGAAGGCCAATATATATGTCAGCTCCCATTGACATTCTAAACTCCTTAGTAGATCCTTCACACTTTCTACGAAGCAAAAGGACTGGAAAGTGGTGTGAAAGGAGTTAATGGGTACTACTAGGAGTGCTGGGTCTATGGATGGGTAGCAAGGTGGTCTAGGGGCTAAGCCTATCTTAAGCCAAGTAAGTAGTGGCTCGGCGATGAATAGCCTTCTCGTTAGAAATGCGGATGGCTCCAAATGTGGTGGCTCCGGATAAAGATCGGAAGGTAAAGTATGTGGCAAAGGAGCTCTAGGGGAAAGGTTCCCCAACTGTGGTGGCTGAGGTCGCAGGGCAGGAGCGTCCTGCCTTGTGGGCTTATGTGGCCGTCTGATCGGCTCGACACTCTGCTGAGAGGTAGATGCTCGCCATAGGGCAGCATCAAACCTTGACTCGAAAGGCTCAACCTCTAGAGCGACCTGATAAGAATGCTCCAGAGTGGTCACGTCGCGGCAAAGCAATTGAAACTGCTAGTGAAGCCACAAACCTCTCAGGAAGCACAATGCGGCTGTGGTGCTCTTCTCTCAACTCCCAACAGGTACTCATCAAAGTCCCGAATATACTCAGACACGGACTTGTTGCCTTGGACGGGCCTGATCGGGGCTTTCTGTAGGGCAGAGACTCATCTAACCAGTCCTTGGAGAGATTGGTCGGTAGCATCCATCCTATCCTCTATAGCATTAAGCCTAGCCTCAGCACGGCAAAAATATTCTTGCGTGTCTCGATCACGCTTGTCCATCCTATCCATGAGGGTGTGTATCATTTTAATTGGGACTTGGGCGTAGGGATTGGCCATAGTTGGGAAAGATGAAAATTTGTTCCCCTATAAGTGGGCATGCAATGGAACAAAGTGCAAGAGACTTTTTTTCTTTTTTTTAATCCAAAACTAATGCAAGCACCTAGACACTCTACATGGTGACAAGGGGTAAAATGCGGACTCGAATACAAACCTATACTCAACCAGTATCCGGTACATGGTAGAGGTTTGATCCGAAGATGGCACTCACGCAAGTGTGTACCTTCCCAATAGGCGTAACCTATCATTCTAGAGACACCTTTTAATATACCGGGAAAAGGGTGCAATATGAAACATTGGACTGACTACCCTAGACTCTAACCTGCTCTGATACCAATTTGATGCGGGATGAGACGCGACTCGATGCCAATTTGATTGTAAACCTTGGACTCTAGGCAAACTCGCGACTCGTCCCTAGCGAGAGAAACGTGCGGATGTGTGCGGTTGAGAAGCCGGCAATGAGTTAGGGTGGTCAACTCTCTTTCGTGCCCAGATCGGGTCACGTGATGGGTTTATCTCACTCACTCTCACAATGGTGATAAAATTATAACGAGCTAAGTTCCTATCACTCATGCAGCGGCATATAGAAATATATACGAGTAAAGCAAATTGCCGAGAGGGGAGCGGACACGATACCTCCACGCTCCGGGCATGGAGAAGACGACCTCCGCCAAGACTCGTATTCCCGATATAATGATAAAACTCAATTACAGCAAGGATTTTATTACCCACTCAACACAGGGATGTAAAGGGCGACAACAATAACCTGAGAATAGCGAACTTGGGTTGACGGGCAGCAATTTGGACAGCTCCGTCGGTGCCGACGTGATGTTATTCGTTGTTGGCCGGATGGCGTGGGCTGACGGTTGTGGGGGCCACGTTCTGCTCGGACGGCCGATTGGGGGCGGGGTTGGTCCCGTTGCGAAGGGGACTCCTGGAGGATAGCTCCCTGGAAGGCGGTCGGGCTGGAACGCCTTGTGGAAGGTGGGGCGGCTCAACTTGTAGGGTGTTGCAGCTTGCTGTCCCGAGCCTATGATGCAGTTTCAGAACTACACGACTCGGCAAGAAAAATTACCGCGGTCAGCTCCGACGTTAGATCGATGCGAAACTAGCACCGTTGCGAAGCTAGCTTGGAGATCTTCAACCACCTGGTGTTACAGGAATTTTCGTTTCTCTGTATTGTCTTTGGTGGAATTTGTAATAGACAGACTGACAGACTCAGAATTGACTGGGCAGACTAGGATCTGCTTGAAAACGTGATTTGACCATGACTCAAACTATGGATTTGAGAGTTGGGATTTTTATGAGAAATAGTGGGGGAAATTAGGAACACGAGAATAATTTTTGTGTATTTTTCGGAGGTGGTTTGACAGGGAAAATAGATTTTATGGATGGTGTTGGTCGGATCTGGACTACAAGAGACAGAAAAGCTTTCAGATTTTGCAATGAATTTTTGGATAGGCAAAAAAACTCATAAAATCATGAAAATTTTGTAGAAGAACGCTTTGGTGGACAGAAATCCCAATCTAAATTTTAGATCGATCTGAAATTGGGAAGGGGGGGAAAGGGTGAAGATATGGCTTGCTAGAACACAGATATGTGCAGGGGCAGATTGTGTAGACCAGGGAAGACTATGGTGGAACGGGGATCAAATGATGGAGGAATAACCTGGACATTTTTTTGGAAAGGGGGAATTTCGTGGGGAACTCACCCTCAAAATTGGAGCTTGATCAGATCTCCTGACTGGGAGATAAAAATCGGGCAGTAGCTTGCTGTCCAGGGGTGGACAGAATTCTGACAGCGAGGCGGTGGTGGTGCAATGGCGGCTCGATGGCGGTGGCGGCGGCGGTGCTGAGCTTCTCACTCAGAGAGGGGTTGATGGGGAGGCTTCACACCTTTGAAGATCAGCCTTCACAGCTGCAAGGGGGTGGTGAGAGGGAGAGGGTTGTGCCCTTGGCCTTCTTGAGCAAAAAATGGGATTTTTCTTCATTAATTGCTATGGAATTCATAAAATACAAGGGTTTTATAAGATTAACTAAAAGACCTAAACTAACCTCAGATCTAGGGTTAGGGAGGGACAAATAAGGGATAGGATATTAATCTCCCATGTGGTCAAAATGACCAAAATCAAAAAATATAAAGGGGCGCCCATGGCAAGTGGGCAAAGAAGACATTTTCAATTTTTCTTGTTGGTCAATCTTCTACCTTGGACCAAAGACCAACCTATTGGGCCCATGGACCTAGGTGGACCAATGGGAAAGAGGGTGGGGGACCTTGCTAGACCTACTGGTGTTTTACATAAAAACCCAAAGATTCCTAAGGACTAATAAATTGGCTTATAATGCCTTACAATTGCAAACCCAATTGCCCAAGGATATAAATGTAAATAAAAGAATATAAATGAAAAATTAAAATGTTAGTGCCCGGTGTTGATTCCCATCAACTACTGCTGCTCTTGTTATTATTGTTACTATTACTGTTTACCGTTGCTGTTGTGGTAGGGTTCCGCGAGACCCCTACGGAGCTAATGAGATGAGGCTCACTCTCTACTTTTCAGGTGCAGGGTTCCTCCTCGAGGTGGTGTGACGCAGTTGGTGGATCGGTAGTAGCCAGCTTACCAATGTCGGGGTATGTCCCGTAGCAGTGTATGTTTCTTTTTCTAGTTGACTGTACTTGTGGACTGAACTCTGTAATTAAGTTATTTAGTTATAAAATGTTAATTTTATTTCTACCATATAATTAATTAGTTATGTAATTTATTTCCTATAATTATTTTAAATTTTAATGCATCTCTACAACACCAAAAATAACCCTTCCGAGCGTCCCAATTTATGGGTGGCAGCGTAAGATCTGAATGATATCGAGTCTTCCTCAGTACCCAGATCTTGGGTCGTTACATGTCTAGCAGTTCTTAGTGAAAATTTCAATATGTTCTTGGGTAGTGGACGTAGGTCAACATGGTGCTATCCGATCAGTATAAAAATCAATGTGTTCACTTTATACAATTGACTCATTGTCTCTTATTCCCTTTCTTCTTGAGATTATATGTGATGGATCTTTAATTTATTTGTTTGTTCATTGTGTTGTGATTTAAATTAATAATCCAAACCCCTCCCCTCTTGGATTATTCAGTTTGGATTTTTTTTTCAACTGGTATCAAAGCGAGTTCTCTTGGTGAAGGTTTAACCGCCTAAGAGAGATTCATGGCTAATCTTAGTGCTTCATTTCTCTTTAGTGAGGGTTAATCTTCCATCTGACCTCCATTATTCAATAAATCCAATTATAGTTATTAGAAAATGACATGAGAATTTTCATGCAAGTGATTGATTATGAAATATGGAGGGTGGTTGAGAAAGGACCATATATGCCTAAAGCAAAAGAAGGGGAGTGGAAAGATGATGATTTTTGAAAGCTTTCTTTGATGGCCAAAGATATAAATGTTTTGCATTGTACACTTGATGCAAATGAATTTAATCAAATTTCTATGTATAAATTTGCTAAAGAAATTTGGGATAAACCGCAGGTTATATATGAAGAGACCTCTCAAGTGAAGGAGACGAAAATACATCTCTTTATACATAAATATGAACTGTTCAAAATGAATCCCGATGAAACCATCAGTGAAATGTTTACTAGGTTTGCTAACATTGTAAATAGTTTGAAATCCCTTGATAAAACCTACACCAATGTTGATTTAGTAAGAAAAATCCTACCCTCACTTCCTGTCTCATGGAGTCCTAAAGTCACGGCCATTAAAGAGGCCAAGGATTTATCTACTCTATCTTTAGATGAGCTAATAGGACCATTAATGACATATGAAATTAATATCTTGAGATTTTAAGATGACGAATCAAGAAGAAGAAGTCTATCACGCTCAAGGCAATGCCGTCTTCCTCTAGCTCAATTGATGATAGTGATTGTGACAAGAAGGAAGAAAATAAGATCAACTTGATTACAAGGCAAGTAAGGAAGTTTATGTGCAAGAATAAGTTTCGTGATTCAAGAAACTACGAGAGAGCACCTTCTAAGGGGGAGAGATCTAAAGAGACTGAGATCATCTGCTATGAATGAAAAAGAGCTGGTCACATGAGAAGTGAATGTCCAGAGTTAAAAAATAAATACAAAAAGGAAAATGAAAAGGAACAAGGGAAGAAGAAAAAGGCGATGATTGTTGCTTGGAGTGATGAAAATTCCTCATCCTCTAGTGATGAGCATAGTCATGCAACATCAAATCTTTGTTTTATAGCCTAAAATGACGAAGAAGAGGTAAATTCTGAAACATGTTCTATTTCCTTTGACAAACTTCAATATGTCTTCAATGAACTATACTCCAGGTATAAAAAAATGAAATATGATAATAAAGTTTTGAAGAAAGACCTACTTGTTGCTCATGATGACTTGATTGTTGATGAACAAATAAAAAATTACAACTTGAAAATGAAGATTTAAAAAAGGAGAATGACATCTTAAAAGCTAAATTTGAAACTGCAAACATTAAAATCTCTAGCCTTCAAGCCAAAATATCTTCTTTATAAATTGAGGTTGAAAACTCCAAAAACATTCTTGCTAATTTCGTTAAAGATAGAGATAATCTGAATGCCATGCTCAGTTCATATGTTGGTGTATTTCATAAAAAATGTATAGGGTATAATCCCAATATAAAAATAAAAATAAAAAATATATTTTGTAAAAGTATCCATTTCAAGTGCTCCCTTTACCACTTGCAACTATTGTGCCATTAGAAAGTATGCTCAAAATGAAAAGATAAAATGGATAACAAAATTATTACTTGTTTATGCAACTAACTCTCTTGGACCCAACATTACTTGGGTACCATGTTTGAGAACTTATTTTTGTAGAAATGTCTTGGATCTCTACATGAAAAATGGTAATATGATAGTTGATGCTCAAAACATATGATGGGAGATAAAAGTCAATTCATCTCCTTTGAAGCAAAAGATGGAGGTCTCTATATCAAGCTAACAAAAGAAGGACTCTTCACAAATCAAGAAATGTACTCCAAGGAACGTCTCAAAACCTGGCTAACAACTTAAAATCACTTTCTACTCCCATGACAACATCCATAAAATTAGACAAGAATGCAATAGGTAAAAAGGTTGATGACAAACTCTATCAAGGTATGGTTGGGTCTTTACTTTACCTCACAGCTAGTCATCTCAATATTCTTTTTAGTGTTGCCATTTGTCCATAGTTTTAGTCAAATTTTCTTGAGTTGGTACATCGCTGAGTTTCTCGTGTTCTATTTTTGTGTGTGATAATACTAGTGAATTAATATTTTTTTAAAGGGAGGTCCAACACTCACGCAGTAAAGATATTGATACTTGACATCATTTGTGTGTGATCATGTTTTCAATGATATTTTTATCTTGAATCTTGTTGACGTTGTTAATCAACTTGAAGATATTTTCACTAAACTGCTTAGTGAAGAATACATTTAATTTGGGAGTTTTTTATTCATATATTATGCATGAAGTCACTAATGGATGTCTATCTATCTTATTTTTCCTTCGAATTGGGTCACCTATTCTTGTTTTGTTAGTTTTCTGACAGAGCATCTATCCAGTAAGATTGGTATCCCTCTGGTGTCCAACTATCCTAGACACCACTAAAATTCTGTTCAGATTTACTTTCCAAAAGGTTGGTGTCTCTCTGGTGTCCAATTGTTTCTCTAGGCACCACTGAAATTTTGTTCAGATTTGCTTTCTAGAAAGTTAGTGTCTCTCCGGTGTCCAACTGTTTCTCAGACACCACTGAAACTCTGTTCAAATTTTCATTATAGAAAGATGGTGTTTCTCTTGGTGTCTAACTGTTCCTAGACACCACGACAACTTTGTTCAGATTCTTACTCTAGAAAGTTGGTGTCTCTCCGGTGTCCAACTATTTCTTAGATACCACTGAAACTCTATTCAGATTTGCATTACAGAAAGATGGTGTTTCTCTAGGTGTCTAACCATTCTAAACACCATGACAGCTCTATTCATATTCTTGTTCCAGAAGGTTGGTGTCTCCCCGATGTCCAATTATCTTCAAACACTGTCAGAAAAAAAAGGAAACCCTTCCTTCCCCGACGTCCAACTATCTTCAAACAATGTCAAAAAAAAGGAAACTCGTCCTTTCTTTCATGTTTTCTTCTTTGGTTTCATTTCTCACTTTTTTCCCTCTTTCTTTCTTCCACCACCGCCATCGCATACATCTTCTTTCCCTCCTTTCCTTCTTCTTTCGGCCACTTTGTCGTCATCCTCTCTCTATGCCTCGCTGTCATTGCTTTGTCACCACCATTTCCCCTACACCATTAGCATTTCTCCTCACTTCTGCCTCCTACTTTTGTCATTCTCCACGGCACCGGCTGCCTTTCATGCCCACCGCCACACCACCGCTCACTTCTTCACCTCCCATCCTTTCCCTACATTTGTCTCACCTTCCCCCACCTTTTCCCCACTTCGGAATCCTATTTTGTTTCTCATGCTCATGCCTCCTCACAGGGTGTCTTAAAAATCACATGTATCTCAGTCAGTCTGATTGTTAGTCAAGGTCACCTTAATGCTGCCTTAAAGGTTCGAAGTATCCCCTCCTCTGCAAGGAGCATCCGTGGGAAGGATTTTTATACATTTGGTGCATAGAGGCAAGTGGAGACCCAGAAGGTTGTAGAATTATTTGAGTTGGCCCAAGTGACAGGACTACTCATTTCTTCTCTTATTCGAGTGAACGAAAAGAAAGTTGAGATTCATAATAGGGGACCAACTCACTCTGCACCCCCCAAGGAGGAGGTCATTTGAAAAAATGGGATAACAAAAAAATAAAAATAAATACATCATGAAAGAGCCAAAGGAAGACAAGTGGCAAAAAGTACATGCCACCCCTCAAGCAGACAAAAGAGAGTGACAAAAAGTATGCACCCTTCAGAAAAGGTCAAAGGCCGCACAAAGTTAAAACTCCCCCGCGTCAATAGTAAGACCAAATTCACAACGAGGGCTGAGTTGATAAGCGAACTAAACCCAACAGCTGACCTCACCGACTGATCGAGAGATTTCTTATTTTCTTCTTCCTTTCTCCCCCGAGTAGTTCAATCTCAAGAGTTGGCAAAGGTGATGATACCTCGAATGGGCTGACATGAACCTTAGGCTTGCCACCACTTATGCACGATCGCCCATCGAGGGAATATGTGAACTTAGGCTGAGTTGGCTAGTCACCAACTTGAGTGACAGACATACATGCTGTAATGTCCCGATTTTTTCGGACATTTTTTGAATCTGGATCCGTGAGTTTCGGATCACTTTCGGGGGTCCCGGGACGCATTTTGTGATTTACGCGTGTTTTTCCATGACGAGCCTTCGGAACCCTTTGTAGGGTAAACAGTTATGTTCTCCTACTCTGGGATGGTACCGGTGCGTCGAGTGTGTTACGAGGATCGAGAAAATAAATTTTCCCTCTTTTTGATATTTTTCTGATTTTCTAGATTTTCTATAAATACCCCCCCCCCTTTTTCCTTTTTCTTTTTCCTTCTTCTTCCTTTTCTCTTCTTCTTCCCGTCGGAGAACCCCCCCCCCTTATGACTGTTGCTTTCTCTCTCTCCCCGTGCGCCCGCAGTCGCGGTCCCCTTCCTCCAGCGGCGGCGGTGACGATGCGAGCGCGGCGGTGTTGTTCTCGCGGCGAGGGGCATGGAGATCAGGGTCCTTTGAACGTGATTTCGAGATTGGCGGCGATCCGAAAGATTTCAACCTTCCTTGAGGTAGGGGGATGGATCCTTACCCTCTTTCCCGCTTTCCTCGGGATTTGTAGGCCGAGGAGAAGCCGAGAGGGTTAAAATCCATGTTTTAGGGTTGAGCGCAGGATCTCCCATTTCATAAGATTTTTGACCGATCCAAGGGTGTAGAATCATGCTAGGATGGTTGGGAATGGATTCCCCTTTGTTTTTCCATCATCGGACGATAATTGGGGCGTGGATCACATTTTTTGGGTCTTCCCGCCATTCCCGTTCTCGGGTAGGGGTAGCGATCCTTCCAGGGACCGCTAGGCTCCCTTAGCGGCCTCAGGGGGGGGGGGCGCTAAGCATTTTAGAGTGTTGGCAGGTCTTAGCGGTCCTCCCAGGACCGCTAGGCTCAGGGCGGCGGTCACGCGATAGACCGCTACCCTCGGACTAGCGGTCGGCAGATGACCGTTTGTCCAGTTTGACCAGAGCACCCTTGGGGTGCGTGTTTTCAACCGTTGGGAGCCACGTGCTGGGATGCGGTCTAGACCCGACCGTTTCTTGATGCCTTGCGGTCCGGTGAGGACCGTTTGACTGGGGTTAGTGGCCTGGCGATAGACCGTTAGGCCCCTTGTGGCTCGCTCCCTTGCGGTCACGGTTTGACCGTTTGGTTCAACATGGCGGTCTCATGGAGACTGCTAGGTCTGCCTTGCGGTCCAGAGAGGACCGCTAGGCTGAGGGGCGGTCCCAGGTGGACCGCCACTCCATTTCCTTGTGATCAGAGGTTATCGTGAGCTGAGTCTTACTTCCAATGACATGTCCACTAGTTGTAGCTTTCCTGCGTACACGGGTGCGGACCCACTTGGGAGTGGTGGAGAGCGTGACCCGGTGAGAGATGATTTTTAGGTTGGTTTCCTTAGGGCCCCTTGCCTTTGCAGCCTGAGTCCGGCTGGGGGGAAAATCAGCTAGAGGACCCAACCTAGAGCAGATGGTCTGTGTGTGCACACTTAGTTGGGGGCTGTCAGACCCGCGCTGACGAGCGCGACCTCAGCTAGTCCTTGTTCGTGGTACTTGTTGCGTGTCTTAGTCTCCACCTGGGGCGAGTAGGGAGACACTTGGGCGCGGTGTAAGACGTCAAGGGACGCATCCGGCTTTACTTCTAGTGGGTAGAGCTCCTATCTCCTGGTAGGTACGGACTCTTGTTTTGTTGGACTGAGGTTGGGTTGCACGGTACTGTTAGTTGTAGAGAGCTTTTCCATTTATTTATTATTGCTTGTTGATTTTGTCATCCTTTCATTAGGTGGTGTTACCTACCGTGCTTGTGCATGCCTTTCCGCCTTGTTTCTTTCGTGCGAGGTGGGGGTCCGCGGGATCCCTACTGAGCCTATGAAATGAGGCTCACCCCTGTGTTTTCAGGTGAGGCAGGGTCGTCGAGAGATGCGGTGAAGTTTCAGTGTGGTTCCAGTAGCCAGGGTTAGTTACTAGTTGCCAGAGCCGGGGTATGTCCCGTGTACTTGTACTTTTCTTTCTATTGACTATACTTATATTGGACATGAGATACTTTGGACCTTGTAGAAGTTTAGTTATTTATTTAATTTTCTACATTATTATTTAGTTATTGTGCTAGCTCTGCAGTTATTTTAGCTTCTCTTGTACCCTCACACCATCCTTCAACCCTTCAGAGTCTTCGGGCTCGTGGGTGGCGGGCCGAGGTTCGAGTCGCGCCGATTCCTTTCCGGTACTCGGATCTCGGGTCATTATAGTTGGTATCAGAGCGGGATTGTGGAGGTACATAAGAACCTGAAATGAATGCAATGGTCCAGAAGGTCCGTGAATGTCTTGTACAGTCGGCGAGTGGCTTAGGGCTCCGTGTGTTTTATTAATTTTGCTGGTTGTTTTTGTTAATAGGAGGTTATGGCGCCCAGAATAGGGACTCATTCCCAGCAGGGAGAGTCAGGTGGGGGCCAGGAAGGGCAGAGCAGAGCAGCACTTCCGGTAGATGCAGCTGAGGCGGCGAGAGTTCCCGGAGTAGAGGAGTTCTTCCGAAGCATGTATCAGTATGTTCTTCAGCAGCAGGGCGGTGATGGTGGCGAGGGTTCGTCGTCTTGAGGTGGCCATGGTCGTATGCTGAGAGATTTCTTGCAGTTCCAACCACTTCTTTACAACCGGCAACCAGATCCGGAGGTGGCCAGGGAGTGGCTAGATGACTTGGAGAGGGTATTCAGTTCGATGGAGTGTGCTGAGGAGGAGAAGGTGGTGTTGGCTACCCATCGGTTGCAGGGGTCAGCCCGGACGTGGTGGACGTCAGAGTGGGGGGCTGCATTCCACTCCCGTCCTCTTCGGCAGATCATGTGGCTGGAGTTTGCCGCGGCTTTCGATCGTGCTTTTTGTCCGCCCTTTATCAGATCGTAGAGGATGTGTGAGTTCCTGGAGTTGGTCAGGGTGACATGTCAGTGATGCAATATAGATCCAAGTTCATTGAGTTGGCCGTTATGCACCGCATATCTTGACAGATGAGGGGCTGAAGACCGAGCAGTTTGTCAGGAGTTTGAGACCAGATCTGAGGCACCCCCTGCTTGCATTGGGTTTGGCCAACCTGGATGTGGCTTGTAGAGCAATAGCGGCGTTGGAGAGAGATTTGCAGAAGACTCAAGGTCAAGGCAGTGCAGGCCAGACGCAGATGGGTTTTAGTCAGTTGACGGCTGTTCAGCAGCAGAGTACTGCCCAGCCCTCAGCGGGCGGTTCAGGGGCATCTCATCTGTGGCATCAGCAGTAGACTCGTCATCATTTGGTTCAAAGCTCAAGAAGCTGTTCAGGGATACCGGTTTTGGCAAGGGGCATCAATATCGTAGGGAGTCTAGGCAGTAGTCAATGGGCAGTGTTTAGCAGCCCATACCCTATCAGTGCCAGGGCTCAGTGAGTGGTTCTCGGAGCGGGTGTCCTCGTTGCGGCGATTCTCATCCAGGCAGACAGTGCTCAGCGCCCGTGATTTGCTTCAGGTGTGACCAGCTAGGGCACATGGCACGTGACTGTCCGCAGAGACTATGTCAGTCATATGAGTTTCAACAGCTACAGCAGTTTCAGCCCCAGCAGTTACCACCATAGCCGCAGCAGTACCAGCAGTAGGGTCAGTTTTCACAGTTGACACGATCGGCTACTGTGGGAAGGCAGAGATCCTGAGGCCGAGTTGCACACATGACTAGAGCAGAGGCTGAGGCATCGCAGTTAGTGGAAGGTACTATTCCGATTATGGGTTGTGCGACTCGAGTTTTGTTTGATTCTGGCATGTCCCATTTGTTCATTTCGGAGGATTTTACTCAGAGTGCCGAGGAGTCGGTGACTGAGGTGTCTTGTGACCTGGTAGTGGAGTTGCCTACCGGTGATTTCATGCTCACCCCGTATTTCCTTGAGAAGGTGCCTGTGTGGGTCGATGGACGGAACTAACCTGCCATGCTTTATGCATAGCCGCTTCAAGACTTTGATGTGATTTTGGGCATGGATTGGCTCGAGGCCCATCGTGCCGTGGTGGATTGCAGCTTGAAGAGGGTCTACTTCCAGCATCCTAGCAGACCCATCTTCTACTTCCAAGGTATCTGGTCTTCCTCTTCCCGTTTTCTTATTTCGGCCATTAAGGCCCGTAGATTGCTTGATGCGTGGTGCCAGGGTTTTCTCGCTTCAGTGGTCCTGTGTAACGCCCGAGAATTTTTCTAAGAATTTTTCAGATTTAAAATATAATTATATTAATTATTAAAGAATTTAATGGGCTATTAATTAAATTATAATAGATTGAACCTAATTGTTTAAGCCCTACACTAATCCAAGAGGATTAGGCCCATATAATAAACTAATAGGCCCAAAAAGATTGTTTTGGACCTTAGCCCATATTCTAGATGCTAGGAATGGGTGTAAACACGAAATTAAAGGAGATAATTACTCATTGGTATATAATAATGGGAATAATATCAAAAGAAGTTGGAACTGGTTGAAATTCGGCGCCCAATAGGTCAAACAGTCTATCGCAAGACCGCCAGGCTCTGGTAAACAGTCTAGAGCTAGACCGCTTAGCTCTGTCAGTTCCGTGAGTATGAGAAAATGTGAAAAGGTTGGATTTTTAGCATCCAAATCACCTAGGATCGATTCTAACAACTAATTAGATAAGTCTAGAAGGATAATACATCGAATTGAAAGCCAGAAAGGGGCTCTAAGTTCATTCTAATCCTCAAACCCTAGCTAACCCTATAAATGATCCCAGATTTGACGTGTGCGACTCTTACTTTTGGCACGCGTGGAACTAAGATAAGGAGGATGAATTAGAGGTAAGTTTCTTCTAGGAATTCGTTTATTGTAGTTAGAACTAACTACTCTCCAAATTTCGTTCTAGGAGATCAAGCCTATAGGAAGATAGAAGGTTCCAAACTTGCTCGTTCTACACAAGTAACTCAGGAATTAGTGCGTTTGACCCAGATTGATCTAGGAATTCGAAGCCCTAAACGAGGTATTTAGCAAAAGTGTCCTTAGAACTTTCTGTTACCTTTTATATCTTATATTTACCCTCAAATTTCATGTCCATAGATCAAGGGAATCAGGAGATACAAGGACGGGAAGTTGCTGATTTAGCACTAGAACGTGCAGAACTAGGGCTTACTTTCAGTCCGAAATTGACAGTCTAGGAGCATTAATTGAAGGTAGGTTATCTCATGAAAGGCTCAAATTTGAAGTCAGGAATAAAAGCCCTCTAATTTCGTGCATTTTCATGCATTGTACTTTGAGAATTTTATGTTTTAGTAGGACTATGCATCTAAGTTTATTTCTCATGCATGAACTAGCCCTAATAAAGTAAAAAGGAATTTTTCTTGTTAAATACATGAACCTATGCATATTTTTGGCCTATATTTGTTCTATCATGATTATGGAAGTTTATATATGTTGATTTTCATGCATGATGTATCTTAGTTAGTATTTGGCTTTACTATTATTTAAACTCAGATTTACACAGGGGTAAACGGTCCTCTTGTGGACCGTCGGGAATTCTAGCGGTCGCCCGATAGACCGCTAGCCACCGTGAAACGGTCCTTTACTAGACCGTTTGTGTTTCTGATTTCTGTGATATTATTAATCCAAAACATATTACATATTAGCCATAATTAGTATATGATAAGCCTAGTTAACTAAGTTTTGTTCTTGATTTGAGTATTGATTTCATATATTTAGTTGACTTGCTGCTTTCATCATAGTAGATTTCATAATCTATGCTCATTGATATTATTTTAACTTATGTTAGTTTATGACCAAAATTATATATTCTTGTTATAAACATATGTTCAAAGATGATAGATGATTTATGATTTAATTTGATCACTGTTTTACACGATTCTCTCTCTTCTAAGAGTCATTCTCTTAAGTACATGACGTATATCCCGATATATTGTCATTAGTTACACTTGTGCACGTTAAGTACACAATCTTGGACATGATAGCCTCTCCTTTGAATATTCCTTCCAACGGACTAGGAAATCTTGTTTCAAGGCCTCCGTAAGACTCCGTGAGCCTGGGATTCCCTTCAGGACGCCGAGCTGGTTGTACCATTAAAGCCCATGATCTAGAAAGCACTTTTACCGGTGTTTTATGTATTCTAGAACTTAGCGGCAATCTGGTTGACCGCCAGACTCTGCTAGCGGCCATTCACTAGACCGTTAACAGATACCTAACGGCCATTGTAACGACCCGAGAATTTGATTACCGAGAAGGCCCGATAACCCGAGACTCGCACCGCCACCCACGAGCTCGAAGACTCGGAAGGGTTAAAAGGATGGTGTGGAAACAACACAAGTATCACAAATAATTGCAGAAATTAAACAGTTATAATGTTAAGCAGGAAATAAATTAGCATTTTACATGGTCCACAATAGAAAATAACGACAATAACAATAGTCCATGACTAGTACAGTGACAGGAAAGGAAAGTACAGCTACACGGGGCATACCCCGGCTCTGACCTCTGGCACTACCTCTGGGCACCCGCACCATGCTGCACCCCAGACGCGCTCCCCTGGGGCGGCGCCACACCTGAAACACGGTGAAAACACGCAGGGAATGAGTCTCGGAACAAGACTCAGTAGGGATCACTCGAACCCTACCTCGTAAAACAAGAAACCACTACACTAGCGGTAGGAGAGTACCTCAGAAGGGAAAGCTCTGTACTCTACAAGACAAGACCCTACGGCGCGCAAACCGACACACGTGCCACGGTAAGAAGACCAAAGCTCAAAGGTCGAACCGGTAAAACCCGAAGGTCGAAACACTCGACTGACAGTCTGTCACTCAGTGCTCGACAGGAGTACCACCCACTAGAAGCACAGCCGGTAGCGTCCCTTGACGTCTTACACCGCGCCGTAGGTGAACCTCCTGACGTGGTAGGTCCTACCCGAGGCGCAGACACCGTACAAGTAACCACAAACAAGTGACTAGCTGGGGTCACGCCCGTCGACGTGGGTCCAACCGCCCCCAACCACGTGTGCACACACAGACCGCGCGTCCCTGGTCTGGCCCTTTGACCGGTTTTCCCCTCAGCTGGACTCTGGCTGCAAGACGTGGGGCCCAACGGTAACCGGTCCACAAACCGTCTCTAAAGGTCAGCCAGTACACCACTCCCTGGTGCGACCAGCACACGCGTGCTGGTAGGCTACGACTAGTGGAGGGTCACTGAAGGAGTAGACTCTCAAGTTACGAAAAACAACGTCGCAACCACAGGTACGAGGAACGCTCCTTGTACCCACACTAACGCACAGTGACGCAAACCGAAGTCACCACCTCCCGGGACCCCACAGCACCCCCACGTGTAGCCCCCACATGATGCCCCGCATCAGTCGGACTACGGGTCAGCACAGGGATCGAGACTAGCTCGTCCGGGACTCAGGCTGGCAAGGAAAAGGAGTCGCGGTCACCGGAGGACCGCCTCCAGTGGTCGCGGTCGACCCAGGACCGCTACCACCTAGTCGCGGTCCTCCTGGAACCGCGACCATCCTGGTGCGCAAAAAGTGAACGCGGTCGCCTGATGACCGTTTTCACCTGGTAGCGGTCTCCAGGAGACCGCGACCAGACTCCAACGGTCAAAAAACCGTGTCGAAGATCGTGCCGAACCCCATGCTGAAAGCGGTCGCCCCCTGACCGCCACCAGCAGTCGCGGTCAGTCGCACGACCGCGACCGCCTGTCGACAGAACGAGTCCCAACGGTCAAAAACCCTGGTGAAGGCGGTCCCCACCCGACCGCTACCAATGAAGGCGGTTACTGGTAGACCGCTACCATCTCGGAAAACAGAGAACGGAAGGAAACGGCCAAAAACACCATCCACGCCCCCATACCTCCACCGGAGAGGGGGAAATCAAAGGGGAAGACCCCCGGGGACCCCTAGCATGATTCTAGGCCATCAAAACGCGAATTCATGCATCAAATCCGTAGATCGGGCGGCTCTCCCCAAATCATGGAAAAACCCCAAGCATGCTCAAACAAGCCCCTCTCGGCCTCCCCTCGGCCTATAAATCACGGAAAAGATCGGCAAGAGGCTAAGGAACGTCACCCTACCTTAATGGAGCGAATGCTCCGCCGAATCACCCACGAATCGCGAAGAACGCTTTTAGAAACCTCGCCTCCCCACGCTTCCCACGCTTGCCGCACGCCCACGAGCTCGCCTCGCCGCCACCCACGCGTCCGCGCCGTCGCCCTGCCGCCGTCAACAGCCGGGGAGGGGCTCACCGCGTCCGAATGGGAGAGAGAGGGAGAGAGGAGGGCGGCCACGGTTGGGGAAGGAAGGAGGAAGAAGAAGAAGAAAGAGAAAGAGAAAAGAAAAAAAGAAAAGAAATGAGATTATATAGAAAATCCGATTTTTCGGAAAAATACCGAAAATTAGAAAAATATATTTCCGGAATCCTCGGAACGCACCGATCGCAACGGTACCACTGGTGCCTGGGGGAACCGCCCGGTTCGCCCGCAGCGAGCTTCCGAAGAAAAAGCCGAAACACACACCGGGAATTGGAAAACACGCGCGGAAAAGCCGCGGAACGCCTCCGGGCCTCCGAAACAACTCCGGATCGCGCCGATCCGAACACGAAAGTTGTCCGAAACGAAATTTCGGACACAACAGAGCCAGACACTCTGAAAACCAGATCCGAGACCCACGAAGAAGGATCTGAAAGGTCCGGGATATTACAGCTCTCCCCCCTTAAGGAATTTCGTCCTCAAAATTGAGAACAACCCAAGGGAAAAGAAGAGGAAGACTCACTCAAACAGGTACGGGAACTGCTGACGCATCTCATCCTCACGTTCCCACGAAGCCTCACCACCAGAGTGTCGTTGCCACACGACCTTTACCAAGGGAATAACCTTGTTCCGCAGGCGCTGCTCTCGCCTATCCTCTACGCGGATCGGAAACTCTGGGAGAGAAAGATCTGGAGTCACCTCAGGCCAAACGGAAAACTCGAGCACATGAGAGTCATCGGGCATATACTTCCGTAACATCGAGACGTGAAACACGTCATGCACCGACGCCAACTCAGGAGGTAACTGCAACCGATAAGCAACCTCACAGATGCGCTCCACAATCGCGAAAGGACCAATATAGCGGGGACTCAGCTTCCCACGCCGTCCAAAACGCATCACCCCCTTCATCGGAGAAACTCTCAAGAACACATGATCGCCCACGGCGAACTCGAGAGGCTGCCTCCTACGGTCAGCATAGCTCTTCTGCCGACTCTAGGCCGCCAACATGTTCTGACGAACCAGGTGCACAACATCCACACACTGCTGCACCAATTCCGGTCCCGTCAAAACACGCTCACCCACCTCAAACCAATCAAGTGGAGTCCGACAAGGACGCCCATACAGAGCCTCATAGGGAGCCATACCAATGCTCGAATGATAGCTGTTGTTATAGGCAAACTCCACCAATGGTAGGTGATAAATCCAACTCCCCTACCACTCCAGGCAGCAGGATCTCAGCATATCCTCCAAAGTCTGAATGGTCCTCTCAGACTGACCATCTGACTGAGGATGATACGCAGAGCTAAATGCCAACTCCATGCCAAGAGCTCGCTGGAAACTCCTCCAGAATCCAGAAGTGAAGCGCGGATCCCGATCTGACACGATCGAAATGGGAACCCCATGCAACGGCACGATCCGCTCCACATAAAGACGAGCCAACTTAGACACGCTCCAGCTGACCTTGACCGGTAACAACCGAGTCACCTTCGTCAGCCGATCCACCAGCAACCAAATACTATCCTGCCCACTCGGGGTCCTCGGTAACCCCACCACGAAATCCGTGGTCACATGGTCCCACTTCCAAGCAGGAACATCCAAGGCCTGGAGAGTACCTCCTGGTCGCTGATGCTCCGCCTTCACCTGCTGACAGATCAGGCACCTGGCCACAAACTCTGCGACATCTCTCTTCATGCCAGGCCACCAGAACTGCCTCCACAAGTTTCGATACATCTTCGTCGCACCCGGGTGCACAGTGTACCTGCTCCCATGAGCCTCGCGTAACACCGCACGACGAACCTGCTCCTCCGCTGGGACGTACAGTCTGCCACGAAACCTAGCAGCGCTATCCTCACCCAGCTCCACATCAGCCACAGCTAGAATCCGGGGCAACTCAGGGTCTGCATGCTGGGCCTCTATCACCTGACGACGGATAGCAGGAGTGACAGTCAGACTCGCAAGCACTGCCAACCCTGGCTCCTGGGGAATCTTGAGCCTGAAAGATATCTCGGGCACTTATTCCTAGAGCCTCCACTTCCTCAACATCAAGGTACTGACCGCAACCATCCGACTCAAGGCATCGGCGACGACATTCATCTTGCCCGGCTGATAAGACAGGGTGAAGTCATAATCCTTCATGAACTCCATCCAACGCCTTTGCCTGAGGTTCAGATCTCTCTGCGAGAACACATACCTCAAACTCTGATGGTCAGTAAACACCTCGAACTTCTCGCCGTACAGATAATGCCTCCAGATCTTCAGAGCGAAGATCACCGCCGCCAACTCAAGGTCATGGGTAGGGTAGTTCTCCTCATGGGGCTTTAGCTGCCGAGATGCATAAGCCACCCCTCTACCATGCTGCATCAGAACAGCACCCAATCCGACGCCGGAAGCATCTGTACACACCACAAAACCTCCCGATCCAGAAGGCAAGACCAACACCGGAGTCGAGGTGAATAATCTCTTCAGTTCCCTGAAGCTCTGCTCACACTCCTCAGACCAAACGAAAGGCACATCCTTCCACGTGAGCCTAGTCATCGGGGTCGCAATGCGAGAAAAATCCTGGATAAATCGGCGATAATAACCCGCAAGCCCCAAGAAACTCCGGATCTCCGTCACTGACCTCGGCCTCGGCCACTGCATTACTGCCTCGACCTTGGCGGGGTCCACGGAAATGCCATCACCAGAAATCATGTGCCCCAGAAAGTGCACCTCGCTGAGCCAAAACTCGCACTTGCTGAGCTTCGCATACAACTGGTGATCTCGCAACGTCTGCAGCAACACACTCAAATGGTACGCATGCTCCTCAGCAGACTGCGAATAAACAAGGATGTCATCCACGAAGATGACCACAAACTGGTCCAAATACGGATGAAACACCCTCTGCATCAAGTCCATGAAGGCTGCAGGGGCATTGGTGAGCCCGAACGGCATCACCAAAAACTCATAATGCCCGTACCTCGTACTGAACGCAGTCTTCTCTACATCGGACTCGCGAATTCTCAGCTGATAGTAACCGGACCGCAAATCAATCCGCGAGAACACTCGCGTAGACTGAAGTTGGTCGAACAAATCATCAATCCGCGGCAACGGATACTTGTTCTTAATGGTCACTTCATTCAGCTGCCGATAGTCAATGCACAACCGCAGACTACCGTCCTTCTTCTTCACAAATAACACGGGCGCATCCCAAGGGGAAAAACTAGGACGAATATACCCCTTGGCCAACAGTTCCTGCAACTGCGCCCTCAACTCCCTCAACTTAGCGGGGGCCATACGGTAGGGAGCCTTCGCCAAAGGTCCCGTACCAGGCACAACCTCGATCACGAAATCAATCTCCCGCTGTTGAGGTAATCCAGGTAACTCCTCAGGAAAAATGTCAGGAAACTCGCACACCACCGCAATGTCCTCGACATCCGGCTCCATCCGGTCAGACACAACCACTGACGCGAGAAAACCCTGACAACCAGAATCAAGCAACCGACGGGCTCGAATAGCAGAGATAAGGAATCGAGAAGAGGCGGAACGGATACCTTGGAAATAGAAGGTCCTCTTACTCGGATGCTGGAAGTAGACCCTCTTCATTCCACAATCCACCACCGCTCCATGGGTCTCGAGCCAATCCATGCCTAGAATCACATCATAATCCCGAAGCTGCAACGCATACAACCTACCTGGCATACTCCGCCCATCGATCCAAACCGAAACCTGATCGAAGCAATACGGAGTGATCATAAAGTCACCCGAAGGCAACTCCACTGTCAAATCACAAGACAACTGGGTCACCGGCTCCTCGACGCTCGACGCTCGACGCGAAATCCTCCGAAATAAACGAATTAGACGCGCCAGAATCAAATAAAATCCGAGCCGCACAACCCAAAATCTGAACGGTACCTTCCACGAGCTGCGACGCCACTGTCTCTGCCCTGGTCATGTGCGTGATCTGGCCCCGAGCTCTCTGCCTGCCTCCCACGCTGGCTGACCTGGGTAGTGGCGGATACTGTCCCTGCTACTGCTGCTGCCTCTGCTGCTGGGGAACCTGCTACTGCTGAGGAAACTGCTGCTGCGGTGGTCTCTGAGGACAGTCACGCGCCATATGCCCTGGCTGGTCACACCAAAAATAGACGATCGGCGCCGTGCACTGCCTGCCTGGGTGGGTCCCACCACACCGTGGACAAGGTCCTCACGATCCACCCACTGATCCCTGACGCTGCAAGGGAACCGGCTGTTGTACACTGCCCGATGAAGCTTGCCCCTGATCCCTGGACTTCTTCTTGACGAACCCTTTCTTGAAGAACTTCTTGACCTTCGAGCCGAAGGACGTAGATCCTGTCACCGAAGTTGCCGATGCCGGTACTCCTGAACCATCCGACGCATGCTGGAAGAAACCCTGCTGCTGGGTAGCCGACTGCTGGCTGCGACCTGACAAGGACTGCCTCTGGCTGATCGGTCCTCGAGTCC
The DNA here is from genome assembly GCA_022559845.1 of Amorphophallus konjac. NCBI lineage: Eukaryota > Viridiplantae > Streptophyta > Magnoliopsida > Alismatales > Araceae > Amorphophallus > Amorphophallus konjac. The sequence goes on from CM040129.1 coordinate 140,710,581, forward strand.
TCTGCATATCCATCTCCAAAGAAATCGCAACACGAGACGCTATCTCTAGATCAGTGGCCCCGTTCGCGATCAAATGGTGCCTCAGCTCCAGCCTCAAGCCCTGCACAAACTACGCGGTCCTCACCCTCTCATGCTCCATGATGTGAGGTGCGTACCGACCCAGCTCGACAAATCGGGCCCTGTACTGCAACACGGACATGTCACCCTGTACCAGCTCCAGAAACTCCCGCATCCGCTGTGTAGCAACAATATCTGGACAGTACGTACGCTCGAAAGTACTGACAAAGTCATCCCACTCGATCTGCTCAAGTGGACGAAGCTGAAAGAACGTCTTCCACTCAGAAGACCACCACCTCCGAGCCGTACCCTGCAACTGGTTGTAGGCCAACACCACTCTGTCCTCGACAGCACTCTTCGCAGAACTGAACACCCGCTCCATCTCATCGAGCCAATCACGAGCCGCATCAGGGTCTGCCTGGCCGCTAAAGTAAGGCGGATGGAACTGCATGAAGTCCCTCACTGCTCGGCCTGGCCCACCCCTAGCTGACGAGCCCTCACCAGTTTCTCCGCCGAACTGCTGAGACATAAGCTGGTACATGCCACGGAAGAAATCATCGGCCCTCGGAACTCTCGCAGCATCCGCGGCCTCGGTAGCCCCCCGTGGTGCTCTACTATGCTCCTCCTGGTCCCTCTAGACCCCCTGCTGGATCTCCTGACCTCCAGCCGACTGCCCCTGCTGAGAGCGACAGCTCCTCCTCGGCACCATACTCGCTCCTGAAGTAAAAGACAGAAAACACGAAAACGGCAAGGTCAAGAAAAACAAACGATGCCCAATGCTAGCGTCACCTGCACATCATCGCTGTGGACTAGTGGACCACTACAATTACCTATGATTCTCATGTAATTCCACAACCGCGCTCTGATACCAGCTGTAACGACCCGAGAATCTGATTACCGGGAAGGCCCGATAACCCGAGACTCGCACCGCCACCCACGAGCCCGAAGACTCGGAAGGGTTAAAAGGATGGTGTGGAAACTACACAAGTATCACAAATAATTGCAGAAATTAAACAGTTATAATGTTAAGCAGGAAATAAATTAGCATTTTACATGGTCCACAATAGAAAATAACGACAATAACAATAGTCCACGACTAGTACAGTGAAAAGAAAGGAAAGTACAGCTACACGGGGCATACCCCGGCTCTGACCTCTGGCACTACCTCTAGGCACCCGCACCACGCTGCACCCCAGACGCGCTCCCCTGGGGCGGCGCCACACCTGAAACACGGTGAAAACACGCAGGGAATGAGTCTCGGAACAAGACTCAGTAGGGATCACTCGAACCCTACCTCGTAAAACGAGAAACCACTACACTAGCGGTAGGAGAGTACCTCGGAAGGGAAAGCCCTGTACTCTACAAGACAAGACCCTACGGCGCGCAAACCGACACACGTGCCACGGTAAGAAGACCAAAGCTCAAAGGTCGAACCGGTAAAACCCGAAGGTCGGAAACACTCGGCTGACAGTCTGTCACTCAGTGCTCGACAGGAGTACCACCCACTAGAAGCACAGCCGGTAGCGTCCCCTGACGTCTTACACCGCGCCGCAGGTGAACCGCCTGACGTGGTAGGTCCTACCCGAGGCGCAGACATCGTACAAGTAACCACAAATAAGTGACTAGCTGGGGTCACGCCCGTCGACGTGGGTCCAACCGCCCCCAACCACGTGTGCACACACAGACCGCGCGTCCCTGGTCTGGCCCTTTGACCGGTTTTCCCCTCAGCCGGACTCTGGCTGCAAGACGTGGGGCCCAACGGTAACCGGTCCACAAACCGTCTCTAAAGGTCAGCCAGTACACCACTCCCTGGTGCGACCAGCACACGCGTGCTGGTAGGCTACGACTAGTGGAGGGTCACTGAAGGAGTAGACTCTCAAGTTACGGAAAACAACGTTGCAACCACAAGTACGAGGAACGCTCCTTGTACCCACACTAACGCACGGTGACGCAAACCGAAGTCACCACCTCCCGGGACCCCACGGCACCCCCACGTGTAGCCCCCACATGATGCCCCGCATCAGTCGGACTACGGGTCAGCACAGGGATCGAGACTAGCTCGTCCGGGACTCAGGCTGGCAAGGAAAAGGAGTCGCGGTCACCGGAGGACCGCCTCCAGTGGTCGCGGTCGACCCAGGACCGCTACCACCTAGTCGCGGTCCTCCTGGAACCGCGACCATCCAGGTGCGCGAAAAGTGAACGCGGTCGCCTGATGACCATTTTCACCTGGTAGCGGTCTCCAGGAGACCGCGACCAGACTCCAACGGTCAAAAAATCGTGTCGAAGACCGTGCCGGACCCCATGCTGAAAGCGGTCGCCCCCTGACCGCCATTAGCAGTCGCGGTCAGTCGCACGACCGCGATCGCCTGCCGACAGAACGAGTCCCAACGGTCAAAAACCCTGGTGAAGGCGGTCCCCACCCGACCGCTACCAATGAAGGCGGTTACTGGTAGACTGCTACCATCTCGGAAAACTGAGAACGGCGGGAAACGGCCAAAAACACCATCCACGCCCCCATACCTCCACCGGAGAGGGGGAAATCAAAGGGGAAGACCCCCGGGGACCCCTAGCATGATTCTAGGCCATCAAAACGCGAATTCATGCATCAAATCCGTAGATCGGGCGGCTCTCCCCAAATCATGGAAAAACCCCAAGCATGCTCAAACAAGCCCCTCTCGGCCTCCCCTCGGCCTATAAATCACGGAAAAGATCGACAAGAGGCTAAGGAACGTCACCCTACCTTAATGGAGCGAATGCTCCGCCGAATCACCCACGAATCGCGAAGAACGCTTTTAGAAACCTCACCTCCCCACGCTTCCCACGCTTGCCGCACGCCCACGAGCTCGCCTCGCCACCACCCACGCGTCCGCGCCGTCGCCCTGCCGCCGTCAACAGTCGGGGAGGGGCTCACCGCGTCCGAATGGGAGAGAGAGGGAGAGAGGAGGGCGGCCACGGTTGGGGAAGGAAGGAGGAAGAAGAAGAAGAAAGAGAAAGGAGAAAAGAAAAAAAGAAAAGAAATGGGATTATATAGAAAATCCGTTTTTTCGGAAAAATACCAAAAATTAGAAAAATACATTTCGGAATCCTCGGAACGCACCGATCGCAACGGTACCACTCGTGCCTGGGGGAACTGCCCGGTTCGCCCGCAGCGAGCTTCCGAAGAAAAAGTCGAAACACACACCGGGAATCAAAAAACACGTGCGGAAAAGCCGCGGAACGCCTCCGGGCCTCCGAAACAACTCCGGATCGCGCCGATCCGAACATGAAAGATGTCCGAAATAAAATTTCAGACACAACGGAGTCGGACGCTCCGAAAACCAGATCCGGGATCCACGAAGAAGGATCCGAAAGGTCCGAGATATTACAGCCATCCACTAGACCGCAAGGCTCCATAGGTTCTATTTTAAAATGTCGACTCTGTCTCATGAAACGGTCCAAGACTAGACCGCCTGAATTTCTGAACGGTCCAGGATATGACCGCTTTCTGTACTATACGGTCTTGTACTAGACCGCTTAGTTCCTGATTTTATCTAACCCAAGGTTTGACCTTTGGGGTTGGTTTTCTTGAGTTCATGAATTTTATGGACACCAAATCTATGATAATAAGTCAATGTAAAGGTATAGAAAATGAAGAATGTACCGTTATGCTGCCAAATTTTCTTTATAGTATAACCTAGATTATTAATTATTTTCTTGAAATCTCTTGTTCATAATTGAAGTATTCTTATTTTTGGCTACCTATTATGGAATTATTGTTGAACTTATACATTATTGGCCACATTATTGATATAAATGTGGAAGTAGCTTGATTTATACTTGAAGATATAGTTCGAGCGCTGATTGTGTTCAAGGGCTCTATGCTAATCCCCTCGGCTGATTGTCAGAAACATACTGTAAACTATGGGCTATCATGCCACTGGCGTTACATTGCGCTGGGAGTACTTTCTCTATAAATAAGTGAAATATCCACGGGATTCCACATAAATTCACAAAGTACTTGCTACTAAGTGAAGAGCACATTCTTACTTGTTACATGACTTTCTAGTGAATAGTCTTAATGGTTATGAAAAATATATTCTTGTTACATTATTGTTCATGAAAAGGCCAAATTAACATTCTTGTTATATACTTGATTAATCATATCCTCATATCTCAAGCTTGATCGTATCTTGTTACTTTGCTTTTGTTGTTTCACCGTATCTGCATGATTTATCTTATTCTCTAGAGCTAAAATGCTAATCATTTAAATTTCCTTTCATGTTCATACGAAGATACCTACTGGGTAAGTGTGCTCATTACCCTATTTTCCAATCTTTTTCAGAAAATTCTAGTGGGTCAGATTCGGATTACTCAAGTGATGGATCTGAGAGCGATTGAAGGATAATGACTCGAGAGAAGCCTTAGTTATCAATGTTTAGTTGAGTCAGAATGTAATTTTTATTTTATTGAGTCTAGTGAAAAGATCTTATGTACTTTGAGATTATTTTATGAAGAAAGAAATTGAAGGATTTTAGTAAAGTATGTTGTGCAATTACTTTTTATGTGATTGTCTTGTGCTCTGATTATATTACTTGCTCGAGACGTACTAGCCGACTGTTCACGTTCCTGATTGTTTCCGCTGCATAATCTCGGGGCGTGACATCCTGGTTGATCGGCAGTGTCCGGAAGTGGAGGATATTCCAGTTGTGTGCGAGTTTTTCGATGTTTTTTCCAAGGAGTTGCTAGGGTTGCCACCGCAGCGAGAGATTGATTTCGTGATCGAGGTGGTACCAGGTACGGCGCCTATGTCAAAGGCCCCTTACCGAATGGCACCGGCTGAGTTGAGAGAGTTGGAGGCGTAGTTGCAAGAGTTGCTGGCCAAGGGGTACATTCATCCTAGCTTTTCCCCTTGGGGTGCGCCCGTGTTGTTTGTGAAGAAGAAGGATGGTAGTCTGAGCTTGTGCATCGACTACCGGCAGTTGAACCAGGCGACTGTCAAGAACAAGTATCCGCTGTCTCGGATTGATGACTTGTTTGACCAGCTTCAGTCGGCCCAGGTGTTTTCGCAGATCGATTTGAGGTCGGGTTATTACCAGCTGTGGATCCGAGAGTTTGACATTGAGAAGACTGTGTTCTGCTCGAGGTATGGGCATTATGAGTTCTTGGTGATGTCGTTTGGGCTCACCAATGCCCCCGCAGTATTTATGGATTTGATGCATAGGGTGTTCCGTCCGTATCTAGACCAGTTTATGGTCGTGTTTATGGATGACATCCTTGTGTATTCGCAGTCTGTTGAGGAGCATGTGCACCATTTGAGGGTTGTGTTGCAGACCTGGCGAGAACACCAGTTGTATGCCAAGCTCAGCAAGTGTGAGTTTTGACTGCGAGAGGTGCACTTTTTGGGGTACGTGATTTCTAGTGATGGTGTTTCCGTGGAATAGACCAAGGTCGAGGCTGTGGTGCAGTGGCCGAGACCGAGTTCTGTCACGGAGATTCGGAGCTTTTTGGGGCTTGCAGGCTATTATAGCAGATTCATTCAGTATTTTGCTCGTATTGTGGCCCCGATGACCAGGCTTACGTAGAAGTATGTGCCGTTTGTCTGGACAGAGGAGTGTGAGCAGAGCTTTATGGAGCTGAAGAGATTGCTCACTACTGCTCCGGTGTTGGTGTTACCTTCATGATCGGGAGGTTTCGTGGTGTGTACGGACGCTTCCAGGATAGGTTTGGGTGCCGTGCTGATGCAGCATGGTAGAGTTGTGGCGTATGCATCTCGACAATTGAAGCCACATGAGGAGAACTACCCCACTCATGATCTTGCGTTGGAGGCGGTGATTTTCGCTTTCAAGATCTAGAGGCATTATCTGTACGGTGAGAAGTTCGAGATTTTCACTAACCATCAGAGTTTGAGGTATATGTTTACCTAGAAGGATCTTAACCTCAGGCAGAGGAGGTGAATATAGTATATTAAGGATTATGATTTTACTCTGTCGTATCAACCTGGCAGGATGAATGTCGTGGCTGACGCCCTGAGCAGGATGGTGGTGGTCAGTCAGATGTTGTTGAGGAAGTGGAGGTTATGGGAGCAGGTGCCGGCCGTGACTTTTAGGCTCAAGATCCCGCAGGATCAGGGTTCAGCTGTCCTTGCGAGCCTGACTATCACGGCAGCTATTCGTCTTCAGGTGACTGAGGCTCAGCGTGCGGACCCCGAGCTACCTCGAATTCTGTCGATGGCCGAAGTGGAGTTTGGTGAGGATGGAGTTGTGAGGTTCCGAGGTAGGCTATACGTCCTTGTGAGGTTCCGGGATAGGCTGTATGTTCCGAGGTAGGCATACGGTATTGCGAGAGGCTCATGGGAGACGGTATGCCGTGCATCCCGGATCGACAAAGATGTACCAGAATTTGAAGAGGCAATTTTGGTGGCCTTGTATGAAGAGAGATGTTGCAGAATTCGTGGCCAAATGTTTAGTGTGTCAGCAAGTGAAGGCGGAACACCAGCGATCGGGTGGTACACTTCAGCCCTTGGATATTCCTGTGTGGAAGTGGGACCATGTGACCACCGATTTCGTGCTTGGGTTGCCGAGGATATCCAGTGGGCATGATAGTATCTGGTTACTGGTGGATAGACTAACGAAGAGGGCTCGGTTGTTGCCGATCAAGGTCAGTTGGAATGTGCATAAGTTGGCCCGTTTGTATGTGGAGCGGATCATCCCATTGCATGGTGTCCCTATCTCAATTGTGTCCGATCATGATCCTCGCTTCACTTCAGGATTCTGGAGGAGCTTCCAGAGAGCTCTAGGCACTGAGTTGGCGTTTTGCTCGGCTTACCATCCTCAGTCAGACGGTCAGTCTGAGAGGACCACCCTTGGAGGACAGGTTGAGGTCATGTTGCTTGGAGTGGCAAGGGAGTTGAACCCACCATTTGTCGTTAGTGGAGTTTGCCTATAACAACAGCTATCATTCAAGTATTGGAATGGCTCCTTATGAGGCGTTGTATGGGTGACCTTGTCGGACTCTGTTTGATTGGTTTGAGGTGGGCGAGCGTGTCCTGACAGGACCAGATTTGGTGCAGCAATGTACTGAGGTGGTGCGTCTAGTCCGGCAGAAGATGTTGGCTGCGCAGACCCGACAAAAGAGCTATGTCGATCGGAGGAGGCAACCCCTCAACTTTGCTGTAGGTGACCGGGTGTTTTTTAGAGTTTCTCCCATGAAGGGTGTGATGCGCTTTGGCAGGCATGGCAAGTTGAGTCCCCGCTACATTGGTCATTTTCTCATTGTCGAGCATATTAGTGAAGTTGCTTATCGGTTGTAGTTACCCCCGGAGTTATCTGCTGTGCATGATGTGTTCCATGTGTCTATGCTGCGGAGGTATATGCCCGATGATTCCCATGTCTTAAAGGACGCCGTTTGGCCCGAGGTGATCCAAGACTTGTCCCTTCCGGAGTACCCTATCCGCATTAAGAATCGGCGTGAGCAGCACTTGCGGAACAAGGTTATTCCTCTGGTTAAGGTGGTCTGCCAGCGTCATTCTGGTGGCGAGGCGTCATGGGAGCGTGAGGATGAGATGCGACAGCAATATCCTTACTTGTTTGAGCGAGTCTTCTCCCTTGACCTCATGTTGTTCTTAAATTCGAGGATGAAATTTGTTTAAGGGGGGAGGGTTGTAATGTCCCAAGTTTTTCGGATATTTTTTGAATATGGATCCATGAGTTTCGGATCACTTTCGGGGGTCCCGGGATGCGTTTTGTGGTTTACGCGTGTTTTTCCCTGACGAGCCTTCGGAACCCTGTGTAGGGTAAACCGTTGCGTTCTCCTACTCTGGGACGATACCATTGCATCGAGCGTGTTCCGAGGATTGAGAAAATGATTTTTCTAATTTTTTATATTTTTTTCTATATTTTTTATAAATACCCCCCATGTTTTCCCTTTTTTCTTTTTCTTTTTCTTCCTTTTCTCTTCTTCTTCCCATCGGAGAACCCCCCTTGTGATCGTTGCTTTCTCTCTCTCCCCGTGTGCTCACGGTCGCGGTCCCCTTCCTCCAGCGGCGGCGTGGTAGCGGCGGCGGCGACGAGGCAAGCGCGGCGGTGTTGTTCTCGCGACGAGGGGTGTGGAGATCGGGGTCCTTTGAACGTGATTTCGAGATCGACGGCAATCCGGCGGATTTCAACCTTCCTTGAGGTAGGGGGGCGGATCCTTACCCTCTTTCCCGCTTTCCCCGGGATTTGTAGGCTGAGGAGAGGCCGAGAGGGGTGTTTTTGAGCCGGGAGGGCTAAAATCCATGTTTTGGGGTTGAGCGTCGGATCTCCCATTTCATGAGGTTTTTGACCGATCCAAGGGTGTAGAATCATGCTAGGAGGGTTGGGGATGTATTCCCCTTTGTTTCCCCATCATCGGGCGATGATTGAGGCGTGGTTCGCATTTTTTGGGTCTTCCCGCAGTTCCCGTTCTCGGGTGGGGGTAGCGGTCCTTCCAAGGACCGCTAGGCTCCCTTAGCGGCCTCAGGGGAGGCCGCTAAGCATTTCAGAGTGTCGGCAGGCCTCAGCGGTCCTCCCAGGACCGCTAGGCTCAGGGTGGCGGTCACGCGATAACCGCTACCCTCAGACTAGTGGTCGGCAGATGACCGTTTGTCCAGTTTGACCGGAGCACCATTGGGGTGCGTGTTTTCGACCGTTGGGAGCCACGTGCTGGGATGCCGTCTGGGCACGACAGTTTCTTGATGCCTTGAGGTCCGGTGAGGACCATTTGGCTAGGGTTAGTGGCCTGGCGATAGACCATTATGCCCCTTGTGGCTCGCTCCTTTGCGGTCAGGGTTTGACCGTTTGGCTCAGCCTGGCGGTCTCATGGAAACCGCTAGGTCTGCCTTGTGGTCCAGAGAGGACCGCTAGGCTGAGGGGCAGTCCCGGGTGGACCGCCACTCCGTTTCCTTGAGATCGGAGGTTGCCGTGAGCTAAGTCTTACCTCCAATGACCTGTCCACTAGTCGTACCTTTGCTACGCACGCGGGTGCGGACCCACTTGGGAGTGGTGGAGAGCATGACCCGGTGAGAGACGGTTTTTAGACTAGTTTCCGTAGGGCCCCTTGCCTTTTGCAGCCTAATCCGACTGGGGGGAAAATCAGCTAGAGGACCCGACCTAGAGCAGATGGTCTGTGTGTGCACACTTAGTTGGGGGCTGTCGGACCCGCACTGACGAGCGCAACCCCAACTAGTCCTTGTTCGTGGTACTTGTTGCGCGTCTCAGTCTCCGCCTGTGGCGAGTAGAGAGACACTTGGGCGTGGTGTAAGACGTCAGGGGACGCATCTGGCTTTGCTTCTAGTAGGTAGAGCTCCTGTCTCCTGGCATGTACGGACTCTTATTTTGTTGGACCGAAGTTGGGTTCACGGTACGGTTAGTTGTAGAGAGCTTTTCTATTTATTTATTATTGCTTGTTGATTTTGCCGTCCTTTCGTTAGGTGGTGTTACCTACCATGCTTGTGCATGCCTTTCCGCCTTGTTTCTTTCGTGCGAGGTGGGGGTCCGCGGGATCCCTACTGAGCCTATGAAATGAGGCTCACCCCTATGTTTTCCAGTGAGGCGGTGTCGTCGAGAGGCGCGACGGAGTTTCCGTGTGGTTTCAGTAGTCAGGGTTAGTCGCTAGTTGTCAAAGTCGGGGTACGCCCCATGTACTTGTTCTTTCCTTTCTGTTGACTGTACTTATATTGGACATGAGATACTTTGGACCTTGTAGCAGTTTAGTTATTTATTTAATTTCCTACATTATTATTTAGTTATTGTGCTAGCTCTGCAGTTATTTTAGCTTCTCTTGTACCCTCACACCATCCTTCAACCCTTCCGAGTCTTCGGATTCGTGGGTGACGGGCTGAGGTTCGAGTCATGCCGGTTCCTTTCTGGTACTCGGATCTCGGATCGTTACACATGGCATGGAGCATGACATTCTAACACTAGCCTATTTATTTTTCGGGAGTCTTTAATGACCATTTGGGCTACACTCTAGTTCTTCTTTCTTCTTTTGTTCCTCTTTACTTTGTCCTTGGTTCCTCCATTTTCTTTTACTTCTCATGGCTTATGTGCCCTCTCTTGTTAGAAAACTTTGGATATTATATGTTAGTCATTTTATTTTACTGCATTATATTTCTCAAGGCTCTATATTTCTTCTTTTTTGACGGATGACAAAGGGGGAGAGAGATTGGTGTGTTTTGACGTGTATTTCTCCATGTGATTCTCCGTATGGTTAATTGTGATTTTTTTGACTATTATGCAGAGGGAGCTAGCTATATATATATATGTATCATTCAAGAGAAGTGTTTATTTTTACTTGATGATTTCGTTATTAAGAAGTGATTGCTTCTACTTATTGACTATATTGTTCTTACTCGTCTTAAGTTTTGTTATTATAAAAATTAGGAAGATTGTTGAGTTTATCATATTTCTCTTGATAATTACAAAATTAATTTATTGTTGGCCTAACCTAGTTGTTAAGTATGTTTTGGAGTTGTTGATTGCAAGTCCTGAGTTACTACTTTGACGAATTCCAAGATCTCGTCGAACGGCACACATGGTGTTTAGAGTCGGTTGGAAATCGCGTCAGACATCAAAACCCGCAAATCTAAATTCTTTTTCTAAAATAGAGTTTCCCGATTTTATGTTGGTTTCTATCGTGAAAGGTTGCTAAAGGAAGTTATTTAGGAGGTCGTTTCCTCTTTTGTAGGATTTAACCGAGCCAAATCAAGGGTGTTTCGAGATTGATCGAGGGCGTCTGTTGCTGAGGGAAAATAAAAGGTAACGTGGGCATTCCTTCCAAGAAGGTGGCTGCAGCAATGTAACAAAAGAACCCATCGCTCTCTTCTCCAAAAAGGTGGTTGCTGCTTCACCCAAAAAAAAAAGTGGTTGTAGTAGCGTGAAATAAGCTCGAAAAAGAGGAAGGATCCAACGTTCTTTATTGAAGAAGGGGCTGTAGCAATGTACAAAAACAAAAAAGGTGTTCTCTTCTCTAAGAAGGTTGCAATGTGTTAACACAAGGAAAGTCGATCTTCGTCAAGATTTCGTGTGGATCAAAGAGAGCTACGTCCAAACTATCATTCTTCGTATTTGTTACTAGAACTCTATTTCATGATAGATTTATTAGAAATATTTTGTTTGATTTCAAAAATAAATCAACGAAAAATTTTGTACAAATGAAACATTTTATTACCTGAAGGTAATATTTATTATAAGGATAAAATACTATAGAAATGAAATATTTTATAATAAGAACGGAATTTAACAAAATATTTCAATTCTATATCAAAATATTTCATTTCTATAATAAATATTTCAGTGCTATAAAATATTTCAGTCATGTATTTTTTCGTCGAGCGGACTCGATCTTTAATGCGCGAAAAAATGTATTGTACGGGTTTGACGGGGACGTACTTTTCTATGCAGAAATGATCTTTTCACCTTTTGGAGGGTCAACCAGAATACACGTTGAAGTGTGACACGATTCGGTGCACAGAGTATTACTCTTCAATTAATAATAGTATAGGATGATAGGTCAATTTCAAGTTACCGAAAGAAACATCACCGCCAATAATCTAATACTTGAGTAGTTCTAGATGACAACAAATTGAAGTTAGCTTAAAAATCTTTTATTCATACAAACATGTGTAACTTTTCTTATAGAGAGGTGCAAGCATGCGTGGTTACAATAAAAGTTGAAGTTGGTGAATTAAGGATTGTTGCCAACTTAATGTGCGCAGTGTAGAGTTGTGTTGAGCTGGGTTATGATAAAAAGGTGACGGAGGTTAATAACATTCTCAAGGATAAATGCAAGGAAGAGAAATTATCATATAGAAGAGTAAGAGTGCAAGTAGAAAAGTTTGTAGGGAAAGAGAGAAATGAGCAAACTGATTTTTTATAGTAATTTAATATATATATATATATGTGTGTGTGTGTGCCGACTTTCGAAGAAACCTTTGAGAAAAAAATTATGCTACATGACCTTTAATTTAGTTTGCGTTAGCTAGTTGGCATAATTATTAGCTCATGATGAGATGAGTGCTTAATTAAGCGACTAAACGGTTCAAACAAGGACTGTTGGAGCTCTATCTAACACTCAATAAAAACAAATCAAGTGCAACCCTCTCTACTCTTGAAAAGAAAATAAACAAATGTAATAATCGGCAATTTAATTAGGCTCTAAATCAATCCAATTGGAATCGGAAGGACAAGCACAATTAGAATAATTTTATTGTTATTATTATTATTTTCATAGGCTTTTTGCATTACTCCATTGGCAAGAATCTGCTTTCGTGGTGATGGATTGATGACTCCGTTGAATCTTTTCTTTTGGTTAGGATATTCATAACTTTTAAGTAATTTCTAGGTTATTCTTATTAATTAAACAAAAATCGCACAATCTCGTGATAATTTCATCAGATAACTATTCTTTTTTTTGTCAACTTTGTCGTGGAAGAGTTTGCCTCTTAAATCACAATATTTACGACTTTACCATTGGCCGGGAATAGATTGAGAGACCAACAAAGATCGTCAGCTCATCTGCAGAACCAAAGGTCGCAATGACATGATCAGCTCCCTAATCCACCGGGGGCCCACAAACTCGTGGATGTGCATGATGCACTTTGAAAAGGCGGCTCACCGGGACGAAACCAGTTGGGGATCTGGCGAAGTAGACGTGAATTGCGAGTGTGACGTTGGCACTGTGAATAGCTGACCTCTGTTTTGGCTGCTGCAAACCCGGCAGCCCCCCACCTGGCTTATCATATATATATATATATATATATTAGAATTTCAGGATGAACCTTTCAATATATCATAAGTAATTTAATTCTTTGCTGTGCCAAGGGGGTGTGCAGTAAAATTTCATACTGTTCGTTGTTGTTCATCTATGTGGATTGGCAAGACTTAGACGATCAATATACACACACATATATATAATGCGAAATAATTGCACATCTAATATGCAGCGCAAGTATTATTTATAAATTATTTATCTTAAATTATCATAAAAATAACAATTGAACTCAATATATATTAGGTATAGAAAATTACAAAAATCTATCGAATATATAGTAACTAAAATGGTCTATTAATAGGTAAATGACTGAGTCTATTTAAACTCGGTATTGTAAGTTCTAAATAGGTGGAGTCTCGAGTTCAAGACCCATTTTGACCGCCCTAAGCTAGATGGAAGGGAAATGAGGCATTTAATTGACCTAGAGTACTGGCAGAACCCACCCACGAGATATAAAATAAAATATATATATATATGTGTGTGTGTGTGTGTGTGTGTGTGTGTTATTTGGTTTAACATAAAAGATCACAAAGTTTATTTTCTTATGTGATAAAAATAAAGCATTTTATGATATTTTTATGTTACGGTATCTAAACGTCTAAACAGGAAGCCCGTTGAGTGTTGTGTGGTGTGCTCTAAAGCACCGACTCCAAAATTAATGGTTAAGCTTTGATTTCCAATAGTTTTACATGAAGGTTGAAGTACATAACAAAGGAGTGTTGAGTATATTCTAAAATAAAAAAATGTATTTAATTATGTTTTATTGTAACTAAACAGCACCTTAATTAGTTTTATACCTTTTACTACAATATATATGACATATATGCTAACTTGAGAATATTCGACTACCCAATTTATATTAATTATAGCGTCAAGAACATCCGGTCGTTCCTCCATTAATTTTTTGTCCTTTTATTAATCAATACAAAATCCCACCATACAACTCCCTTATCATGAAACCTTATCCGGTTATCCCAACAGTATCCCCTTATCATGAAACCTTATCCAGTTATCCCGACAGTTTCCTCCCCATTTATCCAAGGCCATAGGTCAAGGGGCACTGTTCGTCACAGTAAGTAAAAAGGGTAATAGAAGCCTACCCAATTGGCGTCACCACCGCCATCGTCACGGGGGACCTTTTTTTTTTTTCTTCTCATTCTTCCTCTTCCCCTTCTTCTTCTTCTGCTTTTCTATTGCATTGGAGTTGCGTAAATGGTTATACCTCTACGTATAATTATCCTAAAACAGCTTTACAAGTGAGATTTGGATTTCATCACCCAAGTGGATAATCCTCAGACAACTTCTTTAAGCTCCGTCTCAAACCATCCTCATCAGTACGTCATCATCCTAGATTTGTCCTGTTTGTTTGGGGGGGGGAGATCTGTGTTATAGTAGTTCAACCTAGGCTGTTTTAATCGCCTTGAAATTGAAGATTAGGGATATCTTTACTGCCCATGGGGAAATTCAGGTTTAATATTGGTCTCTAGATGTCGATGAGCAACAAGATGGCATCCAACCATAGTTTGCTAGATCGGTGCGCAGATGTCGGACTGTGCCACTAGAAAATCGGCACACTGGCACGTCGGCATGAGCGCGATCTGACAAACCTGTCATCGACATCCGACGGTGGTGATGACGACAGTGGCGGTGGTCGAGGGGGAGAGTGGTCAGAGAGAGAGAGAGAGAGAGAGATATGTGTGAGCGGCAAGGCGAGATTTCCGATAGAGTCCGCCGGGTCGACGAGGTGGATGGCGATGGCCCGTCGTCCGACAGTGGGCTAGGTGCTGTGAAGGCGAGCTGCAGGAGCTTCTTCTTGTCGAATGCCACACCTTCTTTGATGCCATTGGGGAGCTCCTCCTCTGGGGGGCGGCGGCGGCGAGTCCGAAAAGATGGATTGGCCAAACCTTTAGAAGCGATGTGTAGTTTATAAAATAATTCTTATAAAAATCAATTTTTTGTCATTTGAGACTCGAAAGAAATTTAATTCTCGATCCAATGGGATATGGTGTCATATCGAATCGTATATTAGACAAATCGGTACACTCAGTCTGGCAAACCTTGCATCCAAACAGGCAGGTATACGATACGTTTGCCATATACGTCCCTTTCAACTCACAGTTTTGGTCCCCTTTGGTGGAGATGGAAACAATTCGCTTCTTTTTTGTCTGGAGAGTTTTACGATGGAGAGTAGTCTACAAGGTTTGGACAGATGGAGGGACGATGGCCTCAAAAAGAGAATTGAAGTAGGTGTTGTTGGGGTGTCCACGGAGGAACAAATGCGATAGAAATGCATGAATGTGATCGGGAATTCGGACCCCCCACCCCCCGTTGGCATATCCGAGTGAAGGGATAACCTTCACGTTTTGTCGTAAATGCTGATAATATTGATAAGAATGTCTCATTTATTGCTTTGATTTGTTGTCGCTGTTGTTATTATTCTTGTTTCCATTCTCATTTGTTCATATTGATCTAAATAAAATAATGGCAATCGCTCCTCCTTCGGTTGGGAAACGAAGGTTAGAATAATACGTCCCTTCAACCCAGCCCTACGTATTGATATGAGCCAAAATATATTTCATGTGCTGTCGAAAGAGTCGGGCAGAACCGAGCAGCCAGCAAGCCAATGGCTTAATTATTGCCACCGGGCCCACCACTTACGTTGAGGTTATTTGACTAATCCTTCTAACGAACTTTTAAGATCGTTAATTTTAGTAGGATTAATTAATCTTGGGAAGTTGTAATAAGTTAATTTTATTATTTTACATTCAGAAGATTAAGTAATACTACTTTTGTCACCTGATTTGTCAGAGTGTATATTTTTGTTGAACACGGTGAATGTACGTGGTTAACAAATATTACTCTGCTCACTTTGGATATATATATATATATATATATATATATATATATATATATATATATATATATAGTTCAAGAATAGGGTGGGGGGGGAGAAAGATAAGGGAGGTGCTCACTGCAATTAAGGGAGAATAGACGACGAGAGAAATAGAGTGAGTCTTCACAATAGATAGCTTCCAACTAAATATGCACGCAACAGTTTTGCAAACATATCATCTCATTAATCGGAGGTGCACCACACGTTATGTATAAATGTGTCGGTGTATTATCACAAAAAAAAATTTGAGTAAAATTCTGTGAAACATCTGGAATAATTACATCTCGGATGTTAGTACATCTAACATTCTTTATTTGAATTTTTTTTGAATAATCTCTACGTCAAGTTAATTAAATATGTCGATCACGTCATTAAATGACGTGACATAAAGTCACCTAAAAATAAAAGTTCATATGAATAGTAAAAATAAGTCATTATCATTATTGATAAGAGATAAATTTTTTTACGTGATCTTCACATCACGTCATTTGATGATACGATCGACAGATCAATTTAACTTGACGTGAGAGTCATATAAAATAAATTTTAAAAAAAATAAATAGTGTTACACATCTAACAACCCAGATGTAATTACCACACAGGGTGCTTAACAGAGCTTTATTCAAAACAAGAGAGGTTTTAGATTTGAATCTCTATCTAAAATGGTCAGATCAAAATGAGAGATTTAACTCACTGATATTTATACACGTATATGAATAATACTTATTGCGCACTCTCGGAGAGAATCAAAATTGTTACATCTCAAGACTCTATTGATCATACGCATAGGACCCGATGGGGTTCGGAAAATAAGAAAAACTCCCTCTAAAAAACTTGAAATCATATAAGATCCATTTTTGAACAGACTTCACTTTCTCCTCAAATCTAATCCACCTAACGTCGTGAACTATCGAGAAATCATAGTACAAATCTGTTACAACCAAAATGTATGCAACAAGTATTACGTTACCCTAATGCAAGGTTTATCAAATTAAGATAGAACGGGTCGAACTGTCCGTCTCGTCTCGTCCCAGTTACAGATCGGGATGATCGATCCGTGAGATGCAAACATGACATTTTATATATTATTTTAATTTTTTTATAATAAATTTATTTCGTAAGTCAATTGGTTAAGAGTATGATCGTTTATTGTGAGGTCTTGGGTTTGAAACTCGATTGTCACATGTTTATTTTAATTTGATTTTTTTGAAAAGTTAAAAAAACATTTAAAACGCACTGCTGAAGCTGAGATTCAAACTCAAACACATCGATTTACATCCTACATAATTAATCAACTGAGCTAAAATTTTATTTGAGTTATATTATTTCATTATATATAATTATAATTTATCATCTCGATACGTACCGGTATAAATCTGAAGCGTCTCATCCTAAATCGTGATCCGGATGATCGAGACGACAAACCATGTTTCAATTCACAACATCTTAATCTTTTCTGGAGGGTCAACTCACAACATCTTAATTAATCCCACGTATCCCTGACATAAGTTCCATGGACACCCACCCCAACTCCGTACAACTCTTTTGCATCTGCCCGTGCTGATTTATAAACAAATCATTATTTCATGAATATTTTGCTACGAACATTAAAATACTCAGCATATTTTAAAACAAGCAATAATTCGCCATTCTTAAGTCAATGATGGGAAGAGCAGACCCGCCTCCCCGAAAAGCTCCAGCATCTGGCCTCTCTCTCTCTCTCTCTCTCTCTCTCTCTCTAAAGTCCACACCACCAATGGCGGGTGAATTTCTCCAGTCGCTCTCTCTAGTCGCCCGCCAGCACCACTTCCACCCCCCTTGCCAAGCACCCCACCCTGCAACTCCTCCATTACAGCACCTCCACCTGGTACCAGAACCTCTGTCCCACGACGTCGCATTCGCACCCGCAGCTTTGGCGCTTCCCCGGGTGAGGCCAGGCCGCGCCAGGCCGCACTTCTGAGCGCCTGGCGACCCCCGAAGTGGCGATTTCTGGGGCCTCGGCCCTCCACGTCTCCTCGGCCGGGGTTGGGACCGCATCGGTTTCATGTGCCGCCTGGCGGTGTTGTTTTGGTTGTGAGCAGAGGTGACGGCTGTGGAGGCGTCAGAGCTCTGGCGAGCCGTCAGTTGCTGTCTTTTACCATCGAGGGCTGTTCGGCTTTTCTGGTCTCCTTTTTAAGGCTGGCTGCTTGTTCTGAACTCCTAGGCGCGCTTCTTGCCCTCTCGGTGTTTGTTTTTGGTGAGTTTTCCTTCTTTTCCCCTCAGATTTGCAAATGGGTTTTGGAGAATTGGCGATTGGAACTCCGGGTTTTTCTAGAATTCTTATCGACTTTACCCGTTACTCTGGTTCTGGACGGAATCTTGTATGAATTTTGAGCTGATTTGGCAACTGGGTTTCTGCAAATGCGTTGCTCGAATTCACAGAATCCACATGCTTTTACTGGTTCATTGGTCCGTGACAAACAGGGCTCTCGGACTACTGGGCAACGCGAAGCTACTGAATCCCAAGCTATCAGCTTTCCTTGCTCTCTCTCTGTTTGGCGATTCGAGGTGGACTTGCGCTGGGTACTTTGACGTAGTTGTTGGATTCTCTGGAGTTGAGACAGGGCCTGTGTCGCGTTTGCGTCGTCGGCGACAAGTGAGGTGGTGTTGACACCTGGAATGTTCCGGGTTTGAGATCTTTGAAGAAGTATAGAAGAGGTCTGCAGCCCGTCCTGATGGCATCCGCGCAAGCTAATGAGGAGAGCTCCAAGGGAAGCATGTGGGTTCTCGATCAGAAGCTTGATCAGCCCATGGATGAAGAGGCCGGAAGGTTGAGGAACATGTACAGGGAGAAGGTACGGAAGGTTCGGCTGTAGAATTCACAGTCCTTTTTGTCACCCGATCTTTGATACCCTTGTTTTTCCCCTCTGTTTCAACAAGGAATCTCATCTGCTTTTGTCAGATAAACCGAATCGCTTGCTTCTAGAGTCACTTTTCACGTTCTAACTTTTTCTGAGGAAAAAAAACCGCACCCATTTTTCAAGAATGGTGTGGCTATGATCCCAGAGTTCTTGGCAAGGATCAAATTCCCGATACTTTTGCGGTTTCCTTTCCTAGAGTTCTTCTGCAGTGTGTGCGATCAGGAGTAGATCTAAGAAAAGCTAGGAATCTCTGTTCATGAATAATTGCACGGTAGTCATCTGACGAGCTTGCGTTTACTTGCAGAAATTCTCGTCCCTGCTGCTATTGCGTCTTGCTTTCCAGAGTCTCGGGGTGGTATTTGGAGACCTTGGCACATCACCCCTGTATGTTTTCTATAACACTTTCCCGAAGGGAGTTGATAATGACGACGACGTGATTGGAGCTCTTTCTTTGATCATCTACTCTCTGACTCTCGTTCCGCTCCTCAAATATGTCTTTGTCGTATTGAGGGCAAATGATAACGGTCAAGGTAAGCTGTGACGAATTATCTGTATGATTTATTGACTGGATTTGTGTACATGATATCCAATTGTATAACTAAGAAAGATAATTAGTCAGCAAGGGACCTCCATCTGTTCAGCTGGAAATGTTGGACTGTTGGTGGCCGGGAAATTTTTTGGAAAGTAGAATGCCTTCCCTCACAATTGACGAGCCTCTTCTGCATTATGTGATCATATATTCTATTGCTTTGCTGATGACTGTTTTGTACATATTTGAATGAGCTGTTGTGTGGGGATGGGTGGTCTCTATAATGATTTTGGTGTGGTTTTTTTGTCAAATTTTGCTTGAGCTCGTGGAAACTATGGCTGTATGTTTAGTTAGCTTCACTGAAGTTTGGACATCACATTTGTACTCTTGCCCCTTTTCTCCCCTCTCACAAATGGTCAGCAATATGTCAGGCTTTTGCAAATAAATGGTGTTGACGTCCTATAATCTTTCCAATTTTTACTAAAGTGACAAATATTACTTAACATCTACAGATGGAGTACTTATGACATTGACTAGTACGGAGTCTTTCCACGATAACAAAATAACAAAAAAGGGTGATACATTGTGTGTCAGGAGTTCACTCTATTTATTTCAAATGGTATATGCATCATGACAACATCCCATCCATCATGTAATTAACTTATAATTGCCACTAGAATTCTTACACGTCCTGACCATCAGCATGAGCTTGCTTGGTTGCAGCTGGGTGATCACTTTGAGAATGAGAGCTTTAGTGACCCTTTAAATATAATTGCTTAGGAATGTGTGTATATTTAGCCTTTTTTACTTTATTTTTATATTTTAATGTGCATTTTTATGTTTATTATTTATAATGATTTAATTTCTGAATTGATGCATAATGACCTCCTCAGCTTTCTGGATTCTAAAACATTGAATACCCATCAGCCCAAGAGGCAGAGCCAAGTACCTTCACCACTCTAGTTCCATAATTTCAGATTATTGCATTTCCCTAACATTCACAAACACTGGAAATTGGAAGCGTACGTCTCTTAGGAAACAACAATTTGGACTTTCTTCCCTGATTTTTACCTATCCGGTGTTTTATGTTTAATTTTTCTCACAGATGACCATCATTCAGAGTAAACAAAGAATTAGCAAAATCTGCAACGTTGGCATTGTTTCCATCTTTTATGCTACTCTTTCCTGTTGTGCCATATATCTACTGTACTCCGGTAGAGTTTGACAATCTACATTAGTTTTGTTTCAGGTGGAACATTTGCTCTCTATTCACTACTTTGTCGACATGCTAAAATAAAAACAATCCCAAACCAGCATCGTACTGATGAAGAATTGACTACGTATAGCCGTCGTACATTTGATGAGAAATCACTTGCTGCGAAAATCAAGAGATGGTTGGAAGATGATGCATATAAGAAGAATGCACTTCTTATTCTTGTTCTTATTGGCACTTGTATGGTAATTGGAGATGGGATTCTCACTCCTGCTATATCAGGTAGTATTCCTCTTTGCTGTTTACTGCTCTTGCTCTTTGAAATTTCCATATTCTATGCTTTTGGTATTCCATGCTATATTTTTGTGATTTATCTATTTACTCATTTTGTTTTTTTAGTCTTTGTCAAGTTTCTTTGATTTTTCCCTCTTCAATTTATTGCTTTGCAATAGAGTCCAAAGTGAAGTTGTGTTCATTTCATTGTGTTAATTTTGCATAAAAGCCCACATTATGGGGCTTGCACTGTGCAATGGTCATGCATCCATGGAAAATCCAAAATACGGGACTCCGTGAATGAGGATCCATTACCTGGACATGGAGTCTGTTGTATCTTAGAACCTACAATGGTACTGAATCCATGGAGACAAAACCTAAGACTCAGTGAATGAGGATCTGTTAGCTGGACTAGGGTCCAATTTATCTTGGATCTTCCAGTGGATGACACAAATTTAGGACAAAAAGAATCACGTCTATACTCATTTGAACACCTGGAGCTGAACTACAAGATTATGTTCTTGTTCATTAGTACATGTCCATTATGTACTAAAAGTGTATCACAGGAGTACAAACACATCTTATTCATTAGTCCACATGTCCATTATGTACTAAAAGTAAGTATATCACAGGAGTACAAGCACATAGCCAGTACAAACACATCTTATTCATTAGTCCACATGTCCATTATGTACTAAAAGTAAGTATATCACAGGAGTACAAGCACATAGCCAGTACAAACACATCTTATTCATTAGTGCACGTCCATTATGTACTAAAAGTAAGTATCACAGGAGTACAAGCACATAGCCAGTACAAACACATCTTATTCATTAGTGCACATGTCCATTATGTACTAAAAGTAAGTATATCACAGGAGTACAAGCACATAGCCAAAGAGTTGAACTAAGAAGAAAATAAATGGTACTTCCCATAGTTCCAAGTGTAACTAGTGCGTTGGAGCCACGAGAAGGTAATTTTATTTCTGAGAGCTCCCCCTCACCCACAAAAAAGGAAGAAGAAAAATGTAAGGAAGTTTGAGCCTTGTAGATTCAGTAAGGATCATTTACCCTCTACTAGAATCTTACACTCAATCTACTATTCTTCTTTCTTTTGATTCTTCCATGCATGTAATCATCATATATCTAACTAAATGCATACTCAAGATGGAATGTGGGAAAAATCTTAAAAGAGAAATGAATTAATCATATATCACTGTCATTTTAACTAGGCCACTGAATTGCCTATTCAAAAATGAATGGCTGTTTGAGCAAACCTCGGGTGCATCAACATATAGGTGACCTCCACCTTTGATTTTTCTTTTTGGTTAATCACCCTCCTGTGCCAATTAGGTTGTTCTTCCTTGTAGTTTTCTAGGCATTACCAGAGGGCAGGAGCATAAACTAACATAACCAATATGAATAATAGTTGTTGCACATCCTGATGTGTAGAAAATATTAGCCAAACTGTGCCCCTCCTAATCGGTCCATATGGTGTGATGCGATGATGATGTGACCTTCCAATAGACCCATATGATCTGTCAAAAACCAGACCCATTTTAGAGGAATGAAATATGCAAGTTTGGAATGAAAAATAGGGGATCAGAGTGAAAAATACAAGTTACGAGTGAAATATACAAGTTCCAATAAAATATACGAGTTTGGAATGAAAAATACATGTTTGGAAAGAAATATATATGTTAGAATGAAATATACAGGTTTGGAGTGCCCTATACAGGTTTGGAGTGACATATACATGTTTGGAATGGAATATACAGGTTTGAAATGAAATAGTATGTTATATTTTATTTCTAACCAGTATATTTCATTCTAATCTATATATTTCATTCCAATCCCATATTTTTCATTTTAAACCTGTATATTTCATTCCTAACCTATTTTTTCAGTCTAATCCCTATTTTTCATTCCAAACCTGCATATTTCATTCTTTTGAAATGGTTCTGGATTTTTAATAGATGGGTTTGTCAGTGGGTTGCATTGCCATCACATTGCCCCACATGGACCAATAAGAAGGAAGAGCACCGTTTGGCAAGGATTTGTTGCACACCAGGGTGTGTGATGCAGCCAGAATTAGTCATATTGGTTATGTTAGCATATGCTCCCCACTGTCGGTAGGGCACAGTAGTCTCTCATGCTGGGTGCCTTCAGTGCCTACAAATTTGCAAGGAAAAACAGCTTGATTAGCATGGGAGAGTGATTAACCAAAAAGAAAAATCAAAGGTAGAGATCACCCATCTTGGTGTTGATGCACCCCAGGTTTGCTCAAGCACCTATGCCTTTTGGCAATTTGGCGGCCCACTTAAAATAGAAGCAATATATGATTAGCTCATTTCTCTTTTAAGATTTTCTTCTCATTTCATCTTGAGTATGCATTTAGTTAGACATATGATAATTGGATGCATGGAAGAATCAAAAGAATGAGAGAAAAGTAGTAGATTGAGTATAAGATTCTAGTAGGGACTAAAATGATCCTTATTGAGTCTACAAGGAAGGCTCAAACCTGCTTACATTTTTTTACCTTGTTTTTTTGTGGGGGACGGGGGAAGCTCTCAAAAAAAAAATCTTATATGGATTTTAACATTGGGACCCTTCTTCTAAGAGGAAGTAGGATCTGAAATTGGGAGATGTGGAAGTTTTGTGAACATGTGCTCCCATTATATGCATCTTTGCCTATGCCTACTATGAGTGGATGAGGCAGCTTTTAGCATTGTGCTGCACATGATAGTGAGATTGACCACCAAAGGCCAATTACTAGTACTCGTTGAGCAAGTGCAACTCAGAAAGCATTCTAAACCATAGAAGTTGTGCTCCCAGGGAAATAAGGAAACACAACAAAGTCACTTGGCAACTCATGAGAACCATGCTCTCCAAGCAGCAACGACCCTACCATGTAATAGCAGTAGGTGGTCTAAATTTCACCT
Source organism: Amorphophallus konjac (assembly GCA_022559845.1). Classification (NCBI taxonomy): domain Eukaryota; kingdom Viridiplantae; phylum Streptophyta; class Magnoliopsida; order Alismatales; family Araceae; genus Amorphophallus; species Amorphophallus konjac. The sequence continues at coordinate 140,734,155 of CM040129.1, forward strand.
TTTAACTTGGGAAGGTGTATCAGGTGATTTCATTTAGACAGGTCTTTCCGTTGCAGCTGCATCCAACTTGGAATATCTATGAACATATGGAGATATGAGTTAGAATGCCATCTGAGACGTCTGGCCATTCCATCACAAAGGACCACATCTAAGTTACTAATGCCAATGAAGGCTATGGGAGAGATGAGAAGCAGCATGCCATCTGAGCAACTGAGTTCAACTTTGAAAAACACCCACATCATCCGACAATCAACATCTCATTCTTCACCATATGCAGATTCTAAGCTTCCACTGCCCCCATAATCTATCTTCCCTGGCTAATGCAGGATATCTTAGAGTACCAGGATCCACACATTTGTACAACATATGTCTGGATCATCACCTAATTCACTGGGCCTAACCATTTGCCTTCTGTAAAGTATAGACTAAGAAGCATCAGTATCAATTCTCATACCATGGTTGTGTCCTTTCTTATGTTGCATAAACTGTTTTAAGGATGGAACCAGCATAAGAACAGTTCTCCTTAATCGGATCTGAGTTGGGATATGATGAGTCAAATTTGTCAAACTTTAATGTTTCAATTTTTTTGAACGAGTTGTGATCATGCGATCAATGATACTATTGATCCAGGTTTAGTGATCCGTGACACGATGATGGTTGGGGATACTTCCAATGCAACTCGCAATTGGTGGAGCTAAGAGAAGATAAATGTGAATTTCTTGGGTTCAACTCCACCATGTTGACATGCACACCATGCTCCATATAAACATTGACGATGACAAGTACTGTTAGAATGGTCATCAAACGTTTCCAGGGCTGTGCTGATGGAGTATAACCTCTGTTGCAGCAATATACAAGGAGTCTTGATTGGGAATGAAGACTCACATTGGCACGATCTTCCTTGATTAGGAATATAATGGCCACTAAATTTTTCATTGGTAGGGTGTCTAATCTGACACATGCCATCTGAAAGGAAGACACCTTGACCTCCCTGAAGTAAAAGTCACAGTGTCAGACTATAATCCCCATTAGTTTCTTTCCATTAGAAATTTGAACTTTGGTTTTCTTCCATTGTGGTTAGACTCACTGACTTTTAGTTTGTTTACTTCATTCGACACATCTGGCATTATAACTCTATGCGGAAGCATGCTAGTCAGCCCATTAAAAAAAATCATAATTACAAAAATCCCATAATGTATCTATTTCCCCAAAAGCACCCACAATCTGCATCGTTACATAAAAAAGGCCCCCACCGTTAGTGTTGGGTAGGAGACATCAATTAATCTTATTGAATCCACAAAATTGCGGTAAAAAATCGCAGTGTTGAGATACACAGGTTCAGGGTCATAAGCACATGAACCACAACTCATTTAATCAATACGGGACTATTGTCCGCCCAAATTCCAACACTCTCCCTCACGGCCAAGATGGACCGTGGACAATAATTGGGTGGAGGTGACAACAAGAAGAGTTGGGGTCATTTTTAACATGGCTCTGATACCATATTGAATCCACAAAACCGCGGTAAAAAATCGTAGTGTTGAGATACACAGGCCCAGGGTCATAATCACATGAACCACAACTCATTTAACCAATACGGGACTATTGCCCGCCCAAATTTCAACAAATCTTAACCCAACCGTCGTTAAGACCAGGGTTCAAAAAAGGAAAAGACCAAAAAAGCCATACAATCCAGAGAGTGAGAGACTGGAATCCCTGGTGGACGCAATGGCTCCCTGCTGCTGCAGCAGTACACATCTGCCCACATGTGAGTCACAACCCCCCACCATGTTTGGCGTTTAGCCATGGTTCCCTCGTATGTTCGTCTTCTCCAACAGCTGATGTGTGTCCAGTACTCTCTTAGCATCTCGGCATATGATGGAAAGAAGAAGAAACAGCTACAGAAGGGAAAGAACAAAATTCTGTAATCTTAATACTTGTTACACCTGCAAATTCATTAGTTACATGGCTGTAGAGAGCTGCAATGGAGACAAGAGTGGCCCAAAAAAATTCTGAAGCTTGTCGTCCTTGATAGAGTACGTGATCAGGACTCAGAAGAAGAGGTTGAACGAGGAGCGGTCGGCTTAACCCTCCCTTGCCGCTGCTATGGCAGGTCTTGGACCGGGCAGGCTGCGGCGCCCCGGGCGACACCGGCGGCCGCTGCGACCGGAGCAGCGTGACGTTGAGCCCCTCCAAGAAAGGGCGCGCCTTCACCTCGGTGGTGCTGAACGCGGAGCCCAGCCACCTCGATGGGTCCTTCTCCAGCAGCTCCAAGATGAGGGCCCTCAGCCGGGGGTCCCCCCAGCGGCTGCACCGGGAAGGTGGGGATCGCGCGCACGATGTTGCAGACGGTGGCGGCATTGGTGCCCCCAGCGAAGGGGGTGGCTCAAATAGAGGAAGACCCTGAAGGCCCACTAGTTGTTGACGGTGCCGCGGCAGCCACCTCCGGGGCCGCACTCGTGGGCTCCCACGAAGGAGCTTGACCAGGCCTCCACCAGCTCCGTGACGAACACGCTGCAAGTCAACGATGAGCAGGAACTCGTCGGCCGGCTCCGTATCATGGTGGAGAGAGAGAGCAGATAGAACATAGAGAGATGAGAGAAAGGCGAGTGAGTAGAGAGAGAGGGATGGCACAGCAGGTAGTGCTGTAAATGGGCCCGGCTGGCCGGGCGGCTAGATTTAAGGTTGGGCCATTAAGTTCTTTTTGAACTGCGGGTTTAGTTGAACTTAAAAGTTCAGCACGATTAAACTCGTTAGTCGAGTCCGAACTTTGAATTTGACGGCGAAAGTTGTCCTGTTTCGTTTCTTTTTTTTTTCTTCAATTTTTTTCTTTTATTTGAATTAAAAATTTAAAATATTTAACTTAATGTAATTAAAAATATTTAATTTAATTTAATTAAAAAAATAAAAAATCTCTTCCAAAATAAATTAACATTTAAAATTTTAATTAATTTAGTAAAATTGTAAACTTTATATTTATATATATTTAAATTGTATTCCCAACCCAGCTCGACATAGCCCGAGTCTGAGTCGGGCTCGAGCCGAGTCGACCTAAGTCTGTCCATTGACAACCCTAGGCCCTCGGTTCCCCCTTCGGGACTGACACCCCACCCAAGCTGGTGAGCACATGGGGGGGGGGAGAGAGAGAGAGAGAGAGTATATTTTGAAATAAAAAAGAAAAAATTGTGGGAGAATGAATATTCCCCATAATATTATTTTTTAACCTGAAGCTAACTATATGGGCATTTTTATGAATTTTAGCAAATTGTGGGGGCTTTTGAAAGAAGAGATGGATTACAAGAGTTTTTTTTGTAATTATGGAAGATTATAGGAGATTTTCCCTGAAAATTCTAAATAGATCGTAACCATCTCCATAAGATTCCCGTCAGCCGTGTTTTCAAAGTGGAAATGAACTCCCCTAAAGATGCCTTTATTGACACCTGAATGGTCTCACAAACATAGCTCATTCTGATTGAAAATGCATATTTTTCCCGTCATCTTGCAAGGATAACGGTTTTTCGATCTACTTTTTTTAATTTTTCCTATATAAATGCCATATACGTGTTTTCTTGTATGCAAAATGAAATTGAAAATACTGTTAATGGATATGTAATTATTACAATTTTCATTTAAATTCAAAGAAATGGAGTGGTTTTGTGAAATCTCACTATTTTTCAATTCTGTATCTATAGACAATTTCTTTCTAGACTTCATTAGATATTGGCTCATTTTCTTTGAGATAATTGTACAATTTAGGAAGCATTCTGCAGATGTTTGCTACCACTTTGCTGACTATTTCTGGAAGTTATTGAAGGCTTTCTATTCTGTTTCCTTCTGACTTAAGTAATGCTAAACTTTTGCAGTTCTTTCAGCAACCGGTGGGATCAAGGTAGACTACCCCAAGATGAGTAGTGGTACATAAATAACCTTCAAATATTTGATCGTACTCTTTTCATTTTGGTGGCTTATGTGATGTACGTCATGTATTATTTGTTGGTTGCTTTTATGGCTTCAGTTGCTGTGTAATTTGACATGCATAATTCTTCTGAGACTATTTTTCTTTGGCATGAACCATAAATTATGCTTCTGTTTTAGATTATGATCATATTTGTTGGTCGAAATTATTCTATGCATTTAAGGTATATTTTTCAAGTCATTTTTTCAGGATGTGGGGTTGGAAATACAACTATCTAATTATTCTTTTCTTTCCGATTATCTCAGATGTGGTTATAGTTGTTGCTGTCATCATACTAGTTGGGTTGTTTAGCATGCAACACTATGGCACTGATAAAGTTGGATGGCTTTTTGCTCCTGTTGTCCTCCTCTGGTTCATCTTAATTGGTGTTATTGGTCTACTGAACATATTAAAGCATGAGAGGACAGTTCTAAAGGCTTGCTCTCCAGTTTATATAGTTAGATATTTCAGGAGGGGACGAAAGAGTTGGACATCTCTTGGTGGTATCTTGCTCAGTATTACAGGTTGGTTCTAACATCGTAATTAGTGGCTGACCTTGTAAGGAGAGCCAAACAAGTAATTGACCCAAAAAAACATCCATTGCTAAATGCAGGAACAGAAGCATTATTCGCTGATTTGTCTCATTTTCCTGTCCTGGCCATTCAGGTTTGTTGTACTTATTAATTGTGTTTGATGCCACTGTCACTTATTCTTAATGAACCTACGCTTTTTTGTGTTTGCAGATTGCTTTTACTGTTGTTGTGTTCCCTTGTCTTGTTTTGGCGTATGCTGGACAGGCAGCTTATATTCTCAAGCATAAAGATCATGTTGTTGATGCCTTTTATCGTTCCATTCCAGGTCCATTCTGATTACTTTACATACTTATTCTTGCGAGTATTCTATCTTGTACATCAAAATTTCTGACAATTCTGTATCTTCAGAGGGTGTATACTGGCCAATGTTTATCATTGCAACTGCAGCAGCTGTGATTGCTAGCCAAGCGACAATATCTGCAACTTTCTCAATAATCAAACAGGCACTTGCACTTGGTTGTTTTCCAAGAGTGAAGGTTGTCCATACATCAAAGAAGTTCTTGGGGCAGATATACATTCCCGATATTAACTGGATCCTTATGGTTCTTTGCATTGCTGTTACTGCTGGATTCAAAAATCAGAATCAGATTGGAAATGCCTATGGTGAGCCCATCTCCTTAATTGTCATTGTGAATGTTACGGAGTTTTTTTTTTTACTTTGTAATTGTTTGCACTGTGGACTAGGGATCGCAATGAGCCAAGCCGAGCTTCGACATGCTCGGGCTCTGCTTGCTCAAGAATCTTCGATCCCGAGCTCAAGCAGCCTGTTTCTGGCTCATTTTCTGGGCTTGTGCTTGGATCGATACAAAATTGAGCAGCTCGAGCGCAACTTGAGCTTGGCTCAGTGAGTTAGCCTGGCAAATAAACGTAGTCAACCCAGCTCTGTGAGCCTTGGCCGTGTGAGTAGAGAATAGGGAGATTGGGCTATGAGATTTTCAGTGCCATTTATGATTTCTTGAATACTCTCCATTAACTGAAATTACATCATTTTTATATTATTATTTCACGAAGTTCCAAGTTCTTATAACTTATTTTCACACCGAATCAATCAACCTGGGGCTATGAAACAGGAACTGCTGTTGTAATCGTTATGCTGGTGACCACTTTCCTCATGGTTCCAATCATGCTTTTGGTTTGGCGGAGTCATTGGATCCTGGTGACCATCTTTACAGGCTTATCATTGTTGGTGGAACTCGCGTACTTTTCGGCAGTTCTTTTCAAGATTGACCAAGGTGGTTGGGTCCCACTCGTCATTGCTGCTGCTTTTCTTCTCATCATGTTGGTCTGGCACTACGGCACCGTGAAACGGTACGAGTTTGAGATGCATAGTAAGGTGTCCATGGCTTGGATCCTTGGCCTGGGGCCAAGCTTGGGTTTAGTCAGGGTGCCTGGAATAGGGTTTGTGTACACTGAGCTGGCAAGTGGTGTTCCCCATATATTCTCCCACTTCATAACCAACCTTCCTGCCATCCATTCTGTTCTTGTCTTTGTCTGTGTAAAATACCTCCCAGTGTACACTGTTCCCCAGGAAGAGAGGTTCCTTGTGAAAAGGATTGGGCCCAAGAACTTCCACATGTTCAGATGCGTGGCAAGATATGGATATAAAGACCTCCACCGGAAAGATGATGACTTCGAGAAGATGTTATTTGACAGTCTCACCATTTTTGTCCGGTTGGAGTCCATGATGGAAGGGTGTTCTGATTCTGAAGAGTATAGTCTCTATGCACAGCAGACGGAGAGATCTGCAGATGTTATGCTCCGAGAGAATTATGGGAACATTATGACATCTCAGAACACCACATGTTCGGACATAACATACTCCTCATCACACGACTCGATTATGCCTGCAGTACAGTCTCCTCCTCCTCCTCCTCCACAAACCAACGGTAGACTGAGGTCCCCTGGTCAGACAAGCCAGATCCAGACTGAGGGTGAAGAGCTGGATTTCTTAAACAGGTGCAGGGATGCCGGGGTGGTGCACATTCTGGGGAATACGATTGTCCGAGCAAGAAGGGATTCTGGGCCTGCAAAGAAACTTGCAGTCGATTATATATATGCCTTCCTGAGGAGGATTTGCCGTGAAAACAGTGTGATGTTCAATCTTCCCCACGAAAGTCTGCTCAACGTGGGGCAAATATTCTATGTATAGTTGAACTTCAAATAAATCATGCATGCCAGTTTGCATGTGTTCCTCTTGTGTTTATCAATTATGTTTAGAATTTCGCAACTCGAATATTTTGCAAGCCCCAACCCCAATACGGCGTGGGTGCTTCCCTGCAATGCACCGACAGGCGGTCCAGTTCTTGGGAGAAAGATTAGAAGGACGAGGAGTCGAAATATTGGTCGAAGAAATTAAGTTACATGCTGTGTTTGAGCATTAGATCGATGTGGACCGTACGTTAAGGCACCACCGGTGGTGGGTTTGGTGTTGTAGTGTTGAATTGGATGATCCCTGAGCTGCCATCTTGACTCCACATACCATCCAACACTCGGGATTTTCCTTTCCAGCTTTGGTGACGACAATTAATCAGTTGTATATTATTTTCTATGCATATCGTTCCATTGGATTCATAGAGGTATGCGTCTCGTGATTAATATAATGCCTAGGACACCTTAGCATACCGTGAAATATGATATTTATGAAGGAGCGACTCCAGAGAGGTGAGTGCGTGTGAGATTGGGTTTGGAGCTCATGAATTTCCCAATGTATGTGTTTGCTTGACGAGAGCAGCAGAGCTATTCATATCCTTTTATAGGGGAGGTTACACACTCCCATCCCCTCCATCCCATTATCCCTCTGTCTGCCCCCTCCCCACGCCGTCAATGTCGCTCCCTGTGCCTGTATTGTCAACTTTGTTAGGCACCGAATGATGACAATGCAGGCACACAAATGTTGGCCACCCATTAATATCTCTCACTTGACCAACAAATTATTACACTCCTATTATCCGTCAGCAGTACAATATTTCTCTCATTTAGTCAATAAATCATTATACGCCCATTGTCCGTGAATAATAGAATATTTCCGTCGAAACATTCTCACCATCCATCAGTAGTTTTCGACATACTCTCACTATCCATGAATCGTATTTCTGATACACTCTCACTATCTGTCAGAGATTTCATTATTCTCATTATCTCATTGTTCGTGAGTACTATTCGGATACACTCTCACTACCCGTCATAGATATTATTATTTTCATTATCCATGATGGAGAGGGGTAGAATCAACGACCCAAAAACATATGGCCCAGAGCGGCCCAATAAGTCCACCCTAACCTGAACAGGCCGGACTCCCCAAGTGATAGTCCCATTTAACGGGTCCACTTAATTTGAAGCCCAAACTTGCTCGGCCCAATATTTCCTAGGCGGCCTTCAGGCCCGAAAGATCGAGTAACGGTTGCTCGAGAGGATCCTAAGCGGGATCCAAGCATAACAGACCGATGACGTCTCCGTCACCCGGGAAGAGTCCTAACGGGCGCACCACGCTCGACTCGGCCACCAGACGCCTATCCAGGCGGATGTTACGGTGCCACCCGGAGCAAGAAATTCAAAGGGATAAGGGAGAGCAAGAGTCCTCAAGTTATGAAGAGCCCACAACAAGGATGTAACTCTCCCTAGTCTCTCAAGCTTCCTTGACTCTAGTACGGGACGAGCGACTATATAAACTCCAAGGAAACCTTCCAGAAAGGTAAGCAAGTCTTAGCACTCAAAGGCACATTTGTTGGTGGAGAGTAATCTCGTGCCCATCTCTTTCCTCCTCTCACACTTCTTCCACCTACGCTCTATCAATTTGCTGACTTAGGCATCGGAGGGTTCTCCCCGGGGTCACAACCCTGGGCTTCTCTGATCCGTTTCCTTCCTTACAGTATCCTCACTGGTGGTAGGCGATCGAAGCTCATCCAGGATCATACGGCTCAGACTCCAGCACGAGATCATGCCTCCTCATCTGGCGCCATCTGTGGGAAACGAGCAAAGAGCCAATATGGTGCAAAGAAGTTCCAGTAGAAGAAACACCAGCGACAAAGGGATGGCAACGGGGGCCGGGGGAGGGGAACATGTGCCCTCCCACTCTACGACGGGTCCCCTCTCCAACGCCGACAACCAAGCTAATGCCCTACCTCTGCCGGCCACGGGGGGACAGCCCCACCCTTGGAACTCTGACGCCCTCCAGACCCTCAACGCTAAACTTGATGTCCTCATGGACTTGATGAGGACCCAGACGGCTAGGGAGGAGAAGTCACGGCCTCCCCGGGTGAGTCCCTCCCATGTAGAAGCCTCCCGGCTGACGGCCGGGGGCCGTTTTACTCTTCAAGCCGGACGACTTATCCGGAATGGGCCCGACGGGCCCTCTCAACCTCCGCCCCCGGAATAAGAAGCTTCCTCCAATCCGCAGGGGAAGAAATCTGGACTACCTCCATAGCATACGGAAACGGACGCTCCCGAAGAGGAGCGGCGGGGCAACATCCGGGGAAGTACTCACAGCCCCCTGCCCCCGCCTCGGCGTCAGCCAGAGCCGTCCCTCCGTCTGCTAGATTTCGAGCGGCGCTTCGCTGAGCAGGAGCGCGCCCTTCGCGCTCTGCAAAAGAGTTCTACAAAGGATGATGAGGAGCAATCCCCGTTCTCTGACCATATTTTGAAGGCAGAGATCTCTCCACGAGTTTCTATATCCACATTCAAATCTTACGACAGCAAGGGCGACCCGGCCCATCATTACAACAGCTTTGATGCGCTAATGACCCTGCACGGGGCGTCCGACGCTGTCAAGTGTCGAGCGTTCGTAACCACCCTAGTCCAGGGCGCTCAAGCTTGGTTCCGAGCACTCGCCCCTGGAAGCATCCTCAACTTCCGGTAGTTCGGGAGGCTGTTCAAAGAAAGCTTCACCGGTCGCGGCCCTCCAAGATCGATCACGGGACTGCTGGCACTCAAGCAAGCACATGGGGAAAAGCTGCGGGCTTACATCAACCGCTTTAAGTCGGAAGCCCTGTGCATCCCGCGTCTGGACGTGGCCTCAGCCATTATCGCATTGACTGGAGGCACCCGCGATGAAAACCTCCGGCGAGAATTGGTACTTCACCCCCCTCCTTTCTCGCTAGCTTGGTGACCCTGGCTCTGCGCCACGCAGAGTGCGGAGAAGTCCTCAACGCATGTCGAGACCCGATAAACATGGGGGGGGGGGGGAGAAGGAGAAAGGAAGCGGCCGTCCGAGCAAGGCTTGGGCCAAGGGAAGCGGAGGAACTGAGAAGGAGACCGAAAAGAGCTTCCACGCAAGTTTGAGCGGTACACTCTTTTGACTGCCCCCGTCTATGAGATATATCAAGAAATCAAAGACTCAGCCCTTTTTCACCAACCCGAGCCCATGAAGGCCGATCCGAGACACCGCAACCGTCGCAAGCACTACTAGTTTCACGACGACCACGGCCACCACACTGGCGACTGTCAGCAGCTCAAGGATGAGATCGAGCGTCTCGTCCGCCAAGGACACCTCTCTCGATATGTGTCCGAGCAACGAGAGGGTCACGGAGTCCCCCAGAAGGGATTGACAATCGCCCCTGTGGAGCCCACATCAACGTTATCTCGGGAGGATCAATCTCAAGAGGGGACAGTAGCCGAGGGAGAAAGCATCACGCCGAGCGAGCTAGCAGGGCCTCCGATCCCCCCAAAGCTTCTCCAGCAAGCGAGCAGTAGGCCCTAGTGTTCTCCAACCAAGACCTAGAAGGGGTAGCCACCCCGCACGATGACGCCCTTGTAATCTCGACTACTATAAACCATTGTAACGTAGATAGGATTCTGGTGGACAATGATAGCACCCCTGATGTTCTGGCATATGAATGTTTCTTAAAGATGGGTGAGAACCCATCGAGGCTCCGCCCGATTCAAACCCCCCTCTGTGGGTTCAATGGCCAGACAACGTTTCTCGAGGAAGCCCTAAGCCTGCCTGTCACCCTCGGTACCCCTCCCAAAACTATCACATTCATGGCAAACTTCGTGGTGATTAAGGGGATGTCAGCTTATAATGCCATCTTCGGCCGAGGTATTATCGACCGGATAAAGACAGTACCTTCCACCTATCACCAAAAAATGAAGTTTCCCACCAAATATGGTACTGGGGAAGTCCGAGATAACTAGGCAATAGCTAGAAGGTGCTATGTAATCTCGGTTGAAGCCATAGGGCCTGAAGAAAAAAACAAAGAGTTCGGCATAATCGACGATAAAATGACGGCAAGCAAGCCCAGTGGGGAGCTTCTGTCAATCATCCTCAGAGATGACTCGACTCTCGAGGTTAAAATTGGGGCAGACTTATCGCCCGATGTACAACAACAATATAAAGACTTCCTTTCTACGTATATTCAAGTCTTCGCATGGTCTGACGATGATCTTCCTGGGATTCCCGGAGAGATGGTGATGCACAAGCTCAACCTTGACCCATCGGTGAAACCTGTCCAGCAGCGAAGAAGGAGGCACGCCCCAGAAAAATAGGCGGTCATTAAAGAGCAGATTGATATGGAGAAGAAAATGATGTGTGTGGGGTCATGAAGTGTGCCTTGCATATGGTTATATTTTTGATGATAGCTAACCTTATAAATAACTTTGTGTCTGCTTGCATATGCGATTGATGTCAGTGTCCATTCATGCGCTTTGCTATGCTTGCATGTATTCATGAGATTGATTTTTCCATATGGCTAGACATGCATATAAGCTCGTAGATGGTTATGAGTAGAAGCTTTTATCACGCATAATCCATGATTTTGATATCCATGTAGATCTCATGTTCTACATTGTCTTTTACAGGAGAGAGATGATTGGAAGACATCTATAAATCACATGGATGCATGGCAATATCTATTTATGTGAATCTTGGTGGAAAGAGGTTGACATGTGATGTAATATTGATTAAACCCCAAGGAATATTTGATTTTTGTGTTTAAACATTCAATCTCTTCCCAGTCCCTTGTGTTATCCATGTTGCATATATTCACTTGGTTCTTTCATGTATATTTTTCATAAGGTTCTTATACTAGGTGCATAGTTTGAATTCCTCATGAAAGTGGTGGCTGAACTGAATTGATTGAAACTCTCACATTGAATGATATTCATTTTCTCATGTTGAACTTTAGCATAAGCTTTCATGCCCTTTCATAGTGTCGACCTATGAAAGGATGGTGTCGACCCCATGTTTCGTAAGCATCACTTAGATGCAAATGGTTCATGGTTCTATGAAGAGAACTTGTGTGAAATTCAATCACATCGTTCATGTGGATTTTGGTTTTACATTGCCACTCTTGTTGCACTTGATGCATAAAGTTCATTGCTATATGAACTTGTTTCATTGATGAGGATAAACATGTTTTTCCAAAGAGTTCTTATGCACCTTGAACATGGATTTTAATGTATGTGCCTTTTGCACTTTCTTTATAGTTACAAGTTGCTTATACTCTATTCACATGCATAGAAATATCCTTCGATCTTTAGCTTAGAACATTTGTGGTTCAAAGTGTTCGTATGCACCTTGAACATGGGTTTCATGTATATAATTCATGCATTTATCATTTGGATTATTGAGCTAAAGTTCTAATCATCTTTTTCTTATGATTTTGCAGGATTAAGATCCTTAATATAAACCCTCCAAGATCAAGGAGTTAGATGCCACAGAGTTTGGAAGGGTTGCAATGGAGTTTGGGGATGAAATCTAAAAGTCTGGAATTTACTGTAGCTTTAGGTCGACCGACCCTGTAGCTTAGGTCGACCGAAGCACTATAGCTTAGGTCGACTGAAATTGGCAGTGTTGCCTAAAAATTCACCTGTAAAATTTCGATCGACCGACCACCTACCTCTGGTCGACCAAACCCCCCGAGGCAACAAGTGTTGACTTTATTTTCTTCAACGTGGGAAGCTTTTCTTCTTGGATTTTTTTAATCCCAAAAGTCTCCAGACATCCCTGGAATTGTGGATCTGTGTCTTGGCTTGTCCTTGACCATCCTAGGTCTTATAAATCCACTTGTGCCTAACCTTTTACCCCTTTGCCCCTGGGTTCATGGTAGACCTATTGGGGGTCTTTTTGGATGGTTCTAGAAGGGTTATCATGGTCTTTTCATGTCTTCTATATATACTCTCTTGTGAACTCCGAATTTGAAAGAAAATTCCCATTTGAGCTAATGTTTTCTATCTTGTAGGTCAAGAGAGAGGAGAAGAAGAGAAAGGGGAAAAGAAGGGGAGATTTGATCTTCATCCAAGAGGTTTTGAAGATCGTGGAAGAAAGAAAAGTGCAGCGGATCGAGAGGACGTTGAAATCATCACCATCCGACTGGAGCTTCAAGATACCATTTCTATTCGTCTTAGAAATCAAAGGGGGAACAATCTCTACATCCTTTAGTTGTTGTTTTGTGATGTTTGCCATATGTTCTATTTCGATATGAGCTTATATTATTATTTGTGTTTAGTTTCTAAACCTGAAAATACATTTTGTGTGTGTGACCGTCTGTGTATATGGTCGTGTTTGATCGCCTGCGTACGGTCGTGTGTGTCATTGTGCTGCGTTTGTTGCAGCGTGTGTGTGTGTGTTGTGATCCGGTCGTCGGATCGTGTGGGAGACTCCGTCTCCATGTGTGTGTGTGTGTTGGGGCGTGTCCCCGTGTGTGTTTGGAGCGTTGTCTCCGTGTTGGGAATTTATCCCCAAGTGAAGCATCACTAGGTTTGGTGAGGGGTGGACGTAGGGAGCCCATCGTGGTCCCGAACCACCTTAAAAGTTGATGTGCACTCTGGTTTGTTTTGTGCGTTTGTGTGATTTGATTGTTATATCTGTTTGTATGATCGTGTGGGAATGGAGAGATTGAGAGAATTAGTTACCTTGTTTAGTTAATTTCCTCAATCTTGTTAAAAGGTGTTAGTTCCGCTACGTAGCATTTTACTTTGTCATTTAGTGTGGGGGACAATTCAACCCCCCCTTCTTGTTCGCTCGTCTACCCAGGGACCAACAATTGGTATCAGAGCAAGGCTATGTTGTCCTTAGATCTAACGATCTACAGAAAGATCCCAGTGTAGTGTTAATCATGAATTGTTCTGTTGATCATATTTTGATGAGTTTCTTACCTATTTTTGATGCGGATGATTTTGATTCATGGTTTGGCAAAATGTGTGGGCTAATTAACTCTGTTAATCCTGAACTCTGGAAATTGATAGATTATGGCCCTAACAAATTGCCTCTGGATGAGACTAGATGGTCTCATGAAGATGAACTGAAAAATCATGATAATGTTTTAGTTTTAAGATTATTAAAAGCTGCCGTGAAATCTGATATATATCCATTTGTTTCTTCATGTGAAACAGCGAAGGAAATCGTAGATGGATTGATCAAATCTCAAGAGATACAGCTGGAAGATCTGTGCCTCATGGGTAATGAGGAGAGCACATCAAGCATGGTAAGTTCAAAGGTAAATTATGACTCTAATGATGAAGATGAATCTGGTTATGAAGAGTTGATGAATGCTTATGAAGAGCTTGTTGATAAGTACAAGATGGTTTAGGTTGAGAATAAAAAATTTAAAACGAAGGTTGAACAAAATAACTGTGAATCCTCTTGTAAAAAATACTCACATTTAGAGGAATTGATTGAGACTCATGTGTTTGATATTGAATTCCATAAAGATCAAATTTACTCCTTAAGAAATGAAAACAAAGAGATGAAAGCAAAAATAAATTCAATGGCCAATAATCAAACCTTGATAAATGAACTCGTTCATGATGAAAAGCTTGTAAAAGAAAATGAGAAAGTGAAGGAATTGAACACGGCCATTTATGAAAGATTATTATTTCTAGAAAAAGAAACATCTGTGGTTGTAAGTGAATGTGAAAATGTGGATGAATTGAAATAAGAAGTAGAATGCCTTAAGAATACCAATGCAGTGTTAAATGTCAGCATTGCCACTTGTGAAGAAGAACTTGCTAATACTGAATTGCATATCACATCTCTAGAAAGTGAAATCCAGGACTTGCATAATTCATTGTCTAGATTTGTGGATGGTCAAAATAATCTGGAGAAAATCTTGGGGACCAAGGTGAATTTTCAACGGGAAGGTCTTGGGTATGAACCCACTAAAAAGAAAGCATTTGGTCTGAAAACACAAACATCTTTCGTCCATGCATCATGTTCCTCAAATATTTCAAATACTTCTTACGTTGAGAAACAAGATTCTAAAGGTCAAGCTCAACCTAGGAACAATAGAATTGATGCTCACCCAGTCCGGCATGCAAAAAGGAAAATCCATAAACGTGATGTTAAGCAGAACTCGAACCAAAACTCAAAGCCAAAAATCAATTCTGCTTGTGCTAATGTGAATGCTAGAAAGCAAAATCATTGCGCACAAACACGTGTACCTAAAAGAATGTCTCATGCTTTTATTGTGATAAACGTGGTCATATGATGGATGATTGCCTTGTTATGAAATCTGATGATCTGAAAATATGCAAAAATGAAATTGTTTCAAAAAGAAAAGTGGGTGTTTCTTGTTTCAATTGTGGAAAGCATGGACACAAGATGCATGAATGTAACATCATGAAAAAGGATAGGTTTCATGCATACAGAAATGAAACTGTGTTTGGTAAACAAAGAAATTCTTCTGACCACTATCATTCATGTGGAAATCTAGGACACCGTGTGTCATAGGGTTGGCAAGCAAATAGAAGAAGGAACTTCAATGTTAAAAATAATTACAATTTTGCCAACCCACAGAAATTTCATGCCTATCCTGTTAAGAAGAATGCTAGGTCTTCTGTTAATTGTCACTACTGTGGCAATTTTGAGCATACCATGTATGATTGTGCTTTAATGAATTTTCATGATATACATGCCCAAAGAATGTGGAGAGCACCCACTAGAGATGCAACTAATCATCCGGGACCCAATAAAGTTTGGGTACTCAAAACTGTTGAATGAGAACTTTATTGCAGGGTTGTCTTGAGGTCAAGTGAAAGGCTTGAAAGATGATGCATGCTCAAGACACAAGTATTGAAAATAAATTTCTGAGCTTTTTTTGAAAAACTCAAACTTGTTTTAATCGAATCTCTATTAATGAAAATAAAAAAAACTATTTTTGTTATTAGAATGCATTGCATCTTTCATGAATCACCATTGCATGATTGCATTTCATGAAGCTGAATATTCATCCATTTGATCATCATTGCATGACTACATGGTATATCAAATGGTGACTTGAGGAAGGGCAGGTCATTCCTGTCTGAAATTTATCACCATGCGTGAGAATGTGCATCCGCCTCGTACCATGAGTCACTTGTTCATATAAGTCATAGGATGCATATTTTTCTGTTAAAACATCATTTGTGTAATTCATGCACATTGTGAGGGAGAGTTGTTAGCTGGTTGATATGTGCTCAAGCTAAGGCTCATTTGTAAGAAAGATCATCATGTGCTAATGTCTATCATGAAAACTGCTGGTCTATTCAAAGAATTGCATACATTGAGTCTGCATAAACTCTCATGCACTCTCTTGCTCAAACTCAAAAAATTTACTTCTCATATTAGAATTCATATCCATTCTCATGCATATACACTGTTGATGCAACTTGATATTTGCATGTGTGAGATTATGGAATGCACTTCTCAAAGTGCTGCTAAACCACAGGGATCCAAGGAAGCTTGGGTACCCAAGTCTGCAGTATGAGAACTTTGATTACAGGAGTGACTTGAGGGTCATGAAGAAATTGAGAAAAATAATGGATTCTCAAGACCAAGGTAAGAAAATAAAAATCTGAAATACTAACCTTCGTGAGGTTAGTGATTTTGGTGCTTGAAGGCCTCCGGTATTGTCTCTTGAACTAAGGTAATTCAACCTTTTGCTATGGAAATAAAATGTCATGCATTATCTTGTGGCACTAGGTGGTTTTGTTTCATGACATGTATTGCTTCTCAAAAACTTGAACTGTTGTTCCTCTACTCTGATGTGCCAAAAAATCTCCAAATGGTTATTTGAATAATTCTTGAATTAAACGGCATGTGTGATATCACATTCGAGCTTAACTACATTTCTGGTATATCAAATCGTGTTAGTGGAAGAGTGGATCACGTCCACTTGGAAGCTTTCACCATGTGTGAATCGGGTCTTCGGACCTCAAACTCTGCCTTGTACCAGAACTTGGAGAAATCAAAAGGCTAACTTATGATTGGATAGCTTTTCTTCTGAAGAGTCTTTAAAAAATCTGTTTGACTTGTGGATGATTTTCTGAACTTCTGAAATGCTATTGAAAATCTATTTTTGAAAAGTTTTTTTAAAACAAAATGGGTTGCATTACTCATTTCTGATCCTTTCTGCACTCTGCTTATAAAGGTCATGTGATGGAAAATGATTATTGTTCATCGTTCAAAACTGAATGCCCTCTTGAGAAATCTGACAAATGTTATGAAAACCAAGCCTTCCCATCTTACTTTTGCATCTTGCATTCCATTCTCATATAGTTATAGGTTGCATGCATTAGAATTCAATACATTAGGTGCATTTAGATCATCCAAATGAAAAACTGAAAACTTATAATTTGCATTCATGTTACGTCTTACACTTTGCATTGCATTTAGGACATTCAAATAAAAACCTGAAATTTTACATCACATTGCACATTTGCATATCTTTTAATTTTGCATTTCATATTGCATATACTCCCAATGTGTGCTTGCATGCTTATATATGTTATTCACCCCCATCTTTTAGAATTTCTATGACCTTATGCTTTCTTGATAAATAATGTTACATTTGAGTCATTATTGGAGTGTTTCATGTCATACACTCTGGGGGAGTTCATATTTCATAAGTGCATCTATTTAGGGAGAGTTGTAATATTATGTGTTCATGATATTTTCGGTATACATGCTGAATCAAATTCATACACATCTTACACATATTGTGAAAATGAGTGTTAAATATAAGGATATAGAAATTTCTTTTCAACACTCTAGAGATATTAGACTTGCTACATGTATGTTGAAGATGCAGTTGAGGAAAAAGCTGCATACCTATCTTTGTTGGAAAAATCTGAAATGAAAATGAATGGCAGAGCAATGCTTAGTCTCACTAAATAAATTGAATGCACGTCACCTGAGACGTGATGTGCTTCATTTCTGAAAGGTGTTTGACTAAAGTACCTCTGTTCAGAGTGAAATGAAATGGTTCTGTTGGGTCCCGTAGTGTAGGAGCACGGATCTAGAGGGGGGGTGAATATATCCTACTACTAAAAACTATGACCGATTAAAAGCATAAATAAGCGCACAGCGGAATTAACAACCTTGACGAGATTGAAGATTACACTCAAGCAAGATGATTGAATTCTCTCAATCTCACCGTTCACACACGATTAGGATAAACACATTAAGCTATTAAACATAACAAGGCAAACCACAATGCAAATCATAGGACACTGAAATTTTTAAGGTGGTTCGGGACTACGATGGGCTCCCTACGTCCACCCCTCACCAAACCCGGTGAGGCTTCACTCGGGGAAAAATCCCCAACACGGAGACGACGCTCCAAACACACACGGATACGGAGATGAAGTCTCCCACACGATCCGACGACCGGATCACAACACACACACGATCCGACGACCGGATCACAACACACACACACACACACGCTGCAACAATCGCAACACAATGACACAAACACGATCGCACGAAGGCGATCAAACACGACCGTATACACAAGCGGTCACACACACAAATATCTCTAATGTTCAAAAAATAAACACAAATATTCAAGCATGCTCAAACCCAAAATACAGATCATAGAACATATCACAAAGAACTGATAGAAGACATAGAAGTGATCCCCCTTTGTTCTTCAAGGCCGGTTGATGATGTTCCTTGAACCACGAGTTGGAGAGAAGCCGGATGAAGACGTTTCTTGCGTCCTCTTGATCCTCTCTTCGATCCGCACCTTTTCTTCTTCTTCCACGATCTCCAGATCTTCACGGAAGTAGATGATCTCCTCCTTGCAAGAGCTCCACCACGTTCTCCCCTTTTCTTCACCTATACGAATGAACAAATGTGCATTAGGGTTAATCACTGTTGAAATTCGGAGCAACACATTGATATATATAGGAGACATACCAAATGACCCATATACCCCTTCTAAAATAAGTTTAAAACACCCTAACATGATTAGGAACCATTAGGGTATATTTTAGAATGGTTTAATATGGTTTTCAATAAGTTTAAAACACTTTCGTAAGTCCCGTCCGGAAGGGGTCGACCCTTGGGGTCGACCCTCGGGCAACAGGTTGCTGGAAAACACAAAACATCACCTTCTGTTACAAGGGTCGACCCTTGGGGTCGACCCTTGCACTGGGGGTCGACCCCTGGGGTCGACCCTCGGCAACCAGGTTGCTACCGAGGCCAAAAAATGAGCCAAGATTACAGGGGTCGATCCCATGGGTCGACCCTTGCAGTGGGGGTCGACCCCTGGGGTCGACCCTTTCAGGCAGGGTACACAAAAATAGCTCTGCGCGCTTCGGCGGCAGGAATTAATTCTCCTAGCTCCGAACTCCGATCGAAGCGAGACTGGAAGCGTTGGAAAGAGGACTCCCAGAGCTACAACATAAAATTTTTAGAGGGAAGATACAATGGTTGGATTGAAAATGGTGAAGACTGTAAGATAGTTTAAGTTTGAAAAACAACTAAAACCTCCATCAAACCAAAGAGAAATAATTGATTAAATGTTACCATAATCCCATGAAGATCAACAATGATTTTAAATCCTGAAAAACATGATAAACCAAGAGGTTAGTTGAGAATCAAACTCATGAATCAAGCATTAACAATCTCTACAAGGGAGCTCAACATTCAAACATAAGGTGACCAAATCTTCAACAATAAAATGCTTCATCACACAAGTGTTAACAAGTATGCCAAATGCAAAGCATGCATAATTATCATGGAACCACATTCATTCAAATGGCATTCTTGTTGACAAAAACTAATATTTATGAAGCCTTATTTTCACGAGGAACATTGTCTTCACATGCATCTCACACATCAGTATATACCAATCATGCAAACATGTTTTCTCATGAATTCTCTTGAGTACAGGGCATGTGCATTCTTCCAAGCATGTTTCATAAATTCATACACACATTGAAATCACAATAACTCTATGAATGATATGTCACTATCAGTCAATTAGAAGTGTGTGTTCAGTGAACACAATCTCATAGATTAAGACCCAAAAGAAGTCATCTCCAGAAAAGCCATCTTCATGCAATTCTTTCATACAGAAGTCATTAACTCAAGCTTTTAGAGCAAAGTACACATGACCAATCATTCATCCAATGCATGAGTAATATGGAACCAACTTTCATGAAGTCTTGTATGAATATTTCAAGTCCAAAAATATTATGAAGAAAATGCATGAAAATATCCAACCAAGACGTTGAAAGCTATTAGATGAAATGAATGAAATGTAGAAGAATCATTGCAATGCAATGAGAGAGGCAACCCCCTTTTTTCAATAAGATCTTCATTGACGCACTCCTTTGAGTTCCAAACATGAAGCATGGATTTTGATCTTGTAAATCAAAATATTCAAGGCATGAGATCCTTAAATACAAATCATTCATATAACTTTCAAACATGAACAGAGTTAACTCCCTTTAAGAAGAAGAGCTTCAATGATGGACTCCTTAAGATTCTAAGTATGAGCCATGGAGTTGTATTCCTACAAACCAACATAAATATAACCAAGTGTTCACATGACTGTCAAGAGTGAACATTAACTCCATCAACTCATCAACTCAAGATATAACACATGTTGCTCAATGAACCACATACACACACAAACACAATCGTTTTGATATCATTGAAACCAAACACCAACTAGGGGATGCAACAGGTTCAATATTCTGAGTAACTGGGGATTCTGGCATGAGTTCCATGTGTCTCCTCGCGTAAAAAAGAATTATTTAAACCTGATCATTCTTTGAAAAATTCTGAATTTATTAAAAAATTTGATGAGGTAGAGCGTAGCCTCCAATACGCTGTTCTCATAAATTGAAATGCAGTTTGTATAATCTCCCATTGTGTTATTTTAAAAATCTGAATATCCATATGATTATAGTTGATTTTCATGTTATTCACTCACACTCTTGGTAATTTGATTTAATATGTATTCAGAAAAATGATTGATTGCATTGACTATTGCATGATTCTCCTATGTGATTGCACAACCTCTTAGGTGCTATATATGAATATTTCGGTCATCATGACTCTCATGCACTTTTCTTATACCCATCTCATTCTTCAATTAGTAAGGGGGAGATATGTTGCATGTACATATACATGTATCTGTTTGGTTACATTACATGCATATCATTATGTGTCCTCATTTGTTCGCATCTTGCTTCATACATTTCACTTGAAAACTTAAAATCTGAAAATCTGAAAATCAAAGAAACTCATTTGTATGTGTTGAGACTCATGTCTCTTTTCAAAAGAAAATTTTTTAAAAAATTGAAGACCAATGAAATTTAAAAAAAAATGGACTTCAAATGCTTTATACTTGCTCAATGGTTTTTAGGCACTGAATGGCATCAGATTTGTTAACACTTACTGTTTTGGAATCATATTGACTTGTTGGTATCAATTCTTCTCATCTTCCCATCTCGATAATCAACAATTGGTATGTCAACATCTTGTCCATGATCTGCTATTGCTTCATCTGAATTTTTTAAGTGGGCTATTATTACTTCTTCAATCTGCCATGCTGGAATTTGAACTTCATTACCTTCCTCCCATTTTTGATAATGTCAAAGGGGGAGAAAGATTTATGATAATTATCTGTGATTGATAGGGGGAAAGAGATTTCTGATATGTGTGAATGGCTATGTTGAATAGTTTGTCATGTCATTCATAAAGTATTCATAAGTTTTGTCATCATCAAAAAGAGAGAGATTGATGTGTGTGAGATCATGAAGTGTGCCTTGCATATGGTTATGTTTTTGATAATAACTAACCTTATAAATAACTTTATGTCTGCTTGCATATGCGGTTGATGTCAGTGTGCATTCATGAGATTTGCTATGCTTGCATGTATTCATGAGATTGATTTTTCCATATTACTAGACATGCATATAAGCTCGTAGATGGTTATGAGTAGAAGCTTTTATCACTCATAATCCATGATTTTGATATCCATGTAGATCTCATGTTCTACATTATCTTTTACAGGAGAGAGATGATTGGAAGACACCTACAAATCACATGGATGCATGGTAATATCTATTTATGTGAATCTTGGTAGAAAGAGGTTGACATGTTATGTAATATTGATTAAACCCCAAGGAATACTTCATTTTTATGTTTAAACATTCAATCTCTTCCCAGTCCCTTATGCTATCCATGTTGCATATATTCACTTGGTTCTTTCATGTATATTCTTCATAAGGTTCTTATGCTAGGTGCATAGTTTGAATTCCTCATGAAAGTGGTGGCTGAAATGAATTGATTGAAACTCTCACATTGAATGATATTCATTTTTTCATGTTGAACTTTAGCATAGGCTTTCATGCCCTTTCATAATGTCGACCTATAAAAGGATGGTGTCGACCCCATGTTTCGTAAGCATCACTTAGATGCAAATGGTTCATGGTTCTATGAAGAGAACTTGTGTTAAATTCAATCACATCGTTCATGTGGATTTTAGTTTTAAAATGACACTCTTGTTGCACTTGATGCATAAAGTTCATTGCTATATGAACTTGTTTCATTGATGAGGATAAACATGTTTTTCCAAAGAGTTCTTGTGCACCTTGAACATGGATTTTAATGTATGTGCCATTTGCACTTTCTTTATGGTTACAAGTTGCTTATACCTTATTCACATGCATAGAAATATCCTTCGATCTTTACCTTAGAACATTTGTGGTTCAAAATGTTTGTATGCACCTTGAACATGGGTTTCATGTATATAATTCATGCATTTATCATTTAGATTTTTGAGCTAAAGTTCTAATCATTTTTTTTCTTATGGTTTTACAGGATTAAGAACTTTAATATAAACCCTCCAAGATCAAGGAGTTAGATGCCACAGAGTTTGGAAGGGTTGCAATGGAGTTTGGGGTTGAAATCTGAAAGTCTGGAATTTACTGTAGCTTTAGGTTGACCGACCTTGTAGCTTAGGTCGACCGAAATTGGCAGTGCTGCTTGAAAATTCACCTGTAAAATTTCGATCGATCGACCACCTACCTCTGGTCGACCGAACCCCCCGAGGCAGCAATTGTTGACTTTGTTTTCTTCAACGTGGGAAGCTTTTCTTCTTGGATTTTTTTAATCCCAAAAGTCTCCAGACATCCCTAGAATTGTGGATCTGTGTCTTAGCTTGTCCTTGACCATCCTAGGTCTTATAAACCCACTTGTGCCTAACCTTTTACCCCTTTGCCCCTGGGTTCATGGTAGACCTATTGGGGGTCTTTTTGTATGGTTCTAGAAGGGTTATCATGGTCTTTTCATGTCTTCTATATATGCTCTCTTGTGAACTCCAAATTTGAAAGAAAATCCCCATTTGAGTTAATGTTTTCTATCTTGTAGGTCAAGAGAGAGGAGAAGAAGAGAAAGGGGAAAAGAAGGGGAGATTTGATCTTCATCCAAGAGGTTTTGAAGATCGTGGAAGAAGGAAAAGTGCAGCGGATCGAGGAGAGGATCGAGAGGACGTTGAAATCATGACCATCTGACTGGAGCTTCAAGCTACCATTTCTATTCCTCTTGGAAATCAAAGGGGGAACAATCTCTACATCCTTTAGTTGTTGTTTTGTGATGTTTGCCATGTGTTCTATTTCGATCTGAACTTCTATTATTATTTGTGTTTATTTTTCGAACGTGACAATACATTTTGTGTGTGTGACCGTCTCTGTATACGGTCATGTTTGATCACCTGTGTGCGGTCGTGTGTGTTGTTGTGCTGCGTTTGTTGCAGCATGTGTGTGTGTGTTGTGATCCGATCGTTGATTCTTGTGGGAGACTCCGTCTCCGTGTGTGTGTGTGTTGGGGCGTGTCCCCGTGTGTGTTTGGAGCGTTGTCTCCGTGTTGGGGATTTATCCCCAAGTGAAGTCTCACTAGGTTTGATGAGGGGTGGATGTAGGGAGTCCGTCGTGGTCCCGAACCACCTTAAAAGTCACTGTGCACTCTGGTTTGTTTTGTGTGTTTGTGTGGTTTGATTGTTATATCCGTTTGTATGATCGTGTGGGAACGGAGAGATTGAGAGAATTAGTTACCTTGTTTAGTTAATTTCCTCAATCTTGTTAAAAGGTGTTAGTTCCGCTACGTAGCATTTTAATTTGCCATCTAGTGTGGGGGACAATTCAACCCCCCCCCTTCTTGTCCGCTCGCCTACCTAGGGACCAACAGAAAATCGGGCTATTTCACCTGGTCCTTTACTCGACGTGGCTCGCTAATGTCGTCCTGGTACCGAAAGCTTTAGGCAAATGGCGGATGTGCGTGGACTTCACCGATCTCAATAAAGCCACTCCGAAGGACTGCTATCCATTACCGAGCATCGACCAACTGGTCGATTCAACCTCGGGTAATGAGCTCCACAGTTTTCTGGACGCCTACTCAGGATACCATCAGATCCGGATGAACCCCGAAGACACTAAGAAGATCGCCTTCGTCACCGACTTCGACGTATACTGCTACACCCAAATGCCCTTTGGGCTAAAGAACGCCGGAGTCACTTATCAAAGGTTGGTCAACCATATCCTCAAAGACCAGATCGGGCGGAACATCGAGACCTATATTGATGACATGCTCATCATGACACCCAAGGCCGAGGAGCATTTCGCCGACCTGGCCAAGACCTTCAACACCCTCCGGAGGTACAAGATGATGCTTAATCCAGCCAAGTGTGCCTTCGGAGTTAGATCCGAAATGTTCTTGGGGTTTTCGGTGACCCAACGAGGGATCGAGGCGAACCTCGACAAGATCCAGGCCATCCTGTTCATGCGGCCACCCGCTTGCGTCAAAGATGTTCAGCGCCTGACAGGGAGAATTGCGGCACTGAACCGATTTCTGTCCCGAGCGGCGGAACAATGCCTACCCTTCTTCAAATTTCTAAAAGGGCCCAAGCTCAGTTACCTTCACCTGGGACGGGGAGTGCTAGAAAGCATTTTCCGAGCTAAAGGAGTCTCTGGCCTCACCGCTAGTATTGTCAAAGCTTGTGCCCGGACAGACACTATACCTCTATCTCTCGGCAACTCCTTCCACCGTAAGCTCGGTCTTAGTTTGAGACGACATAGGAATACAGAAGCCAGTCTACTACGTCAGTAAGGTGCTCCTTGAGGCCGAAAGAAGGTATCCCGCAACTGAGAAACTCGTGCTAGCGTTGGTGACCTTGGCTAAGCGCCTCCGGCCCTACTTCCAAAGGCACACCATCGTGGTGCTGACTGGTGAACCCCTGAAAAAGATTTTGGCTCATCCCTAAGCTTCTGGTCGACTCATCAGATGGGCGATACTGCTCGGGGCCTACGACGTCTCTTACCGACCCCGCATGACCATCAAGGGGCAGGCTTGCACGGATTTTATCGTGGAGAGTGTTGTACCGCTTGAGGAAACATCCTAGCTGACATCCGGCCCTGCTTGGGACCTGTTCGTGGATGGATCCTCAAATTCGATCGGCTGCGGCGCCGCTATTCTCCTCAAATCCCCAGAAGGAGCGGAACTGTAGTACACTCTAAAATTCTGCTTCCCGGCATCCAACAACGTCTCCGAATACGAGGCCCTAATTTCTGGGGCTAGGATGGCGCGGCGCTTGGGAGCCGAGTGAGTCATAATACACATTGATTCTCAGTTAGTCGCCAGTCATATCAACGGAGACTACGAGGCTCGGGAACTGTAAATGATCAAGTACCTTTAGCTGGTAAAGGAGATAGCATGACTGTTCAAGAATTCAGGTGATCCAAATAGCTCGGGAAGAAAATTCTCGAGCGGACGCCCTCTCTCGTTTGGCCTCCTCTCTCAGCCTAGAAGGGACTCGGTCGGTCCTCCTCGAGGAATTAGAACGAATGAGCGTGGAATCCGAGCCCGTGGCCATTGTGTAAATTTCATCGGATGATTGGAGGGCTCCATATGTGTCATGGCTGTGTGACTCCCAAGAGCCTACCGACCCACGGGAAGTCAGAAGACTAAAGTATCAAGCTCGACGTTTCATCCTCCTGGACGAAACCCTTTATATAAGATCCTATGTTGGCCCCCTCCTCAAGTGCCTCGATGCTCCCGAGGCTCGTCGGACAATTGAAGAAGTGCACGAAGGCATCTATGGTGCGCACCAAGGGGGGCGGTCGATTGCAAGGACCTTGTTACGAAGAGGTTACGTGGCCCATACTCCAACACGACTGCTCGACATACATTCGGGAATGCGATCGGTGTCAACAGTTTGACCATCTAGTCCACCAGCCAACCTCGGAACTTGTGACCCTGACTGAGCCTTATCCATTCGCTCGATGGGGAATCAACATCCTCGGCCCATTCCCTGTAGCCAAGGCTCAGAACAAGTTTTTCATCGTCGCCATCGATTATTTCTCCAAATGGATCGAAGTTGAAGCCACTGACAAGATAACCGAGATGGTAATCTTGAGTTTCGTTTGGAGGTCGATCATTTGTCGCTTTGGCATCCCCCGAGTAATTGTGAGTGATAACAGTCGGCAATTTAACTGTGCCTATTTTAAGAATAAGTGCGCCGACCTACACAATCGTAATCACTTTATTTCGGTAGCCCACAACGGACTGGTCGAGAATGCCAACAAAACTATCCTCAAAGGCATCAAAACCAGGATCGAAAAAGCTAAGGGTAATTGGCTTGAGGAACTGCTTAACGTACTATGGTGGCACCGAACCACCCCCAGAACTGCCATTGGCAAAACTCCGTTCCAATTGGTATATGGTACCAAGGTTGTGATTCCACTGGAGATTGGCAGCCCGTCCCTGCGAGTTATTAACTTCTCACCCGAGCCGAACGAGCATAAGTTACTCAAAAATTTAGACCTGGCGGACGAGCTATGCGAGACTGTGCGGATCCGAGCAACGGAGTACCAGCATCGCATGGTTCGCTACTACAACGCTCGGGTCCGAGACAGACAGTTCCAACCGGTAGATTTTGTTCTGAGAAAAGTCGAAGCCTCTCGACCACTGGAGGCGGTGGGAAAGCTGGCCCCTAACTGGGAGGGCCCCTACCGAGTGATCAAGACGCTAGGAAAAGGAGCATACCGATTTTCTACCAAGGAAGGAACACTCATCCCTCGGACGTGGAATGCTACAACGTTGCGAAAATTCTATTTTTGAGCTCCTTCCATACATATAAGAAAGCAATTCAAAAGGCAACTCCCATTTTTATTGAATCAAAAGTCTTGTACATAAGATAGGCCATAGCCAGTACAGTGTGCATAACAAACAAAATTTATTTGATACAACAAAGGTTGATAGCTCGGTGCAGACAAAGTCAACAACTTCGAACCAAGCCACTGACTCCACCCCGTGTGGAAACTGGCTCGGGCAGGTAGGCGGCTGACTTAATTTGCTCGAGTAGCTTGGAAGAGATGATATCAAAAAATAACAAGGAAAAAGAGTTGTACGCCCGTCTACCAACTTGGTAGAAAACAAGAAAAGGCCCCATCAAGAATTGATAGGGGTAACATACAGGAAAAATGAAGCCATCAAGAATTATAGAGGGGCAAAGAAGAGAAGACCCCCCCCCCCCCCCCAAAAAAAAAAGAAAGGTGGCGCCGAGTAGAAAGGAGGGGGCAGGCAAGAAGAAGCAGGATGGTAGAAGAACAGAAGAGGGGAGAAAGATTTGAACACTCCCTTGGATAGAGAGTGGGAGGGGAGGAGAGGAAAGCAACGAGGCGAGAGAGGCGAGGCCATGGTGTTGAATGCCTTCTTCTCTCTACCCTCCCCCGAGCTCTTCCTCCTCCGGGTGGGGCGGAGGTCCAGAAGTAATGGAATAGCGCCTCGTTATGCACCGACCATTCTTCTACGCCGTCCACCCCGTCGCTGACCATTATTCTACGCCAAAGTAGCCTGGATACCCCAGCGACTTCAATGCCGGCCTCCATGCTTCACCAGAAGACGGCAATAGAGAAGACGATGATCGATTTGTCGAAGAAGGAGGAAGATATGGAGAGTACAACGAAACCCCCTACGCAGCATGAAGAGGAGGAGGTGCCCTTCGAGATGTTTTATAGGCCAAAGGGGGAGATTTTGCCTTAATTGATCCTCCCCTCGAAAAGGTGTGAAGGGACTTTAATTAGAAAGCGAACGCCCTCCTCGAGGTGCAACCACGCTTGAAAAGACAGAAGGGCGCCAGATCAGCACTGATGATTCAACTGATCAGCACATGACCTGACTTTTTGGCAGAGAATTCGCACAAGATATCCGATACACTAACGTCCATAGATACGATGAACCAGACCCAGTCAAGCACGGTAAGGGGCATTTAAACACAGTCTGGGCACTACTGCCATCGTATTCGAAAAAAGGAAAGTGCACGAAAAGTTTCTAGATAACCCCCCCTCAAAAAGAAAAAGGGAAAGACCAGCAAAACAAGGGCCAGCCAAGCTTAATCTATGGGGATAAAGAAAGATTGGGAAGTTCGTGGCCCCCCTTGAAGCTCGGCAGACGGAGGACTCTCGACAATCGACGATTCGCCCTCGGTTCCTTCGGCGATGGCCGGCCCAGGCACTGATCCCACTCATATGGGAACTACCTCAACTGCATGCTCTCTCGAGACTGCCGGAGTTGGTGATCTCCCATCCACGGAAGCAGAGGCATCCTCGCTCCCCCCTCCATCGCTCAACACTGATGAAGGAGAATCCGAACTTTCTTCAGCCGAGTCATAGCGTTGCCCAGGGTCGAAGACAAGCTCCTCGAGGACCTGCACTTGGGCCAGCCCGACTACCTGCCTGAAGCCTTGAGCGAAGCCCTTCTGCAGCCCCCGCCGATAGCCCAGCTCATAACAAGCGAAGGTGGCCTGCTTTAAGGCTTCTCGGTACTCATCCGAGTCTTGATATCGTGCGACCGCCTCCACCCTAAATCCTGCGGCCTCCGCCTTGAGCTCGGCCACCCTCGCTTCGACCTCGGCCAGCTTCACCTCAGCCTCAGCTGGGGCCACTTCGGCTTCCCCCTTGGCCCGCTCGGCCTCCTGGGCCCGGCCCCCGAGCTCCTCTCGCTCGGCCATCCACCGCTCCGAGCGCACCACTTGAGCTTGACGCTCCCCTTCCAGGAGTTTGCTCTTAAAGTCGGCTGTATACTGGGCTTGAGCCAATTGCTCGGCCAGCGATCGAGATTCCTCCTGGCTCGCCCGAGCTCGTGCCCGAAGTGAGGTCACCTCCCGCCGAAGAACCTCAAGCTCGGAGGTCAACTGCCCGATTCTCTGGTCAGACTCAGCGCAAACCTGAGTGTGAGCCCTCTCTTCACTCTCTAGCCGCGTAAAGAAATCAGTTATCTCAACCCCTAGCTAAGCCACGAACAACCCTCCTTCCATGACCCTTTCGAAAAGCATGGGAGGGGAGCAACGTCGGAATACCTCCCGAATAGACGGAGGTGCCAGAGCTCGACACCGATTGTATAGGGAGGCCTAGATGATGAACCACCCTTGTTGCTAGGGAGAAGCCCTCCCTAGAGGAGTCAAGGTAGGGATATCCTCTCCGGACATCCCCAAATTAGGGACTGTGTCGCTCAGCTCGGCCTGGGCCCTCGGCCCTGTAGATATATTTTTCTCTACCGTTTTAGAGCCCATCCCTATCCATCCTACCAAATGAATACGAGAAATAAATGACAAGTAGAAGGGAACGAGGGATTATGAAACTGTGTGATCGCCACCAAGGTACCGGACGCGATGAGCACGCCTTACCTTGGAAAAGGAGGGAGACACTCGCCTTTAACCAGCACCACAGTAATACACGGTTCAGGATGAACCGCTCAGAAGTTGAGCGGTCTCTCGACAGGCCGCCCAACAGCGCTGGGATGAACGTGGGATGAAGAGTAGCTGGATGATGGGACGGTTCAGTATCGACCGCTGAAAGAATGTACACGGCCCGGATGAAGCCGCCCTATTCCTCGCACGGACGGATGAAGACCGCTCTGTGCCACCAACTCCCAAAACATGGGATCTCTACCTCCACCCTTTTCGGCCGGCCAGAAAGAATGGGCCTCGTGTTAGGATGCCGCTGACCTGCAAAACACAGTGAAGAACATAGAAATGAACCCAGATTAGAACTATAAAGTGTAGTAAATGTAAGGACAAATAGAAATGAACATAAACAAATGGAATGGGGAATACCTTGGGAGTTTTAAACCCCTAAGGGCGTCAAAAATAATGGGAGGGTGTGTGCAATGCAGTGGAAATGAAGAAGAACGCGGAAAAGGGCATAAATGGTGAATGCATGCAACAAAGACCTTGATAAGGAATAACCAAACTAAGACTCAAAAAACAAATACTCCCTGAACCGAAAGCTTGTATGGACGTAGAAAGCCTTCCTCCTTGACCGTAGGTCGCTTGAAAATTCGGCAGAGCTTCGCCATGACCTTGAAATCTTCCCCCTTTCAAAGCTTGGCCTTATGGTCCTATTTATGGAGCCTTAGAAGCCAGCCCAGAAATTAGGGTTTCCAGTGGATATTACTGCGAATTATCAAAAGATAATTCATAGCCAATGTAATTATGTTCCATCCAGAGAAAATGACACTCCATTTGGTGGAGTATCCGCAGAGAAACAGGTGGATGGAGTTGGGGAATTATCCACAGAATGAGAGAAAAAACCCTTAAAATCTTCAGGAATCTCACCATTGCACAGTCGTGCGATAGACCGCCCAACCCATTGAACGGTACATCCTGGTCCGCCCAAAGCTATCGGTGGAAATTAATTAAAATAAGAAACATAATCCTCTTATCCAGCGAACTGACCGAGCATTTTGCCGTTGGACTCTCATGAATTGGACGGTCATAAATGGACCGCTCAGACATGGGACGGCCCAAACAACGACCGTTCAAAACCTATCGATGATAAATCAGAAAAGGTTAGATAATTAGATAATTATCTGGAAGGTCAACACCCTTAGGACTCTGGAGTGTAGGACGGTCCAACTCCCACCGTTCCATGGATATAGACGGCCAGGAGTAGACCGCTTTAAGCCTTGTCGGTGAAAAATCTAAAAACCCAAAAAAATACGTAAATGGCTCAGTACCAACCGTGCAATGACTGAGCGGCCAAGGAATAGACCGCTCAATACTTGGGCTTTCGAAAATTAATAAAATTTGAAAATTTAGGCAAACCAAGGCCCATTAAGCCCGAAATTGAAGCGGACCGAGTCAGGGAGGAAGGCACCCATAAAATGGGCCCAAGATTATGCCCAAAAATTGCCCAACGAGTAATGGACAACTCGAGGCATCAATAATAATGGTAAAAGGAATGACTCAACTTATTGGCAAAAAACGGGTGTCAACAGATGCCCCTCCTTAACGTCCTCTTTGCAGGGGAGCGAGCGGAGGTGAAGCGAAAGTGAAATGGAACATGGAGATGAAGCAGAAATGAAGCGGAGCGGACTGAAAAGTGGGCGTTAAGGTAAAACGACACCCATTTTTCCAACGAGCGATAGGAATCTTCCGAAAAACTTCGACCCAAACACAAGGGATGATGAACCAAAACGACACGAGCCTGGAGGAACTAACTGAACGAAAAGGTAAAACACAAGACCAACCTCATGGGGGACACAATCCCGCGGTCTAATGAGGAGATCGAAGCAAGCAGTAAAAAGTAAAGGAAACGAGCTAAACTTCAGATGGTGACTCTTAGCTAGCCAAACCAGTTGAAAAGACCAGAGAGAACCTTCCAACTCTGAGTGGAATGTGACTCCTCTTACTCAGACATGAACGCACAATCATCCATCACTGGCGGGACATTAGCAGGCAAACCATGGGTCATGAATGCTCAAAAGATGCATATGATGCATGCTGGGCTAAAATAAAGGAATCATTAAAACGAATGCAAACAAAACCACAAAATAGAAAATACTCGAGAATAATATTGCTAAGCCGGGAGAATCAGAGTCAAGACACCATCCGTAACCACGGCGTGCAGGAAAAGAACCATCGTCCCCAAAAATTTCCAACCTAACGGCCTATCCGATGGTTAAACACATGGACCTGGATCATCATCGTTTTTGTTAAAGGGGAACATCAGATCCTGGACCACGTAGATAACCAACTAGTTCTCGAGATAATATAGCATAATACCATATAGTAATGCAACAATGAGTAGGGATAGAAAGCCATACCTGACTTACCTGTCCAGATGAAACAACATTGTTTGGATTTTCATTTCTAATTTTTATGGATTTTCATGTATAAGACAAGTATGACAAACAAGCAAGTATAAACATAGCGTAGATAACATAACGATTAACTGAACAACAAACAACAAGACATAACATAACGAGCAAATGAAATGGGAGACAATGCACCATAACATAACAAAGGCAAACGAGCACATATGCAATGGCATGAACAGACAACATGCATGCATGAACACGGTGTGACAAGACAACAACGCGGTGGGACAACACATGGCTGGGATAAGAGCATGGGACACAAAGAGGTGACTAACAACATGTGCAAGACAACTAACAACACTCAGTAAGGGACAAAACAACATGTGTGGGATAACACCGTGGGACATAAACACGTGACAAGGACATGGCGGGACAAAAGACATAAACAAATACGCCCTTCAATCAAAACACAAGATCAGAATGAAGCAGAATCGCCATGTTCATAATCGTGAGGCAAAGCCCTCTCATAAAGATATGATAATTGCAAACAAAAGCTAAGAATGACATGAACTTCAGAACAGATCGAGGGAATGGATCGAAGAAGGAAAGAACAGATCAAAGATGTGGACAGGAGGCAGAGCACAAAGATATAGCAAGGAATGCCTGAAGTACTTGCAACCTGAACACTTAGCAAACTGATTACATATCTGTCTTTAAAACAAATGCAAATGCATGAAAAAGACATATTTTTTGGATTTTTTAAAATTTTTTTGATTTTTTTAGATTTTCAATAGTATTTCATTTTTTTGGATTTTTTGAAGTACTTGATTTTTTAGGTTTTTTTTAAATATTTGATTTTTTTGAAATTTTGATGTATTTGATTTTTTTTGGATTTTTGACAATATTTGATGTTTTGGATTTTTTTTGAAGTATTTAATTTTTTTTAGACTTTTGGTAATATTTCAATTTGTTTTAAATTTTGACATAGCAATCTGCAGCACCTAAAGACGGGCTCAAACTACTGGCCATGGATCATCGTTCCTACCCCTTGCATTAAAGGCTTCCCTTAAGCATGGCGTGCATGTGAGGGTGGCTTACCACAACCAACCACTTCTAAAGAGTGGTGCCCCTACTAAGGCCATACTCGGGGTACAACCCAGCCTAAGAGGGAGAAGCAGAAGAAAAATTAGAGACAAGCTTCGTGCAGGATGGGAGATATCAAGGCTCGAATTCCTTCCAGGACACTACCCCTCAAAGAGATAGTTTGTTGCGCCGGGGCTTTCTGTCTTTGATTTTTAGACCCATATTTATCAGGCACGCATGCGACCGGGCTCATTGTTGAACACATGTGCACCATGATTACTATTATGGTTTTCATGATAGCAACTACTATAAGTCACATTGTGTTTGCATATGATGTCATTTTGTATCTGTTTAAGCAGTTTGTCATTTCATCGAACAGGTTGCGGGCATGTGCACTGCATTCCAAGTCTATACGTTGGACAAAGTCTATACGTTGGACAAAGTCTGTACATTGGACGAAGTCTATACGTTGGACGAAGTCTATACGTTGGACAAAGTCTATACGTTGGACAAAGTCTGTACATTGGACAAACTCTATACGTTGGACTAAGTCTGTACGTTGGCTGTATGCACAACTCAAAGTCTGTACGTTGCGGCAGATGAAGTCTATACGTTGCTGCAGATGAAGTCTGTACGTTGGCTGCATGCACAACTCAAAGTCTGTACGTTGCACAAGACAAAGTCTGTATGTTGGCTGCTAGCACAACTCCAAGTCTATACGTTGGTTGATGGTTGCAACACAAGTTTATACATTGGCTGGCTACTTCACACGCAAAGTCTATACATTGCGTTATGTTGTGTTCGTGCATCAAGTTACCAAGTCTATACGTTCATGAAGCAAGTCTGTACAGGCTCATGCATGCTCAAGGTGCAAAGTCTGTACAAAGTTCATACATGCACACAAAGTCTACACGTCCAAGCCTTGATGCAAAGTCTATACAACAACTACAAGCTTCATTCAAATAGCCAAGGCCACTGCACAAGATGAGAGTCAAAAGACAAAGATTCAGTTGGTACTTTCTAGACCAACAAGGATGAAGTTACAGACATGAACAGGCTGCTAATGGACACAAGCGATGGAGCTGAAGCGGCTAACGGACTGACCCGGGCTGGACCGGGGTCTGCCCAGCTGGCGGTCGACCGCCCCAGCCAGGGACCCCCCGACTACAGATCTGTCAGCTGCAGGTCGATCGCCAGCCAATAGCGGTCGACCGGATTTCCCAGGGATCATCCGTTTGCAGGTGTGTTTCAGTAGCGGTCGACCGCCAGAAGCCACAGGTCAACCGCCAACCCCGATGCAGCCATGTTTGACTTCGAAATCCACCTCGTGGCCAGCCCCTTTCCATGGATTTCTTTAATCCAAAAGTCACCTAATCACCCAAAAATTGTGGATCTGGTCTGAAGGATGTCCAAGGACCATTCAAGGTCTATAAAACCAACACATGAGGGGTTGGAAACCCTAACACTTCAAGGCTTCAAGGGAGATCAAGGGAGGCCATTTTTGAGGTACTGTAGCACCTCCGTGAACAGTGTTTCGGGAGGAAGTTCTTCATCCATCCAAGGTGATTCAAGTCCAGATCTGAAGCCATCTCAACCTCCAAGGAAGAAGAAGCAATCAAGGCTCTCAAGGGTGATCTAAACTGCATCCTTCTTCCTCTTCATCAACTCAAGCAGATTCAAGGAAGCACAACTCACAAGGAAGAAGAAGCCATTGCTGTTGAATCAAGAAGAGAGCTTTATGAAGAAGATAGAAGCCTCTATTGGTGATCTACATCCATAGAAGAATCCGAATCAAGCTCTAGCAATCTCAGACAAGATTTTTCTTCTTGAGCTTATTTCATATCTTGTTTGAATAGCTTGATATTTGTTCTTTCTTCTTCATTTCATTCGAACAATCAAAACTGAAGATCGTCCCTATCGGTGGTTAGTAGGAAGGCAATCAGAAGTTGTCCGATCTGCGGTGTTGACGTCCCTACCGGTGGTTATTAGGAAGGCAATTGGAAGTTGTCCGATCTGCGGTGTTGACATCCCTACCGGTGGTTAGTAGGAAGACAGTCGGTGGTTCTCCGATTTACGGTTTGGTGTGCTGCACTAGTGAAGCCTCACCGGATTTGGTGAGGGGTGGACGTAGGACTGGAGATTCAGTCCGAACCACCTTAAAATCTCGTGTGTTGTGGTTTACTTGTGCGATTACTTTATGTTAGATGCATGCTTAGGTTCAATATCTATATTACGTAATCATCTTGCCAAGCAAATCATTTGTGTTCTTCGTCAAGCTAGTTATATTCCGCTGCTTATTTCATCATCTAGCTTTAAAGAGGGTTGCATTGCGAAAAGAGGGGCAAATCTATTCACCCCTCCCCTCTAGATCCGCTGTCCACTACACAACAAGTGGTATCAGAGCCTAATCTCTCATTATGGGGTCCAACGACCTTGAGGGAAATGGTGGATCAGCGTCTAAGGGTTATTTACCTGAAGGACACTCTGTGAACATACCTCCTTATTTCACTGGATCTAACTATCCTTATTGGAAACATCGCATGCAGGTGTTCATTCGCGCTCAAGACTACGGACTTTGGCGAGTGATCAGCAAAGGTCCGTATGAGCTTACGGATAATGAGGACTTGTGGACCAAAGAACAAATAAGACAATCCACTGTCAACTGGAGTGCCAAACACATCATGCAATGCTCACTCCATCCAGTAGAGTTCTCAAGAGTGGCGACCTACGCAACTGCAAAACAAATGTGGGACAAGTTAGAGGTTATCTACGAAGGAACCTCTCAGGTACGAGAAACAAAAGCTAATATCTTAGTTTCTGAATACGAAATGTTTCGCATGAAGCTTGATGAATCAATTCGAGATATGTATGCTCGATTAACTGTGCTTACTAACAGTTTGACTGATTTGGGAAAGACATATTCAGAACAGGAAATTGTAAAAAAGATTCTCAGATCACTGACTCCTGCATGGCACACAAAGGCTACTGTTGTTGAAGAATCCAGAGATCTCACAACAACTAAGGTAGATGAACTCATTGGTTCATTAATGACCTATGAGATTAACCTTAAGAACAAAGAAGCTGAAGTACCTAAGAAAAAGTCCTTAGCTCTAAAAGCTGGACCTAGCGGTCAAGGCACTTCGGATGAAGGTGAGGATTCCGCAAGTGAGCGGGATGAGGATGATGTAGCCATGCTCACACGTAAGTTCAGTAAATTCCTGAGAAAGGAAGGTAAGAGCTCCATGAGAGGAAGGTCTAAGGTAAGAAATGGTTTCAAATCTAATTCCAAAAACTTTAAGAAATCTGACAAAATCATTTGCTATTATTGTAACAAACCAGGGCATTTCAAGACTGATTGTCCTAACAGATTCAAAAAGGCCGACAAATGGAAGGGTAAGAAGAAGAACAAGGCCATGGTGTCCACATGGAGCGATGAGGAGGAAAGTGATAACAAAACCAGTTCCTCGGACAAAGAAGAAGAAGATCTCTACCTTATGGCCAAAGGCGACGAAGAAAATGAGGTAAACTCTCCTTTTGAAAATTATACAATTGATGATTGGGAGAAAGTCTATATACAGCTCATGGAAAAATATGACATGTACAAAAGGGAAAATAAATCATTAAAAAAGAAAATCAATTCGTTTGTGCATGATCATGATAAGAATGATAAGATTGCTCTACTTGAAACTGAAATTGAAGATCTTAAGAAAATGATTGAGGATTTGGAAGAAGGAAGAAAAGAAATGGCTGACTTGGAAACTGAAAATGAAAATTTGAGAAATGAGATTGATAGCATCAAGCTAAAAATGCAAACCTATGAAAAGGATAGTAAATTGAGCAAATATGATGCTGTCAAACAAGTCAACATTCAACTTCTACAAAATATTGAAAACCTACAAAAAGAGTTGCAGGATAAACAACAATCCTTAGAAAAATTTGTGGATGGAAGAGAAAACCTAGATGCACTGCTAGGTACCAGAATGAACTTCAACAAGGAAGGGTTAGGTTTTGAACCTACAAACAAAAGGCCAATTGGGTTAAAAACCGTCAAACTTGTTTCATCTTCTGAAGCTTCCACCTCAAACACTACTCCCACACAAAACCAGCAAAAACAAAAGGAAAAAGAGAAAGAGAAGATTGAAGAGGCAGTCACCAACATTCCAAAAAAGTCTGTCCAAAAGCCTAAGAAAGGTCGACCTTCCCCGCAGCATAGGTCAACACATTCTTGGCCATTGCATGCTCAATCTTCCAGATATCACCAAAACTGGATTGCCCATTCATATAGGCCAACACCACCATACTTTTGGAGAAATTATGATTCATGTGTTCATCAATCCTATAACTTTCAATCTCTTATGTGACAGAACAATCACTTTCAACCCAAAAACAACCAATGGCCACAATGGGTTAAGAAGCCAACTTCATCAAACTTTCACAAAATCCAACAAAGAGCCTCTAAACAAAAAGGAAATGTCAAGGCTGAAAAGAAAAATCAAATCCCTGCTCTAAGCAAACAAAACATGAATGTTAGAAAGGTTTGGATTCCAAAAGAAATGGTTTCATGTTTTAAAAATCTTAAGAGTTTCATGGGACCCAAAATTGGTTGGGTTCCAAATACAATTGCTTAATTATTTGTGCAGGAATGTCTTGCAGCCATGCATAACAGGTTGTAAGACCCCGGTTTTTAAAATCTGAAATTTAATTGAAATAGTGAATTTTTAATTTAGATAAATGAATTTCAGAAATTAATATTATATTCCTCAGTGAATAGTGCTAGTGTAATTTTGACTTTCTCACAAAAATCTAGAAAAATAGTAAATTGATAGAGAATGATTTATGAAACAACTTTGCCTTCTTGAGTTTTATCAGTAAAAATCTGTAATTAGATCTATTTATCGTTTAAGTGAGTTCCATTAAATA
Organism: Amorphophallus konjac; assembly: GCA_022559845.1. Lineage (NCBI taxonomy): Eukaryota > Viridiplantae > Streptophyta > Magnoliopsida > Alismatales > Araceae > Amorphophallus > Amorphophallus konjac. The sequence continues at coordinate 140,772,013 of CM040129.1, forward strand.
ATATTTTATTCCTTGGAATAGTACCATCGAAAATTCTTCTACGTGATAAAAATCCATAAAAATGGTAATTAGGTTTCTGGAAGTGTATGTAACAAATTTGTCTTCTGGGATTAACCCAGTAAAAATCCGTAGCAAGATCTATTTAATGTTTTAAGTGAAAAATCCACACTTTTCAACCTTTACCTAACCTTGACTTCAAACACAAAATTCGATCTTAATACTCAACCATTTGATCTGAAATTGGTGTCAAATTAAAGGCCATGATCTTAACTTCAATAGTCCTCTAAAAATTACTCGAAACCCTAACCCTAATTGAGGCGGCTGGTCGAGTTTTGACTTGGTCTTGCTTGGCGGCGCCTTGTCCAACACGCCTCTTGTGGCGTCGATTCCTATCACCACAGACCATCCCAGAATGTGTATAAACTATCAAAATGAAGCCCTTCCAGTCTATTCTCATTTGGTAGCCGCGGCAGTTGCTGAAGTTTTCAGATCTGGGAGATATCGCGCGTTGAGTGCGTGGGTGTCGGCTTCCTTCTTTCTTTCTTCCTCCTTTGTTCTTCATCAAATTGAGGTAGGTTCTCTCGGGCTCAAACATCAAGTAATATATAAAAATGTTCAACATGAAGTCCTCTTTCTTTTGATATATAAAGCCCCAAATATCATGTAGTATCCTGCGAGTATTTTAAGGTTTAGTAGAAGCATGTTAGAAGCATGTTAAATTAGAGTTAACTTTGTTCCTTCTTCGATTTAGTTCTGATTTCAGGACGTAAATATGAAATTGATCCATGCATCTTGTAGAGTTTTTCGTGCTCTTTCCATTGATTATAAAAGCCCTAAATTCCATTCAGCCTGTCTAGAGAATTTCTGTTCGGAGTAACAGCATGTCTAGACCTAGCTTTCGGTGTGTTCTTCCGAGTTGATTTCTGATTTCGAGTTACCAATCCTAATCCTCATGTACCATATCTTATATGGTTGGATTCAGCATCGGAGTGGCTTTCTTTTGACATAAGAAGCCCCAAATTCTGTTCTGTATACTGAGAGAATTTTACGTTTTAGTCACAGTATGTCAGAATTAGGGTTTCCCATGTCTTACCTTAATAAATCTCGATTTCAGCGAGATATTTTGCAATTGGACTTACTATTAGATAGTATACTCCTTGTTAGCTTTCCAACGGTACTAAAAGTCCCTTATTTGGAGTCCATTTCCTTGAGTTATAAGAGTTTTAGTGCAACCCTATCAAACCTTGGCTTCCCGGCGTTCATCGGACGCGGTAGGGATGACCGGAATCGACCCAGGGATGGACGGTCTTACGATAGACCGCACATCTCTGTTGACCACTTTTGACCCTGGCATGGCCTGAGATAAACGGTTGTTCAGGAACCACACATCCCAGGATGAACGGTTCCAAACTAACCACATATCCAGATATAAGGTCTGAAATCAACCGCACAAGTTAAACGGTCTGAAAGTAACCACATAACTGGCAGGCCAGGGAGGATGGACGGTCCATAGAGGACCACATAACTTGGGCGCCCCTCCAGGAACCACCCAAGTACTTGGGCGGCCCAACAGGAACCGCCCAAGCCCCAGAGTGCCCCCTTTTAGCCCGTTTAGCCCCGTTCAGCCCTGTTTAAGCCCAGTAGATATAAGGTCCAGTCCGAACCGTTTATCTACCCAGTACATGACTTAGTAATGGTTCTAATGCATTTTTTTTCATGTCATTAATGGTAATTAGTGAAATAGAAACCCACTTAATAAATATTTAATTATGCAACTAAATTCTTGTTAAATGCTTGTTATTCGTGCCTACGCGACTTACGCGATCTTGTTCATTAGCTTATCATCTTGAATCATTCTTTTTGGCATCTTGGCTTAATGTAAAACTTAATTCTTGTTAATTTGGCTTGTAATTAGGATTAATATGATCATTAGCTTACTGTTTAGCTGCTGTACTATAGTAACAGCGTGACCAATTTTTTCCAACTTTACGCAAGTCGATTAGCCGATTCGAGTGCTAGTCTTGGTTTTACCCCTGGAAACTCTATCCGGCGGTCTTACCATCATCTTGGAACTTTGTTATATCCCTGTTAGGAACTTGTTAAACACCAGCAAACCCTGTTTTATGTGTTTAAACCGCTGGTTTAAGGTTTGGATCGAATCGGACGACGAGAGGCATGAGCAGTTGATAGTTGACCGCATAACCTCTTCGGCGGCCCGATTGTGACCGCATATCTTTATACGGCCCAGTATGGACCGTATATCTTGTTCATAGGCCTTAATGTCTTCTGAACATGAGCGGACCATAATGCACCGTTCATACCTTGAGCGGCCCACTGTCAGCCGTTCTTTTCTTGACCTCTTGGGCTGAGTTTCAGTCCAGTTCCTGTATGTACGGCCCTGTATGAACCGTATATACCATAGAGCGGCTCTGTTATGACAACACATCTCTTGGAGATGAGTTTGACCCTGTTTTGTACTCTTGAATCCAAGGACAAGTTTGGTCCTTTAAATCTGAACTTATGGCAGAAATTCCTCTGAATAAATTGGCCATTAAAAATTGACTGAATGTCTAGACTCGTGGGATCTTGGATCCAATAAATCAATGCCAACGCATCGTAGGGGCCCGGTCTGGTCCTGGGGAGAGCGCCCGAAAGTTAGTGAGCCCATGGGATGTTAATGACATGGTGGGGCATTGCACCGAAATACATGACTTGTGTACCGTTTACGACATAAAAGCTCTTGTTACTTGTTACTTGATCGTACTTGGAATGATGTTTAAATTACTTGCTTGTTGGCCAATTCCTTACTACTGTCTATTGTTATATCTCCTGTTGTAAATTCTTGTATCTGTTATCCTTGTTAATCATTATCAATTGTATATTTCTTGACCTTGCAAGATCTTGTTATTACGTTGTTTCATTATACCGTTATCGTCATTTCTTTCTTTCTTAGTATTGCATATAAAAATGTAATTTACTTGTTAATCACTTAAACTATGCCTGATGATAGAGTATAATTCCTACTGAACTTTTTGCTCACCCCTACTTCCATCCCTTTTCAGGTTATGCGAGTATCGGTACGTGCATTGGGAAATGGATCAGTGTGATCGAGTGGAACCTGGAACCTAGAGTTGGAGTCTGCTCTTTCATTTTCTTGAGTCTAGCTAGTCTAGTTATTTATTTTTGTTATTTATTTTGAATCTTTTATTGTAAGTGGTGTCAAAATATATCTTTTTAAATTAATAAGAGTTCATATTTTCTCAAAATGTGTGTCTGGCCTCCTTGTATTTTATTGTGATTATTTATCTTCCGCTCTTGTTATCATGACTTGTCTCTTGCCACGGTCCGAGCATCGCTTCCCGCTGCTATCGGTTCGGGGCGTGACAGTTTTGGTATCAGAGCCTCCTTGCCTGAGTCCTTGGATTTTGTCCAAGAGTATATGTTACCCTAAGTCTTAAGACCCGTGTCATCTCTTGTCACCTGGTGAGATTGGGTAGTATCGTGGGTTAAGTAATAAAATATATGCAAGATTGCGTCGTGTTACACGTAAGGGTAATGAAAAAGTTAACCATATAACTATCTTGCAGGTCTCTAAGCCATTCTTAAAATGAAACCGAGTGGTTCCATGGGTAAGCTAGGATTTGATTCCGCTAAAGGCTGGCGAATCCGTCGTAAGGAAACCCGACGTAATAAGAAGAAGAAGAGTAATCTTACACCAAGGGAATGTTTTTACTGTCACAAACTTGGTCACCTCACGAAGGAGTGCTGGCGAAGGAGCGGAGCGTGCCTGCGTTGTGGAAATCAGGATCATAAAATAGCTAGCTGTCCTAAGTTACTTCCACAAGCAAAACTACAAGAGAAAAAATCAGAACCCACTCCTACCGAATGAAGAATTATATATGGTATTGTTCTCTTTTATCCCTAGCTATAGCTAAATTCTTTCGTCATTAGTTGTATAATTAACATGATATTTTGATAAATAGTATAATTAACATGTTATTTTGATAGATAAGATCATCTTAGTTTAAACATTCACATAATTAGTAATACCCGGTGAATTTGGGGACCAAATTCCTTTAAGTGGGGGAGGGTGTAAGACCCCGATTTTTAAAATCTAAAATTTAATTGAAATAGTGAAATTTTAATTTAGATAAATGAATTTCAGAAATTAATATTATATTCCTCAGTGAATAGTGCTAGTGTAATTTTGACTTTCTCACAAAAATCTAGAAAAATAGTAAATTGATGGAGAATGATTTATGAAACAACTTTGCCTTCTTGAGTTTTATCAGTAAAAATCTGTAATTAGATCTATTTATCGTTTAAGTGAGTTCCATTAAATAATATTTTATTCCTTGGAATAGTACCATCGAAAATTCTTCTACGTGATAAAAATCCATAAAAATGGTAATTAGGTTTCTGGAAGTGTATGTAACAAATTTGTCTTCTGGGTTAACCCAGTAAAAATCTGTAGCAAGATCTATTTAATGTTTTAAGTGAAAAATCCACACTTTTCAACCTTTACCTAACCTTGACTTCAAACACAAAATTCGACCTTAATACTCAACCATTTGATCTGAAATTGGTGTCAAATTAAAGGCCATGATCTTAACTTCAATAGCCCTCTAAAAATTGCTCGAAACCCTAACCCTAATTGAGGCGGCTGGTCGAGTTTTGACTTGGTCTTGCTTGGCGGCGCCTTGTCCAACACGCCTCTTGTGGCGTCGATTCCTATCACCACAGACCATTCCAGAACGTGTATAAACTATCAAAATGAAGCCCTTCCAGTCTATTCTCATTTGGTAGCTGCGGCAGTCGCTGAAGTTTTCAGATCTGGGAGATATCTCGCGTTGAGTGCGTGGGTGTCGGCTTCCTTCTTTCTTTCTTCCTCCTTTGTTCTTCCTTGTTCTTCATCAAATTGAGGTAGGTTCTCTCGGGCTCAAACATCAAGTAATATATAAAAATGTTCAGCATGAAGTCCTCTTTCTTTTGATATATAAAGCCCCAAATATCATGTAGTATCCTGCGAGTATTTTAAGGTTTAGTAGAAGCATGTTAGAAGCATGTTAAATTAGGGTTAACTTTGTTCCTTCTTCGATTTAGTTCTGATTTCAGGACGTAAATATGAAATTGATCCATGCATCTTGTAGAGTTTTTCGTGCTCTTTCCATTGATTATAAAAGCCCTAAATTTAGTTCTGATTTCAGGACGTAGCAAGTTACTTCCGCTCTTGTTATCGTGACTTGTCTCTTGCCACGTTCCGAGCATCGCTTCCTGCTGCTATCGGTTCGGGACGTGACACAGGTGGTATCTTGATAGCGGCTGTTCAAGACACATGACTGGAGACAAAATAAAATTTTGTCTCTTGGAGAAAAGGAAGGAGGATACGTTACGTTTGGAGGGAATAACAAAGGAAAAATCATTGGAACAGGTAATGTAGGTAAGAACCTCTCCAACTCCATTGGAAATGTGTTGCTAGTTGAAGGTTTGAAATATAACCTACTTAGCATAAGTCAATTATGTGATAAAGGTCATAAAGTGTTGTTTGACTCTCATGAATGTAAAATCTTTGAACCAAAATCTGACAAGGTAAAATTTTCTGGAAAGAGAGTCAACAATGTTTACATGATTGACTTATATGATCCTGCTAATTTAAACCTTTATCTTGCTGCACCAAAATCTGAAATTGCATGGTTATGGCATCGTAGACTAGGACATGCTAGCTACAATGTCTTACATAAATTGTTAAAGTATTCAATGGTGAAAGGGTTGCCTGAATTATCATTTAAACAAGAAAACAAGTTGTGTGATGCATGTGCCCTAGGTAAACAAATAAGAAAATCTTTCAAGGGAAGATCTGAAAATACATCATCCAAACCACTCGAGCTAATTCATATGGACATGTTTGGCCCAACCAGAACTGCTAGCTTGAGTGGTAGAAAATATGGATATGTCTTGGTGGATGACTTTTCTAGATTCACATGGGTTTTCTTTCTCACACATAAAAATGATACTTTTGATGAGTTTCAGGCACTCTACATGAAGATAAAGCAGGATGGTGAGTTTAAAATTTCTAAGATCCAATCTGATCATGGTGGTGAATTTGAAAATGCTAACTTCTATAATCTTTGCAGAGCTGAAGGTATTTCACACCGATTTTCTTCACCAAGAACCCCAGAGCAAAACGGTGTAGTTGAAAGGAGAAACCGAACACTTGTAGAGATGGCAAGAACCATGCTTGCTGAACGGCAACTTCCAAGGAGGTTTTGGGCTGAAGCGGTAAACTCAGCATGTTATATTATCAACCGCTCTATGGTAAGGCCACATACCAAAAAGACTCCTTATGAGTTGCTGAAAGGTACAAAGCCCTATCTCTCACATATGAAAGTGTTTGGATCTAAATGCTTCATCCACAATAATGACAAAAGAGATTTAGATAAATTCGAGCCCAAGAGTGATGAAGGTATATTCCTTGGATATTCTGATAGATCTAGGACTTATAGAATTTATAATATCAAGAGTCAAACTGTGGAAGAATCACCCCATGTTTCCTTTGATGAATATCATGATTCTAACAATGATAACTCTTGCAGGAAAAACGACGAAGATGGGGAATTCCTAAGCATAAATGACAAGAGTGATCCTCCACAAGAAGAAATAAAAGAAGCTGGTGACCTAGCTGAATCAAGCAATGCAAGGGATCAAGCTCCAGGAGAAGGTAACGATTCTACAAACATTAGAATTCTTAAGGATCATTCTTTAGAAAACGTCATTGGCAGCTTGAATGACCCACCTAGAACAAGGTCACATTTTAAAATTGTGGAAGAATTAGATCAACTTGCTCTTGTCTCGCAGCATGAACCCAAAAATATTGATGAAGCATTAAAAGATGAAAACTGGATAAATTCAATGCAAGATGAGTTAAACCAGTTTGAAAGGAATAAAGTTTGGCATCTTGTTCTTAGACCTTCATCACAATCTGTCATAGGCACTAAATGGGTCTTTAGGAACAAACTAAGTGAGGATGGCAAGATAATAAGAAACAAAGCTAGATTGGTGGCTCAAGAGTATAATCAAGAGTTTGGGGTAGACTTTGATGAATCTTATGCCCCAGTTACTAGACTCGAAGCCATCAGAATTTTACTTGCCTTTGCATGCTCCCTTTGAATAAAGCTGTATCAAATGGATGTCAAAAGTGCTTTCTTGAATGGCTTGATCAAAGAAGAAGTCCATGTTGAGCAGCCCCCTGGCTTTGAGAATTCTAACAATGTAAATTTTGTATACAAGCTAGACAGGGCGCTTTATGGACTTAAGCAAGCACCAAGAGCTTGGTATGAGAGACTAAGCTCGTTCCTCATTGAAAAAGGGTACACACGAGGTAAGGTAGATCAAACACTTTTCACCAAGAAGTAAGGTAAGAACATCTTGATTGTTCAAATTTATGTTGATGACATTGTGTTTGGTTCTACAAAATCTAAAATGTGTGAGGAATTTGCTAACCTCATGACTAGCGAATTTGAGATGAGCCTAATGGGAGAACTTCAATTCTTTCTCGGTTTGCAGGTCAACCAAGGAGAAGATGGGTGCTTCATAAATCAATCCAAATACATCAAGGAGCTGCTTAAAAGATTTGACATGGCAAACAGTAAAATCATTGCAACTCCTATGAGCACCACAACATCACTGGATTCAGATGAAAATGGTAAATTAGTGGATGCAAAGGTCTATAGAGGTATGATTGGTTCTTTACTTTATTTGACTGTATCCCGACAAGATATCCAGTTTAGTGTATGCCTTTGTGCTAGATTTCAAGCTAGTCCTAGAGAATCTCATTTGACTACCGTCAAACGTATCCTTCGATATCTTGCCGGCACTCAAGATTTGGGATTGTGGTATCCGTCATCATGTGATTTATCTCTTATATCTTATTCTGATGCGGATTACGCTGGATGCAAGCTGGATCGTAAGAGTACTAATGGCTATTGCCAGTTTCTAGGCGGGTGTTTAGTTTCTTGAGCCTCTAAGAAACAACACTCGGTTGCCCTCTCAACCGCGGAGACAGAATATGTTGCTATGGGGAGCTGTGGCACCCAAGTGTTGTGGATTAAACACCAACTCCACTACTACTTAGTGGATCTTGGTTGTGTCCCGATTCTGTGTGATAACACTAGTGCTATCAACCTTGCAAAAAATCCAGTCCAGCACTCTAGGACTAAGCATATTGAGATTAGGCATCACTTCATTAGAGACGAGGTCAGTAAGAAAAATTTTGAACTGTATTTTGTTGATACTCTAAATCAAATTGCTGATATTTTCACCAAGCCCTTGTGTAATGACAGGTTTTCAACACTCAGAAGGGAGCTTGGTCTTTGCCGACCTCAGGCCACTAAAAATTGAAATGATGATCATGTTCAATTTAGTTGTGTGTTTTTGCAGATTGGTGTGTTCATGCATTGTTTATATGTCAATATGTCATTTTGCATATGTGTCGTATTACATGGTTTGTGTAGCATCATTCTTACATGGCCATGGTATATTAAATGTTGATGTATGGAAAGGCAGGTTATGCTTGCCTAGACACACTCAATATGCGTGAGGTTTCACCTCCGTCAAGTACCATGAGTCATTGTCGCATATAGGCCATATAGTAAGGGGGAGTTGTCACTTTGCAGCATTCATGCATATGTTTCATTTTCATTCTGTTGCATTTAATAAATGTACAACCATGTGTTGGGTCATGCATTTCATGCCTGCCAAATTCATGTTTGATCAGGTCAACCCCTGCATGGTTCTACTCTCTCACTCCTTGACGTTTGTCCTTACATTTGCTTGCAAACATAACTCCTTGAGTGCATTCTCTGCATATCTTTAGGGGGAGTTTTGTTACTTTTCTTATCTCTTGCAATCTGAACTTCACTGGCTTCCAGTTTGACAATACCGTTCATGAGACAGACGGACATATGGAGTAAGAGCTTTCTATTATGTGCCATGATGATTATCCATTCAATGAAATCAGTTCAGATTTAATGATTTCCTTGAAGTTCTGAAATATTGGTTCTGAAATCATCTATGTTCTTGGTTTTAATAGACCTTAACTAGAGACTGCATATTATGCTTTGAATGACTATCCTGCTATCTGAAAATCCAAATTTCATGACAATCTTGGTGATACTCTAGAGCTTAGTATTGGTGTTAAACATCTTGATAAGCTGGAATTCTTGAAAAATAAATTTGACAGAGCAATGATATTGTTGCACGGAGAAATATGTCCCGTCATCAAATCAAGTGACGAATGACATGTCATGATGTGTCCCTGTTATCTCTGTCTTAATACATTTGGCCTCTAGGCAGAGCAATGGCATAATCACTGAGAAATATATCTTCCCATCACAGAAATGAGTTTGAATATGTCATGACGTGACTTTGCTATCTCTGTTCATTTTGAAGTATCATAGTCAGTCTTACCAAATACCTAGGAATACTGACGTCTAAACAACGTGTATTCTTATGGCTAGGAGGCATGTACTAGACTTGATTGCTCGTAAAATATGAGTCTTGTGCCTTCAAATGTAAAAAATACTGAAAATTATATTTGCTGCGATCATAACATTCCATGCTCTACTCATGTCTGTTTAGTCTCAATACTAGTTTTTGTGTTATTCCCTTAGCATTTATTGAATATGGATATATAAGACAAGGGAAGGTTAAACATTGCAATGATATGCACCTTTGGTTCATTTCTATTAAATCTTCGATGTAGATGCTCTTCGAACTCTGTTGATGATATCATATTTCATTAGCTTTGACCTGTACATGTTGCTCGCGATATGTTTCATGTTTGCATATTATGGCTTGCTCTTCTCTCTCCTTCACCTCTGGTCTCACCGACCTTTGTCACCTACTCTACTTTATCCTTCCTTTTTGCTATTGGTAAAGGGGGAGAATTCTTTGTGTGAGTCCTTTGTAAGAGCTATGGATGAGTGAATGGTGTACGGGGGAGATTCACTTTGTGCATCTCATTTGTGTATCCAATGCATAGCATTCATATCTGCATTCATAATTGCATTCACATGCTATTACTATCATGGATCTTGAGCTGCATATGTTACATATATCATACACTTTGCCATCTTGGCTATTTCTGCCATATAATGACTCACAGTGTTGCCATCATCAAAAAGGGGGAGAATGTTGAACACATGTGCACCATGATTACTATTATGGTTTTGATGATAGCAACTACTATAAGTCACATTGTGTTTACATATGATGTCATTATGTATCTATTTAAGCAGTTTGTCATTTCATCGAACAGGTTGCGGGCATGTGCACTGCATTCCAAGTCTATACGTTGGACAAAGTCTATACGTTGGACAAAGTCTGTACATTGGACGAAGTCTATACGTTGGACAAAGTCTATACGTTGGACAAAGTCTATACATTGGACAAACTCTATACGTTGGACTAAGTCTGTACGTTGGCTGCATGCACAACTCAAAGTCTGTACGTTGCGGCAGATGAAGTCTATACGTTGCTGCAGATGAAGTCTGTACGTTGGCTGCATGCACAACTCAAAGTCTGTACGTTGCACAAGACAAAGTCTGTACGTTGGCTGCTAGCACAACTCCAAGTCTGTACGTTGGTTGATGGTTGCAACACAAGTCTATACATTGGCCGGCTACTTCACACGCAAAGTCTATACATTACGTTCTGTTGTGTTCGTGCATCAAGTTACCAAGTCTGTACGTTCATGAAGCAAGTCTGTACAGGCTCACGCATGCTCAAGGTGCAAAGTCTGTACAGAGTTCATACATGCACACAAAGTCTACACGTCTAAGCCTTGATGCAAAGTCTATACAACAACTACAAGCTTCATTCAAATAGCCAAGGCCACTGCACAAGATGAGAGTCAAAAGATAAAGGTTCAGTTGGTACTTTCTAGACCAACAAGGATGAAGTTACAGACATGAACAGGCTGCTAATGGACACAAGCGACGGAGCTGAAGCGGCTAACGGACTGACCCGGGTTGGACCGGGGTCTGCCCAGCTGGCGGTCGACCGCCAGCACAGGGGCGGTCGACCGCCCCAGCCAGGGACCCCCCGACTGCAGATCTGTCAGCTGCAGGTCGATCGCCAGCCAGTAGCGGTCGATCGGATTTCCCAGGGATCATCCGTTTGCAGGTGTTTCAGTAGCGGTCGACCGCCAGAAGCCACAGGTCGACCGCCAGCCCCGATGCAGCCATGTTTGACTTCGAAATCCACCTCATGGCCAGCCCCTTTCCATAGATTTCTTTAATCCAAAAGTCACCTAATCACCCACAAATTGTGGATCTGGTCTGAAGGATGTCCAAGGACCATTCAAGGTCTATAAAATCAACACATGAGGGGTTGGAAACCCTAACACTTCAAGGCTTCAAGAGAGATCAAGGGAGGCCATTTTTGAGGTACTGTAGCACCTCCGTGAACAGTGTTTCGGGAGGAAGTTCTTCATCCATCCAAGGTGATTCAAGTCCAGATCTGAAGCCATCTCAACCTCCAAGGAAGAAGAAGCAATCAAGGCTCTCAAGGGTGATCTAAACTGCATCCTTCTTCCTCTTCATCAACTCAAGCAGATTCAAGGAAGCACAACTCCTAAGGAAGAAGAAGCCATTGCTGTTGAATCAAGAAGAGAGCTTTGTGAAGAAGATAGAAGCCTCTATTGGTGATCTACATCCATAGAAGAATCCGAATCAAGCTCCAGTAATCTCAGACAAGATTTTTCTTCTTGAGCTTATTTCATATCTTGTTTGAATAGCTTGATATTTGTTCTTTCTTCTTCATTTCATTCGAACAATCAAAACTGAAGATCATCTCTACCGATGGTTAGTAGGAAGGCAATCGGATGTTGTCCGATCTGCGGTGTTGACGTCCCTACCGGTGGTTAGTAGGAAGGCAATCGAAAGTTGTCCGATCTGCGGTGTTGACGTCCCTACCGGTGGTTAGTAGGAAGGCAGTCGGTGGTTCTCCGATTTGCGGTTTGGTGTGCTGCACTAGTGAAGCCTCACTGGATTTGGTGAGGGGTGGACGTAGGACTGGAGATTCAGTCCGAACCACCTTAAAATCTCATGTGTTGTGATTTTCTTGTGCGATTGCTTTATGTTAGATGCATGCTTAGGTTCAATATCTATATTGCGTAATCATCTTGCCAAGCAAATCATTTGTGTTCTCCGTCAAGCTAGTTATATTCCGCTTCTTATTTCATCATCTAGCTTTAAAGAGGGTTGCATTGCGAAAAGAGGGGCAGATCTATTCACCCCTCCCCTCTAGATCCGCTGTCCACTACACAACACTCATGATGTCCCGAGGGGAACTGTACTGCCACTCTTGCCATGCCTTTGATTCATAATTTTACATTGATCAGATTTGTCATTTTGCTAGCCCTTATTGGCCAGATATAGCATGAAAGCTAACTTTTGAGAGTCAAGACTGCCCCTATTTGAGACCTCTCTTGTATTAGGGAGCGCCTAGGTTAGTCATCTTATCCATCAATCTCTTGCCCGTGCACTTGGCCGAGCAGAGAAGAGAAAAGGCCTTCGTACATACCCAAAGTATGGCCAAAGCAGTAACGGTGTGCCTTAGAGAGATAGGCTATGGCTCGCCGTGTAGTGTGTGAAAAATCCATACTCAAAGGTCACCCTCAACAATCAGGGAAAGAAACTAGACTCCTAACACGGAGTTATCACCAGCCTAAGATGCTGCAGAAGCGAACTCATTTTTTGTTTTTTGGACTAAGCTAACTAAGCAAACTTCTAAAAGCCACTGAACCATGTTGAGGAATAGCATTATAAGCACGTGCAGGAATAAATAGAAATATTAGCAATGACAACATATTTCTTGCACAAAATAACGATACCTTGCATATCCACAGTGTGGTAACAGCATCTTGACGTGATCTTGATCATCGAGCTTCGTACAGCATGAGCTTTGTATTCCTTGCTTGACAAGACGAAAGGAAGAGGATAGCAAGGCTTGAAAATTCCTCTACATGGAGGAGCGGTGGACACCAAACTAGACGAAATAAGGATAAAAAGGAAGAGGGACGAGGGCTAGAACTCCCTTGTTAAGGCACAGAGACCCTGATAACAAGGAACCAGATACAGAATAAGCAAAGATTAGCTGGGATCAAGGCGGACTAAATCCTAGAAAACAGTAAGAAAAATGGTAATGACCCCGAAAGGGTGAGGAGGAAAGAATAGAGAGACCATGAGAAGATTGTGGCAAAGATAAGAGAGAAGATGAGTGATCATCTGACGTGATCAGAGAAAAAGAATTAGAATCACCCGACAGGGTCGGGGAAAGAAAATGATAGACACCCGACAGGGTCGGGGAAGAAGAATGATGGTCACCCGACAGGGTCGAGGAAAGATCAGAAGCAGAGCCTGGGGATACCGAAAGAGAAGGATCAGAAGAAGTCCCAAAAGTGAGATGAAAGGATGACATGGGCCGAGGCCTAAAATCATGAGAGAACGGAGGATCCGGAGGCTCCGGATGAGTGGAAAATGAAGAATGGGGGTTTGCAGACCCGAAAAGAGAGGAGAAGATCATAGAAACTGGATTAGAGGAAGGGAGGTACACCACCCTGGGGTGGGAGCTGAGCAATAGAAAGGATGAACGAAAGGAAGAGGAAGAGGAAGAAGTGGACCCCTGAGTGCACAATCGACGGCCTTCAAACTTACGCCGCCACCTCTTCTTAGCTGACACTTCTTGAACATGGATCCGCCTGACGCGGACTCGGACCTTTGGCCTTCTCAATCTGCAATGTCTCCTCAAATAACGGGCCCATCTGGCAGACAACCTAGCCCGATCATGAATACGCAGCTTCGTCGGGGCGGTTGCCCCTAGACACCCAGTGCTAACCATTGGCAGACATTCTTGGATAGATGACTCCTTGGGATGAACATCATAAAACCGTGGAGTTTCATCACTCGGTATTAGCAGAATAAGATTCGGCATCTTCACTCGGCAATCGGGCATGAAGCATAACTCCCTTACCAGAAGAGTATGACAAAACTGAGGGAGTGTAATGCGCGGCGTTGACGTGGCTGATTCACCAATAAACCGAGGAAGATTGCATAAGATGTGCGGAATGTCCTTGTAAAATGCAGAAGATACGGCCAATTGCCTCTTGAATAGGTAATCCATCAAGCTCTTGGCAACCGTACGAGTTAGTAAAATCTGAGTAGAGAATCCTTCTTGACCAGTAATCTGAATGGCAATCGAGCGAGAGGTAATAACAACATTGAGAGTGAATCCTCCGGTGAGCAAAGAGATTGCCACTGGCCTTGCTCGAGAATAAACTGGGACTACTGCGAGGGAACTCTTCTGATGCGGAACGGGACTAAAAAGGACTGGACCTACTATGAAGACCAAGTGCGGCCAGCACTCACACGTGACAAGGCAAGCCGAGAGATCGACCTCCGTACTATTCCTCCGAAGAGAGGCGTCTCTCAACAAGAAACCCAAGTCCACGGCCGTCCCTATGAGGGAAACGAGTGGATCAAAGCGGCAAAGGGAGCCGACGCGCAACTATGGGAGTCTAGTCCGAGCTCGGTGCTCGACTAGGGCCACGGAATGGTGCTCTCAACTCGCAAAACCCACGGTGAATTGAATATGTAGCTAGGATCCTACACTCGCACGCTGCATAATCGAGAGCATACTAGCAAAGCAAATGCCAAGGGAAGGAACGTCGCACGTACCTCCACGCCTAGGCGTGGGGAAGGAACCCCGGCCGAGACCAACAACCCCGATACACGTAGAAGTAATAATACACAATTGACCCAAAATGCCCACTCCTCGCAGGGAGGTAACAGGCTACAAACAGAGGAGTCGGGGCTGCCGATGCACGGGCTGACGGGCAGCACTCGGTGAAGGGGTGGGCCGCGAGGAGGTCCCGGGTAGCTCTGCGAACTGCTGAAAGAACGTCCACCTCTGGAGGGGCTGAGGTGGCAGGAGTCCCCGGTACCTTGCTGTCGTGGGGTCGCTCCTCCGGAAAGAAGAAGGATGTCGCCGATCCTCGGGGAAGCCTCTGGAGTGCGTTCGGAAGGAGGGGACAGATTGCTGGCCAACCTGCACAAGCCCGCCAAACAGCCCGGGGGCGACTCCGGTAAGCGCCCTTAATCACGTCCTGGACCTGCGAAATTCAGCGAGGGCGCTGGTGGGGATGTCCCACAGGCGCCCGTGGAAGGAGAACTGCAGTCGAGGCCGATGGTGACCGTGGCAATTCTTCAAACACCTGGCGTGCAGTCGGACTGCCTGTCTGCCCACACCGGTAGAGACCAGGAGAACAGTCGGTACGCAGGCTTCCGGACAGATTTAGGGATGGGGTTTTCTCTGGTGGGTAGCTTACAGGTAGGGCTAACAGATGACCAAGGTAGCGGGGGCGGTGCCTTGGAGGATTTGGGCGTGGGCGGGGTGGAAAGTGGGGATCGCAGCCTGCACTTCAGGGCAGTCAGGTCTGTGAACCCGAGATGGGATATGAGGGCGTAGGGGTGCGGATGGAATTCTGACCAGGGGCGGCCACTGGAGATGGAGTGGTGTGTGTGGAGAGATCCCTCCAATTTTCAGGCCATTCCAGTAAGGGGAGGTGGTGGTCCCTTTGGAGGGTACTGCAGATCTGTCCCGCCGGGTTACTGTAGCGCCCAGAGGAGGACCGAAAGTAGCCACAAAGGGAAGTTTCAGCCCCAATGGAGTTTTGGGATGAAACCACCACGAATGGTTCGGGGACAGGGAGGGGAACAACTTATGTGAAGAGGTTGTGGTCGATCGGAGAAGGAACGGGGGTGCACACGGGTGTCCAAGGCGACTCTGATCACAGGCGAGTCTGTCCCGGGAGCAGCCTGCGCGACGAAAGTGTCTACAAAGACAACTTCCTCTGTGATTCGAGTTTTGGGACAAGGCCGGTGGGGTTGGAAGGGGGACTTGTAGGGGAAGAAAAGTCTAGAAGAAAGCCAGACGGTTTGCCCACAGAAAGGGTTCGTACCGACGTGATCTTTGGACCCCTAGCTTGCAGGCAGAGCAGGTGCATCCGAGATTGGATTGAACGCCACCGAGCTTGACGTCGTCTCGCCGCTTGGATCTCTCTCCGACATGGGATGAAGAGACTCGCTTCACAGCACGATCCTCACCTCACCAGGACCTCCTTCTCAAGGGAGTCGCACCCAGGAGTTGGAGATGGAGGAAGAAGAAGATGGGGGATAGGGGAAGAGAGGGGCGTCGCACCCCTTGGGGAAGGATGGAGAAGGTCGCCCTCTCCTTGGTGGTGGCTGCGCACAAGGTTTCTCACAAATTAATTCTTCATTATCTTTCAAAGGAAAAAATACAAGGTTTATATATGGGGAGGGGAGGTGCTAGGGTTGAAACCCTAGCCAAGAGGGAGGGGAGGGGGATGCGCCACATGGCATGGGGAAAAGGGGGGCGCAACAAGGCAAGGGGGGGGGGAGGGCCGCACCCCTCTTCCTAT
This sequence comes from Amorphophallus konjac, assembly GCA_022559845.1. Taxonomy (NCBI): domain Eukaryota; kingdom Viridiplantae; phylum Streptophyta; class Magnoliopsida; order Alismatales; family Araceae; genus Amorphophallus; species Amorphophallus konjac. The sequence goes on from CM040129.1 coordinate 140,788,511, forward strand.
AATCTAGGAGAGGGGCGGCTGCCACCTTCCAAGAGGAGGGAAAAGAGTTGGGCGCCCAAAACCCTAACCCTAGGTGGGCTAAGCAAGGGAGTGGGTGGCCAGCCCATATGGGCCAGAGATTGAACCAAAAAAAATGGCCCAATAGCCCTATCTCCTATCTAATAAGCATAAAATGGTCCAACTAAAGCCTAATTTGCTCCAAATGGCCTACAAAGGTCCACACAACTAATAAAAGTGTCCACGCAGGGACTAATCCAAGGCCCAACATGGCCTAAAGCATAAAATAACTAAAGATAGCTCTACTAGTCTGCCAAGTGGTCACCGAGCCAAAGGGATGTCGGCATGCTCCGTGTGCTCCGTCGAGTGATGCGGCGCGTGTCCTCACCAATTCTCCCCGGGTGGGAAGAACTCGACCCCGTCGAGTAAGGGTCACGGTTGCTCAAGTAACGCTCCAGCAGGTCCGGGTCGATCCGCTCCAGCTCTCCACGTGTGATCCAGGTGTCGTCTGTCGCAGGGCGCCCTCTCCAACGCACTAGAAAGCGCTGGTAGGCTCCGCTCCTGGTCGTGGTCACCTGCTCATCCAGTATGCAATCTATATGCTCGCGTGTCTGTAAAGGGGCTGGAGGAGGTGGGCGCTCAGAAGGTGAAATGCTCTCAACAGGAGGGGTAGGCCCAAAAAGCTCACTGGGAATCACCGCGGGATCCCGATATGCCACCAGATCAGAGACATTGAACGTCGAACTGATCCCATAGTCGTCTGGCAGCTCAATCTCATACGCATTCGACCCTATTCGCTTCAGAACTCGGAAGGGTCCTGCACCGCGGTCCTGGAGTTTCTTCACGGCCCCCGAAGGGAACCGTTCAGGTCTAACCCTGATCATGACGTACTCTCCCACTTGGAACTCACGGGTGCGTCGATGCGCATCAGCTAGATCCTTATAACGTGCGTTGCTGGCCTCAAGGTGGTGATGATGCAGACTCCGAACTAGCTGTGTTGACTCATACCTATGTGAATGCAGTGGGGGTCCTGGACATCCAAACACAGACCTAGCATGCCTATGACTCCTACATGATTGGACAACACGGGGAGGACCAGGACAACCAAAGTTGTATCTATCATGCATGGGTGTCCTACGGAATGTGGTAGACTCATGGGGACTAAATTGCCCAAACTCACTCATGACATTCCCTATATGAGACAAACCCCTATATGATGGTGGACATGCAGAAACATGGGGAAGAGACATGTGTCCCTGGCCTCCTAAGCTCGGGCATCTGGATGCCGGTAAGGTGAGGTGTTGACTAGAAGGCCTAGGTGGTGTATGATAGTGGACCTCCTCGACAAGGTGGGGAAAAGAATATGGGTCGAGAGGCTCACTAGGGAGGGGATCGAAAGGGTCAAAGAAATGATGACCCCTCCCGACAGGTCCCTTCACTATACTTGCCCATGTGCGACATTCGCCCAGGTGCAGATAATCACCTTCAGGCACTCTCATGTATGGGGCAAGGGGCTCATGAGGAAGGCAAGGAAGGCAAGGTTCCTCCCTCGGGACCGTGAAACCATAAGCGGGGACAAAATCAACCTCCACGGGTATAGGAAATAATAAAAGGACCTCGGATGTGATATGTCCTATGGTGTAGACCGAGGTAATAGACCCCAAAGCAGGGAGTGTAAAGCTATGACTATAGGGTTGGTCAGACCCTAAGGTCAACATGTAAGTCAACTCCCATTGATAATCTAAACTCCTAAGGAAGTCCTTCACATTTTCAAGAAAGCAGAAGGACCGAAAAGTGGTGTGAAAGGAGTTAAGGGGTATTATTGGGAGGGCTGGTCCCATAGGTGTATAGCAAGGAATGGAGACATCTAGAAGTGGACCCTCCCTTAGCCAGCTAGCTAAAGACTCTCCAATGACCAGTTCACCCTCGGAAGGTAAGAATGTCTCTATATGAGGGTCTAAGGGTGAAGCCTCTCTCTCGGGAGGGGAAACGGAGTCCTCTATGATGTGGAGGGGATCACTCCCTAACTCCTCAACCTCAGTTAGGTACTCCTCAATCAACTCCTGTTCAGCCTCGTAACTCACTGGAACAAACCCAGGTGATGACAGGGAGGTGGTCAGCGTAACGCCGTCATGGAAGACAAACTCACCGGGAAGGTGAGATGGGTGTAAGGTGCAGGTCCTCCTATCCAGGTCGATGGTCGCACTTCTTTCCTCCAACCAAGTTCGCCCTAAAATGATGCATGGACCAGCAAGTGTGCTGATCTTGCACCAAGCGCCATCGAAATATTTAACGGGGCCAAACCACCGTTGAAACTCGATAAAAGCTAAACCATCACGGAGAACAATCTCCCCAGTCTTAGAGAGTGACTCAATAATGTCTTGTGAGACACAGTTAGACGACACCCTACTGATGAAGTCGATCTCCGTATGCATCCCATTAGGTAGGACGGCAGTGGACATGACAGGGCGCTGGAATGACTCGGTCATCGGTATAGGGATCGGGTCTCCCGACGACTGAGTGGTAGGGGCGACACTTAGGGGTCGTACCATAAGAGCATCGAATCGGGCCAATAGGGATGACTAATCTGACATGTGGTCTCGAGGAACCACCATGGGGTTGGCGCGGAGCTGGACATGCAAGACTCAACGAGACAAGGACAAAACTCTAACTAGACACAAACCTAACATTACAATGCAATGGTGGGTTACCTAGATGAACTAAGAGACTCAATGCAACCTAGATAACTCTATGGCCTCAATTGCACCCTAGACAACCTAAAGACTCGAATGACCTAAGACCCCAATTTGTTAGAACAAACTGGTTCCCTAGGCTCTGATACCAAATTTGATGCGGAACGGGACTAAAAAGGACTGGACCTACTATGAAGACCAAGTGCGGCCAGCACTCACACGTGACAAGGCAAGCCGAGAGATCGACCTCCGTACTATTCCTCCGAAGAGAGGCGTCTCTCAACAAGAAACCCAAGTCCACGGCCGTCCCTATGAGGGAAACGAGTGGATCAAAGCGGCAAAGGGAGCCGACGCGCAACTATGGGAGTCTAGTCCGAGCTCGGTGCTCGACTAGGGCCACGGAATGGTGCTCTCAACTCGCAAAACCCACGGTGAATTGAATATGTAGCTAGGATCCTACACTCGCACGCTGCATAATCGAGAGCATACTAGCAAAGCAAATGCCAAGGGAAGGAACGTCGCACGTACCTCCACGCCTAGGCGTGGGGAAGGAACCCCGGCCGAGACCAACAACCCCGATACACGTAGAAGTAATAATACACAATTGACCCAAAATGCCCACTCCTCGCAGGGAGGTAACAGGCTACAAACAGAGGAGTCGGGGCTGCCGATGCACGGGCTGACGGGCAGCACTCGGTGAAGGGGTGGGCCGCGAGGAGGTCCCGGGTAGCTCTGCGAACTGCTGAAAGAACGTCCACCTCTGGAGGGGCTGAGGTGGCAGGAGTCCCCGGTACCTTGCTGTCGTGGGGTCGCTCCTCCGGAAAGAAGAAGGATGTCGCCGATCCTCGGGGAAGCCTCTGGAGTGCGTTCGGAAGGAGGGGACAGGTTGCTGGCCAACCTGCACAAGCCCGCCAAACAGCCCGGGGGCGACTCCGGTAAGCGCCCTTAATCACGTCCTGGACCTGCGAAATTCAGCGAGGGCGCTGGTGGGGATGTCCCACAGGCGCCCGTGGAAGGAGAACTGCAGTCGAGGCCGATGGTGACCGTGGCAATTCTTCAAACACCTGGCGTGCAGTCGGACTGCCTGTCTGCCCACACCGGTAGAGACCAGGAGAACAGTCGGTACGCAGGCTTTCGGACAGATTTAGGGATGGGGTTTTCTCTGGTGGGTAGCTTAAAGGTAGGGCTAACAGATGACCAAGGTAGCGGGGGCGGTGCCTTGGAGGATTTGGGCGTGGGCGGGGTGGAAAGTGGGGATCGCAGCCTGCACTTCAGGGCAGTCAGGTCTGTGAACCCGAGATGGGATATGAGGGCGTAGGGGTGCGGATGGAATTCTGACCAGGGGCGGCCACTGGAGATGGAGTGGTGTGTGTGGAGAGAGCCCTCCAATTTTCAGGCCATTCCAGTAAGGGGAGGTGGTGGTCCCTTTGGAGGGTACTGCAGATCTGTCCCGCCGGGTTACTGTAGCGCCCAGAGGAGGACCGAAAGTAGCCACAAAGGGAAGTTTCAGCCCCAATGGAGTTTTGGGATGAAACCACCACGAATGGTTCGGGGACAGGGAGGGGAACAACTTATGTGAAGAGGTTGTGGTCGATCGGAGAAGGAACGGGGGTGCACACGGGTGTCCAAGGCGACTCTGATCACAGGCGAGTCTGTCCCGGGAGCAGCCTGCGCGACGAAAGTGTCTACAAAGACAACTTCCTCTGTGATTCGAGTTTTGGGACAAGGCCGGTGGGGTTGGAAGGGGGACTTGTAGGGGAAGAAAAGTCTAGAAGAAAGCCAGACGGTTTGCCCACAGAAAGGGTTCGTACCGACGTGATCTTTGGACCCCTAGCTTGCAGGCAGAGCAGGTGCATCCGAGATTGGATTGAACGCCACCGAGCTTGACGTCGTCTCGCCGCTTGGATCTCTCTCCGACATGGGATGAAGAGACTCGCTTCACAGCACGATCCTCACCTCACCAGGACCTCCTTCTCAAGGGAGTCGCACCCAGGAGTTGGAGATGGAGGAAGAAGAAGATGGGGGATAGGGGAAGAGAGGGGCGTCGCACCCCTTGGGGAAGGATGGAGAAGGTCGCCCTCTCCTTGGTGGTGGCTGCGCACAAGGTTTCTCACAAATTAATTCTTCATTATCTTTCAAAGGAAAAAATACAAGGTTTATATATGGGGAGGGGAGGTGCTAGGGTTGAAACCCTAGCCAAGAGGGAGGGGAGGGGGATGCGCCACATGGCATGGGGAAAAGGGGGGCGCAACAAGGCAAGGGGGGGGGGAGGGCCGCACCCCTCTTCCTATAATCTAGGAGAGGGGCGGCTGCCACCTTCCAAGAGGAGGGAAAAGAGTTGGGCGCCCAAAACCCTAACCCTAGGTGGGCTAAGCAAGGGAGTGGGTGGCCAGCCCATATGGGCCAGAGATTGAACCAAAAAAAATGGCCCAATAGCCCTATCTCCTATCTAATAAGCATAAAATGGTCCAACTAAAGCCTAATTTGCTCCAAATGGCCTACAAAGGTCCACACAACTAATAAAAGTGTCCACGCAGGGACTAATCCAAGGCCCAACATGGCCTAAAGCATAAAATAACTAAAGATAGCTCTACTAGTCTGCCAAGTGGTCACCGAGCCAAAGGGATGCCGGCATGCTCCGTGTGCTCCGTCGAGTGATGCGGCGCGTGTCCTCACCATCTTCTTATTAACTGTCTCTGAAAATGTAGGCTCATTATTCCCAAAATAGCCAGGGACCAGGACTTGGACTAGCATGTGGCAAATGAAATCTTGAATCTTGAAATGCACAATCGAAACCGGGCTCGGCTCATCATCTCCCTGGGGACTAGACCTGAGGGGCACCGTAAGTAGTGCACACCCGCTCCGTGAGGTGGAAATAGGTGGGGAAAGGGGTGGAGAAGGCTTGGAAGTTGTGGGTAAGGGCAACGCGAGCGGCGGACGGAATGCGACGATGATAGGCTTGGGTAGAGGCAAAGGCAAAGGGGGAGGTGCAGACGTAGGTTTGGCCTGCTCAGGCTCGGATGATGATGGCGAAGGGCGAAGTGAAGGGGGTGGAGAAGATGGTGGTAGTGAGGAGGATGGAGAAGGTGATGGAGATAGTGGGGGCGAAAGTGGAAGTGGTGAAGGTAATGAAGGCAGGGATGGGGGTGAGGTGGTCGAGAGAGGTGGTAAGAATAAAGGAGAAGGAGAGGAAGGTAGTGGTGTAGTGGGGGAAGTGGCAGGTGGTGGCATTCTTCGGCGTATCTTCATGACACGTCGAGGGGCATTGGGGACAAGTGTGGTAGTGGAAATGGAGGGTGAAAGAGAGGTTGCCTGAGCAGAGGTTGGGGTAGGTGTCGGAGATGGAATAGAGGAAGAAGTGGGCAACGGAGTAGGTGCTTTGTTAACTAAAGGATCACCAGGGTGCCCCTGATCTTGAAGTGGAGACGGTTGCCTAGGCGGCACTGCTTGCTGCTGCTTGTTGTGAAGATCCAAAATGACTTTGCGCACGATAGCCCAATCAACTATCTTCTTGTCTTCCAAACTGTAAACAAGTTCTCGAAACTCGGGGCAGTCCTCAACCAAATGCCCCGGCTGACGAGGAAATTCATAGAAATGGAGCAAATTTCTGATCGCGGGTTAGCAAGGCATAACCGGAGGGAGTTGCAACGCGCGGGTGGCCATCAAAGCCCTAAAAATGTCTATAAAAGACTCCGACAACGACAGAGAAGGAGCTTGCTTCGGGCAAGGTGGATATCGAGGGATATGAGAAGGTAGTGGAGGTTGCGTAGGCAAGGGGAATTGCATAGGTGAAGGCGGAGGGCTAGTAAGTGAATTATGCGGAGGCGTGGAGGGAGTGGGAATATAATGGACGGCATCCACCTGCTTGGGGTGTGACGTTTCCTTGACCAGAAGTGGAGAGGTGTGGGGAAATAAAATAGCGGAGGGTTGACTTGTGAGGGAGATTTAGTTGAGCAACATGGGGAGGTATATGGGTAAGTGGGAGTGGAAGGCCGACTCGTGGAGAGATATGTAGTGGAGTGCTAACTCGCGGGGGATGGTGGAGGGAAAGTGTATGTGGAAGGCAAAGGTGGAGGAGACTCGTGGTCAAGGGAAGCTAGGAGTTGTTGGCTAATGAAGCGGGCTCGGCTGTAGAGTTGTTGCCATGAAGTGATATCATTCAGGGCTAAGATGCATTTGAGCTCGGGCGTTGCATTAGAAATAACTATTTTAATCTGCTCGCCCTCCGGAATATGCCCCAGAACTTACACGGCTAGGCGACGCCAGCGGTCGACAAACGTGGAGAATTCCTCGTTGGGCTTCATCTTCTCTTGGGCCAGATCTACCATGGAGTACTTGGGCCCGGTCTGGTCCTGGTGCTGCTGAATAAATCTTGCTTGGATGGCTTGAAAATTCACCACTTGCTCTTGCGGCAATGCAAAGAACCAATCCCGAGCTGGGCCTTCTAACAATAGACCAAACAGATAAGCCATTAAACGTTGGTCATGTCGGAATTGGGTTGACTCATAAAGGAACTCCTTCAAATGCACGTAGGGGTCACCGATTCCACCATAGCAATGATAAGCCAGAATTTGTGAACGTGGTGGAAGCTGAAGACCTTGAAAGGCAAACAAGACATCCAAAGAAGTTTGGGGATTAATTCGGCGCTGCAATTCATCAAGCTGGCGTTGGGCTTGAGCGATCATCTCCTCGGTGGGAAGAGTCCGAGAAGAATGTGGGCCAGCCTAAGCAAGAGAGTGAAAGTTTAGACCAGGATGATGATGGGCCGAATAAAGGGACCCAGCCTGAGAAGAAGGAAAGCCCATTCCAGGAGTAGAAGAACATATGGGCCTGGAAGGATCATGTATGTGGGGATGAGAATTGATTGGGCCAGCAACAGCACGGGCAGGATAGGAAATCCCGTTAAAAGGAGTAGGCCCATGGAAAGAAGATGGCCCGTGAAGAGAATAAGGCCCATTAGATGAATGAGGTGATGGGTCCGCGTGGGAAGAGGAATCCACGCGGGGGTAAGAGGACAGGGAAGATGAAGGATACTGGATAGAAGAGAAATGCTCCATGGGAGAAATGGAGACTTTATACAGTGAATTTCAAAGAAATACAAGGATAGAAACGAACCTAGGACAAATGTAACTAAATGGAGGGACGCAAAGATGAACTAGTCTATGGGCCTAATTAACAAAATGATATGGAGGCAACACACAATGGAGGGAAGAGATGAGAGAAGAATCAACCAATTAAACACCCAAGTTATGAATGATGCATGAAAATTTTATAAGTTCCTTTTAGGACCTTAGTGGGTTAATTAATATATGAATTCACTCAACCACAAGGTACCTAACCAGGGTAAGAATGGGAAACTGGGTGACTCTAAGGGACTCTCCCTTTTACGGATGCAAAACCCTAGACTGAGGGGTGGTATGGTACAACCTGCCCGGCGTCTGTGTGGGAATCCACGGCTCACGGGGGCTTACGGAGGTCCTAGGTAAGGCCCCCTAGTCGGCTCCAAGGAGTATGGAGACGAGAGGAAATCCTACCTCGGTAGGAATGCAACTAAATGTGAATAAAATGCATGAATCCTATGCGCACCAGAGTGCATGCAAAGTCTAGCCTAGGAACTAACAGAGAATAATCAAGTACATATGAGAAAATGAAATGAACACACTCATGCAACAAGATAAAGGCAACAGGGGGAGATCAGAATAGCACCGAATATTTATGCCATGATATAGAACCAATGATCAAAATGGTAGCCTCGGGTGCACTATAGCAGTAAAGCACGGTCTGAGGAAGACCGCTTAGTGTGTGTAGACGGTCTGGAATGGACCGTTCAGGGAGAGCAAACGGTCTGGGATGGATCGTGCCGGAGCAGGGAGTACTGAAACTATCAAACAGAACTTGAAATGGATGAAAGGGATGGGGACAGAAGCGTACCTGATGGGGCGGTCCGTCGATAGACCGCGTAAATAATTAAATGGCCCTGAAAAGACTGCTGGATATCAGCGCAAAACAACCTGTGCAAGAACAGAAACGTACCTGAGCCAGCACTTCGGAACGGTCTATATAAGACCGTGGAATGGAATAGATGGTCTGGTAAAGACCGCTAAATAGCAGGCACGACAGTAGCTCGGCGATGATCACAGGATGGCCATTATCCAGCCGTTCACGTAAATAGGCAGCTCACAGAGAATCGTGTAAACTCCAGAGGGTAGAAACGCAAGATGGGACAAAAGGCAACCTGAAATACTCAAAGAAGAAAACTAACAGAACACACAAACATGTCACCAAAATACTAACACGATGAGCACTAGGTGTCCCACCATGATCGCCAAAAAAGAGGGGTGTAGATATATTTTTCTCTACCATTCTAGAGCCCTTCCCTATCCATCCTACCAAATGAATATGAGAAATAAATGACAAGTAGAAGGGAATGAGGGATTATGAAACTGTGTGATCGCCACCAAGGTACCGGACGCGATGAGCACGCCTTACCTTGGAAAAGGAGGGAGACACTCGCCTTTAACCAGCACCACAATAATACGCGGTTCAGGATGAACTGCTCAGAAGTTGAGCGGTCTCTCGACAAGCCGCCCAACAGCGCTGGGATGAACGCGAGATGAAGAGTGGCTGGATGACGGGACGGTTCAGTATCGACCTCTGAAAGAATGTACATGGCCCGAATGAAGCCGCCCTATTCCTCGCACGAACGGATGAAGACCGCTCTGTGCCACCAACTCCCAAAACGTGGGATCTCTACCTCCACCCTTTTCGGCCGGCCAGAAAGAATGGGCCTCGTGTTAGGATGCCGCTGACCTGCAAAACACAGTGAAGAACACAGAAACGAACCCAGATTAGAACTATAAAGTGTAGTAAATGTAAGGACGAATAGAAATGAACATAAACAAATGGAATGAGGAATACCTTGGGAGTTTTAAACCCCTGAGGGCGTCAAAAACAATGGGAGGGTGTGTGCAATGCAGTGGAAATGAAGAAGAACGCGGAAAAGGGCAGAAATGGTGAATGCATGCAACAAAGACCTTGACAAGGAATAACCAAACTAAGACTCAAAAAACAAATACTCCCTGAACCGAAGGCTTGTATGGACGTAGAAAGCCTTCCTCCCTGACCGTAGGTCGCTTGAAAATTCCGTAGAGCTTCACCGTGACCTTGAAATCTTCCCCCTTTCAAAGCTTGGCCTTATGGTCCTATTTATAGAGCCTTAGAAGCCAACCCCGAAATTAGGGTTTCCAGTGGATATTACTGTGAATTATCAAAAGATAATTCATAGCCAATGTAATTATTTTCCATCCAGAGAAAATAGCACTCCATTTGGTGGAGTATCCGCGGAGAAATAGGTGGATGAAGTTGGGGAATTATCCACAGAATGAGAGAGAAAAAACCCTTAAAATCTTTAGGAATCTCACCATTGCGCGGTCGTACGATAGACCGCCCAACCTATTGAACGGTCCGTCCTGGTCCGCCCAAAGCTGTCGGTGGAAATTAATTAAAATAAGAAAAATAATCCTCTTATCCAGCGAACTGACCGAGCATTTTGCCGTTGGACTCTCATGAATTGGACGGTCATAAATGGACCGCTCAGACATGGGACGGCCCAAACAACGATCGTTCAAAACATGTCGGTGATAAATCAGAAAAGGTTAGATAATTAGATAATTATCTGGAAGGTCAACGCCCTTAGGACTCTGGAGAGTAGGACGGTCCAACTCCCACCGTTCCATGGATATAGACGGCCAGGAGTAGACCGCTTTATGGCTTGTCGGTGAAAAATCTAAAAGCCCAAAAAATACGTAAACGGCTCAGTACCAACCGTGTAATGACTGAGCGGCCAAGGAATAGATCGCTCAATACTTGGGCTTTTGAAAATTAATAAAATTTGAAAATTTAAGCAAACCAATGCCCATTAAGCCCGAAATTGAAGCAGACCGAGTCAGGGAGGAAGGCACCCATAAAATGGGCCCAAGATTATGCCCGAAAATGGCCCAACGAGTAATGGACAACTCGAGGCATCAATAATAATGGTAAAAGGAATGACTCAACTTATTGGCAGAAAATGGGTGTCAACAGGCCCGACTTCCTCCTCCTCCCCGCGTGCCCCAGTAGCCTCGGCCGGAACTTCGACAGCAGCCTCTTCCACTTGCGCCCCTGTGAGCTCAGCGGAGGTCTTCTCCGCTATGGCAGGCACCTCTGTCTTAGCCATTGGAGGACTCGGGCGATGGGCACCCCCAACCGGGGACTCCTTGATCGGGCACGGGGTCTTCGCCTTCTTCAGCCTCCTCTTTTTGACGATTAGAGCCTTCATTGAAGACAATAGCAGCCGTTCCCCTCGGTCCATACGCTTGGATCCCCGTCGCTCCTGGTCACCTTCCTAAGTGACCCGCTTGCCCTTATCTCGGGCAGAGGAAGGACCCTCGGGGACCCGAGATGCGTCAAGGGTGATCGCCTCCACTTGCTCGGCGACCTCCTGCTCCGATGGTCGCTCTTCATCATCATCACCGCGCCTCGGTTCTGCCCAGTAGAAGTGAATTCTTCAGAAAAGGCTATACTAACCAGATCAAAAAGGTGCAATGCTAAGTCCCAAGGTCCTTACCTCCCGAAGGCAGTGCGCGGCTGGGAAAATCCTCAATGTTGGCCGGAGTCATTAGATCTACGGTCGACCGGCGATTATCCTGAAGAATCTTTATCGTCGCTTCTAGCTCTACAGTGATCTTAGGATGCTTCGTAAGGAATACAGGCTGGAAGTTTGGCTTGTCGGGGAAATTCCAGTAACTTCCATCCTTGGTAAACCCTACCTAGAAGAATTGAGTTTTCCACCCCCTAGGCTAGGAATCCCGAGGAGAAAGGGTCAAACAGCTCCTCCCCCTTCTCGTCTGAAGGTAAAAGAAACCCTTCCCAGCGTGGGTTTGCTCCTTCAGCTCGAAGAAGGCATGAAAGAGGTCTAAAGATGTGGCGAGGCCACATGAGCGACAAAGGGTGATGAAGGAAAAGATGAAGGTATAGGAATTGGAAACCAACTGAACATGAGCCAGTTGGTAGAATTTCAGTAGCTGCTTAATGAAGGGGTGGAGAGGAAGATGGAAACCACACTTCCAAGCTAAAAGAAAGATGCAGAAAAGGCCCGAACGAGTATCTAGACTTGACTCGTGAGGCTTGGCTGGAGAGAAGAAGTACTGCCATGGCAACTTGAAGCAGATCTCGAGCCCTTTCACCTCAGACTCGGATAGGTCACTGCGGAGATGAGAGCTACGCGCAGGTTTCGAGCCTCCGCCCCCTGCTCGAACTCTTGTGTAACGACCCAAGATCCGGATACCGGGAAGAACCCGATACCATTCGAATCCTGGCCAGCCGCCCACGAGCTGGGAGGGCTCAGAAGGGCTAAAAGGAGTGTGGAGATACAAAAAAATAGAAAATAAAGCAGGGCAATTCAACAATTAATAGAAATAAATAAACAACTACAACAACAGAGTTCAGTACAACAGAAAGTATAGTCTAAAGTAGTAAAACGTATCACATGCCAAGTGAACACTTGGACCGGTGAACTGGCAACTAAGAACCTCCGAACAGCACCCTCGAACCTCGAGGAAGAACCGTCACACCTGAAAAGCAGGGGTGAGCCTCATGTCACTGGCTCAGTAGGGATCCCGCGGAACCCCAACCGAGAACAATGGTGGTAGTGGAAAGGAAAAATAGCCACTACTACGGCAGGAACAACGAACCGGTGGCCAGTCAAAACTCGGCGCTATAGCTACTCCTACTATACTGGTCAAGCAGAAAGAGAAATTCTGATCTCACAATCAAGAACTGGACCACTCTAACACCAGTCCTACTGAGGAACACTCACGGCAACCTTGCCGTAGAAGTCTGCCCACACAGGCACGACCAACCGGGACCACATAGTCCCACACTGGCACGGCGAGGCCTCGGTAATCCCTACCAAGCACCCCTGGCTACCACCTCGGGAAAGCACACTGGAACAGTCCAAAAGCTATGTCTTGCAGACGGGAAACCAAATCCGGAAATAGGAGAGTCACGTCTCACGTGACAGGTGTACCTGTCCACCAGAAGTAAGGCTAGATGCGTCCACGGACATCTTAGACTGCGCCTTAAGTGTCCACCTCGACCCCTGGTGGAACGGGGACACCGTACAAGTAACCACTGAACAAGTGACTAGCTGGGGTTGCGCTCATCAGCGTGCATCATAAACCTGGCCCTCTAACTAGTTTTCCCCTCAGTCGGACTCTGGCGTCAAGACGTGGGGCCCGACGGTAACCAGCCTAAAAATAGTCTCTCGGGGTAGCCTCGCCACCACTCCCTGGCAGGACCACTGGCCTGTCGGAACGCTACGACTAGTGGGGAGTCACTGATGTGACCACTCTCCGAGGAGAACTCCAAGAAACACGCACGCACCCTGAACGAAAGTCGAGAAGAACCAAGTGGCGCCGAGTCAGTGGACTCTGGACAATTCTCTAGACTCACTAAATCTAACAGTCCTTGAGTCACAAGACTTGGGGTCAAGACCATCGTACGCAATGGCACAACGCTGTTAATCTAATCTAATCCTTAGGTCTAAAACCACGGTAGCACGAATACCAAGATAGCTCACAAGCCACTGAGACCATTCCCTCAGAAAGGGAACTGAGAAGCCCTCTAACCCCAGGCTGGGAAACTGGACTCACAGTCCAAGGCCACACACCTGGCCCATGCAAAAAGCACAGAAGCATGATTCCCAAGGCAACTCACAAGCCGTCACGCCGATTCCCCATCCCAGGAAAAAGTGGGAAACCTCCAGCCCCAGGCTGAATGACTGGACTCACAGTCCAAGGCCATACACTTGGCCCAGTTGAGAACCATCTTCCGGAAAAACCCACGATATGTGGGGGAACCCCACCGCACTCACACCGATACCCAGTGACTCGATCGAGCGTAACATGAAAGCCTGGAACACATGGGGTTACCCAGACCCACCACACCTATGGGCATGCTAATCGAGGTAACACGGTACCTCCAGACACCCCAGAACACTGTCACGGAACCCACGGGATGTCCGGAACATCTAAGTGGCCAAAGGTCAACCACTGGATCACAACCGGGTCGACCGGAGACCAACACACACAAACGGACACAACGAACACAAAAAATCGCCTAGCGGTCTAACCCTAGACCGCCAAGAAGGCTAGCGGTACACCCTTAGACCGCTAAGGGATGGCTAGCGGTCTACCTATGGACCCCCAAGCACCCTGGACTCACGAACCCCTGGCGGTCTACCCATGGACCGCGAGGCACTGGCTAGCGGTCTACCTCTCGACCGCTAAACCCCTGGAACACACGAAACTCAAGCGGTCCTAGCGGTCTACCTCTAGACCGCCAAAGACCCTGGCGGTCTATTGCGTGATCGCCAGCCTTAAATTGACATAGGGGGACCCTTGGCGGTCTCCAGAGGACCGCTAGGTGGCCTAGCGGTCTCTGGAATGACCTATAAGGCGTCCCGAGCCTGAAAACGGTAGAAACGGCGGGAAAATCCATTCCACGCCCCAATCACCGCCGGGTGATGGGGAAACAAAGGGGAAACCCTTCTCCAAGCCCCAAGGCATCACATGGTGCCCCAAAACTACCAAAAACGCCATCAAAACTCTAGATCGGGCTCACACCCCAAAATCATGCTTTTTCCCCAAAACGGCAAGAAATCCACGCTCGGCTCACCACGGACTACCAAACTCACGGGAAATGAAATACGTGAGTTGGGGGTGCATCTCCCTACCTCCATCGAAGATTCGACGCGCCGTGGACGCCGATCCACGAAGAAAATGCCACGAAACTCCCGTATCATCACGAACTCGCGGCCGAGCTTCCACGCGCCACCGACCCTCGATCCTCGACCCGTTCCTCATTCCTCGCCTCGCCGTCTAGCCCTCCTCCGCCACCGTCTGCCGCCCGGGGGAGAGGGGGAGAGAAAGAGAAGAGAGAGGGAGAGAATGAGAAATGAGAGGGGAGAGAGAGAAAGGGTTAATGTATAGAGAAGCCCAAAAATTGTAGAATTTCAAAAATTACGAAAAATTGCCTCCGCGATCCTCGGGAGGAGCACAACGCGCTGGTCACGTCCCGGAGTCATAGAACGCCATGGTTCACCCTGCACAGTGTTCCGAAGGCATATCAGGGGAAAAACACACGTAAAGCACAAAACACACTCCAAGACCCACGAAAATGATCTGAACCCCACGGATCCAGATCCGAAAAATCAGGGGCATTACAGCCCTCTCCCCTTAAAGAAATTTCATCCTCGAAATTCAAGACTAGCACCAAGCCACAGGGGAAGAACACCTTAACCAACTGATAACGCCGTCAGAGCCCCAACACAGAAAACCTCGATTCTCACGAAAGCACCGATCCTGAGGGACACAGCCAGACTACAATCACGAACGACACCTCGCTCCGCACGCCGCGCATACCGGTCATCAAAGCAGGCACACACAAAAACACACGTCTGGTATCACCTCAGTCACAACGAAAAACCAATCATGGCACCACTGCCACCATCTCGCTCGCCGAGGAGACACAGTCCTCGTCACGAGAAACAACTACCGATCCATCCTATGGTCGGTGGACAATTCACACATCAGCTTCACAACTTGCTAACTAGTTCCACACCCTGCTCAAGGGAACAACCAATACAGAGCCTCCATCAGCTCACAACAGCATGGGACCAACTCTGTCAGAACTCAAACTTCGACAAAGCCCCAGGTCCAATCCGGAAAGCACACCACAGAGACGACCACCAAAGGCCTCACTGATACACGGCTCTCACCATTCACGATGCACAACCACCAGCATCTTCTGTCTGTGAAAAGACCATCCACTGGTCACCAGACACACGTCAACGGGAAACCTTCGCCGGCCCAACAGGCACGATCCAACTCACAACAGGCCATCCACCGACTAACACAGACAATTACCATGACTCAAGCTGCACTACCCTCGGACACCACATCCGATCTTGATCTTCGCACTAACTCAACCCTCTCAGGGGAGCATGATGAAACCAAAGATAAGAATCAGGAGTCTTCAGTCATCACCTCACTCGACTCAGACTTATAGGGAAATCCTCCCATGCGGGTCCCCAGACCAGGGATAACCACTCCAACGCCAACGTCCCATCAAAGACCTCCACGCACAGGCATCACTTCCCGTCCTGTCTCATCGAAACCTATCTCAACTTATCCAAGTGGACACGTGCCAATCCCGATTCTGCCCTTACCACAGAGCCACGGGACACCACCTAGACAATTCATGGCACACGTCTCTAGGGGAGGAAAGTGCCACCCATTCTCACAGCAACCTGGTCGCCAACATCGCGACCAATGCACATGGGTCCCTAACGATACACATCTTACCCTGGTCGACTATGAGACTAGCCTTACCAGTCACTCGCAGCTACCAATCGGAACCCAAAATCTGTCAGAGATCACTTCTCCAAAACACGATCTCATCCGAGGACACAACTGGTAACACAAGCCGGGCACCAAGCCACCGAATCTGACCAACACGTCCTTGACCTCCGTCTGGCGACATCCTCAACAACCCCATTTGGGTCTAACACCGACGCCTGACATGGCTCCCATCACATGAACAGGGTACTCATGCGGCACACTTGCCAACATTTTCTCCCAACACTCCATCCTGCCAGTGCCAAGAACCACGATATCTTGAGCAACGGCACGGCAACAACACGTCTCACACCGAGGAACCAATCCTCCAATGCTCAACGCAACCTCAGGAATCTGCCCGTAGCATCCAATGCTACGATCCTGAACCTGTGGGTTATGGTCCCACCAGGATTCCGCTGCGCACTCTGATCCACACGCACAACCAACATAGCAACTCGGGACTCATCATCCCGACAATCCACAACTCGGCTGGCCAACTTCAGAATATAGGGTAAGGAAATCCCCCTTACCTTGAACCCCAAGCACAGATTCACTCCCAAATCTGGAAATCCTCTACAACTCTGCAGGCTCCGAATTGCCACACATCGGAAAGTTCCAGCACCAGCCAAGAATTCTCTCAAACACTGCCCAACCAGCACTCGTCCTTACGGAGCAGTGCCGATGCACCCTCACGCAACCAGGGAATTGGGCACGACTTCTCACAGGCAACCACCTTGCCAAAACGTGGAACTCGTCTCGCACAGACTTCATGGCACACAGAGGCCAACCAATTTGGACACACAATGCAAGACGATGAATCTTAGCCAAACACAATCTCTCCAACCAAATGAGGAACCAACACACCTCCGACCAATGGAAAAACATCCATGCTCGACCTGACCTTGAACCTCGCACATGCTAGGAACAACACCTTCCAACACCGAGAAAACCATCGCTTTCCTCAGGTCAGCGCTTCCGACACCCTCGGCGAGTGTCACAGCGGACCACAATCACAGCACCTCTCGATGCACCACCATTGCAATTCCTCGAACTGCAACTCGCTACACCAAGAGCCGCAACATGAGCCATAATCGGCAACCGCCGACACTCATCCTCGAGTCCCGAACCCGCTGCAGAACCTTCATATCTCAAACCAAATCTAGGGCGAACACAATCCATTCGCACGCAAGAGCGCAGGAGCAAGAACTTAATGGGACAACTCCACCCAATCCTGCCTCAAAATCTACCAAATAATCGGGACCGACACACCATTCCTGATGCCACAGAGCACGACGAGGACATCAGGCTTGAAAATCAGCAACTCACCGAGAAGATCCTCCGCTCACCCGAGCGCACCTCTCGATTAGAACACCCGCTCTGCCACCTTAAACCACAACCTTAAAACATCGGGGGCTGGGTAAACCTCAAGCTGGAGTGGCCAGACTCAACAACAGCTCTCTCAGAGCACGCTCATGGCCACTTAACCATAACCAATCCTCGCCAGCCACCTGACCTCGCTGCAGATTCCTCGAACGCTGCGCCACAGCAACACACCTGTAGGCAACCTCCGCTCAACGCAACACGACCGGGGTCACAACCCGTCGGGAAGAAATCTCGCTATCAACTCCCTTGGGCCCCACGCCGGCACGAAAGCCGCGAATAGCAACCACCAACACAGCGCCAACGCCGCGCACTCAAGCTCTCAAGCGAGAAAAAAAGTAGAAAACATGCACAAAACCCTATGCCAGCTGCCGACTGTACTGGACCTTATGGACTCTGATCACTGCAATATCTTGAATTCCCATGTACGTCCATAACCACGGCTCTGATACCAACTGTAATGACCCAAGATCCGGATACTGGGAAGAACCCGATACCATTCAAATCCTGGCCCGCCGCCCACGAGCAGGGAGGGCTCGAGGGGCTAAAAGGAGTGTGGAGGTACAAAAAAATAGGAAATAAAGCATGACAATTCAACAATTAATAGAAATAAATAAACAAATACAACAACATAGTCCAGTCCAACAGAAAGTACAATCTAAAGTAGTAAAATGTACCACATGCCAAGTGAACACTCGGCCCGGTGAACTGGCAACTAAGAACCTCCGAACAGCACCCTCGAACCTCGAGGAAGAACCGCCGCACCTGAAAAGCAGAGGTGAGCCTCCTGTCACTGGCTCGGTAGGGATCCCGCGGAACCCCAACCCAGAATAACAGTGGTAGAGGAAAGGAAAAATAGCTACAACTACAGCAGGAACAGTGAATTGTTGGCCGGTCAAAACTCGGCGCTACAGCTACTCCTACTGTACCGGTCAAGCAGAAAGAGAAATCTCGATCTCACAATCGGGAACCGGACCACTCTCACACCAGTCCTATCGAGGAACACTCACAGCAACCTTGCCGTATAAGTCTGCCCACACAGGCACGGCCAACTGGGACCATACAGTCCCACACTGGCACAGCGAGGCCGCGGTAATCCCTACCAAGCACCCCTGACCACCACCTCGGGAAAGCACGCTGGAACGGTCCAAAAGCTACGTCTCACAGACGGGAAACCAAACCCTGAAACAAGAGAGTCACTTCTCAAGTAACTGGTGTACCTGCCCACCAGAAGCAAGGCCGGATGCGTCCACTGACGTCTTAGACCGCACCTCAGGTGTCCCCCTCAACCCCTAGTGGAACGGGGACACCGTACAAGTAACCACTGAACAAGTGACTAGTTGGGGTCGCGCTCGTCAGCGCGGGTCCAACTGCCCCCAACCACGTATGCACACACAGACCATGCGTCCTTGGCCTGGCCCTCTGACTGGTTTTCCCCTCAGTCGGACTTTGGCGTCAAGACGTGGGGCCCGACTGTAACCAGCCTAAACATCATCTCTTGGGGTAACCTCGCCACCACTCCCTGGTAGGACCACTGGTGTGTCGGAACGCTACGACTAGTGGGGAGTCACTGATGTGACCACTCTCCGAGGAGAACTCTGAGAAACACGCACGCACCCTACACGAAAGTCGAGAAGAACCAAGTGGCACCGAGCCACTGGACTCTGGACAATTCTCTAAACTCACTAAATCTAACAGTCCTTGAGTCACAAGACTCGGGGTCAAGACCATCGTACGCAACGGCACAACGCCGTTAATCTAGTCTAATCCCTAGGTCTAAAACCACGGTAGCATGAATACCGAGACAGCTCACGAGCCGCTGAGACCATTCCCTCGGAAAGGGAACTAAGAAGCCCTCCAGTCCCCGGCTGGGCAACTGGACTCACAGTCCAAGGCCACACACATGACCCACGTGGAAAGCACAAAAGCATGATTTCCAAGGTAGCTCACAAGCCGTCACACCGATTCCCCATCCCAGGAAAAAGTGGGAAACCACCAGTCCCATGTTGAATGACTGGACTCGTAGTCCAAGGCCATACACTTGGCCCAGTCGGGAACCATCTTCCGGAAAAATCCACGATATGCGGGGGAACCCCACCGCACTCACACCGAGGATGCTTCTTTTGTTCCTCTCTCTAGACTGTTGTCTGTCAGTCTTATGTCTTTTTGGGTCCACCTTTTGTCTATCCTATCCCTCTTTGATGATGCCAAAGGGGGAGAAGTAGTTATGTATGTAGGGTTATTATTATAGTCTATGCGTGGCTGCATGTATGTTTGCATGAATGCTCATTGTGCGGACTTTGTTGTTGAGCCATTCCTTTTTGAGAGTCTATCTTGCATCTTGTCCTTGTCACATGTAGTGTCTTGCATTCTCTCCCAATGTACTCTATAATGTAATGATGAAATGAATGCTATTGGTTTTTGATCTCAATTGGTTGGCTCTTATCTTTCATTTCCTATCTATTTGGCAAATAAAGTGTTGAATGGTTTGAATGGCTTGTGATGTTTCACCTAAGGGAACGAGTATTTGGTTTATTCGCCTTGTGGTTTATCGGCCTTTGCTTAGCTCCACATTTGCTTTACGACATGCCAAGGCAATTGTAATTTATACTTTTGTCATCATCAAAAAGGGGGAGATTGTTGAGTCTCCATACGATTTTACAGATAACAAAACTCCGGAATTACAAATGGGTTGATTAATTGATTGAACGTCTCCAAATGAGATTAAAACCCAAATGCATGAATTGATTAAGGGTCAAACAAGCTCATTTTATATGGATCCTTGTGCAAACATAAGTCTTCAAATGTTCGGATATGTTTCATGGACTGAACCATGCTATTTTGCAGAATTCCCAGAATCCGGTCGACCTAAAGGCATAGAGCGGTCGACCTAATTTTCCAGGGATCTCAAATCTACAATTTTTTACAGGACAAGTCGACCGCCCAGTAAGGATCGATCGACTGGTTTTCCCAGAATTGAAAATCTCCAGTTCTGCAAAATTCTGGTCGACCGCCCCCTACCTCCGGTCGACCGTCCAGCAAGGATCAATTTGATGATGACTTTCAAGAAGAAGAATCCAGTGAGGGAAGCAATGAAGAAGAAGACTTTGCCATGATAACTCGCCAAGTAAGGAGATTTTTGAGAAAGAAGAAGAATTTCCAAGGCAACTTCAGAAAGGGGCAAAGGAAGCCCACTCAAACCAAGGGCGAGCCGAGCAAGCCCAATAATGTCATCCGCTACGAATGCAAGAAGCCTGGGCACATGAGAGGGGAGTGCCCAGATCTGAAGAGGAAATTCAAGAAAGAAAAGTTCAAGAAGCCTAAAGCCATGGTCGCCACATGGAGCGACGAGGAGGACGAACCGTCCGATGAGGAGCTGCAGGAGCTCATGGAAAGTTTGTGCCTCATGGTGCATGAGGACGAATCAACAGAGGTAAATTCTGACCCTGATTTTATTTCCAATGAACAATGGGAGTCGGAATATGAATAATTGTATACGAAATACAAAAAAATCAGATCTGAAAATAAAAATCTCAAAAAGAAAATTGATGAGTTAAATCATGAGGATATTTTTTTTAAGTTTGAAAAATTGGAACATGAATGGTTCGAACTAACAGAAGAAAAAGAAAGTCTGCTACAAATAATTTTAGATTGTGAAAAAGCCAAAGAGGAGTTATCTTGCAAAATGTCTGAAATGGAAAAAGTGTGTGAAAAAATGAAAACTAAAGAAGAAAATCTGAAATCCACAAATTCAGAACTTGAAAAGAAAACTGTGAGTTTGGATAAAGAAGTGGCTGACCTTCAGTCCACCTTGTCGGGGTTTTTCAAGGGCAAACAAAATCTAGATAACTTGTTGGGAGTCAGAGTCAATTTCCAGAAGGAAGGATTGGGATATACTCCCCAAAATAAAAAACCATTTGAGCATAAGATCATTATATCCTATGTTCATGAATAATAAAACAACCATGCTTCATGTTCCAACTCTAAGCCAAAACATGCCCAACCCAAACCACGACAATTCCCAAGAAAGCTTGCACCTACCTGTTAATTGCTATCATTGTGGTAGATTTGGTCATGTTGTTGCCAATTGCTGGTTCAAACAAAACTCACCAAGAAATCATACTTTTTAGACCGAGAAAAGATATGCACAGAATCAGACTAACTCCTACGGACCCAAACTAGCTTGGGTACCAAAAACAATTGGATGAGAATCTTATTTCTTGCAGATATGCCTTTAAGCCAGGGGGAGCAAATGGTATTTGGATAGCGGCTGTTCGAGGCATATAACAAGGGACAAGAAGGCATTCTCTATGCTACAAGATAAAGATGGAGGCTCAGTTGCATTTGGTGGAAAGGACAAAGGTAAAATAATTAGAATCGACAACATAGGTAAAAATTCTGAAACCTTGATTGAAAATGTCCTTTTAGTGAAAGGCTTAAATCATAATCTGTTGAGCATAAGCCAACTGCGTGACAAGGGTTTTAAAATTATTTTTGATGAAACCCACTGCCTTGTCATAAATAAAACCTCCAATGAAATCAGATTCATCGGCAAGAGAAGCAACAATGTCTATACTATTGATTTAGATGATGTTTCCGGTGATGATGTGTGCTTGGTAGCAAACAATCATGATAATGCATGGCTATGGCACCGAAGACTAGGTCATGCTAGTTTTGGAGTAATCTCCAAGTTTTCTAAACATGACTTAGTAAATGATTTGCCAAATTTAAAATTTAAAAGTGATAAAATCTGTGAGGCTTGAACAAAAGGCAAGCAAACACGCATATCTTTCAAAAATAAGAACATTGTTTCTACCTCCCGGCCTCTTGAATTGCTGCATCTCAATTTATTTGGCCCTACTAGGACATCCAACCTAGGAGGTAAATCTTTTGGATTTGTTATTGTTGATGACTACTCCATATTTACATGGGTATTATTTTTAGCCAATAAAAGTGATGCCTTGACGGAGTTTGAAGTGTTTTGCAGGAAAATCCAAAATGAAAGAGGCTACCTTATCACTACCATTCAAAGTGATCATGGTGGTGAATTTGAAAATCATGAGTTCAGCAATTTTTGTGAAGAGCAGGGGTACACGCATAATTTTTTATCACCAAGGATGCCCCAACAAAATGGAGTGGTGGAGAAGAAAAATATAACATTGATAGACATGGCACGGACCATGTTAAGTGAAAATTCTCTACCAAAATACTTTTGGGCTGAGGCGGTAAGTACAGCGTGTTACATCATCAACGGGGCAATGGTAAGGCCCATTTTGAAGAAAACTCCCTATGAGCTCTACAAGGGTAAGAAACCGAATATTTCCCATCTTAAACCCTTTGGATGTCCATGTTTCATCCTGAACAATGGCAAGTCCAACCTAGGTAAGTTTGATGAGAAAAGTGACAAAGGAATTTTCCTAGGCTATGCACTTAACTCTAGAGCTTATCGAGTGTTTAATAAAAGGACTCTGGTTGTTGAAGAAAGTCCTCATGTGATTTTTGATGAATCTGATCTAAAACTGACAAACCAATCTATTCCAATTGTGGATGCAGGAGAAGCTCCCAAAAATTTAACTAATGTTGGAACATCTAAAGCTAAGGATGGACCAAAGGAAGGAATACCCAGCAAGAGTGAAGAAGATGAAGATCCTTCAATTGAAACACTGCAAGAGCAGCAAGTACAGCACCCTGACTTGCCAAGCAGCTCAAACTTCTTGAAAGATCACCCAGCTGAAAACATCATCGGTAATCCTCAAGATGGGGTAAGAACGAGATCATCACTAAGACAAGTAGAAGAAGAGGATTTGATAGCCTTAATCTCACAGGAAGAGCCTAAGGATATTCATGAAGCTCTTCAAAATGAATCCTGGATCCAGGCTATGCATGAAGAGTTGCACCAGTTCGAATGAAACCAGGTGTGGACTCTTGTGCCGCGGCCTAAAAATCAATCATAATTAGAACCCGATGAGTTTTCAGAAATAAATTGAACAATACGGGATTGGTTGTTAGGAACAAGGCCCGGCTTGTAGCCAAATGGTATAGCCAGGAGATGGGTATTGATTTTGATGAGTCATTTGCACCGGTTACTCGTCTAGAAGTAGTCCGAATTTTATTGTCTTATGCTTGCTCATCTAACTTCAAATTATTTCAAATGGATGTTAAATCTGCGTTTCTAAATGGGTATATTAAAGAGGATGTCTTTTTAGAACAACCTCCAAGTTTTGAAGACCCCAAACATCCACAACATGTGTACAAGCTCTAGAAGGCTTTGTACGGACTGAAGCAAGCACCAAGGGCATGCTATGAACGGCTCACCTCATTTCTGATTGAAAATGGTTTCAAAAGAGGTAAGGTTGATCAAACACTTTTCACAAAGAAATCAGCTAAAGATATATTAGTAGTTCAAGTGTATGTGGATGACATAATTTTTGGAGCTACTAATAATGCGTTATGTGATGAATTTGCAGAAATAATGTAAGGAGAATTTGAGATGAGCTTAATGAGTGAATTAAAATTCTTTCTTGGACTGCAGGTGAAGCAAACATCTGAAGGCATTTTCATAAGTCAATCCAAGTACACAATGGAGTTGTTGAAGAAATATGGGATGGCTGAAGCAAAACCTTTGTCAACTCCAATGGCCACAACCTCGAAGTTAGACAAAGATGAAAATGGTAAAACAGTAGATCCAACACTATTTCGAGATATGATCGGATCACTACTGTATCTCACAGCATGCCACCCTGACATTCAACTCAGTGTATGTCTATGTGCTCGTTTTCAATCATGTCCTAAAGAATCTCATTTAATGGCTGTTAAACGCATTTTTAGATACTTACTTGGCATAATAGATTTTGGCTTGTGGTTTCCCATCGGTAGTTCTTTTGATTTGATTGCATACATCGATGCGGATTATGCCGGATGTATTGTAGATCGTAAAAGTACTAGTGGGTACTGTCAGTTTCTTGGTGGTTGCCTAGTCTCATGGGCCTCCAAGAAACAACATTCAGTAGCTCTCTCAACGGCCGAGGCTGAATACGTAGCCGCCGGAAGTTGTGGAGCCCAAGTACTTTGGATCAAAAATCAATTGTTTGATTTGGATGTTAAAATGAAATATGTGCCAATCTTGTGTGATAATACCAGTGCAATCAGCTTATCAAAAAACCTGTTCAACATTCTATGACAAAACACATTGACATTCGACATCATTTTCTGAGAGATCATGTAGGAAAAGGGGTCTTTGAATTGAATTTCATTGACACACACAATCAGCTAGCTGACATCTTCACAAAACCCCTAAACCAGGATCAATTTAACAAGATAAGAAGAGAACTTGGGATGTGCAAGGGTGAGAGCATACATACATAAGTCTGCACTTAGAATAAGAATTGCACCTGTAGAAACTCATATGCATTAAGGGTAGATTACCATACATATTATGTGTATTTTCATTTAATATCTTGTGTGTTCATATACATTCCTGCATGCTTGAATGTACTTATACATATAGCCTTCCTTGAAAAATTTTTCTAAGGCCAGATACTCCTTGCTGAAATAAATGTGGATCCAGTGATGCCAGACCTAAGGCAACTTTTGAGGGGGAGTTAGAGAAGTTTCCTCAAATCTCCATCTTTTCTCTCTCTCTCCACTTCATGTTGGTTCCAATCAGAAGGTCGGATGGTTGTCCCCATATATAGAAAAAGAAACAAAAAAGGAAAAAGAAACAAAAAAAAGAAAAAAGTTACAGAATTGGGGATTTTTGGGTCTAGCGGTCGACCGCCAGACCCGGTCCGATCGACCAAACCCGACAAACCGAGCCGGCCGAACCTCATCCGAACCAACTTATATGGGGGTTTAACACCCCATTCTCTCATTCTATCTCACACATTCTCTCTCCAACATATCTTCCTAACCCTGGAACATCCAAACTCCACCTTTGAAACCCCAAAACCTCATCCCCCTTCAATCCGCACAAGATCCGGTCGATTCGTCACCATTTCGGGACGAAATCCTCGCGGCCGTTTGTGCACGTGTGAAGCTCATCCCAGGGTTCCAGGTTGTGGAGAAATCTTTTGCAAGCACTTGAAGTGTCTTTTGGTTCAACTTCTTCCCCCCCGGAAGAGAGTCATCCATTCAAGGGTTTCTACCGAGTCTTCTAGTTCGGGATGCCGCCTAGATGAAGCTCTCGGCGTTCTGCCCAGGGGGAGCCCAGTGGTCATCCACGAGCAGCCCCAGCACATCCACCATAGCAGGCACCAGTGCCTCGTCGAGCACCTTGTTTGCCTCCGTGACCCATCATCAATCCCCCACTGGTCGATTACGACGAGGTGAATAAAATTTTGCCTGATCTATGTGCACTGTTTGAAATTCAAGAGGGGTGGTTTGATTTTGTCACCAGATACACTAGGTATTATCCTAACCTAGTACAATAATTTTATGGAAATCTGGTTGAGAGAAATGAAGAGCTGTATACAGTTTTCCACGGTGTAGAGATTCATATCACACCCGATCTCTTTCAGCAAGCCCTAGGTGTCTCAGCCAGGGGTGCTAATATGACTTTTGGGCATGGTGAAGTTGAGAATACCTTTATTGCCATGACAAACTGTGATTTTGTGCGTGGTATCAGTGACTTGATTGAGTTGAATGCCAACTACTTTCCCCCACTACAGCGGATTTTACACCATATGTTCACGTCACTTATTTATCCAAAGAGTGGGAGTAGAGATGAGATGACTGAGGTTCACCGGTTTCTGTTTTATCATGTTATGAATGGCAGCTTAGACCAATTTGATAAGAACATGTCAAACCCAACTAAGGAGATCACTGCCTTATGCCTCACAGCTGATAGGCGTGTTTGTATATACTGGGGTTCACCTTGGTGATGAAGTATTCATTCGAGTTCAACAGGATGATATTTACAATCACCACAAAATTTTCTTAGATTTTGGGTACTATTATGGTCCAAATGGCGAGCTATGCCGAAATGTGCCCACTTATGAAGAAGAAGCTGAAAATTATGAAGAACGGGAACATGGGCAGCGGCAGGCTCAAGGGGCAGAACCCCCTCCCGTCCAAGTAGAGAATCAGCCACCACCACCTTTCCCTCATCACATGGATCAAGAGATGCCTCCCCCACCACAGTTCCATCATGGGGAGTCTTCTGCATAAGATACTGGACAGCACCCTTGGGTGGACTACGAGACTTTTGATAGGTGGTTCCATGGGCTGGAAACTCGAGTGGATACCTTTGGGGATCAACTCTCTACGTTTGGGGGTCGTATAGATACTATGGGTAATGCGATTGACACTATGTCAGGTCGTATAGATTCTTTCTCCACGGTCTTGGACACTATCTCCACTCAGATGGCCACACTCTCTACACATTTGACTAGCCTCACAGACAGTGTTGCTGATTCCATCCAAGCCTGCCACATCATGAACATGACACTTCTTGGTATGCAGCGCCGTGATGCGGCTCGTGACCTCTCCATTGGCCGTATTCAGGATAGACTTCAGATTCAAGATCATTCTCTTGATGACATCCACCGTCGCCTTGGTTACTAGCCTCCTCCTCCAGAGGATCAGCATCCTGCAGATGCACCATGAGGATGCTTCTTTTGTTCCTCTCTCTAGACTGTTGTCTTTCAGTCTTATGTCTTTTTGGGTCCACTTTTTGTCTATCCTATCCCTCTTTGATGATGCCAAAGGGGGAGAAGTAGTTATGTATGTAGGGTTATTATTATAGTCTATGCGTGGCTGCATGTATGTTTGCATGAATACTCATTGTGCGGAACTTTGTTGTTGAGCCATTCCTTTTTGAGAGTCCGTCTTGCATCTTGTCCTTGTCACATGTAGTGTCTTGCATTCTCTCCCAATGTACTCTGTAATATAATGATGAAATGAATGCTATTGGTTTTTGATCTCAATTGGTTGGCTCTTATCTTTCATTTCCTATCTATTTGGTAAATAAAGTGTTGAATGGTTTGAATGGCTTGTGATGTTTCACCTAAGGGAATGAGTATTTGGTTTATTCGCCTTGTGGTTTATCGGCATTTGCTTAGCTCCACATTTGCTTTACAGCATGCCAAGGCAATTGTAATTTATACTTTTGTCATCATCAAAAAGGGGGAGATTGTTGAGTCTCCAGACGATTTTGCTGATAACAAAACCCCAGAATTACAAATGGGTTGATTAATTGATTGAACGTCTCCAAATGAGATTAAAACCCAAATGCATGAATTGATTAAGGGTCAAACAAGCTCATTTTATATGGATCCTTGTGCAAACATAAGTCTTCAAATGTTCGGATATGTTTCATGGACTGAACCATGCTATTTTGCAGAATTCCCAGAATCCGGTCGACCTAAAGGCACAGAGCGGTCGACCTAATTTTCCAGGGATCTCAAATCTATAATTTTTTACAGGACAGGTCGACCGCCCAGCAAGGATCGATCGACTGATTTTCTGAGAATTGAAAATCTCCAGTTCTGCAAAATTCTGGTCGACCGCCCCCTACCTCCGGTCGACCGCCAGCCTCGAAAGCCCTGATTGTTGACTTTGTATTCTCAACGTGGGAAGCCCCTCTTCTTGGATTTGTTTAATCCCAAAGCCACCAAACTTTCTATGATTTGTGGATCTGGTTCCTGGCTTGTCTCTTGACCATTCAAGAGTTATAAAAACATCTCTTTGGGGCAAGAAACCCTAATCATTCAAGGAAGCTTAAGGAGGCTATTAAGGGGAGAGAAGAGTGCTGCTACTGTAGCCGTGAACAGTGCTCCAGGAAGGAAGTTCTTCATCCATCTTCAAGTGACCCAAGCCACATCTGGAGTAGATCAACCCCAAGCCAAGTGGAGATCAAGCTGCATCCAAAATCTTCTTCATCAACTAAGGGGGAGCTTGAATCTGAAGTTTCTACTTTGTGTTTTTCATTAGATTTCTATTTCAGATTCAAGTGTGTATTCTTGTAATACCTGAATAGTTGTGTGTTTGTGGATCTACGTAGATCCGTGTGTGTGTGTATGTGTGTGTGTGTGTGTGTGTGTGTGTGTGTGTGTGTGTGTGTGTGTGTGTGTGTGTGTGTGTGTGTGTGTGTGTGTGTGTGTGTGTGTGTCCATTTCTTCACATTTCTTTGTGATTCGGTGCTTGTGCATCTTCGTGGGAGTTTTGAACTCACACGAGTGTGTATGTGTGTGCTCTGATCTTGTAACCTTCTACAAGATAGTGTGTGAATCCTCACAGTCGGTGAGGGGTGGACGTACGTTGCAGTTGTTGCATCCGAACCACCTAAAAATCGTGGTCTCCTGTGTGGTTTGCTCCTTATCTTCTACCTCCAATTTTGCTCTAGCATATTTTCATATTGCATCATCTGATTTCTTTGTTTAGATCTAGTTCTATTAACCTTTTTACGGGAGATCTCTAGTATATCAAAAGGTGATTTCTGATCGACAAGGTTAGTATTATCGAGAGGAAAATCTCTTATGTGAGAGAATCTTCGGATTCCCGGACTCCACCTGGTACCAAAGAACTGCTGTAGGGGTTGATTTAGATAGATTCATTTTGTAATCCATCAGATCTATACTTGTTTGTTGCATGCTCTTAATACGTGTTTTAAATCGGGTAAAAGTTCAATAACATCTGTAATCACCTAATTCTCTACCCCCTCTTGGGTGTCATTGATCGCGGGACTTCAATTGGATCTTACTCTGAAGACCGAGTAACGGTTGCTCGGGAGGATCCCAAGCGGGATCCGAGCATAACCGACCAATGATGCCTCCGTCACCCGGGAAGAGTCCTAACGGTCGCACCACGCTCGACTCGACCACCAGACGCCTATCCAGGCGGATGTTACGCTACCACCAAGACCAGGAAACTCAAAGGGATAAGGGAGAGTAAGAGTCCCCAGATTATGAAGAGCCCACAACAAGAACGTAACTCCCCCTAGTCCCTCAAGCTTCCTTGACTCTAGTGTGGGGCGAGCGACTATATAAATCCCAAGGAAACCCTCTAGAAAGGTAAGCAAGTCTGAGCACTCAAAGCCACATTTGTTGGTAGAGAGTAATCTCGTGCCCATCTCTTTCCTCCTCCCACACTTCTTCCACCTGTGCTCTATCAATTTTCTGACTTAGGCATCGGAGGGTTCACCCCGGGGTCACAACCCTGGGCTCCTCTGATCAGTTTCCTTCCTTACAGTATCCTCATTAGTGGCAGGTGATCGAAGCTCATCCAAGATCGTACGGTTCAGACTCCAGTACGAGATTACGCCTCTTCACATGAAAATATTTTTTTCTGACTTATATGTTTTTAAGCCCCATTAAGCCAACATACTTAATGAATTTTTTTGCTAAGGTACTTGACGCGACGGCGACGTGAAAATGGATCGACGGCAACTCCGGGACACGATTAGGATTGGATAACTTGCTATCTCGCGCACCTCGGCCTCACGCCGGACGGTCTCACACCGGGCGACTCACTCACACTCACAAAGAGAATGAGGGAAGGGAAGGAGGCAAGAGGGAAGCTCTCACGTAAATGCAAATCTTGATCATTTCATTATGTCTAAACCATTACATGAGCCTCCTTTATATAGAAGGAGGCTATAGCAATCACACCCTCAAACTTTACAAATAGCATATATGTCCTTAGCCTAATAAAACAAACTCACCTACCTAACTTTTGACTCTTGGATTTTAATAAAATAAAATACACAAAACACACATGTATATTGACTATGACTAGCCTAATAAGACGAAAGTAAATATACATGTAGTAATACATATATTTTACTTACATACACACAAATACGTATACTCAATACACACAAATGAAATACAGACGCAATATAGATACGTAGCCACAAGCCAAGTCTTCAGGAAGCCGGATCTCCGAGCCATAAGCTCGGTGTGGTCGGGGCGGTGCAACATCGGCTTCAAGAAGTGGGTCCGGTAGTGGCCCCGTGTCCCCACCAACCCTCTCGGGGTGGCTGGAACTCGACTCCGTCAAGTAAGGGGGGACACTGCTCTGGTAGTGCTCCAGTAAATCTGGATCGAGGCGTTGGAGATCTTCCCGGCTGATCCAGGAATCATCGAAAGGTGGACGGTCCCGCCAGTGGACAAGGTAGCGCTGGTACACCCTGCTCCGTGTAGTTCTCACCTACTCATCCAGTATCCTCTCAATTTGCTCGCGCGGTGCTCTCGAGGCTGTAGGACGCACAGGGGTGGGCTCACTCTCAATGGGAGGAGAAGGCTCGAAAGGGTCACTAGGAATCGCTGTGGGTTCCTTGTAGGGCACTAGGTCTGCCACATTAAATGTAGAGCTAATCCCATATTCGGGAGGTAGGTCCACAACGTAGGCATTGGTGCCAATCTTCTGCAGGATTGGGAAGGGACCATCACTACGGGCTTGTAACTTTTTAACGACTCCCTGATAAGTGTCCATTTCCTATGGTAATTCATCGCATGTACACTATTTTATGTGCATATAATTAGACAATTATGCATATTTCATAGTTAACCTCAACTCCGCATTTAAATTGGAGCTTTCACACAAATTGATTAATTTGGTGATATTATTTGATAATAAATTAAAGTTGAGGGCCATGAGAATTAATTCTCCACTGCATAACCATGAGCATTTGAGATTTATGTGCACATTATGGTAATTTTTATGGACTAAATTGTAATTATATGTGTGCATGACACCGAAGGTAATTACAAAAGAAGCTGGGGGCAAAACCGTCATCACCACTTTGACCAAGTCAAAAGCATATATTTTGGTTGGAGGGAAAATAAATTTTAAAATTTTAAAACTGAGGAAAAGAAACACATATTTTGGTTGGAGGGAAAATTGAATTCAAAGTTTGAAATAAAGGAGAGACATGATAAGCCTTGCGAAATAGGGTGCCCAAAATCCAAGAAAAGGGGTGCCCACCTCCTTTTTCTTTTCTCCATACATCATCTTCTACCTAAATCCCAGCCATCCATCTCCTCTTGATAGAATCTCCACCCTCCATTGACCCAACTTTCCCTATAAATAGCCCATGACAAGGAGGAGAAGGGAGTTCTTCTTTTGGCAATTTTCAGCCTATCCCTCTCACATCTTAGGTCACCAATTTCTCCCTCTTCCGTCCCTCTTATCCTCTTGTGTTCTTCACAAAAGTTCTTTATTTTTAAGTCCTCTACAACTTTGTTTTCTGCATCATCTTCCAATTGCTTCTGATTTTCAAGCTATTTCGTATTTTTCACTATGCTATCCTGTTCATCTGTGAACCAGTGTTTCTTTCTATTTTTCCCCTTATTTCTCCCCCTTCTGGTCATTTTCTTATCTTTCTTTCTTCATAAAAGTTCTTTATTTGTACGTGTTCTATAACTTCTTTTTCTGTATCATCTTCTAATTCTTTTGGGTTTTGAAGTTATTTCCTATTTTTAAACTTGGTTTCATGTGATTTTACTGTTCATCCGAGGTGCTAGCTTCTATTATTCCTCCATTTGGAAGCCCTTCTACTCTTCTTTTCTCTCTGAATTCTTCATAAAAGTTATTTCTCTCTTCCTCCTCTTCAACCTCTTCTTCTTTGGCATCCCCTAATTCATCTTGGTTTCAAAGTTATTCACCTTCCAAAGGCGGCTTCAACGACGAAGGTGACTTCCTCCCGGCGTAGACGACATCTTCCGCAAAGTGGTTCGTGATCCAAGGCCAAGAGAGGACGGCACCGTCATCACCATTGCTGCTACCATCTTCATATCTTAGGCTTTTTTTATTTTTATTACTTTAGTTTCATTTTACTTCATTATAATCTCGTCACATCCTTGTTGTAAGCTTGTCTTGCACTTCATATACTCTTTCTTTTAAGTTAATGAAAAGAGTTATTTCTTTGATCTAGTTCTTGATATTCTTCCCTCTCTACATCCTTCTCCTATCTCTTCTTTTCACTTCATGCAATTATTTTCTATAGCATAGGCGCATAGTCATAAGTGTTTTTAATTAAGTGTTTGGTTTGTTCATCACTTCATAATTTTCTTTAAGCAAAGTAAAATCACAAGTGTTTTCTAAAGGACTCCAAGGTTTTTAACTCTAAAAATTTCTTCTTCCCTGTGGATTCGACCCTTCTCGCCACCATATTACGTCTTTCTTTCATCTAGTGCGAGTTGAAATTTTTAAGATTGATACGTGTATTTTAAACGATGAACTTTCGCGTTATCAATTTTTGGCGCCGTTACCGGGGAAGAATGATGATTTTTGACTTAAGAACTTTGTTTTCCTTATGTTTATAGTGTACTAATAAATTTCTCTTTTCTTATTTTTATAGAAAAAAAGGGAGAAAAAGCAATTTGAAAATTAAAAAAATCGAAGGTAAGTTCTCCACCTTTTCCTTAATCTTTTTGTCATTCATTTCAAAAAAAAAAAAGAACGGGGGAACGCTTTTCAAGTAAGTATCTAAACTTTTTCTCCTTCATTTTAATTTCATTTCTCTACATTTCATATTTTGTGGTTAGATATGTTCACTAAATAAAAAAAAAACTCTTCACTTGAACCAAATAAAAATTCTCATTCCAAGAGTAGAAACCACACTTTCATGCTTTAGGTCATGCATCATGTAGGATAGAAGTTCTTCCTTCCTTATTATTTAATTTGTGTTAATTTTATTTTGGAAGATTACGAGAGGCAAGGTGAGTTCTTTTCTAATCTTTTTCTTTAATCACATGCCCATGCATACTTGCATAGAACCCCTTGTTTGAACTGGCTTTGTTGCATATCATTTCAAACTAATTTTTGAAGGCACCAGCACCAGAAAAAGTAACATCTTCATAGATATCCTTGAAGATACTAGAAGAGTCATTGAAGCCCATGGTCAAAAATCATTAACTGCTAGAGATAAATGCATCTTTAAAAGATTCATTCTTTTTTATTAGCTCTGAGACCACAACCTGTGTGGCCCTGAGCATGTTAGTTCTGATTTTCAGACTTTTGATGTATAGATTGATTATCATTAATACATAGATCATTACTTACCAAATAAAAAAAGCACCCATAAGCAAGATAAGGTGGGGATTTTATCACTCTTCCTTAGCCCACAAACCACAATTCTCATACATCTCTGCATCACCTAGACCTTAAATAAAATCCAGTAGACGTTGGCCCTAGGTTCACAATGTGGTTCTTGTGTTATTTGGGCTTACCCTCTTGTGAAAACTGGTGCCTAAGGTAAGACGGTCGGATGGCAAACGCGTTAAGCGGGCTAGTGGTTTTTAATTAGGATCTTGCGAAAGTAAGGGGAGCCTCCCACTACCTCACCCCTTACTTGGCTGGTGGAAATATTGAGGGTGAACTCAAGGTGCACTTTAGCCATTTTGTGAAACCCAATTTGTAGGTCTAGGTCACATTTAGGTTATTAGGTAATTTGTGTGACAACTTGTTTGTGATTGCATAAAAAAATCAAAAAAAAAAATAAAATCAAAAAAATTTTCTCTTCTTCTCTCTCTTCGTCCTAGTTTGTATCAAAATCAAAAAATAAATAAATAAAAAAACAAACAAAAATCATCATAAAAATATCTTTCATCTCTCTCTTCGTCCTAGTTCATGCAAGGTAGAAGATCTCAACATCCAAACCTACTAGGACCCATTCAAGAAATTGAGAGAGTCTTGTATCCAGGGAACGATCTCCAATAAGATCTCATCGCCGAAAATCAAGGACCTCACCACCAAAATCTAATAGCCAAAAATCCTGATCCTCCAAAGTAAATGAAGGACTATTTCTTGTCCAATCAATACCAACCGTCCTTCTATGTCCAAGCACCTCAGAACCAAGTGGTTCATTATGAAATCAAGTCTAGTACCATCCAAATGTTGGCTTCTTTCTATGGAAATCCCAATGAAGACCCTTACAAACATCTTGATGGGTTCCTTCAGATCTGCTCAACTGTTAAAATCCAGAATTTCTCTGATGATGCTCTTAGGCTAACTCTCTTCCCATTCTCTCTCAAGGATAACTCCAAATATTGGTTAGGAGCCTTGGGTAGGACCATTGATACATGGGCAGAAATGCAAAAAGAATATTTAAAGAAGTTCTATCCCATAGGACGAACCAATACCATGAGAAGAGCAATTACTGGATTCACACAAAACCCTGGAGAACATATCCATGAAGCGTGGGATAGACTGAAAGATTTGTTAAGGAAATGCCCCCACCATGGGTTATCAAGATGGCAAATTGTACAGGCATTCTATGAGGGTTTGACGGAGAATTATAGACAGATGGTGGATGCATCATGTGGGGGAGCATTCATGAGTAAGAGCAGAGATGAGACTTACGATTTATTTGAAATACTTAGTGAAAATTCAATTAGTCATGTCTCGCTCTCATCCTATGAGAGAAAGATTGGGCCGGCTAAGAGGGGTGGACTTTATGAAGTTAAGAGCCAAGGTGAGTGTGAGAACATGATGGACATTAATGCCTTGACTCAGAAATTGAACAAAATAGATTTGTTGGCGCAGAAGATAGAGAAGGTTGATCTTGTAACTCAGAAGCTAGATCAGTTGTTATCTAGGCATGAACCTTCTTCTTCTTCAGCCCCTCGACCTCAACCATTCTTTGCTCCCAGTCATGAAGAGATTTATACTCTTTGTTCTAGCCCTAATCATGGGGTAACTGATTTCCCTATAGCAGCCCAACTTCCCCCATTCATCCAAGAACAAATCTTCGCTACTCAGGGTGTCTCTAATCCTCCTTATGATCCTTATTCCAATACATATAATCCAGGCTGGAGGAACCACCCGAATTTTTCTTGAAAATCTCAACAAGGTCCATCTATCCAATCTAATCCCTCTTTTCAAAAATAACCCTTTCAACCTCAAGACCACCAACATTACCAATCTCATTTTCAACAAGCTCAGTCTCATCATAATTTCTCTCAATCCAATGCACCTTTCCAACAATATTCTCAACCTCCTTTTCATCATTCTCAGGCCCCGTATCCTCAACCTCCCACTCAGCATTTTCAGGGCCAGTATCATCAGTATCCTCCAAACCATTTTCAAGCTCAAGTTCCTTTCCAACCTCCTCATCCTCAACCTCCACAGCCCAATTTTGATGACAAGTTTGAACAACTCCAACAACTCATCCTTACCCAAGCACAATCCATTTCTAAGTTGGAAAACCAGATAGGACAACTTGCTACTAATAACATGAGAAGAGAGGTAGGCCAGCTCCCTAGCCAACCGGTGGCCAACCCCCGCAATCAACAACCTCCAGGCTTCCCTCCAAGAGCTCCCATTCTTCCTCAACCCAATCAGCCCAATTAACCTCAGTTGCCCCCTCCTATAGGTCCTCAATTTGAGAATGCTAAGGCAATCTCTTCTCTTAGGATCGGGAAGGATTTAGATAATCCTCATAAGACTAAGGAAGTTGGTAGTAGTTCGGGCCGAGATGCCCACATGGAAAGTGATAGTGAGGATGAGGATCTGGTGATTGTGCAAGAGAAAAAGAAGCCAGAGGGTGGAGAGAAGATGCCGGATAAAGGAAAGGCAAAAGTTGATGAAGGACCCCAAGAATATGTGCCTAAGGTCCCTTTTCCTGATGCTCTAAAGTCGAAGGCTCACAAGAAACCGCCGGTACAACAGGAAGAATTAGTCGAATTATTTAAACAGGTAAATATCAATATTCCACTCTTGGATGCAATCAAGTATGTGCCGGCATATGCGAAGTT
Source organism: Amorphophallus konjac (assembly GCA_022559845.1). Classification (NCBI taxonomy): domain Eukaryota; kingdom Viridiplantae; phylum Streptophyta; class Magnoliopsida; order Alismatales; family Araceae; genus Amorphophallus; species Amorphophallus konjac. Next base: position 140,824,712 of record CM040129.1, read on the forward strand.
TTTGAAAGAGCTTTATACTCTAAAGAGGGAGCCAAGGGCATAACTCAAAAGATCCGCTTGTCTGAGGATGTGAGTGCTGTTTTGATGAATCATATGCCAAAAAAATTGAAGGACCCCGGAGCCCCGTTAATCTCATGTGATATAGGTGGAGTCACTTTTGATCGAGTATTGCTAGATTTAGGTGCTAGCGTGAATCTTTTGCCCACCTTTATCTATGAGCAGTTTGATCTAGGGGAATTAAAATCCACTTCGATAATCCTTCAATTGGCGGATAGGTCAGTTAAAACACCAAGGGGTTTGTTGGAAGATGTTATTATCAAAGTGCATGAATGCTATTTCCTGGTGGATTTTCTCATTTTGGATATGGCTTCGTCCCAAGATCTAAAGCACACACCTATCATTTTGGGACGTCCATTTTTAGCTATGGCAAAGGCCAATATAAATTGTGTCACGGGAATGATGGATATATCATTTGGAGGAGAGAAGGTTACTTTGAATGTTTTTAAGGCTTCTCAGTACTCGGATCAAGGAGAGGAATGCAATGTCATTGATATCTTTGAGGATGTGATTCTGGATAACATTGAGGACACCCTAGAAGAGAGTAGCATGCTTCAGGATTCTCCTCTCTCTTATGCACCCTGATCTAGGGTAGAACCACTTCTTGCACTTCAATCTGAACCAATCATGTCATCTCTGGAACATCCTCCCACTCTGGAACTCAAGCCTCTCCCGGACTCCCTTAAATATGCATATCTGTGACCTAACCACACTCTACCTGTCATCATTGCCTCCAACCTCACTTCTGCACAGGAAGCCCAACTCTTAACTGTTCTTAAGGAGTATAGGGGGGCAATAGGTTGGTCGGTGGCAGATCTCAAGGGGATCAGTCCGGATGTTTATATGCACCATATCTATTTAGAGGACAATGCCAAGCTGAGCAGGGAGATGCAACGTCAGCTAAATCCGAACATGAAAGAAGTGGTTAAGCAGGAGGTGGTGAAGTGGTTGGATGCTGGGATCATATATCCCATCTCTGATAGCAAGTGGGTTTGCCCTACACATGTTGTTCCAAAGAAATCCGGGCTGACTGTGATTCAAATTGAGAAGGGTGAAGAGGTGCCAATGAGACTACAAACGGGGTGGAGAGTCTGTATTGATTACAAAAAATTGAACTCAATGACAAAGAAAGATCATTTCCCTCTCCCGTTTGTAGATCAGATTTTAGAAAAATTGGCTGGGCAAAGATATTTTTGCTTTTTGGATGGATGCTTCGGGTACAATCAGGTTGCTATATACCCGGAAGATCAGAAAAAGACTACATTCACGTGTCCGTATGGCACGTTTGCATTTAGAAGAATGCCGTTTGGGCTTTGTAATGCCCATGCCACCTTTTAGCGGTGTATGATGATGATCTTTTTTGAAATGGTGGGAGAATTTTTGGAAATTTTCATGGATGACTTCTCAGTCTTCGGTGACTCATTTAATTGCTGCTTGGAGAATTTGCAGAAGGTGTTGGTACGATGCATTGAATCCAACCTTGTGTTAAGCTGGGAGAAAAGCCACTTCATGGTAAGAGAAGGCATTGTGTTAGGCCATGTTATTTCCGATAGGGGAATAGAGGTAGACAAGGCTAAGGTTGATCTGATTTCCAATCTTCATCCCCCTTCTTCTGTCAAGCAAATCCGCTCTTTCCTTGGCCATGCAGGTTTTTATAGAAGATTCATTCAGAACTTCTCTACCATTACTCATCCGCTCACTAAGCTCCTAGCCAAGGACACTCCATTCCACCTAGATGAATCTTGTCTAGAGGCTTTTCACTCTCTTAAAGCGGCCCTCACTCAAGCCTCAATCCTGCAGTCACCAGATTGGTCGCTGCCGTTCGAAATCATGTGCGATGCCTCATATTATGCTACAGGAGCTGTCTTAGGCCAGATAATTGATAAGAAACCTGTGGTGATCTATTATGCAAGTCGCACTCTCACCGATGCTCAATTGAATTATACCACCACAGATAAAGAACTTCTGGCTGTTTTTTTTGCCCTAGAAAAATTTCGCTCATATCTTTTGGGAGCCAAAGTCATTGTCTATTCCGATCACGCTGCTTTGAAATACCTGCTCACAAAGAAAGATGCTAAACCCCGTATGATTCGATGGATTCTATTACTGCAAGAATTTGATTTGGAAATCAAAGACAAGAAGGGGTTAGAGAATGTTGTGGCTGATCATTTGTCAGGAAAAGTGATACTCGAGAGTGCTCCCATGTCTGATTCTTTTCCAGATGAACAACTGTTATCTATCTCTCACACCTCAACACCCTGGTACGCTCACATAGTCAACTACTTGGCAATAGGACAAATTTCGGGAGGGTGGACTAAGCAGGAAAAAGATCACTTCTTCGCTAAGGTCAAGCACTATTTTTAGGAGGACCCAGAACTATTTTATATGGGTCCTGATCAGATCATAAGAAGATGTGTCCCCGAGGAGGAGCAACAATCTGTCTTGCATTTTTGCCACAATCTAGCTTGTGAAGGACACTTTTCTGGAAAGAAGACTGCGGCTAAGGTGTTGCAAAGTGAATTTTATTGGCCCACTTTATTTAAGGATGCTTATGAATTTTTAAAAACATGTTTGAGGTGTCAAGCTATGGGCAATAACTCAAGGAGAGATATGATGCCGCTTAATCCTATTCTGGTTGTGGAAATTTTTGATGTTTGGAGTATAGACTTCATGGGACCGTTTCCACCATCCTTTGGGAATGAATACATCTTGGTGGCGGTTGATTACATTTCAAAATGGATTGAAGCTGTAGCCACAAGGACAAATGATCACAAGGTAGTGGTGAAATTTGTTCGTAAGAACATCTTCTCTAGATTTGGGTGTCCCAGGGCTATTATCAGTGACGGGAGTTCGCATTTCACTCACTCCCAATTTCGAGCTTTGCTCAAGAAATATGGAATCACTCACAAAATTGCCACCCCCTATCATCCCCAAACTAGTGGCCAGGTCGAAGTTTCCAATAGGGAAATTAAGAACATTCTGCATAAGACGATTAGGCCAGATAGGAAAGACTGGTCCGAGGGACTAGATGATGCACTATGGGCCTATAGAATGGCATTCAAAAGTCCTATTGGCATGTCACCCTATCACCTTATCTTTAGAAAAGCATGCCACTTACCTGTTGAACTTGAGCATGGAGCATATTGGGCCATTAAGCAAGTAAATTTTGATCTCACTCATGCTGGATCCTAAAGAGCTCTATAACTTAATGAATTGGAGGAACTGCGTAATGAGGCTTACGAAAATTCCAAGATTTACAAAGCAAAAACCAAAGCTTTCCGTGATAAACATACTCATAGGAAAACTTTTCATGCTAATCAAAAGGCTTGGCTTTTCAATTCGAGGCTACGCTTATTCCTAGGCAAGTTGAAATCCATATGGGATGGACCATTCATTGTTGTTAAGCCATTTGACCATGGAGCCGTTCAAATTCTGAATCCATAAAATGGTCATATTTTTACTGTTAACGGTCAAAGGTTGAAATCATACTTGGAAAATGAATTGTTATCACCAAAAGAATCTATAGCATTGTGTGATCAGGAAGGAATTCCATTTTGAGCTTTCACGCGTCTGGCTGAAGACGGAAAACTTAGCGCTTCTGGGAGGCAACCCAAGATTTTTGTTGTTTGACATTTTTGTTTGAGTGTGTTTTGTTGAACATGTGTGCAACATGATTAAATCATTTTATGGTTTTGATGATGTCTTCCTCTTTAGTCATTAATGAACTATACCTACATTTGATAATGTTAATATTCATACATTTCAGGTCATTATACTTCCAGTGTAAAAGCTCAAGAATGGCACACCAATCTAGACAAAGCTCAAGAATGGCACACCAATCTCGACAACTGAGTTGACAGATGTCAAGGCATATGACAATATTGGATGCACGAAAATATAGCATGTTTCAAGCACAGAAATCAAGCTGAATAGCATCACACATAAGCATGCTACAAGATAATCCAAGGAATGAAGTGGAATTGGCAAATGTGAAAGCTCAAGGCAAACGTGAAAGCTCAATGCAAATGTCAAAGCTCAATGCAAATGTGAAAGCTCAATGCAAATGTCAAAGCTCAATGCAAATGTGAAAGCTCAATGCAAATGTCAAAGCTCAATGCAAATGTGAAAGCTCAATGCAAATGTCAAAGCTCAATGCAAATGTGAAAGCTCAATGTTGCGCCCTCGCACGTGGATCGACCTGCGCGGTTAGGTCGTAGGGATCGACCTGCCCGGTTAGGTCGCGGGGATCGACCTGCCCGGTCAGGTCGCGGGGGTCAAGGGGGCAGCGCCCCTTGCGGGGGTTTCCGGGGGCGGAGCCCCCGGAACAAAAATTTGATTTAAGACTCAATAATAAAACTTCAAGACAATCAAGGTCGATGCCACAGACATGAACGGGCGGCTAACGGACTCAAGCGACGGAGCTGGTACGGCCAACGGATCGACCCGGGGTGACCTGGGCTCTGCCCAGCTGGCGGTCAACCGCCAGCACAGGGGCGGTCGACCGCCCCAGCCAGGGACTGCCAAGGCTGCACGTTTTTCAGTGGCGATCGACCGCCAGCCAGTGGCGGTCGACCGGAATTCCCAGGGGCCATTCGTCTATAGCATTTTACAGTAGCGGTCGACCGCCAGGAACCTTAGGTCGACCGCCAGCCCCGAGCCAACCATGTTTGACCTCGAAATCAACCTCGTGGCCAGCCCCTTTCCATGGTTTTGTTTAATCAAACCTCACCTAACTTCCCATGATTTGTGGATCTAGTCTAGGGCTTGTTTATAGACCATTCAAAGTCTATAAAACCATTACAAGAGGGTTAGAAACCCTAGTTGATGGAGTTGATGAAGTGAATCAAGGGAGGCCATTTCGAGAGCACTGTAGCACCTCCGTGAACAGTGTTTCGAGCAGAACATCTTCATCCTTCCAAGAGATTCAAGCCTAGATCTGAAGCTATCTCAATCTCCAAGGAAGCAAGAAGCATTCAAGGCTCTCAAAGGTGATCAAAGCTGCATCCATAAACCGCTTCATCAACTCAAGAGGATCAAGAGAAGATCAAAGCTACATCCAATATCCTCTCCATCAACTCAAGGTGATTCAAGTTCATATCTCAATCCAGCAACCTCCAAGGAAGAGTAGAAGCAAGAAAGGCTAACAAGGGAAATCAAAGGAGGCTGCAAGGGTCGGTTCAAAGCAAGAGGAGTTTGAGTACTATTCACGTGAACAGTACTCCGTGAAGAACATCTTCATCCAATCCAAGGTATTCAAGCTCATATCAAAGAAATCATCTTCCAAGATCTGTGAAGAAGGAAGCAAGGATCAAGGTAGCATCTATTCATTTCTTCATCCAATCAAAGAGATCAAAGAGAGAAGATCAAGAGAGGAGATTGGAAGAACAGTTACTGTTCACATGAACAGTACTCCGTGAAGAACAATCATCCATTCAAGGGTGATTACAAGAAGATTGATTTGCAAGAAGAAGAGATCTCTGCTGCTGATCAACAAAGCATATTGATACAAGGGCCAATTCCTTCTTACTCAATCTCTTATTTTAATTCCTTCACATCTGTTTTACTTTCAATATTGTTAAACATTGAAGTTGTGATTCGTCCCTACCAGGTGGTTAGTAGGAAGGCAATTGGAGGGTGTTCCAATTTGCGGTTGACGTCCCTACCAGGTGGTTAGTAGGAAGACAATCGGGAGTTCTCCGATCTGCAGTGTAGCCGTCCCTGCCGGCTTTATGTGTAGGAAGACAGAAAGAGAGTTTTCTCTGTTCTGTGGTTTGGGGCGTGTCCCCGGGTCAAGCTGTGAGTCAGCAAGGAAGCCTCACCGGGTTTTGGTGAGGGGTGGACGTAGGTTGCGGGGTTGCAACTGAACCACCTTAAAAATCCCTGTGTTGTGGGTTGTTTATTGTGTGTGATTGATCTATATCTTCTAACCCCATTCGCAGGTTCGTGTGCTTCTATACTTGGTTATCTTGCTCACATACATATGCACTTTGAGTGATCAACATAGCATACACACACACACACGGTTGTTGCAAGCTATTGCATGTTCATCTATGTGTTATGCTTTGTAATTCACTTAAAGAAGTGTGGACGTTTCATAGCTTGTAATTCAAGTCTTTTTATTTGAGCCACTCTACTTAATTCCGCTGTGCATTGTGTCTAAGTGATTCATTCACTTTATAAGAGTGGTTTAAGCTTCCCCTAGCTAAGAGTTTTAAATAGGCCAAAGTTTCTGATAGGATCTATTCAACCCCCCCTTCTAGATCCATTTACACCTCACGGGACCCAACATGTTTTAGTAGTCAGGTCAAGTCCAAGGTGAGGAAGTCGTTGCCGTCCATGACATTAATGGATGTTTCATCCCGCATATCCGGTTGTCTCTTTCCTACTCAGAAGTATTTATTGATACATTATTCTATTGCTTTCAATTTTATATGATATTGAGTATAATGTCATTCAAGTTGGGGGGGAGAGAAAATTTTTCATGATACATATAGTACAACTTGATAGGAGTCATGTCTTACATGTCATCGTTACATGAAAGTAGAAAGATGTAAATCTCATCTTGAGTTTCATGATTCATGCTTAAATTAAAAGTAATTCAGGAATAGAAAAGACTAGGGAGAAGATGATGGGAAATTTAGTCAATCTAGCCATGAAAAATTGATATAAGAATATCTTTAAAGTTCATATGCACTTTAGAAAAAAGAAATTTATGTTGCACACTAATGAAATAAGCAAGACAAGCCCTTTTCTAGTTTTGGTATGTTGTCTGATATTCTGCACTTCTTAAGAAAAGAGATCTTTTTATAAAGCTTTCTGCCAAATTATCTATCATAAAAAAAGAAAAAAAAGAGAGAGAGAAAAGAAAAAAAATACTATGAAAAATACCCCTAGTCTTAGTAACCGGGCCTACTTCACCTAAGACGTGTTGAGGTTCGCGTAAAATGGAAAAGGGAACCTTGATCTGCGAAACTGGGCCTGCTTCTCCTAAGGCAAGAGTCGAGGTTCACGTTGAGCAGTAAAGGGTAGTGCAGCATCATGTGTGGCATAAAAGATCCCAAAGGGACAAAGTAATAAGGCAGACAAAAAGCTAATATACTTAATGCTATGATCTAAGAGGTGTAGGGTTGAAAGGCATTTGCTTGGAATAGTGAATGGGGGATGCAATTGTCTAAGCTGTGAATTTGGTAGTTACACATACACAAGTGCTATTGAGCTTTGATTTGAATTCTTGATCATATACTGTTAAATTCCTACATAAGGCTAGTGTGCATTAATGATTCTCAATTCCTAATCTTTGGTTGATTCTATGAAGGGAGAACTGGATATGAGAGTATGAATTTTACAAACTCTTGTTAGTCCTAAATTTTAATTTATTTGCGTTGCTATGGGACTAGTAATGAGTAAGTTGGGAGATGTGATAAGTGTCCATTTCCTATGATAATTCATCGCATGTACATATGTGCATATAATTACGTAATTATGCATATTTCATAGTTAACCTCAACTCCGCATTTAAATTAGAGCTTTCACGCAAATTGATTAATTTGGTGATATTATTTAATAATAAATTAAAGTTGAGGGCCATGAGAATTAATTCTCCATTACATAACCATGAGCATTTGAGATTTATGTGCACATTATGGTAATTTTTATGGACTAAAATATAATTATGTGTGTGCAGGACACCGAAGATAATTACAAAAGAAGCTGGGGACAAAACTGTCATCACCACTTTGACCAAGTCAAAAGTACATATTTTGGTTGGAGGGAAAATAAATTTCAAAAGTTTAAAATTGAGGAAAAGAAACACATATTTTGGTTGGAGGGAAAATTAAATTCAAAGTTTGAAATAAAGGAGAGACATGATAAACCTTGGGAAAGGGGGTGGCCAAAATCTAAGGGGGTGCCCACCTCCTTTTCCTTTTCCCCATACATCGTCTTCTACCTAAATCCCAGCCATCCATCTCCTTTTGATATAATCTCCACCCTCCATTGACCCAACTTTCTCTATAAATAGCCCATGACAAGGAGGAGAAGGGAGTTCTTCTTTTGGTAATTTTCACCCTCTCCCTCTCACATCGTAGGTCACCAATGTCTCCCTCTTTCGTGCCTCTTCTCCTCTTGTGATCTTCATAAAAGTTCTTTATTTTTAAGTCCTCTACAACTTTTTTTACATCATCTTCCAATTGCTTCTGGTTTTTAAGCTATTTCATATTTTTCACTATGCCATCCTGTTCATCTATGAACCAATGTTTCTTTCTATTTTCCCCTTATTTCTCCCCCTTCTGATCATTGTCTCCTCTTTCTTTCTTCATGAAAGTTCTTTTTTTTAAGTGTTCTACAATTACTTCTTCTGTATAATCTTCTAATTCTATCTAGTTTTGAAGTTAGTTCTCATTTTTAAACTTGTTGTCCTGTGATATTACTGTTCATCCGAGGTGCTAGCTTCTATTATTTCTCCATTTTGAAGATCTTCTGATCTTCTTTTCTCTCTGAGTTCTTCATGAAAGTTCTTTCTCTCTTCCTCCTGTTTAACTTCTTCTTCTTTGACATCCCCTAATTCATCTTGGTTTCAAAGTTATTCACCCTCTAAAGGCAGCTTCAATGATAAAGGTGACTTCCTCCCGGCGTAGACGACATCTTTCGTAAGGTGATTTGTGATCCAAGGCCAAGAGAGGACGACATCATCATCATCATTGCTGCTACCATCTTCACATCTCAGGCTCCTTTTATTTTTATTACTTTAGTTTCATTTTACTTTATTATAATCTCGTCACATCCTTGGTGTAAGCTTGTCTTGCACTTCATGTACTCTTTCTTTTAAGTTAATGAAAAGAGTTATTCCTTTGATCTAGTTCTTGATATTCTTCCCTCTCTATATCCTTCTCATATCTCTTCTTTTCACTTCATGCAATTATTTTGTAGAAACCCTGATAAATGAATATTTGAAATGAATTAATATATATATATATATTACAAAAGTAATACAGATAATAAGAAGAAGGTTAAATGGAGGAATAAAACCCAAGATGCAAATAACGCCTCTCATTAAGGCGTTAATTTAATAATAAACGCCTCTATCAAAGGCGTTATTCAAGAAGTGACGCCCTGACCACACGTCGTCAAATTCTGAACGCCAAAAACGGTAAGGCCAAGAAACGCCCCTATCTTGGGCGTGTTTTAAACAAAGGAGCGCCCTAACGAAAGGCGCTTCTTAAGAAACGACCTGAACCAGGTCGTCAATTCAAGAATCGTCGCCCTGACCAAAGTCGTTAATTCAGTTCGTGAACCGTTCGACCCAGAAACTTATCCAGGGTAAGTGATAAGCATTAGAAAGAGTTCAAACATGGTAATAACTCTATCATGGAAGTATTACTTCCACACAATCACTAACCCTAATAGGATTTCCAAAATCCTATAAATAGTCTTGATCGAACAAACCCTAAACCTATTTGATTCGAGCCTCTGCGACGGTAAGTGAAGAACAGAACTGTTCCTCTTATTCTTTTTTTTCTGTTTCGAGTGTATGAAGAACTAACGTTCTTCATCTCCTTCTCTTCTTATAGGTTAGGAAAGCCACTGCATAAGTGAAAGGCAAGGTAACGTTCTTCTCCTATCTCCTCTGTTCCGATAAGTTGAAGAAACTAATGTATGTTTCTTCTTCTCTTGAAGGAACTGCAGCGAATTGGCGAACCGAAGAACAAGAGTTCTTCAGCAAAAACAGACTCTTCCTCCATTAAAGCATAAAAACCCTTTCCTGCTGCCTTGCTGCTGTGGATATTCGGTTGCTGTTGAAGCAACAAAGTTCACCTTCCTATCAATCTTCAAGTCTTCTTCCAAATCAAACTATCAAGGTAGGTTTTCTCAAGTTATGGTAGCCCAAACAAAATTAATGCAAGATATACATATATATAAGCATGACATGCATATGGTTTATTATAGTTTTAATACGTTTCTGTAATATTTTGAAAGAGACGCCCCTGTCAAGGGCGCTAATTTACAAGAAACGACCCTGCCCAGGTCGTCAATTTCATATTTGACGCCCTGTACACAGGCGTTAATTTCATGTAAATGTTAATCACCTATCTTAAGAACTGATTATCCATGAAATTACATGAAATCAATAATTGTTAACGGTTAAAAGTCAATAAACATGAAACATCAAATCTAATATATTGCATTTGAATTCCTGCCAATTTTCCTATCATGACTATATGATTGTTATCCTTGATTATCGTGCAAATCTTGCTTTCCTGGTATTTCTTGAATTCACGACCGAGACTAGGTCGTTTTCCATGTGTTAACGCCCCATCACAGGGCGTGAATTGAAAAGTAACGCCCCTTCATATGGCGCGTTTCTGTTAAAATCCCGAACAATATATTCTGTAAAAATAAGAATTTAATGATTAACGCCCCTGCCAAGGGCGCGTTTTTGATAATTTCTAAAAATAAATATGTTCTGAAAAATATTATAAATAAAAGACGCCTGCTACTGTAGTCGTCTCATTGCAAAGAAACGCCCCTGTCCAGGGCGCGTTTTAGATAAATTAATAAAATATTGAAATTCTGAAAAATGGAAACATGTGTAAACGCCCTTCTGTTAGGCGTTAATTACTTGATAAACGACTCTGATTAAGTCGTTATTTTACTGTAAAAAACTGATTTTCCACTGTTTCTGTTAACCGATGGTTTCATATGTTATATAATATATATATCGGCACTATTCTCCACTCCGTGAGTATAGTCCCACGTTTCACGATTGTTTATCGATCACACTCAATTCTCATTGACATACAAGCTCTCCATTGGACATTCCGTTCCTTTGGACTAGCGAGTTAGTCATAGAGACCTCCGTAAGACTCCTCGTACCTTGGATTCCCTCAAGGTCGACTGAGCTGGTTGTACCCTAAAAACCCATTACACGATCTTTGCCATGTCAATCTAAAGAAACATGGTATACCGGCCCTTATGATTATACAAAGAGTATATCTTAAGAAATTCTTAATGGGATGATGATATCATGCCATATCATGTCATTCTTGTAAACCTCAATTCTATGATAAGAATGAGGGTATCTTACCTTTGATATACTGTTCATGTGGACCTCAATTCTATATAAAGAATGTCCATATTGATTTATCATGGTACCCAAGTTGAGGGAACCATATTCTACCTAGTTTTATCGATATCGTGATTATACCGTTATTATCGCCATTCTATGTCCTTTTATCATATTTTTGGACTCTATTCTGTCAAAGTTGTCATACATGTCTACAAGCTTGATTATTGAAATTCAAAAATTGGCTATATAAACAAGAGTGGATGTCAAAACATATGATAAATGCCTGCGCATATAGGGCCCGATCTGGTCCTGGGAGGAGCACCCGAAAGTACTTGTGCTCATGGGAGTTAAAATGATAAGGTATCTGGCATTATACCGAGTGCATGACTAGCTTGATTGGACATTCCACACACATCTTGTACTTGAATCGTACTTGACTTGACATGAAATGCGTGGCCCGAAAAAGGGTAATTTACTTGCTTGATACATGATAGCCAAAGTTCTTGACATGACTTGTTAAACGTACTTGCTTGAATATCTTGAATAAACTTGAGTATCTTGTTGAAAGTTCATGATTAGTTCATCTTATTCTTTGATATTACATTCTCTCTATCTTGTCGTTTTATGCGAGCATGCATAGCTTTATTGCATTCATGAAAGATGTAATTACTTAAACCCCTTGCTAGTACTTGAGATATAATTTCCTACTGAGCGTTCGCTTATTCCGTTTGTCCCTTTTTACTTTTCAGGTAAGTCCGACGACGATGGAAGTCAATCAGATGGGAATGGTCAAGAGTGAAAGTGATAGAGATTCTCCAAGTGTCATCTAGTCTTTTCTATAGTTTCTTGAGTCAAATATATATTCTTTTCCTTTTTATTAAACAGAGTATTGGATTTATAATAGTCTATCCATTATGAAATAAAGGATTGGGTTATCTTTACTTTCGCGCATCTCTGTCTTTGTGTCGAATACACGACCACTCTGATTGACATGAATGATATAAACTCGTCGCGCATCTCCGGGTATCTTCCGCGCTTGGGGCGTGACATATTTTCTATAGCATAGGCGCATAGTCATAGGTGTTTTTAATTAAGTGTTTGGTTTGTTCATCGCTTCACAATTTTCTTTAAGCAAAGTAAAATCACAAGTGTTTTCTAAAGGACTCCAAGGTTTTTAACTCTAAAAATCTTTTCTTCCCTGTGGATTCGACCCTTCTCGCCACCATATTACGTCTTTCTTTCATCTAGTGCGAGTTGGAATTTTTAAGATTGATACGCGTATTTTAAACGATGAACTTTCGCGTTATCACTCCCGAGGGGAGTCGTTCGGGCCGGACCCGTACCAAAACCAAGTCACCTTCTTGAAATTTATGGTGACGCCTATGCGAATCAGCTGACTCATGCAGACTCCTGACGTGCTGTGCAAACTCTTCGGCTGACTTGGACATCCTAGACTTAAGGGGAAGGTTGGGTAGGGTGGACCCGGGAGCAAGCTCAATAGCGTGTTGTACATCACGCATGGGAGGGAGTCGAGAAGGCAAGTCTTCGGGGACGATGCCTTGGAAGTCCTGCAGTATTGTTGGGACTTCAGTTGAGACTGAGACTCGAGACTCCTTGGGTGTGATGGTGACGTCAACAGCCAAAAAAGGGGCACCCTCAGCAACCTCTCTGTTTAGCTTACCGACATTTATAGAGTCAAGGCACCTAACTAGGTCATGACCAACCTTAGGGGCCTTAGAAACGGGTGTGATAGATGCATGAGAAGAGGGAAGGGGAGGTTTCCCTTCAATGGGAGTTTGGAGATTCTCCTAAATTTTGGGAGTTCCAGTGGGGGTGGAGGGGGAACTCTTACCCGAGGTCACCTTTGGGGGTGTCGGGTATAACTGAATCATCCTCCCATTGTGGGAGAAGGAACACTGATGGGACCGACCAAATGTAGCGAGGTCTACATCATAGATCCATGGTCATCCTAAGATGACGCTCCCGGCCTTCATAGGCATTATATCACATAAGATTTGTCCTTGGTAGGACTGGAATTGGATGGAAATGACACATGTGGTGGTGACTGAGATAGAAGTGTCATCGACCCTAGCCACGTTGTATGGCCTTGGATGAGGGTGCGTAGGTAGACCTAAACGGGAGATAAAATCTGAAGAGACTGCATTGATACAGCTCCCGTTGTCAAGGATTACCTTGCAGGGATGAGAGTTCACCATGATGTAGGTTTGGAAGATAGAGGTTCGATGCCAATCATCCTCCTGGGGTGTTGAGATACAACGAACTACATCCAATCTTTTCTGGCTAGAACTCTCGGCAATGTCTCCAATCTGTATGTACTCGACATGCGTGCCATCAAATATTGCATCCATTTTCTCAAACTGGGTAATGAGGTCAGGATCGGCTATATATCTATCATGATGCGTGGGTATTTGTCGAGTTGAAATGCGCTCTAGACGGCCTGATGAATTCCTAGACCAACGTGGCATGCACTACCTCGGACCTAGATGATGCAATCCTGGGACCGATAATTAGCAAGGTGTGGATCCAGCTGATATGCAAAGGGTCAATTTGAAGGGCTCGGTCAGGGAAAGTTGCTCACTTGTAGGCGAAGTAGTTGTGGAACTACCTCCTGGTAGTTATGGGTGCCATAATGTGATAGTCTAGGGCTTTAAGGATAGGTGCATGCAAGCTCTCTCTTGTCGTCCACAGCGATGCACTCAGAAGACTGGCTGCATGGATCGGGCTCTCTCTTACTTCATCGCACGGTAATCGAAAAGATACTAAATGAGCAAGTGATTGGAGCACGTACCTAGTTAGACTGAAAAGTCTAACTTCGACCGGAGACGAAGGCGAGCGGTGACGTGCGTGCCCGCACGGCGTCGACGAAGCTTCACGGTTACAATGACTTCACTCCACGCAGGGAGGATTTAATTTATTACAAAATCACTCAATTTTTAAAAATTTTCCTCGCAGGGGAACAAATCAATCCAATTTTCTCCGTGTAGGGAGACTCATGGTCACTTTAAACTCCATAAATCACGGACCGTCTGTCGACAATCAAGTTGCTCGGGTGATGTTCGAGCCGTCGTTGTGGACGCGGATGCCACAATTCCCAATTAATCAATTTTTTTTCAAAACCCCCTTTTTTTAATATATATATATATAATATTATATATATTCCATATATATATATTATATTTAACACACACTTTTTTTTCAACTTTCAACCCTTTCTTTTTCAAACACTTTTTTTTTTCATAGACGCGTGCTTCACACGAAGTCGGGTCAAGTTTGGCCGGCTGCGTTCGGCGTGAGGGCTGCAGAAGCGGCGTGGGCCGACCTGGTGATGGTGTGACAGTTCGGAGGTGGACGTTGGACCGATTTGCTGCAGCAAGTAGTGGCTGGCAGAGTGCAGCTGCGGCAAGGAGGGGCTGGCAGTTCGCGACGGCGTGATGAGGGTGAGAGGCGAACTCGGTGTTTAACCGGAGGTGAGACGGCGTGACGGTTTACAGGGGAGAGAGTGATGGTGGTTGGACTGGGTGAAAGTGGCGGGCCGGGTGACCAGCGGTGCGGGGAGGTGGCGTCCATGGTCTGTGTGTGGCATGAGAAGGCGTAGGAGCTGGGTGTTGCCGCTGTGGGTGGCAGTGCGGTATGTAGGGGGTGAGAGTGGAGGGGCTGTAGGTGGTCGTTGCGTCGGCTGTGAGGAAGTGGAGGTGAGGGTCACGGCGGTTACGGACGGAGGCCAGAGGTGGCGAGGGGATGTGTAGGCGGAGGGAGCTCGACGGCGGGGCTGGAGGAGGTTGGCAAAGGGGTTCGCGGTGGCGGTGGCTACCGGGTCGGAGCCGGAGGGCTGCTGGTGGAGAGCGGGGTGATAGTGGTGGAGGTGTCCGGTGCGGGTGAGCAGGGCCGTGGAGGGGGCGTTGCGGAGGGGGCGCTGCGGTCACGACCAGGGGCGCGCAGAGGGGGCGTTGGGCGTCGCAGTGGCTGAGGTGCCCGAGAGAGAGAAACAGAGAGAGGGATTAACAGAAAGAGAGAGAAGGAGTAACAGAGAGAGAGAGAATATGAGAGAGAGAGAGAGAAACTGGGAGAGAGAGAGAATATGAGAGAGAGAGAGAAAGAAATAGAGAGAGAGAGAAAATAATAGAGAGTTAGAGAGAGAGAACGCTGGATGATTTTTGTAATTTTTTTTCTCTTTCTCTATTTTTTTTCTTCCTCTCAACCAACAAATAAAATTGAACTATTCTTTTTCTTCTCCCTTTTCTCAATTTTTTTTCTTCTTTATTTTTTCACTCTAGCAACCAAGAGAGAGGAGGACCAGCGACGGGGACGTCGGGGTCGAGGGAGACATCGTGTTGGGCTCTGATACCATATCTGACGCGGCGGCGACGTGGAAATGGATCGACGGCAACTCCGGGACATGATGAGGATTGGATAACTTGCTACCTCGCGTAGCTCGGCCTCACGCCGGACGGTCTCACACCGGGCGACTCACTCACACTCACAAAGAGAATGAGGGAAGGGAAGGAGGCAAGAGGGAAGCTCTCACGTAAATGTAAATCTTGATCATTTCATTATGTCTAAACCATTACATGAGTCTCCTTTATATAGGAGGAGGCTATAGCAACCACACCCTCAAACTTAACAAATAGCATATATGTCCTTAGCCTAATAAAACAAACTCACCTACCTAACTTTTGACTCTTGGGTTTTAAGAAAATAAAATACATAAAACATACATGTTTATTGACTATGACTAGTCTAATAAGATGAAAGTAAATATACATGTAGTAATACATGTATTTTGCTTACATACACATAAATAAGTATACTCAAAACATACAAATGAAATACAGATGTAATATAGATACGTAGCCACAAGCCAAGTCTTCAGGAAGTTGGATCTTCGAGCCATAAGCTCGGTGTGGTCGGGGCGGTGCGGCATCAACTTCAAGAAGTGGGTCCGGTAGTGGGCCCGGTGCCCCCACCAACCCTCCCGGGGCGGCTGGAACTCGACTCTATCAAGTAAGGGGGGACACTGCTCTGGTAGTGCTCCAGCAGATCTGGATCGAGGCACTGGAGATCTTCCCGGCTGATCAAGGAATCATCGAAAGGTGGACGGTCTCACCAGCGGACAAGGTAGCACTGGTACACCCTGCAGAAAGGTAAGCAAGTTTGAGCACTCAAAGTCACATTTGCTGGTGGAGAGTAATCTCGTGCCCATCTCTTTCCTCCTCCCACACTTCTTCCACCTATGCTCTATCAATTTTCTGACTTAGGCATCGGAGGGTTCTCCCCGGGGTCACAACCCTGGGCTCCTCTGATCCGTTTCCTTCCTTGCAGTATCCTCACTGGTGGCAGGCGATCGAAGCTCATCCAAGATCGTACGGCTCAGACTCAAGCACGAGATCACGCCTCTTCACATGAAAATATTTTTTTTTGACTTATATGTTTTTAAGCCCCATTAAGCCAACATGCTTAAAGAATTTTTTTGCTAAGGTACTTGACGCGACGGTGACGTGGAAATGGATCGATGGTAACTCCGGGACATGATTAGGATTGGATAACTTGCTATCTCACACAACTCGGCCTCACGCCGGACGGTCCCACACCGGGCGACTCACTCACACTCACAAAGAGAATGAGGGAAGGGAAGGAGGCAAGAGGGAAGCTCTCGCGTAAATGCAAATCTTGATCATTTCATTATGTCTAAACAATTACATGAGCCTCCTTTATATAGGAGGAGGCTATAGCAACCACACCCTCCAACTTTACAAATAGCATATATGTCTTTAGCCTAATAAAACAAACTCACCCACCTAACTTTTGACTCTTGGGTTTTAAGAAAATAAAATACACAAAACACACATGTTTATTGACTATGACTAGCCTAATAAGACGAAAGTAAATATATATGTATTTTACTTACATACACACAAATACGTATACTCAATACACACAAATGAAATACATACGCAATATAGATATGTAGCCACAAGTCAAGTCTTCAGGAAGCCGGATCTACGAGCCATAAGCTCGGTGTGGTCAGGGCGGTGCGGCATCGGCTTCAAGAAGTGGGTCCGGTAGTGGGCCCGGTGTCCCCACCAATACTTTTTGTTATAGGATCGACGATCATATCACTTGTGGGAATATAAGTCACATTTATTTTCACTTTCTGTACAATATCTCGAATATAATAATATTATACTTCAATATGTTTTTCTCTTGAACTCTTTGCTCCACTGTTAATAAAGCTAATTGCCACCTGATTATCACAGTATATCATAATTGGTCCATCTACCGAGTTGAGATTCAAATCGTTCAAGAACCTTCTAAACCAAACTGCATGAGTAGCAATTGTACTACATATAACGTACTCAGCTTCCTATGTGTATCGAGCAACACATCCTTGTTTCTTACTTTCCCAAGAAATAGCATCACCACTAAAGATGAACAAATGTCTCGACGTGGACTTTATGTCATCTTTATCTCCTCCAAAATCTACATTCGAGTATCTGAGAGCCTTAAACGTATCAGCTTGATAAATAAGACTATGGTGTAAAGCTTCTCTTAGATATTTTATAATCCTTTTAACAGCTTCCCAATGTGTTTGATCAAGATTACTTTGGTATTTACTTACCAAACTGACTAGGTATCTTAAGTCCGATCTCATACACATCATCGTATAAGCTTCCACCTGCTTATGCATATGGCACCATGAGTGGCTCCTGTCTCTCATTGGGGTATTGGCCCTTACACAACCGTTTTTGATGGATTAATGATGTATGTCACGTCCCGAGATTTATGTACAGCGGAAGATATTCGGGGAAACGTGAACAGTCGGCTAGTATGCCTCGAGCATGCAATATAATCAGAGTGCAAGAACAATCACACAATGTAATTGCACAATATATTTATCAAACGCTCACTTTTATTTCATATCAATAATCATAATCCAAGTACATGAATATTCAATTCTCCTAGACTCAGTAAAAGAAAAATCACATGTAAGGACTCAATCTAGACATGTTTTGACAATCTAAGTCTTCACTCGAAATCCATAGACTTTCAATCGCTCTCGGACCCGCTACTTGAGTAATCAGAATCCGCCCCACTAGAATTTTTTGAAAAAGATTAGAAAGTAGGGTAATGAGCACACTTGCCCAGTAGGTATCTTTGTATCAACATGTAGGCAATGTTAAAGTAATTAATATTTTAGCTCTAAAGAAATAAGATAAATCATGTAGATACGATGAATCATATGAACAAAATCAAAGTAACAAGATAAGCAAGAATATAATTATGGTCTTTCATGAACAAGAATGTACTTTTTATAACCATGAAGGCTATGCACTAGAAAGTCATGTAACAAGTAAGAATGTACTTTTCACTTAGTAGCAAGTACTTCGTGAATTCATGTCGATTTCCCGTGGATATTTCACTTATTTACAAAGAAAGTACTCCCAGCGCAATGCGACGCCAGTAGCATCATACCCCATGGTTTATAGTATGTTTCCGACAATCAGTCGAGGGGACTAGCATAGAGTCCTTGAACACAATCAGTGCTCGAACTGCATCTTGAAGTATAAATCAAGCTACTTCCACGGTTATAACAATAATATGGCCAAGAATGTACAATTTCAACAATAGTTCCATGATAAAGTAACAAAAAAATAAGAATGCTTCTATTGAGAATAAGAGATTTCAATAAAAGCTTTTAATAACTAGGTTATGCTATGGAAATAAATAGGCAGCATAATGGTACATTCTTTAACTCTCTAAATTACTTAGATATCTTTGGAATAATATGGCATGTTCTAGATAATCAATTGGACCATCTAGGAACATAGGAAAATCAACTATTGAGTCAACCCCGAGTTAATCAAACTCTAGATGATAGCGGTCGTTTATCGGACCGTTTCTTGACTATGGCGGTCAAGTTCAAGACCGTTAGCGAAGGTAGTTCGATATTTTGAAACAGAATATCTGGAGTCTTTAGCGGTCTAGTGGAGAATCGTTTAGGATCCGTTAGCGGTCTAGTGAATGGCCGCTAGCAGACTCTGGCGGTCAACCAGATGGTCGCTAAGGGTCCATAATATAAAACTCCGATATAAGTGCTTTCTAGACAATTGGGCTTTAATGGTACAACCAGCTTGGCATCCTAGTGGGAATCATAGGCTCATGGAGTCTTACGGAGGCCTTGAAACAAGATTTCCTAGTCCGTTGGAAGGAATATCTAAAGGAGAGGTCATCAAGTCCAAGATTGTGTTCCTAATGTGTAAAGTGTAACTAATGACAATATATTGGGATATGTGTCATGTACTTATGAAAATGACACTTAGAAGAGAGAGAGAACCATTTAAACTGTGATCAAGTTAAAATCATAAATCATCTATCATTTACACATATCTTTATTACAAGAATATATGATTTTTGGTCATAATTTAACATAAGTTAAAATAATACCAAATGTACATAAAACATGAAATCTATCATGATGAACAGTAAAAATAACTAAGTATATGAAACCAGCACTTAAAACAAGACTAAACTTAGTTAACTAGGCTTAATATATATTAACTATGGTTAACTCTACAATATGGTTCGGCTTACCAATATTACAAAAATCAGAAATATAAAACGGTCTAATACAGGACCGTCAATCTTAGGCTAGCGGTCTATCGTATGACCGCTAGAATAACTAGCGGTCTACAGGAAGGCCGTCTCTTCCTGTGTGAATCCGAGTTCAAAAGATAATAAAACTAAGTACTAAATTAATGCATATCATGCATGGAAATCAACATATAGAAACTACCATAACCATAATAGAACTATTATAGGCCAACAATATGCATAGGTTCATAAGTTTAACAAGAAATTTTTTCTTTTACTTCATTAGCGCTAGTTCATGCATGAGGAATATACTAGATGTATAGTCCTAAGTAAAACATGAAATTCTCAAAGTACAATGCATGAAAATGCACGAAATGAGAGGGCTTTTATTCCTGACTTCAAATTTGAGCCTTTCATGAGATAACCTACATTAATTACTCCTTCTTAGATAGTCAATTTTGGACTGGAAGTCAGCCCTAATTCTACCCTTTCTTGTGCTAGATCAGCAACTTCACGTCCCTCTATCTCCTAATTCTCTTGACCTATGGATGTGAAAGTTTGAGGGTAAGAAGGGGATATGAAGGGGAACATAAAGTTCTAAAGACACTTCTACTAAATACCTCATTTAGGGCTCCGAATTCCTTGACCTTCTTGGATCGGATGCACTAATTCCTGAGTTCTTAATATAGAATTAGCAACTTTGGAAGTTTCTAACTCCTTGTAGACTTGATTTCCTAGAACAAAATTTGGAGGGTAGTTAGTTCTAACCATAATGAACAAATTTCTAGAAGAAACTTATCACTAATTCTGCTTCCTTACCTGAGTTCCACACGAGCTAAAGTAGGGGTCACGCATGTCAAATATGGGACCTATTTATAGGGTTTAGGTAAGGTTTTGAGGATTAGAACGATTCTAGAGTCCCAATTAGACTTTCCATTCGATCTACCATCCTTCTAGACCTATCTATTTAGCTAATATAGTTGATCCAAGATGATTTGGACGCTAAAAATCTAACATTTTCACGTTTTCTTTCTCTCACGGAATTGACAGATACTAGCGGTCGAATGCTAGACCGCTACCTGTCTCTTAGCAGTCTCGTGATAGACCACTAGCAACTTTGGGCTCTGAATTTGAACTGGTTCAAACTCTTTTTGGTATTATCCCACTTATTATCCATTTATTAATCTCTTCAAGAGTAATTATCCTTATAGTCCGTGATTATACCCATTCGAGCTTCTAGAACATGGGCTAATAGTCTAAAACAACCTTTTGGGCCTATTTGGGTTTATTAGATGGGCCTAATCCTCTTGGATTAATATAGGGCTTTAAATCTAATTCATTATAATTCAATTAATAGCCCATTAAATGTTTTAATAATTTGATATAATTATATTTTAAATCTAAAAAATTCTTAGAAAATTTTCGGGCGTTACACCCTCCCCCACCTAAAAAGAATTTGTCCCCAAATTCAATATATGAATTTATGGAGAGTGTACTTACATTCAAATAATTCTAGAAATCTTTTGCGCATGGCTTCTTCAGTTTCTCACGTCGCTTCATGTGGCCATAATTTGGTCCATTGGATCTTGACCATAGGAATAGTTTTATTCCGAAGTTGACGTACCTCCCGTTCAATGATCCTTATTGGCTTTTGCTCATATGTCAAGTCCTTCTTAATCTCCATATTGTCATAAGTAATGACATGAAATGGATCAGGTACATACTTCTTGAGCATTGAGACGTGAAATACATCATGAACTTCAGATAGTTGAGGGGGTAAAGCTATTCGATATGCAACTTTACCAACTCTTTCGAGAATCTCAAAGGGGCCAATGAATCTTGGAGTAAGCTTGCCTTTGATACCAAACCTTTGAATATCCCGACCTGGAGAAACCTTAAGAAATACATGATCTCCTACTTGAAACTCTAAGTCGCGCCTTCGATTGTCAGCATATGATTTTTGCCTATCTTGAGGTATCTAGAGTCTCTCCCGAATGAGCTTTATCTTCTCGCTAGTATCTATAATGATGTCGGGACCGAGAAATTGACTTTCTCTTACTTCATTCCAGTAAATAGGTGACCGACAGCTTCTTCCATACAGAGCCTCGAATGGTACCATTTGTATACTAGCTTGATAGCTATTGTTGTATGAAAATTTCACTAGAGGCAAGTGATCGTGCCAGCTTCCTCCAAAGTCTATAGCACATGTCCGGAGCATATCTTCCACCACTTGATTTGTTCTTTCAATTGGACCATCGGTTTGTGGATGGAATGAGTGCTAAAATTTAGTCGGGTCCCTAATGAATGTTGCAGACCCTTCCAGAATTGTGATGTGAACCAAGGATCTCGGTCAGATATGATGGTGACAGGGACACCATGTAGTTTGACAATCTCCTTCATGTATAGTGCTGCTAGTACATCCACAGACCATCGACTTTTGATTGGTAGAAAATGTGCAGATTTGGTCATTCGATTATGATTACCCATATACCATCATGTCCTCCTTTTGTCCTAGGTATACCCATGATAAAATCCATCCCTATACTTTCCCACTTCTATTCGGGAATATTTAAGGGGTGTAATTTCCCAACAGGTCTTAAATGCTCAGCTTTGACTTGTTGACAAGTGAGACATCGTGATACAAAATCTGTCACTTCCCTTTTCATGTTGGGCCACCAAAAGTTTCTTTTCAAATCTTGATACATCTTGGTAGCACTAGAGTGAATAGCATACCTTGATTTGTGAGCTTCTTCCATGATCAATTTCTTAGTGTCATCATAATTTGGTACACAAATCCGACCCTTAAACAATAGTCTTCCATCAACTGAGATAGAAAATCCCGACCTCTGATCAATATTACCCTTAATCTCCATCAACGTAGGGTCATTTTTTGCAATTTGTCTAGGTCCTCGATCAATGTTGGTTGAGACCTTATATTGGCAATCATACCTCCTTCTCCTTCTCTGTCAATATCTAGATTTAAATGAGAAAAATCTTCAATAAGACAAGTTATACCTTTTCGGAGGCTTGCTAGAGTTGCCATTGGCTTTCTGCTAAGAGCGTCAGCTACATCATTTGCTTTTCCTGGATGATATTGGATAGTAAAGTCGAAGTCCTAGAGATACTCCAACCATCTGCATTGTCGCATATTCAACTCCTTCTGGGTGAAAAGATATTTTATACTTTTTATGATATGAAAATATAGTAAATTTCTCCCCATAAAGGTAATGTCGCTAAATCTTCAATGCGAATATAACCGTAGCTAGTTCCAGATCATGTACAGGGTAATTTTCTTCATGACGCTTTAACTGTCTTGATGAATAGCAAATCACCTTGCCATTTTGCATAAGGACACACCCTAGACCAATGCCAGATGCATCCGTGTAGACTTCAAATCCACCACCTTCTGTTGGTAATGTTAATATTGGTGCAGTGGTAAGGTGTTCTTTAAGAGTTTGAAAACTCTCCTCACAGTCCTTCGACCATATAAAAGGATTTTCCTTTCTGGTGAGTCTAGTCAAAGGGACAGCGATCCTTGAGAAATCTTTAATAAATCTCTTGTAATATCCAGCCAGACCTAGAAAACTCCTGACTTCAGACACAGTCATTGGTCGGCTCTAGTTCTTAACAGCTTCTATTTTTGAAGGATCGACAGCAATACCTTCCTTTGAAATAATATGGCCAAGGAAAGAAACCTCCTTTAGCCAGAACTCGCATTTACTAAGCTTCGCATAGAGTTTGTGCTCTCTTAGTGTTTGCAAGGCTATCCTTAAGTGCTCTTCATGATCCTCTCTTCTTTTAGAGTAAACAAGAATATAATCTATGAAGACATTATTCATAAGTTGCATAAAAGCTGTCGGGACATTGGTTAACCCAAACGGCATTACCACGAATTCATAGTGGCCATATCTGCTTCGAAAAGCAGTTTTGTGTATGTCTTCATCTTTGATCTTGAGCTGATGGTAACTTGACCTGAGGTCTATCTTGGAAAAATATTCTACTCCAGAAATCTGATCAAAGAGTTCATCTATATGCAGCAACGGATATTTATTCTTAATTGTAAGTTGATTCAGTCGTCGGTAGTCGATACATAGCCTGAGAGATCCATCTTTCTTCCTGACAAATAGTACTGGCGCACCCCAGGGGGATATGCTAGGTCGAATGAAACCCTTATCTAATAACTCCTGAAGCTGTTTCTTTAATTCCTTGAGTTCCATAGGGGACATCCTATATGGAGCTACTGAAACAGGTGCTGCTCCAGGAATGAGTTCAATAAAGAAGTTTACTTCCCTTTCGGGCGGTAAATCGGGCAAATGTGATGGAAATACATCCGAAAATTTATTGACAATAGGAATATCCTTTAAGACAATCTCCTTGGATTCGGTGAGGATTATGGAAGCAAGAAAAACTACACATCCTTGCGAAATTAATTTGCAAGCGTGCAGAGATGAAATTATGGCAGGATGCTTCCTATACTTGATACCAAGGAAGGAAAACCTTGGAAGACCAGATTTCTGAAAGGAGATATTCCGATTGCGACAATTTATATAGGCATCATGGTCTACAAGCCAATCTACACCTAATATAGCATCGTATCCCTCCATGTCAGGGCATACGAGGTTTGCTGGTAGGTTGTGACCTTCTACCACTACTTCACTATCAGGATAATAGGTTGTAAGTTTGGTTCTGGGACCTAAAGGTATAGTAAT
Organism: Amorphophallus konjac; assembly: GCA_022559845.1. Classification (NCBI taxonomy): domain Eukaryota; kingdom Viridiplantae; phylum Streptophyta; class Magnoliopsida; order Alismatales; family Araceae; genus Amorphophallus; species Amorphophallus konjac. The sequence continues at coordinate 140,849,153 of CM040129.1, forward strand.
AGCAAGGTCTGAAGGTAAAGGAACTGATGAAATAGGTAAAGTTTTTGCGAAAGAAGTAGATATAAAGGAATGAGAAGCACCAGCATCAAATAGTACGAATGCAGGATGGGAATAGATTTGGATATTACCTTCCATTAGCCCATCATTCTTGGGCGCTTCTTCCTCTTCCAGAATAGCATTTAAACGAGCCTGACGCTTACGCTCACTCCCGGAAGATAGTTCCTTCATAAGTGGGCAATCCAACATGCGGTGCTCCCGGTTGCCACAACGTAAACAAGCGCCGAGACACTTCCAGCACTCTTCGGCTGAGTGGCCAAATTTCTCGCAGAAAGTACAAGCTGTGGCGACTTACTTATCTTCTTCCTTAACTTTCTTATTTTTGTGGTAGCCACTACCACTCCCATGCCGGGACCTCTTCTTGTTATCACGAGATTTGTAAGGTTCCGTGATACTAAACTTCTTCTTATCATGCCGATCAGACCTTCGGCTCGGCTCCTCTCCCTTCCCTTTTAGTTTCTCAACCTTTTCTAAGGTCCTTTCGCACAGATGCGCCCGTTGGACCATCTCCGCGTAAGTACGGATATTTTGAGTCCCAAGTTGCTGGACATAACCGGGCCTCAAACCATCCATAAATCGATTAGCCTTCACTAAGTCGGTGCTAATCAAGTGAGGAGCATATGGTTCTAGTCGAGAAAATTGAAGTTGATATTCCGCCATTGACACCATGCCCTGGCATAGAGAAGGAAACTCCATAGCCTTCCGCTCCTTAATATGCTCGAAAAAGTACTTGGCTCGGAAGAGCGTAAGAAAACATTCCCATGTATGAGGTGCATTAGCTGGTGGTGCCGGGATAGACTTCCACCACATACGGGCATCTTTATTTAATTGAAAAGTAGCCAAACGGACATTCTCCTGATCCGCACATTGCATAACTTCAAAAATGCGATTCATCTCATCTATCTAATTCTTGACTTCATCTGGGTTAGAGGAACCCGAAAACCGCGGAGGATTTAAGCTCTAAAAGTTGCAATGTAAATCTCCAGCTCTTGCCCCTGCGCCAGCTTGTGCCATGGATTGTAATGCTTGAGTAAGACCCGCAACGGTCTCTTGCATATCGTTCCAATCTACGCGATGAGCCATTTCGAGAGTGAAGTACCTGAGAAGATCAATGAATTTTGTTAATTCTAATGGAATGAGTGAGGTTACTCTTAGAATTAATTCTAATGACTATCTCATCCCGGATTCTACCAAATTCCTCTCATAGGTTGGGAATTTCTTTCCTAGTTTCATAGGTGTGGGTCCTCAAACCTTGAACTTAACCTATGATATGTCTTTTCCCTATGACTTCTAGTCCTAGTGCTCTGATACCACTTCAACTGTCACGCCCCGAGATTTACGTACATCGAAAGATATTTGGGGAAACGTGAACAGTCGGCTAGTACGTCTCAAGCAAGCAATATAATCAGAGCACAAGAACAATCACACAACGTAATTGCATAATAATTTAATCAAACCCTCACTTTTATTTCATATCAATAATCATAATCCAAGTACATGAATATTCAATTCTCCTAGACTCAATAAAAGAAAAATTACATGTAAGGACTCAATCTAGACATGTTTTGACAATCTAAGTCTTCACTCGAATCCATAGACTTTCAATCACTCTCGGACCCGCTACTTAAGTAATCGGAATCCGCCCCACTAGAATTTTCTGAAAAAGATTAGAAAGTAGGATAATGAGCACACTTACCCAGTAGGTATCTTCGTATCAACATGTAGGCAATGTTAAAGTAATTGATGTTTTAGCCCTAAAGAAATAAGATAAATCATGTAGATACGATGAATCATATGAACAAAATCAAAGTAACAAGATAAGTAAGAATATAATTATGGCCTTTCATGAACAAGAATGTAACAAGAATGTACTTTTCATAACCATGAAGGCTATGCATTAGAAAGTCATGTAACAAGCAAGAATGTACTTTTCACTTAGTAGCAAATACTTTGTGAATTCATGTCGATTTCCCGTAGATATTTCACTTATTTATAAAGAAAGTACTCCCAGCGCAATGCGACGCCAGTAGCATCATACCCCATGATTTACAATATGTTTCCGACAACCAGCCGAGGGGACTAGCATAGAGCCCTTGAACACAATCAGTGCTCGAACTGCATCTTCAAGTATAAATCAAGCTACTTCCACGGTTATAACAATAATATGGTCTGGAATGTACAATTTCAACTATAGTTCCATGATAAAGTAACAAAAAAATAAGAATGCTTCTATTGAGAATAAGAGATTTCAATAAATACTTTTAATAACTAGGTTATGCTATGGAAATAAATCGGCAGCATAACGGTACATTCTTTAACTCTCTAAATTACTTAGATATCTTTGGAATAATATGACAGGTTCTAGATAATCAATTGGACCATCTAGGAACATAGGAAAATCAACCCTTGAGTCAACCCGGGTTAATCAAACTCTGGATGATAGCGGTCGTTTACCGGACCATTTCTTGACTATGGCGGTCAAGTTCAGGACCGTTTGTGAAGATAGTTTGATATTTTGAAACAGAATATCTGAAGTCTTTAGCGGTCTAGTGGAGAACCATTTAGGATCCGTTAGCAGTCTAGTGAATGGCCGCTAGCAGACTCTGGCGGTCAACCAGATGGCCGCTAAGGACCCATAATATAAAACTATGGTATAAGTGCTTTCTAGATAATTGGGCTTTAATGGTACAACTAGCTCGGCGTCCTAGTGGGAATCCTAGGCTCACGGAGTCTTACGGAGACCTTGAAACAAGATTTCCTAGTCCGTTGGAAGGAATATCCAAAGGAGAGGTCATCAAGTCCAAGATTATGTTCCTAATGTGCAAAGTGTAACTAATGACAACATACCGGGATATGTGCTATGTACTTATGCAAAGTGTAACTAATGTGCCATATTGTGATCAAGTTAAAATCATGAATCATCTATCATTTACACATATCTTTATTACAAGAATATATGATTTTGGGTCATTAATTAACATAAGTGAAAATAATACCAAATGTGCATAAAACATGAAATCTATCATGATGAACAGTAAAAATAGCTAAGTATATGAAACCAACACTTAAAACAAGAATAAACTTAGTTAACTAGGTATAATATATATTAACTATGGTTAATTCTACAATATGGTTCGGGTTACCAATATTACAAAAATCATAAATATAAAACGGTCTAATACAAGACCGTCAATCTCAGGCTAGTGATCTATCGTATGATCGCTAGAATCACTGGCGGTCTACCGGAAGACCGTCTCTTCCTGTGTGAATCCGAGTTCAAAAGATAATAAAACTAAGTACTAAATTAATGCACATCATGCATGGAAATCAACATATAGAAACTACCATAACCATGATAGAACTATTATAGGCCAACAATATGCATGGGTTCATAAGTTTAACAAGAAATTTTCTCTTTTTCTTTATTAGGGCTAGTTCATGCATGAGGAATATACTAGATGTATAGTCCTAAGTAAAACATGAAATTCTCAAAGTATAATGTATGAAAACACATGAAATCAGAGGGCTTTTATTCTTGACTTCTAATTTGAGCCTTTCATGAGATAACCTACCTTAATTACTCCTTCTTAGATAGTCAATTTCAGACTGGAAGTCAGCCCTAATTCTGCCCTTTCTTGTGCTAGATCAGTAACTTCACGTCCCTCTATCTCCTGATTCCCTTGACCTATGGATGTGAAATTTTGAGGGTAAGAAGAGGATACGAAGGGGAACATAAAGTTCTAAATCCACTTTTACTAAATACCTCGTTTAGGGCTCCGAATTCCTTGATCTTCTTGGGTCGGATGCACTAATTCTCGAGTTCTTAATGTAGAATCAGCAACTTTGGAAGCCTCTAACTCCTTGTAGTCTTGATTTCCTAGAACAAAATTTGGAGGGTAGTTAGTTCTAACTATAATGAACAAATTTCTAGAAGAAACTTACCACTAATTCTGTCTCCTTACCTTAGTTCCACGCGAGCCAAAGTAGGGGTCACGCATGTCAAATCTGGAACCTATTTATAGGGTTTAGGTAGGGTTTTGAGGATTAGAATGATTCTAGAGTCCCAATTAAACTTTCCATTTGATCTACCATCCTTCTAGACCTATCTATTTAGCTGATAGAGTTGATCCAAGATGATTTGGACGCTAAAAATCTAACCTTTTCACGTTTTCTTTCTCTCACGGAACTGACAGATACTAGCGGTCGAATGCTAGACCGCTACCCATCTCTTAGCGGTCCCGCGATAGACCGCTAGCAATTGTGGGCTCCGAATTTGAACTGGTTCAAACTCTTTTTGGTATTATCCCACTTATTATCCATTTATTAATCTCTTCAAGAGTAATTATCCTTATATTCTGTGATTATACCCATTCCTAGCTTCTAGAACATGGGCTAATAGTCTAAAACAACCTTTTGGGCCTATTTGGGTTTATTATATGGGCATAATCCTCTTGGATTAATATAGGGCCTTAAATCTAATTCATTATAATTCAATTAATGGCCCATTAAATGCTTTAATTATTTGATATAATTATATTTTAAATCTGAAAAATTCTTAGAAAATTCTCGGGCGTTACAATGTAGGTGCCGGAATGTAATTCTACATTCCGAATCTCTTGGGTATAGACCTTAAATATTTTTCCTATTTTATACTCAACATTCTAGACTTTCTATCACTTAGGATTTGTACATCAAGAATATAGAATGTCTTACCCATGTCCTTCATTTCAAACTTTCTACTAAGTTATGATTTGATTTTATTCAACATCTCTGTGTCATTACTGTCGAGCAAAATATCATCCACATATAGGGATAATATGATATACTTGCTCTCACTTTTCATGACCATACACAGTTATCCAACTTGTTTGAAATAAATCCTAGTTGGACAATTATTTCATGAAATTTGAGATACCATTGTCTAAAAGATTATTTTAAATCATATATCAATTTCTTTTACTTGCATACTCTTTTCTCTTTGACTTTTCACCTGAAATCTCTTATGTTGTTGTATATAGATGTCTTCCTTCGACTCTCCATTAAGAAATGTTATTTTTACATCCACCTGATGCAACTCCAAATCAAAATATGTAATAATTGCTAAGATCTTCTTATGGATGCAAACTTAGCCACTAGAGAATAGATTTCTTGAAAATTTATGTCTACTTTATGTGTAAACCCCTTGGCAACTAATCGGACCTTATATTTATCAATAGACCCATCAGCTCGAAACGTTTTCTTAAATATCCATTTGCATCATATACTCTTTCTATTCTTTGGTAGATCACATAATTCTTATACATTGTTCCTTTTCAAGGAATCAATTTCTTCATTTATGACACCTTGTCATAATTTTCTATCATGCGATTTCATCACATCGATATAATTCATGGGATCTATGTAATTTTCTTCTTCCATGTCTATTACCAGATATGAAGACTCATAGGAATATAAATGATAATCATCCATCCATGTCGGTGGAGTTCTCAATCTTTTGTTGTCTATTCTAGGTTGATCAAGCTGTACTTCATTCATATGTATTAGTTCTTTCCATATTCTGATGTTCCTTCTCAATTTTTGGCTCATTTCTAGGGATATCATTGTAATAGTCATAATCTATTACAAGTAGAGGTTCTTTCTCCTTTTCACGAGATTCCTCTTCCTCTAGATTTTCTAGCAATGTCGCATCCCTATGCTCAATGATCCCTTTTTCTTTACGAAAAAATGTATAACCAGATGATTTCTCACAATACCCTATGAATATACATTTTAATGTCTTTGTGTCTAACTTATCCCTAAATTGACTAGGAATAAGAACGTGGATAATTGACGCCCACTCCTTGAGATAATTCAAATTAGGTTTCCTCCCATTTCATAATTCATAAGGTGCATTTCTTCAGATTTTGTAGAAATTCTGTTCAAGACATCATTTGTCGTGAGCAATGTTTCTCCCCATAAATTCTTAAGGAGACATGAATGCAATAGCATACATCTAACATCATTCATCAATGTCATATTCTTTATTTCTGCCACACCATTCTGTTGTGGCATATAAGGTATTGTCACATATCTTTTAATTCCATATTCTTGACAATATGACTCAAATTCTCTTGAGTTATATTTCACATCTCTATCCATTCTTAACACCTTAATATTCCTTCCATGTTATCTTTCTACTTCCATTCTATATTTTCGGAAGCAATCAAATATCTGATTTTACATCAATCAAATAAATATAGGCAAATCTAGAATAATCATCTACGAAAGTTATGAAATATTCCTTGTTGTTATATGTCCTTATACATACAGGGTCACAAATGTCCAAGGGAACTAACCCTAATAATTCTTCTGATCCATGTCTTACTGCAAATGATTTCTTAGTCATTTTTTCGACTAAACAATGTTCAAAAGGTGATAGTTCCACCTTTCTCAAATCCAATAGTAAACGCATCTTCATTATTTGTTCCATTTTAGATTTTTTAAATGCCCCAATCTAAAATATCATAAATCACATTCTGACAAATAACACAAGGAATACTTAGAAACTTCAATATTATTCTTTTCGGTGTCAATTATAGGGATACAAAATAAATCATACTAATGGACAAACCTTCCCATAGCAAAAACTTTATTGTCTTTCCCTATTGACACTTTATTATAGTAGAACCTCACTTCCATGCCATTTTTCATCAAGGCCATTATAGAGATCAGATTCTGCCGAATTTTAGGTGCATAAAACACATCCTTAAGGATCATAATGTTATCCCAAAGATCTAGCCTATATATACCAACACCTTCTACATCCAGATATGTGTTGTTACCTATATATACCCTATGTTCTCCTGCCTTGAGCTTGTTCAGCATCATCAGCCCCTTCTTCATCTTTGTAATATGTTGAGTGACTCCAGAATTGACCCACAATTCATTTGAGTTTATCATTGCGGCATTGCATTTCGTAACGCCAACAAATTCTCTCTTTTCGGCTCTTCTATTTTTCAGGGGTTTGTTTCCACCCTCATTCCTTTGTCTTTGGAGACAATTTGTCTTAAAATGGCCAAACTTTTCACATGTGTAGCAAACACGATGAAGAACCTTCTTTCATTTTCCTTGAAACTTGCTACTGATGCGAGACGAGTGACGCGACCGGGCTAAGACGTACGGCCGACTCGATGTGCGGCCAGCACTATCACGCTAAGGTAAGCCGGGCGGCTGACCATTGTGGTGTTCTCTGGGTGGAGATGTCTATCAACAGAAACTCTAACTAGCCCGACGATCGTCCCTTGCTAGGGAAACACAGGATCGCAGCGATTAACGAACCACTATCACCTAGGGTGTTCAATTCAAGCTCGATGCTCGACTGACTATCGGACGGGTGCTCACGACTCACAACCGTGGTGATTCATTACTAGCTAGGGTCCTATTCGCACAAGCGTAGCATATAAAAAAGCATACTAAATAAGCAAAACCGAGCAGAGGAACGTCGCGCATACCTCCACGACTAGAGCGTGGGGAAGAAACCCCGGCCGGATCCGACAACCCTGATACACGCCAAATGAATAATAGTACAATGCAAAATATTGCCCACTCCTCGCATGGAGATAACATGCTATGAAAAAAAATCTCGGGGCTACTGGAGCATGGGTTGACGGGTAGCACTCGGTGACGACGAGGAGGCGAGTCACCGCAGACCGGAGGCGACGAACGGTCACCAAACTGTTCTGTCCACATTGGTCACCCTGCGCAGAGAGCTTGCAGGAGGTGGTACGGCTAGATCCGGAGTCAGATCGGAGTGCTATCTATGGGATCGCGCAGATGATTGGACGCAGATCGACCCATCCAAGTGGCGCGCCCAGATCTGCTACCGTCTGAGCGTCACAACATCTGCAAGGAGGCTCTGGTTATGTTCACACAGAATTGCACAGAGAGCAAAAAAAATATGAAACAAATGGTTACGGTATGGGAACGGGGCGCCGCATACTGGATATCGTTGACGACGCCTAGAGGAGGATCCTGACCAAAGGGTTTGGTCAGATCTAAAAGGAGGAGGGAGTGGGATCTCCCACAAGCGACAGCTGAATCTGGCTCGGATCTGCAGAGGGTTAGCATACGTAGTCCCACCAAAATCGTTGCCACGCTCTGCACAGACCTCAGATCGGCACGAGATCAGTGGTGTCGTAAAGAGGATAGAAAATGGTACGATCCATCCAAATCTCAGGCCCAAAAGATCTGAGATTAGATCTGGAGAAATTTTGTATCAGGGAAGAGGAGATCTGGCCTGCAGGGATGGGCAACAATGCGCAGCTTCACAAGAAGATTTGTTGTCGGAGATCCGGAGCTCCGATCACGACGAAACCAGCATTGGATCGTTCCTGATTCGTAGAAGCTTTTCTGGTGAAATTTCCAGAGCCAGATACAAGCAAGAAGGGGATGATAAGGGGGGAGAGTCATACACCAAGGAAATCCCATCACAGGATTTTGGCGTCTAGGGCATCACACCCAAGAAAAGAAGGAGAATCACTCTCTTAATCAATTTTCTCTCAAAATATTTTTTCATTAGCCTTCAAAGCTCTCATTACATACCATTATATAGGCTAGAGGGGAGGGGAGGTTGAACATGTATGGGAGGGGGAACCTTCCTCCTCCTTGAATCAAGGATGAGGTCAAGGAAGGGGGCAGCCACCACCTTGGACCAAGAAAAAAGGGGGTGGGGGGTGGGGAGCTTCCTAGTTTGAATGGGAGGGGAGGAGAGAAGTCAAGGAAGGGGGCAGCCTCCCCATTTGACCATGGAAGGGGTCTCCCCTCTCCATGTGTCCCTTTCAGCCCCAAGGCCCATTCACACCTTAGACCCATTCACACCTGAGACCCATTAACACCCTTTTCCTCTATGCCCCAACCGAAGCCCACTTAAGAAAGTCCAATAAAACAACTAACTAATTGTCCACACAGGGACTACATTGGGCCCAACAAGGCCTAAAAATAAGAAATAGCTTCTACTCTGCATCCATGTATTCCCTGAGCCAAAGGGACTCCGGTGTGCTCCTCGTAGTCTGGCATGTGCGGCGGCGTGTGTCCTCACCAATTCTCCCCGAGTTTGAAGAAATCGACCCTGTCAAGTACGAGTCCCGATCGCTGAGGTAGCGCTCTAGTAAGTCCGGATCGAGTCGCTCGAGCTCTCCGCGTGTGATCCATGTGTCGTCCGTCATGGGGCGTCCCCTCCAACACACTAAGAAGCGTTGCTAGGCTCCGTTCCTGGTGGTGGTTACTTTCTCATCCAGTATACGATCTATATGCTCGCGCTGCTGTAATGGGGCTGGAAGAGGTAGACTCTCAGGTGGTGTGTCACTCTCAACAGGAGGAGAAGGCCCAAAAGGCTCACTAGGGATCACTGTAGGGTCCCGATATGCTACCAGATCTGAAACATTGAACGTCGAACTAATACCATAGTCGTCTGGTAGTTTAATAACCTACACATTGGATCCCACTCACTTCACGACTCGGAATGGGTCGGCACCGTGGGCCTGGAGTTTCTTCACGGTCCCCGAGGGAAACCGCTCAGGTCTAACTCTGATCATGATGTACTCTCCCTCTCGAAACTCACGAGCGCGTCGGTGCGCGTCGGCTAACTCCTTATAACGTGCGTTGCTGGCCTCTATGTGATGACGTATATGCTCATGCAACTGCCTAATATGATCAACGAAGGACTAAGCTGACCCAAAGCATAGGACTGGACAGGAGACTCATGGACTCTTAGAATGAGGACAGACAGAGGAACAAAACCTGACAACTTCCTAGGACTGACGACAGACACACGGGACGTACTAAGGAAGACGAGGTAAGAATGTTGGACACTGTCTGCATGCACCAAGTGCAAAGATAGACTGACCCACAACTTAAGGTCTTGAGTTTCAACCCTCGTCAACCATCTCCGGTTCGAGAAAACTCGTCCGCAGGTACAGAAGTGCGGGAGGATCAGGAGGCAGTGACGGGAAGGTAATCCAGACGTTTGGTGTGAAGCGCATAAAAAAGGAAGTCCAGATACTATCTCTCGTATGCATGGCAGAAATCAGACCATATTGCATCAACATAGGGCGTTGACAGCGGTACGATAGTCACAAGCGGCCGTGCTACCGTAGGAGAGACCGAAAAAAGTGGGATGGCTGACTGCATGGGGTCGGCGGATGGCACATCCATCGTGGACAAGGTGGGCGGGACAGATAGCTCCGGGATGACCGGTGGGGTTGGGGTGACTAACATAACGGGGTTACTGGCTGGCGCCTCACCCTGGCCCACTAGGCACTCTATGGGATCGCTCTCTAACCCCTCAACCTCAGCGAGGTACTCTTCGGCCAACTCATGGTCAGCCTCATAACTCACTGGAATAAGTCCGAGTGGGGTATCCTCCAAATGGTTGTCCTCTAAGGTAGGGGAATGTGAAGGACACCGGTTGGGGAATTGGCTAATCCCACTACAGGGCGCCACATGGGCGGGCTCCGGGAGAGGAGGCGAGTGTGAGCCCAGAGGCGGAGTGGACCACTGGGGGCGGGTGGCTGGCGACACAGAGGTGGTCGGCTAACACCATTGTGGAAGACGAACTAGCCGGGCAGGTGAGGTGGGTGTAAGGTGGAAGTTCTCCTGTCCGGGTCAATGATCGCTCTCCTCTCTTCCAACCAAGTTTGCCCTAAAATGATGCATGGACCAGCAAGTGTGTCAACCTTGCACAATGTTCCATCGTGATATAGAATGGGGCCGAACCACCGTTGGAACTCTATAAAATCTAAGCATCCGTTAAGGACAATCTCCTTGGTCTTAGATAGAGACTCAACAATGTCTTGTGAGACACAATTAGACGACACCCTACTGATGAAGTCGATCTCCATATGCAACCCATTAGGTAGAATGGCGGTGGACACGATAGGGCGCTGGAATGACTCGGTAGTCGGCATAAGGATCGGGTCAACCGGTGGTTGAATGGTAGGGGCGAGACCCGGGGGTCGGGCCATAAGAGCCTCGAATTGGGCCACCAGGGATGACCAATCTGACACATGGTTTCTGGGAATGGCCATGGGGCTGGCGGGTAGCTTGACATGCAGACAACTATGACATGCAATGACAGACAACTATGACATGCAATGACACAGAGATTGGGGTACATGGACTAATGCAAAATGAGTAACCTAGACTCAACCCATATTCAGTACGTGGCGGAGATATGATCCGAAGATCGAACTCACGCAAGTGTGCTACCTTCCTAATAAGCGTAACCTATCGTTCCGGCAAGATCTTTTGACATACCAGATATAGGAATGACATGCAAACCTAGGACAAGACTTTCATAGACTCAAACCATGCTCTGATATGAGCGGACTTGACTATGGGAATGCAATGCACAAGACACCCTAGACTCAACCATGCTCTGATATGAGCGGACTTAACTATGGGAATGCAACGCACAAGACACCCTAGACTCAACCATGCTCTGATACCAATTTGATGCAGGATGGGACACGAGAGAACTAAGACGTACGACTGACTCGATGTGCGGCCAGCACTAGCACGCTAAGGTAAGCCGGGTGGCTGACCACCGTGGTGTTCTCCGGGTGGAGACGTCTCTCAACATAAACTCTAACTAGCCCGACGATCGTCCCTTGCGAGGGAAACACGGGATCGTAGTGATTAAGGAACCACTATCGCCTAGGGTGTTCAATTCAAGCTCGGTGCTCGACTGGCTATGGGATGGGCGCTCACGACTCACAACCGCGGTGATTCATTACTAGCTAGGGTCCTATTCGCACAAGCGTAGCATATAAAGAAAGCATACTAAATAAGCAAAACCGAGTAGAGGAACGTCGCGCGTACCTCCACGACTACCGCGTGGGGAAGAAACTCTGATCGGATCCGACAACCCTGATACACGCCAAATGAATAATAGTACAATGCAAAATATTGCCCACTCCTCGTAGGGAAATAACAGGTTACAAACAAAAATCTCGGGACTACTAGAGCACGGGTTGACGGGCAGCACTCGGTGACGACGAGGAGGCGAGTCGCCGCCGATCAGAGGTGACGATCGGTCACTGAACTATTCTGTCAACGCTGGTCACCCTGCGCAGCGAGCTTGCAGGAGGCGGTACGGCTAGATCTAGAGTCGGATCGGAGTACCGTCTATGGGATCACGCAGAGGACTAGATGCAGATCGACCCATCCAAGTGGCGTGTCCAGATCTACTACCGTCTGAGCGATACAGCGTCTGCAAGGAGGCGCTGGTTCTGGTTGCACAGAACTACACAGAGAGAAAAAAAATGAAACAAATGGTTATGGTATGGGAACGGGGCGCCGCTTGCTGGATATCGTTGACGACGCCTGGAGGAGGATATTGACCAAAGGGTTTGGTCAGATCTGAAAGGAGGAGGGCGTGGGTCTCCCACAGGAGGCAGGTGGATCTGGCCCGGATCTGCACAGGTTGGCCTGCGCAGTCCCACCAAAATCGTTGCCACGCTCTGCACAGATCTCAGATCGGCACGAGATCAGTGGTGTCGTGAAGAGGACAGAAACTAGTACGATCCATCCAAATCTCAGGCCCAAAAGATCTGAGATTAGATCTGGAGAAATTTTGTATCAGGGAAGAGGATATCTAGCCTGCAGGGATGGGCAGCAATGCGCAGCTTCACGAGAAGATTTGTTGCTGGAGATCCGGAGCGCTGATCGCGACGAAACCAGCGCCGGATCGCTCCTGATTTGCAGAATCTTTGCTGGTAAAATTTCCAGACATAGATACAAGCAGGAAGGGGACGATAAGGGGGGCGATTCCCACGCCAAGGAAATCTCATCACAAGATTTTGGGGTCTAGGGCATCACACCCAAGAAAAGAAGGAGAATCACTCTCTTAATCAATTTTCTCTCAAAATATTTTTTCATTAGCCTTCAAAGCTCTTATTACATACCATTATATAGGCTAGATGGGAGAGGAGGTCGAACATGTATGGGAGGGGGAACCTTCCTCCTCCTTGAATCAAGGATGAGGTCAAGGAAGGGGGGCAGCCACCACCTTGGACCAAGAAAAAAAGGGGGGGGACGCTTCCTAGTTTGAATGGGAGGGGAGGAGGGAAGTCAAGGAAGGGGGCAGCCTCCCCATTTGACCATGGAAGGGGGCTACCCTCTCCATGTGTCCCTTTCAAGCCCCAAGGCCCATTCACACCTTAGGCCCATTCACACCTGAGACCCATTCACACCCTTTTCCTCTATGACCCAGCCCAAGCCCACTTAAGAAAGCCCAATAAAACAACTAATTAATTGTCCACACAAGGACTACATTGGGCCCAACAAGGCCTAAAAATAAGAAATAGCTTCTACTCCGCATCCATGTATTCCCTGAGCCAAAGGGACTCCGGCGTGCTCCTCATAGTCTGGCGTGTGCGGCGGCGTGTATCTGCACCAGCTACCCTTAAACTGGGGCCTGTGTGCTCCAAGTGAGTGATTCTAGCTGGTGGACTTTCGGCGTATAGCATTGGCCTCCTGTAGGTATGCTTCTAGTTCTCTTCTCTTGGCCATTATGTCTTGCTCAATTACTAACCTAGCTGGCAGGTCTGTGACACTTATTATAGAACCACTCATTCTCAAGGTTGTGGCAGCTATGTCTAGTGATGATGGCAAACTATTCAATATAGTCGTCACCTTCATCTTCTCTAGAATTTCGGTTACAGTAGTCGATAGCTCCTTAATCATGACAATCATTTTATTTATATGCTCAACCACGCTATCACCTTCCTACATCTTACATGTGTTGTAACGATACAACAAGAGTTGAGTATTCACCTCAGTCTTGGTGTCATACTTCTCTTTCATAGCTTTTTACAGTTCATTAGAGGTTTTAGAAGTTTCAAAAAACTTAATTAAATTATCCTCCATGAACATGAGCATTAGTATAACACCCTAGTTAATTAATAAAGGTTAAAAAAATAAAGTATATAATTGAAATAAAAAGGTGAGGAAAAAAAAATATATGGAATTGTACTGTGAATTAAGTCAATTGCTTAAAAAACTGAACTTGTTAGAATTTATGTGAATAAATAAAAGGGAACGAAAGAAGAACAAATCAGTGATCATCATCATCATCATCATCAGAGCCTTATCCCAATAATTTGGGGTCGGCTATATGAATCTTGTTTTACCAAAGATTTCTATCAAGTGCTATATTCATATTTAAACCCAAGAAACTAATGTCCGTCCTAATAACATCGCACCATCTCATTTTAGGCCTTCCTCGAGCTCTTTTACTAGCATCCACTAAGATTCGGTCACATCTTTTAATCGGCGCTGAGTTAGGACGACGAAACACATGTCCAAACCACCTGAGTTTATTTTATCTCGTTTTACTATCAATTGGGGCTATCCCTAAGTCCTTATGGATGCGGCCATTCCTAATCTTGTCTTTCTTAGTCTTACCACACATCCATCTCAACATCCTCATCTCTGCTACACACATTTTGTGAATGTGTTCCTTTCGTACTGCCAACATTGGGTACCATATAACAAAGCAGGTCTCACAGCCATTCTATAAAATCTCCCTTTGAGTTTTACAGGCATACGACGATCACAAAGGACTCCTGATGCGCTTTTCCATCTTAACCAGTCTGCCTTAATCCTATGTGTAACACCGTCATAAATCTCCCCATTCTCTTGTATTATAGACCCTAAGTATCGAAAGCTACTACTCTTCCGAATGTTATGTCTATCAATTAGAACCATATCTTCATGTACCACTCTTTCATTACTAAAATTACAATGCATAAACTCTGACTTACTCCTACTAATTTTAAAACCTCTAGACTCCAAGACAAGTCTCCAACGCTCTAACTTAGCATTTAAAATATCAATACTCTCATCAATTAAAATAATGTCATCTGCAAATAGTATACACCAAGGGATATCATCATGCAATTATTTTGTTACTTCATCCATAACTAAGGCAAAGAGATATGGACTTAGTGCAGAGCCTGATGCAGACCTATAGAAACTGAAAATTCACCAGTCTCTCCAGCAATAGTTCGAACACTAGTAATAGCATAAGAACAAATTAGTGATATAGTAAATAAATAATTGATTTATGGTCTGATTAAATTTTAAGTAAAACCAATCTATTGCATGGGTTAAAATATTTATATACATTCGAATTCCTAATTAACTTAGCATTTAATAACTTCAACAATCCTCTTTATTTAAGTGTTACTATAGTATTTAGTTATTTTTTAAAAAAAAAGAGGCCAAAACTACATAAATAAGAGCGAATAATTCGCTATTCAATTCAAATGACAATAAAGGAAACTTAGTATTTTGGAGGCACAATCATGACAACCCGTATTTAAATTAAATCAAATACTCAAATAAATATAATTACTAGAATAAAATAAAGATAATTTCATTTAATGATTACGAGCTAAATAGACACTTGTATTAATTGTAAATTAAGGAATAGACTAACAAAAATTCGTATAATAATGATTTACGCCAAGTAAATATGAAAAATTTATCATAATATTGTAATGGGTTAATAAAGATGGGAAACTTTATCATTAAGACAAGGGTCTAATTAGGCTACGTGGGAATAAAATGTCTAAAATTCATATTTTTCAGAAACCCTAATTATAAGTGGGTTTAATGGGTTAAAACCTAATCAATTGAGCTTAATTCCGTAATCAAACCCTAGCCCATTAAGTTGAGGTCGTTCCTTGCATAAACCCTAGTCTAATTAGGGTTAGAGTGGGAAGATGTTGTAGCAACTCAGAATAAAATAATGAATAAATTAAGAATATTTAATTACCTTCTCAAATTTAAAGTGAGAAAAATAATAAAAATATGTAAACCTACAGAAAATAGAATTTCTAACATAATTGCTGAAGTGGAAAACCTCAAAATAAAATTTGAAATATGTGTATTGGGCTAAATTAGGGCTTATTGGGTTAAACTCAGATTTTAGGGAAAACCCACCCATAACTAGTCTAAGTGGACACCAATCCTTGACCTATTGGGCCCAAATCGAAGTCTAAACCCTAGCCCACCTTTGGTGGTCGACCAAACCTCAAAACCCTAGCCCTAGGAAACCCTAATTGGGGCGACGACGCTAGATAAGGTACGACTATGAAATTTTCAAGAATTTTTATTCCTTGATTTATCTGGATCGAATTAGGACTCTAGAGGGCTCCCTAACCCTATAAATTGAAGGCCATGCCTCCTAGCAAACTCTATTTGCTCTGGAGGATGGCGGCGTGCTAGATCGAGGGAGGATTCGGCGGTCGAGGGCAAGGTTGTCTAGGGTTCCGACATTCATCATCTTCCTCTTCTTAGATCATCTAAGGTAGGTGTTCTCTCAGGCCAAACATATGATTCTATATATCAAAAGTTATCTCTAAGTGCTCTTTCAGTTGATACTATTTTACCCAATTTTTATTAACTATACCGATCGAAATCATGGTTTTAACCGAGGTGTGTCGAGGATCGCCGGAAGGTGAGTTCCTGTCGCAGATCGCGGTGTGAACAGTGACCGCGACTTTGAATGTGGCACCGCGATCGACCGCGACCATAGCTTTTCTGTCTTTATCAAAATTTTGGAATTTGCTAAAAGCCGCTTGAACGCGACCTACATGTACACCGCGTCTGTATGATCGCGGCCAGGTACCAGACCACGTTCCACTATTTGACAGCATGTTCTCAAGTTAAAAATGTTTCAGAACACACTATGTAACTAGGGTCATGAAAAATAATTGGTTAATCTATCATGAGTTGATTGACATCTATATTCCTTCATCTCTCTTGAATACTTATACCATCTCCCTGATATCTTGTGCATAAAAGAGTAGATTAACCTGATGTTCAACTTATTAGAAGTTCAGAACTGTGGATGCACTTTTTGATCGTTATCTTGAAATCGTTATAACTTTGTATTGTTTATCTTTTATATCAGTTTATCAGTGCATGGGCGTGCCAGTCACATAGTGACAATTGTTCAGGCTCCGACACTGGAGTGGTCCGGAGCCAGTGGTGCGCGCCGTCTAACTAATCAGACGAAAGTGGGTATCGGGTCGGGACTGAGACCCGCCACGCCATAAAGGTCATTGTGGACGATGAAATCGTAGCGTGAATTGGAGGATGATATGAGAACACACAACACGACATGCACGGGGATTAACGGGAATAATAAGATGATAGAAATAAAAACCACCGCGAGAACTTGTGTCTCCTGGGATTTTGAAATAGAATGAGATTACGGAGATGACGGGAATTAAACCACCGCGAGACGTGATTCTCCATGGGATCTAAACAGAAAAACCACCGCGAGAAATAACTCTCCGCGGGGTATGAACAGAAATGAAAATGACAGAATTAAACCGCCATGAGAGTGACACTCTCTGTGGGATTTATTAGGGAATGGGAGTATGCAGAAATTAAATGCAGAAAGTAAATTTCTGAAATAAAAGGACCACTACGGGAAGTAACTCGTCGCGAGTTTTATTGGATTAGTGTTAGGGTTAGTATTAGTGTACAGAAAGTAAATTACAGAAATTAAACGGCCATAGCGGGAAGTGACTCGCCGCGACCTCAGAGGGAGGGGAATGATGCAGAATTTAAATTGCAGAAATTAAATGAGTGAAATGAAATAAGGAGGGGAACCGTCGCGGGAACTGACTCTCCGCACGGATTTACGCAGGAATACCACCGCAGGCAATGACTCTCCGCGTGGTGTTGATGATGTGATCGCCGGGGGTTGAGAACCCCACAATGGAAAGGAGTTGATCGCGTACGTCCACCACGGGAGTGGATACAGTGTGGGTTCTTTCTTTCTCTTCTTTCGGCCGGCCGACGAAGAGGGCTTCCTTCGGTTACCTTGATTGAAGTTATCCTTTTTTTTATTTTTTTATTTTTTATTTTTATTTTTATTTTGAGAGAGATCTAGAGGGAGAAAGGGAGAAATCAGGAGAGATGAGAAAAATGAAGAGAGGAATTAAGATGTGAAAAGCTATAGAGAGAGAATAATAACAAAAATATTAGCTATTACTAAGAATATATATATCGAGAGAGAAAGATTCTTTTTTTAGATAGAAAATAGAGAGGGACGGGGGTGAAGGCTTAATAATAAACGGTAATAAAAGAGAGGAGAAAAGTTAAAAATGGAGAGAGGGAGGAGGGTTTAATCATAAAAACACACACACACACACACATATATATATATATATATATATATATATATAAATCACGTGTGTGCATGGTGGAGACGTGGAGTAGGGGGAGATAGAGAATAGAGAGAAAGAAAAGGTTATATATATAGAGAAATAGATGAAATAGAGGGGTTTAATTTACATAAGATAAAAGAAGAGGAGAAAAAGAGAATAAAATAAAACTTACGTGTGTGTTTAAGAGAGATAGAGAGAAGACCGAGATGGAGAGAGAGAAGGAGAGAGAAAGAGAGAGATAGAGAGCGGGTGGGGGTGGGGGTGGGAGTTGGCGCGTGGGGCTTAGAGAGAGAAAAGAGGGAGGGAGAGAGTGAGAGAGAGGGAGGGAGAGATGGCCACGGGAGAGAGTGGGTTGCGTGAGAGGGAGAGAGAGGTGCGATGGGGGTGCAGAGAGGGGGAGTGAAGAGAGGGGAGATGGTGGTGACGGCGGTGACGGGGAGATGGCAGGCAGCGGCGAGGGCAGCGGTGGCCGGCAGTGAGGACGGCGGCGGACTGGTGTGGATGGCGATCGCATGGGGGTGCACTAGAGAGATCAGCTAGCAGTGAGGAGAGGGAGGTGCTCGCGGCGGTGGGCTTGCAGGCAAAGGGAGATGGCCGACGTGGGGAGGGGAATGGAGGGTGCACCGGTGGTGGCCGACGAGGTGTGGACGGCGGTCGCGGCGGGGGTGGCTGGCGTGGTGTGCTCGACGGTGAGGCGGTATGGGCGTGGGTGGAGAAAGAGAGTGTGTGGGGATGAGAGATGGCAGTGACAGAGGGTCGCGAGAGAGAGTAGAGGGGGAGAAGGACGCGGCAGCGTCGCGACGGCTGGCGGGTGGAGCAGCGGTGGGGGTTGATCGGAGGTGGCGATGGAGGGCGGCAGCCGGCAGGGTTGTGTGTGGGTGCGTGGGAGAAAGGATGGCAGGTGGAGTAAGTGAAGTGGAGGAGCGAGGGAAGAGGGTGGCGAGGTGCTCACGGCGGTGCAGGTGAAGCAGCGGTCGGCGGTGGTGTGGTGGAGGTAGCAACGGTGGCCGGTGGCCGGAGGTGGCGTCCGCGGCATAAGGGATGGAAAGTGGAGCTGCAGTGAGAGGGAGAGCAAAGAAGATGAGAGGGCGAAGGGGAGAGGGTGCAACGGGGAGAGGAGCTGAACGTGGAAGGTACGAGGGAGGGGAAAGAGGAGAGTATGAAGAGATGAAGAGAGTGAAAAGGAGAAAGGAAAGAGGGTGGTCGCGTGGGAAGAGCAGGCGCGAGGGGAAGAGAGAGGGAGAGGTGTCCGCGGGCAAGATGGTGGGGAGGGGGATGGACGTGGAGGCATTGGGGAGGTGAGGGATGTGGGTTGGCTGGCTGGGAGAAAAGAGAGGGAGGGAGAGAGTGGGGTGAGCGTGGGAAGTGTGAGGGTGTAGGAGAATGGAGAACGAGAGAGAGAGGGATCGTGGGTGAGTAAGAGGAGTGGTGAGAAAAAGAGGGAGGGATGGGAGGCTCGACGGTGGAGGGGAGTGTTGGAACCCTAGTTTTGATAATGACTTTTTATGAATCATGTTTAGATTAAGGTGTTTAAATCTTTCAATTCTATCTGCTATGTTTGGTTCACTTGGTGCATGTTATTTCATAAGAGAAATCATAGTCAGTGCATGTGTTGTCCTGCTAGAGATCTAGCTCGGTGCTAGTCTAGCTTTGTTCGGCATTTCTCGCATAAGTGCTTGCCTCGGTGCAAGTTTCTGTTCACTCACACACACTATCGTTCCGCTTCTCCCTCGGTGCATTACTTGTCTCAAACATAAAAGGGTCAGTGTATTTCAATGAAGCATGCGCATTTAGGTCCGTGCATATCTTGCCTTTGCATCACATCTCTTGGGGTAGGTGCAAGTTTTTAGGTCCGTGTAATTCTTGTCCAGCACGCACTGTTTAGTTTTGTCATTTTGTGTCAGTGCATTCTTATCCACCATCTCGGTGCAGGCTTTCACTTAGATAGGATATCTCCATCTCGGTGCAAGGTTTCACTTAGATAGGATATCGCCATCTCGGTGCAAGTTCTGATTTGGACGGGATTTCTTGACTCGGTGCAAGCTCTGTCTTGCATCTTTCTTTGTCCGTGTATTCTTCTTCATCATCTCGGTGCAAGTTTTCACTTGGACAATATATCTACATCTCGGTGCAAGCTTTTATTCTGCTCATCTTTACCCAACATCTCGGTGTAACTCTTGCTTGGACCGCAAATCCAACTCGGTGCATTTTCTGTCCTACACATTTTTAGAGTCGGTGCATCCTCTGTTCTAGACACTTTATAAGACAGTGCATGTCTTCTGTGCATATGGTATCATACACATTCATATGTCGGTTCATCTCCCACTTTTTCCTTATATCAACTCAGTGCAATTCATGCCGCTACCATCCCTAAGGCCGGTGCAAACCTCTGATCACCTAGTACTAAGTCAGTGCTATGGTTGACTTACATACATCTACTCAATCCAGGTCATGCTTACTTTCTCATTACGTCTGTGCAAACTGTGCTAAGGGTTTGACTAAATGCCTTGTGTTTTTCTGACAGAGTTTCTCTCCGAGGAGGGACACGTGATCCAAGGTAGATCGTCCTCTAATAGATTGCCACGTGGAAGGCTACAACGCTCAGATGGTGACACGTGGCTGAGAGCCTTCTGGAAGCATATGGGCGAGAGTTCTACCTCCACACGCCCAATAAGAGAATATAAGAAGTTACATATCAAGGTAGAAAAAGATATCGAAAGAAGAGAGAGACGAAGTAGAAGCAGGTTTTCACAGCCCAATCTAAAGAGCAGAAAAGAAGGAGAAAGATATAGAGAGCTTGTGGAAAAAGGAAAAGAGATGGAGAAAGAGGGAGTTCGTGAGAAGAGTCTCAAGTAAGTCTATCCACTAGTACTTGGATCAAATCCAGTCCAGTTTGCTCCTGTGTGAGCTATTTTCATCGGATTTCATTGTCAACCTTCAGTAGCTATTTTCACCGCTTTTATTTCTTATCTTAATTTTTTTGTTCAAGCTGTGTGGCAGCAGAGGTTAAGCTGTAATCCTCAGCAGTCAGAGGAGGGATCCTCTGGATAGCAAGCTGTGTTCTCAGCTGTTTGTAACCAAGCTGTGAGGCTCAGCGGACGCAAACTGTATTGCACAGCGGTTTCAAACTGTTAGGCAGCAGGAAGCCTCACTCGGTTTGGAGTGAGGGATGGACGTAGGTCTGCAGGCTTCAGACTGAACCATCTAAAAAATTCCTTATTTTCTGTGTGGTCTGATTGTCTCTTGTGAATCGATAGATGCATAACTAGGCTCGATCAGTTTCGTTTGGCTTTCAAGTTTATTGGTGCACATCAGTCATTCGAGTCTATGATCTGACTTGATTAAGCCCTTGAGTTTGGATTAATTGATTTTTGTCCGGTCAAATTTTTTGGAGGGATTCATTTACCCCCCCTCTGAATCCTACACGCACCATTGCTGCATCCCATAAATTGGTATCAGAGCAGGTTTTTGCACAAAAGGTCTAACAACCAGCAGATTCGTTCCTTGATTTGGTTTCGGTGCGATTTGATTTGCTCTATCTGTTTTGTCTTGTTCTTATGGCTGAAATTCCTGTATACACTGGTTCGGATTTCTATGGCTGGTACGGTCATTTCAGAGACTATGTGATACATTTGAATTCTGACTTATGGGTACTCATAGATCACAGTCCATATGAAGTTCCAGAGGACAAATCTCAATAGAGATCCTCAGACAGACGGAAATCTGAAGAAAATTAAAAGGCCTTAAATCTAACAAAAAGGGCAATATACTCTAATTGCTTTCAATGTGTTAATGAATGCAGGAGCGCAGTGGAAATCATCAACAAAATATTGGGAAGATCTTATGGAGATGAGGAAATATGTTTGATGGTCAGAGATCAGTACGAGGAATCATCCTCCCAGGTAAATTCTGAAGCTGAGAATCTTAGTTATGATGATTTACTCTCCGTGAATGAGCATTTATTGAATAAATATGATAGAGTCAAGTCTGAAAAGAAAAAACGTAAAAAAGAAATGATTTCTGAAGTTACTCGCTTGAAAGCTGAAAATGAAAAATTGAAATCAGACATGAAAAAGGAGAGATCTGAAATAGACAGATTGAAATCTGAAAATAAAAGTCTTAATAATAAAGCCTTTGAAAATGAAAATTCGTGTAATGAATGTGCCTTCTTAAAGGAATTGATTGAAGATCTTGATTCTGATGATAATATGTAGAAAAATCTAATCAAATCCTTGAAAGAAGAAAATGATTCATTGCTTGAACAGAAAAAGGAAATTGATGAATGCCAAGACAAATTGCTTGAAGAAAATGGTTATCTAAAAGATCAAAATAAAAAGCTGATGGTTCTGAATAATGTTCTCTCTGAAAAATGGTTAGCATTTGAAAGAGGAAAATCAGTCTTGGAAGAAAAAGAAGTGGATATAGAATTGAAGTTAATGCAGGAGAATGAGACTTTGAAAAGTCTAAATGATGATTTGCATACTCAAGTCATTTCCTGTGAAGACCACATTGTTTCCTTGCAAACTGAAATTCAAGATCTAAAGAATTCCCTGTCAAAGTTTGTTAAGGGAAAAGACAATTTGAATAAACTGCTTGGAGCTAATGTAAATTTTCAGAAAGAGGGACTGGGTTACAGTCTAGTAATGAAGAAGGATGATGGAAATAAATTGAAAACTATTTTCGTTAAAAGTTCAGAACAAGAAAAACCTTCCACTTCATCTGTATTTCAGTTCACGGCGAAGAGAAGTGAAGAACAAAGTAAAAAATCAAAAAATGGAGGAAAACAGAAAAAGAGTGAAAGCAAACATAAAACCAAACTTTCATCTAATGTTGTTAAAGTTTCTCTTGTCTCTAAAAATTGCCCTGAACAAGTGCATGTTAGAGAAAGCTTCCCCATTCAGTCACATGCAAACACAAAAACCTTTTCATGTCATTACTGTGGAAAAACTGGTCATAAAATGCATGAGTGTAGAACAATGGAGCTAGATGAGCTGGCCTCCCAGAAATTTCATGATGGAAAAACTCAAAACACTCACCATGCAGTTGAGAAGAAGAAGATTCACTGTTACCACTGTGGGAAGTCGGGCCATATTGGAGCCCATTGCTGGCATGCTCAAAGAAAGAGAGTCAATTCAAAATTTGAAAACTCCCCTGTAAATAAAAATGTTTTTGGTAGTAAAAATATTGCTTATGGAAGAATTGGCCACCATGAATTTGAATGTGGTAAATTTGAATGCTGGCATGCAAAAAGAGGTAACAATCTCCATGGCAGAATCATCTTAACGAAAGTCCACCCACAAAGATTCAATGTTTATTCTGTCAAGAAACATCTGAATTCTGCTATTAACTATTATTATTGTGGGAGAATGGGTCATATTATGAATAAATGCCATGATTTGGAATTTGATAATAGAAAAACTTGGAAACCTTGGAGTGCACTTGCTAGAGGTGTCACTCAACTAATAAGACCCAATAGTCTTTGGGTCCTAAAATTTGTAGGTTGATCTTACTTTGCAGGTGTGTCTTGAAGAAGGAAATAAAGGGAAAATAAAACCAAGACACACAAAGGTTAGTTGAAATTAATTTCTTCTCTAGTTTACATCTGTTTCTTTTTAAGTTACAATTGCCTGCATGATCTCTATCCTTCTACTGTGATCAATGTCATGTAATTAATTCATGCTGTTAGGAGGATGCAAACTTGTGATGAATGCTAGATAATGAATCTCATTCTGAAATTGATCATGTTGAATGATTAGGAATCTTGCATGCAGTTTAACACAATGTCATCATTTAGAGTAGCATTTCTATGAATTTTAAAAAAAAATAATGTTTGATGGAAATCTCTGCTCACTCAAAGGGGGAGTTTAGTCTATCTAAGGCAGCTGGTCATTAGAGGTATACCCTTCTGAAAAAGAGAACATGAGATTTGGTATCTCTTCTGCTGCTGAGCTCAATGTATCTGGTCTGTTGTGAGCTGATATCTCTCCTAGTGGAGTGTCACTGGTTCTGGTTCAGTAAGCTAGATGCTACCTTGTGGATGTTTAAAATCTTGAGAGGCTGCGCTTTGCTCTAATGGGAGTCATCTTGTGGTGTCTAATGAATTTGAAATTTTTGTTGCGGGCTTTGTCATTGGTGTGAGCTTAAGTTTGCATGAGAAGTTTGTCTGAAGACTGAATGATGATTAATTTACTAAGAGATGTGCTGGTGGGTTATTAGCCGTTTAAGTTGTGGCTTTTGGAAATGCTCTTACCTTGCTCACACATGGCATTCATCCTCCTCACCTTGTCATTGGTCTATCTCTCCTATCATTCTCTGTCTTCTAAATATTTCTGGTTGTCCTAGTAAGGGGAGTAGTATATATAAATGCTGTCACCTTTACCCTCTTCAATAAATAAATGTACAGATCACTCTTAACCAAAAACATCTTGCTGATCTAAATTGAGATGTAATTTACCATGTATGAACATTAAATCTTATCCGAATAGTTCTCACAAATTACAATGAGCGATTTCTCAATGATTTTGAAACAGTCCAAATTGGAAACTTCTCTGTAGAAGGTCTGATATCTGAAAATCTTTAGTAATAAGCCAATCTGTTGGAAACCTAAGGTTTATATGATTTTTACGTCTTGTTAATAACATTTTTCTGACAAAAGAACTGGGAATACGCCATGATATAAAATAATGAAAGAAAATTTGGCAGAGCAATGGCATGACATTTGAGAAATTGACCATCTATTTCAAAGAAATTCAGAGGTTATGTCATGATAATCAATGCTAACTTTGTTCAACATATGAAGTATGAAAGTTAACTGCACTGAGTAACCAGGGATTCCGGTGTTTGATCGACATGTCTCCTTGTGTAAAAAGGTGCAGCTATACTGGAATACTCAATAAAAGTTTTTTTAATAAATAAAAAAAAGGGAGAGGAGTAATGAGATATATATGTGGTTGACCCAATAGTTCTCTCAGTTAATTTCTACAGACTTAAGAAAAATATAAAATTGGGTTCTTCAATCAGATTTCGACTAATGAAAGGGACTAGTAAGATTAATGACTTCTCTATCTGAGTTGTTTCCTTGATTAAGCTGTTTTATTCTCATTGACTTCAATTCATTTGAGATATCTTGTGAAGAGCTAACCTGTGAGATATAATCTCATATTCCGTAAATTGCTTCTCTATGAAGAAAGGTACATTATTTTAAGTTAAGGGTATTTTGGGTATTATCTACTAAAGATTGGTAAAGTTGGAAGTATTCCTCTATATACGAAACCCTATCTACTTTACCATCTTACCCTTTCTTTCGAAGCTTAAGCGTCCTCCCGCTCCGTGGCTCCTTCGCGCGTGCACAACCTGAAACCCTTCGCTTCTCCAACCTTTCTCTCCTCCCAGTGCACCCCCTCTGTCTCCACATTTCGTCTCTCCTCCATCCCTGCTGCCGCCATGTCTACTTCGTCAGCCGTGAGCAAAGGGAAGGGGAAAGCAATGGAGTAGCCGAAGCTAGAAGATGCTATGTCCACGGTGGCCGCAGTACAACCTCAAGGGACGAAAAGGCAGAGGAAAGTAGCTTCTACCACGAGGAAGGGAGATACGTCTACAAGGCCTACAGAGAAACCTCTGCTAGTATTGGAAGCCAGGAAGATTATACCTCCTCGGTATATTGACTTTACTGATCAAGAGATGGCTTCCGAGTTCCCTAAGGTGCTTGAGCTGTTTGAGTTCCAACAATGGAAAGAGTTCTTAAGCATGCATAGGGTGTATTGTCGTAATCTGGTAGCATAATTCTACAGCAACTTGAGGTATGATGATGCTAATTTCACAGTTTCCTCTCTGGTTAAAGGAAAAGTGATAGAGCTATCTAGGCAATCCCTACACAGGACTCTAAGAGTCCCTGTAGATGGAAAGGTCGAAGGAGGGTTTACATTTAACCTACATGATGTGTTTGCCCTCATCACTGACCTGCCTAGAAACATTCATGATAAGCAACATACTAAGCTCGGTTGTTATAACACCAACAAATTTTCTACACCCAAGAGACTACTCCAT
The DNA here is from genome assembly GCA_022559845.1 of Amorphophallus konjac. NCBI lineage: Eukaryota > Viridiplantae > Streptophyta > Magnoliopsida > Alismatales > Araceae > Amorphophallus > Amorphophallus konjac. Next base: position 140,875,480 of record CM040129.1, read on the forward strand.
CATATTCTCACCTCCATGATTACTCCACAAGTAGGAGGAAGGGGAAGACTGACAGATTCTCAACGGTTTATTCTCTACTGCTTGCTGAAGAAGATTAGAGTCGGCTTGCCACATGTAATGATTCAGGTTATAGGAACTTGCAAAGAATCAAGAAGATATTTTTCTTTTGCTGCTCCTTTAACTACAATCTTTAAAGAGGAAAACATCTCCCTAGATGGTGAAGTTGTGTCATCAATCCCCAAGATAAACATCTACAACATGGGTTTCATTAATACCTTCATGAGGAAGAAAGGAACTAAACGGACGAGTACTCCTGCTGCCAAGGATACTCCTTTGGAAAGAGATACAGAAACCCGGGATGAATCAGTGTCTGAACAGCCCACTCAAGAAACTCACATTCTTGAGTTGATTCAAAGTGAAAGTCAGTCGGCTCAGTCACCCTTGAAACCTGTTCGTCAGAAGGAGGATCAACCTCCAGCTCAAGTACAAGCAACTGAAGGGTCTGATGAGCAAGAACTACAACTGGACCCAACTGCAGCTACAGCACCTGAGGTACCTCAGATCCATGAAACAATTGAACATGATGTTCAGGATGAGGACATTATTCAGGAATTAGATCAACATATCCATGAGATATTTGATGAATTTGGATAGCAGTCTCAGAAAAGACTAGTCACTAATCAAGCAGAGCTGGTGCAGGAAGAGGCTCCAATAGAAGAACAACCTAGTGACAGAGAAAAGGAAGCTATCCCAGATGAAGAGAAAATGGCTAAGCTAGTCGACGAGGTTATGAAAGAAGCTGCTGAAGTGATTTATGAAGAAATTTCTGAATCTGTGGTCAATGAACAGGAAGTTGAACAACGAGGAGCTCAAGGATCTGCTGAAGAAGCTCCACATGAGCAACCAATTGCTCCAGCTCCAGGGGCAGCTGAAGAAGTATCACAAGACTATGTCATGGGACCTGCCCCTCACAACAGAATGTATGCAAGAATGTCCTTCTCTCAAGCTCCTGAATATGGTCCACACCTTGGAGAATTGATTAGTCTTGGCATACCACCTTCTCCACCCCCTGAACAGCATCATGAGTACTTCACTGAGTTGCCAGATTTTAGTGCTTCCACATCTAGTTCACATGGAGCAAATGCTGAACCTAATCTTGCACAGATGTTGTCCAATTTGATAGAGATTGTACTCAATCAAAATGACTTGATGAACAGACAGTTCTTGTTCCATACCTTTCAAATGGACAGAGTATGGGGCCGACTGAAACATCTGGAAAAGATTGTGAAAGTTCAAGGAATAGAGTTTTTGACTGCTAAATGAAAAACTGATGAAGCAGTACGAGAGATTTTAGAATCTCTTATGGGTATCAGCACTCGAGTGGGTGACATGGTTAGCAAAATTCAAGATACCCAAATCTCCATATTCAGCAATATAGGTAAAATTCTTGACCATACCTTTGATCTGAAAATTGAGTTTGAACTGTTAAAGGGCACAGTAAACAAGATAGTGGCTAGTCAGCCAGAAATCATCACAAAGTTTCAAGTTATCCAGTCTAATTTGTAGACATTATCAGAGACCGTTAAACAAGCTCTCAACAAACGAGAGTCAACCACCTCTCTAGTGGAAAGGCTGGGGAGCAATGTGCATTAGAAACTTGATAAACTGGTAGACTCCATTAGATATCTTCATACCTTTTTGTTGAACAGACCTCCCTTCTCTGGCTCAAGTTCAGCATATCCTCCAAGAGACAGGGGGAGCTACCGAGGTCACTAGTTTCTACCATTTTCTCATTTTTTTTGATAATGACAAAGGGGGAGAAGAAGACCTCATGTATTCCGCTGGGTAGCTGCTGGGTATATGCTGTAAAGAAGAGACCTCACTTTTGCTGCTGAGTTAAATGGCAAAGATATTGGCAAGGGGAATGATGTTCTGTCAAGGGGGAAGATGTGCTGCTTCTAATACCTTTCTTTTTGTGAAAAGAGACGTATATTCAAACACTAATGTTTGCTTTCTTAATACACACAGAAGCATTTTTTATGTTGCATAGTTGCATTTTTTCCGGTTGCACATTTGTTGTGTCCAATGCAATTTTTCTGTCTTGTCTGCGTGTGAATAAATTTTGAGCATGTTCCAACAGACTGTGAACACAATTGTTTGAATGCAGAGTATGAATATATTTATGGTCTAATCATACATGACTTATAGTTGTCATAATCAAAAAGGGGGAGACTGTTGGAACCTAGTTTTGATAATGACTTTCTATGAATCATGTTTAGATTAAGGTGTTTAAATCCTTCAATTCTATCTGCTATGTTTGGTTCTCTTGGTGCATGTTATTTCATAAGAGAAATCATAGTCAGTGCAGGTGTTGTCCTGCTAGAGATCTAGCTCGGTGCTAGTCTAGCTTTGTTCTGCATTTCTCACATAAGTGCTTGCCTCGGTGCAAGTTTCTATTCACTCACGCACACTATCGTTCCGATTCTCCCTCAGTGCATTACTTGTCTCATACATAAAAGGGTCAGTGTATTTCAATGAAGCATGCGCATTTAGGTCTGTGCATATCTTGCCTTTGCATCACATCTCTTGGGGTAGGTGCAAGTTTTTAGGTCTGTGCAATTCTTGTCCAGCATGCACTATTTAGTTTTGTCATTTTGTGTAAGTGTATTCTTATCCACCATCTCAGTGCAGGCTTTCACTTAGATAGGATATCTCCATCTCGGTGCAAGGTTTCACTTAGATAGGATATCGCCATCTCGGTGCAAGTTCTGATTTGGACGGGATTTCTTGACTCGGTGCAAGCTCTATCTTGCATCTTTCTTTGTCCGTGTATTCTTCTTCATCATCTCGGTGCAAGTTTTCACTTGGACATGATATCTACATCTCGGTGCAAGCTTTTGTTCTGCTCATCTTTACCCGACATCTCGGTGTAACTCTTGCTTGGAACGCAAATCCAACTCGGTGCATTTTCTGTCCTACACATTTTCAGAGTCGGTGCATCCTCTGTTCTAGACACTTTATAAGACAGTGCATGTCTTCTGTGCATATGGTGTCATACACATTCATATGTCGGTTCATCTCCCACTTTTTCCTTATATCAACTCAGTGCAATTCATGCCGCTACCATCCCTAAGGCCGATGCAAACCTCTGATCACCTAGTACTAAGTCAGTGCTATGGTTGACTTACATACATCTACTCAATGCAGGTAAGCCACTCATCTCGTTCACATCAATGGACTTTTTTCAAAGTTCTCGATTACGTCTGTGCAAACTGTGCTAAGGGTTTGACTAAATGCCTTGTGTTTTTCTGATAGAGTTTCTCTCGAGGAGGGACACGTGATCCAAGGCAGATCGTCCTCTAAAAGAATGCCACGTGGAAGGCTACAACGCTCAGATGGTGACACGTGGCTGAGAGCCTTCTGGAAGCATATGGGCGAGAGTTCTACCTCCACACGCCCAATAAGAGAATATAAGAAGTTACAGATCAAGGTAGAAAAAGATATTGAAAGAAGAGAGAGAAGAAGTAGAAGCAGGTTTTCACAGCCCAGTCCAGAGAGCAGAAAAGAAGGAGAAAGATATAGAGAGCTTGTGGAAAAAGGAAAAGAGATAGAGAGAGAGGGACTTCGTAAGAAGAGTCTCTGATAAGTCTGTCCACTGGTACTTGGATCAAATCCAGTCCAGTTTGCTCCTGCGTGAGCTATTTTCCTCGGATTTCATTGTCAGCCTTCAGTAGCTGTTTTCACCGCTTTTATTTCTTATCTTAATTTTTCTGTTCAAGCTATGTGGCAACAAAGGTTAAGCTGTAATCCTCACCGGTCAGAGGAGGGATCCTCTGGATAGCAAGCTGTGTTGCTCAGCTGTTTGTAAGCAAGCTATGAGGCTCAGCGGAAGCAAGCTGTATTGCGCAGCGGTTTCAAGCTGTTAGGCAGCAGGAAGCCTCACTCGGTTTGGAGTGAGGGATGGACGTAGGTCTACAGGCTGCAGACTGAACCATCTAAAAAATTCCTTGTGTTTTGTGTGGTCTGATTGTCTTTTGTGAATCGATAGATGCATAACTAGGCTCGATCAGTTTCGTTTGGCTTTCAAGTTTACTGGTGCACACCAGTCATTCGAGTCTATGATCTGGCTTAATCAGGCCCTTGAGTTTGGATTAATTGATTTTTGTCCGGTCAAATTTTTTGGAGGGATTCATTCACCCCCCCTCTGAATCCTACACGCACCATTGCTTCATCCCATCAGGGAGGTGGTACGGCAGTGGCGGGTGTGAGGGTGGCCGGTAGCGTCACGGCGGCCGGTGAGGGAGAGTGGGAGAGGGGCTTTGCGTGAGGAGAAAAGGGAGAGCCGGAGAGGGGCTTGCGGTGGGTTAGAGGGTGGTGAAAATGGAGGGCCTACCTTGGAGGGACTGCGTAGAGAAAGAGATGAGTACGTGGAGGGGGAGGTGGCGACGTGGAAACGGGAGAGAGAGGGTGAGGAGCAGCAGGGGAGATGATGCAGGCGTGGGCGAGAGAGGGTGAGAGGAGGAGGGATCGCGTGTGTAGAGGGAGAAGGGGAGAGAGGAGAGGTTGGGAGGTGGGAGTGGGTGCAGAGAGAGATGAGGGCCGTGGGTGGTTGCTGCCGTGGGGAGGGGGAGATGAAGAGAGTGAAGGGGGCTTGCGAGCGGTGAAGAAGAGAGGGAGGTGGGGGTTCTCTACTGTGGGGAGAGAGGTTGCGATGGGTTGCTGGTAGTTGCGGTGGTGTTACAGAGAGAAGAGAGAAAGGGAGATGGATGCGGTCGTCGGTGAGGTGGTTGTTGGTGTGGCGTGGGGAGAGAGTGATGAGGGATGCGGGAGTGAAAGAGAGGGAGAGTGAGTGAGATGGTGGAGGGTGTCTCGCGGTGGGAAGAGAGGAGGAGGGTCTCGCGGCGTTGGTGAAGGAGAGGGAGGTGTGGGCGGCCGCCGTGGTTAGCAGAGAGGGAGGGGGTGGCGTGGTTAGAAAGTGAAGAGAGAGATGGAGAGAGGGAGTAGGTTACGGTGGTTGGCAGTGAGAAGGGCGAGGGGTAGTGGGTTTGAGAGTGGGATGGTCGAGGGGGCTGGGGGATTGAGAATGGGAGAGTGGAGTGCCACGATGGTGGTGCAATGAGATGTGAAGGGAATGAGAGGAGGGATTTTGGGTTACGATACTTGTGTGTCGACGTCGGGGAGATGGGATGTGTGAGGGACTGCACGGGAGAAAGAGATAAGGTGGGGAGAGTGTGTTTGGTTGATGAGAGAGAGAGTTGAAAGAGATAGATGGGGACGTGGGAGAGAAAGAGTGGGTTCTCTGGGTTGTGGGGGAGTATGAGAGAATTATAGAAAGGGGGACAAGATCCTAAAGATTAGGGAGGTGGTGTTGCAATAATTTAATGGGTTTGTGTTAAACTAAGATATTAATTTATGATTAGTTTATGTAAGAACAACCATATATATATACATATATATTTACAACCTTATATATATATATATCTTTATTTTTGGGTTTTGGGTTTATTTATCTTTTTTAACCTTTTCAAGCTTTTTTATTATTCTTATTTTGTTATATCAGATTATTGTTATTATTTGTATTTGTATTCTTAATGCAAATCAGGTAGGAAAATTTAGAAATCACTCAAATAAATCAAATGCGTAAGTCACTTCGGGACCTCAGGGTATCATATGAGATATACTCACGAAAATGTCAAAGCTGGCGTGTCTAAAGTTGCCCCGCCTTGGCGTCTACTTTGCAGGGGAATGACACATAGAGGAACGGAATGAAGTGTGAGAATTGACTGAAAAGTAGATGCCAAGGTGTGATGAGACATGCTCTTAACATTTGCTGATTGGAATCTTTCCCGAATCTCAACGAAGCAACCTTGAAGAAGGTCATCTACAATCAACGATTGTTTGGATGGTAAACAAACAAGGAAAGGAAATAATGTGCGCTCAAGCAGAACTAAGAAAAGGGACCAACTTCCGTGTGTGGAAGTTCTTGTGGTCATGAACCTACAGATTTTACCATTGGGGAGCGGTTACTAGCCAATGTGGAGGTGCTACAGCCAAGGTGGGTCCGAATGGAGTAAAAGTAAAGAAACAGTTGAAGATAAATCCAAATAAGGGTCTCTTTCAGCAAAACAGCTCAGGGTAGCCTCGGTGAGACTTAGTACTTAATTCGGAATGGAATATCTCATATTGGATTAGGAACTTAAGCATAGTGGCTCTTACGATCGAATTAAGTGAATGATTTTCCATAATGATACCAAGATCATAACATTAGAAACTAGCCAAGGATAATATTGTTAAGCTGTGAAGGATGGGTCAAGATATCAATCATGTGAGCCGATACCGAGCCAGAGCCCATTTATCCATGCACCGACCCACCAAACGGAACCGTCGTCCCCAAACTACCACAACTTAACGGCCTGTCCGTTCGACCAAATTCCTCTGAAATTATCACTGTTCAAATTCCAGATTCAGTAAGGCTATAAGGTCCTCGGCACATTCTAGTTATGCATGATGTGATCTGTGGTGATCCAGTCTCTTTTTTTGTTTTATTTTTTTTAAAACCCCCCTTTTTTGTTCTTGATTTTTTTATTTTTATTTTATTTTTGTTTTGTTTTGTTTTGTTTCGTTTTGTTGTTGTTATTTTTTTTAACCCCCCTTTTTGTTCTTGATTTTTTTCTTTGTTTTTTATTTTTGTTCTTGATTTTTTCCTTTTTTATTGTCTGTTACTTTTTTTTACACAATCTGCAACCTGCACTCAGAACCAATTCATTGCGTATAATTGTACAAGTAAATCATCACAAAAAGACAAAACAAAGTCCATAATGGCAACCCCGCATCAACATTTTTTATTACTTCTTTTATTCCTTTCCTTCCTATAAGTATCCCCCCCTTTGGCCTAGGGAAGGGCATAAGGAGTGGTTTAGGGTGTTGAATCTTTTGAGGGAGAAGGGAAGTTCTAGCCCTTTTTAGATGGAAGCTGAATATGCTCGTCCCGTTAAGAGAAGCAGGCCGGACAATGGCTTGAAGAGGCTCAGCGATATCGAGGGTCACTTGAGCAAGAGAATTTATTCGCGGATGGTGAGTTGGCACCTTTTTCTTTCTTTTCACCTCTTTTTTTCATTAAGTCACTTGGCTCTTTCTTTCAGCCATACCCGCCCTTTCCGGGTCCACGAAAATTCTCCAAATTGCCTTGGCTTATAAAGTTCACTTCCAACATCACTATCGGTATGAGGGTTATCGTCACAAAATGGCACCTTCAAGGGCTCTTGATTCATGCCAAGCATTACGATAAGATCTATATGGATTGGGTGGCTATGGGTGCATTGGTAGAGATTTGACATCCTCAAACCCATACTTTCATTTTTTCCTCTTTCGAATCAACCATCCTTCTCGAGGAGACAGAACTCCTACTTGGCCTCAAAAGATTCAGAAAGGACAACAAGATAAAGATCATGCCCATGTTGTAAAAGATCACCTCCGAAGAAATTCTCGGAAGTTTTATGCCTTTCGGAGCCATCAAGAGCGTCCAGATCCAAAGGGGAATCAACATGCAAAAGCTTACAGAATGGACTATGAGTGCCCTAGCAGAACCGACAGATGTTGCATATCTAGAGGGACTCATGAAGGGGTTTACTATTTGCTTGGCAGGAGCCCTCCTATTCCCTTGCACCGATAACATCATAGAGGAAAGTCAATTGGGCGTGATTTGTGGACTTTGGGAGGGCAAAAGAGTGGGGCCAGCCATCCTCACATACCTTTACAGTGGTCTCACGGCTTCCAGCATGGGCCAACCTCCTTATGGGTGCATGCTTCTTCTCAACTGTTGGATTGATCTTCGTTTCAAATTCAACCATCGTGAGGGAGCGCAGACTCCCTATAGGATCTTCTAACAAAGCCCACTCTCTTACATGGCCGTTGTATTGGGCTTTGGCGGGAATGTGACCAATCGCATGCCCTAACTGAAGACACGTGGAGATTGTCGGGCTCATTTTGGCACTATGGCGCAAAATCTGTTTACTAATGCACTGGCATGCTTATTCCCACATGAGATTCTTACGAGATTACCTCCTGATGCGGAACTCCAACTCATCGGTGCAACAGATTTATTCTTTATAACGCGCATCGGTGTTATTCTCAGATCGGTCTCCCTCGCTATTCTTTTCCGACGTTCTCTGACTTTCCTTTAATTAAGAAAAGGGAGCTGGACACGGATGGCGATGCCCAGGCTGTGAAGATGATCAAAGCGTCATGGAAGATAAGCATTCCGCGGAATGCGATGGTGCATATAAAGGAAGACCGAGTGTTGTGGAGAGCTTATGTAACTGAATTGAGGAAGTTGAGGCCTAGAGTGCCCATTCCTTAACCCTTTTGTATCTAATAAGCATGGTCTTTTGACGCTTAATGCGTGTGATTTTCACCTTCTCTCCCCCTTCTTGTTGTTATTTTTATTATTATTATTATTATTATTATATATATATATTTTAAAGGATCAACTCTAGCTAGCAGTGGAGATTCGAGATGCCCTGACTCGCGCGGTGTGGAGTGAGGAGGAGCGTATTGCTAGGTGGCAGAGCGCGATGCTCGAATAATGGAGTTGGAGGAGGAACAGTGACGACACGAGGACCTGCCCCAAGATGTCTTGGAGCTGAGGGTTTCTCTCCAGATTACGAGAAGAGTGGAGGGCAAGGGAAGGCAGAGCAATGATACCGAAGAGGAGGGCAGGGGTAGAGTGGTTTTCTCTCCAGATTGCCCGCGAGAGGAGGGTACCAGAGACCGTGATGATGGAGCTCCGATTCAGCCTTGGGTGGCTGAGGCGAGGCTATGAGAGAGTGAGAAGCGCTACCAGAGGTCACGGGAGCTCAGGGGACGCCTTCGCTAGTCCGCCTCCTTCTCTGCGGGCAACTTCTTTGTCACTTTGACAGGGGAGTGTCATCGCGTCGCCGAGGCTGATGAGGCGCCGCAGGGTGAGGCTGGTACTACCTCTCAGACCCCCACGAGGCCTCCTAGCTAGGGATCCCCATCTTAGGAGGGAGGAGAGAAATGGCCAGGAGGGCGGTGATGAGAGTTATTGAGTTGTTTGTGCACTCACCGCCTTGCTTTATGGCGTACATGGCCCCTTATATAGGCTTACGAACGACATAACTCATGTTCGCGTTATTTGTCTACCCTTTGCGCGTTCCTTCTCCTCTACGTCTCTTTGCTTCCACGTTGTTTCCATGTGGTTTGTTTGACAAGATTTTGCTCTAAAATGGGGGAATCTTGTCTCGTTGTGGCCATGCTTTTTAATGGAAATCTCACGTCGGAGTTGGTAATGATGACTTTTAGCTCCATTCTTATGCGGCATTTCAAACCTCCCGACAGATGCATCCCTTTTTTTGCGGGAATCTTCAGCAATGACGACTTTGAGCTCCATTCTCGTGCGACATTTCAAACCTCCCGACAGATGCATCCCTTTTTCTGCGAGAATTTTCAACAATGACAACTTTTCAAACCTTCTACCGATGCATCCATTTTTTTCTCTTTTTTGTTGTTATACTTAATCACGTGGCCGACAAGAATCAGATCGCCCCTACTGTGCAGGGAGCAGGTCGACATGTCACTTCGCCGCTCATATGAGACTGAAAAGAAGACGCCCTATCACGAGGGTCACCGGCAAAGATAATGGCGATTGTCGGCCAAGACGTCTTCCAATCTTATAAATACCTCCTTTTTCATTCTCCCTAGAGACAGTGAAAGCCAACTCGAAGAGTGAAAGTTTTTGAGGAGGAGGAGGAGCAAAGATTTCTTAAGCTTAGGAGTGGAGGGTGAATCTTCCCACTCCTCTAAGAGAAGCAAGTCCAGTGTGAGCTCCATGATGCCCTCTTAGGTTGAAGGACACCTTAGTGAGAGGACCCAAGCTCAGCTTGTAAGTGAACATCTTTTACTTCCTTTCTCGTTCTCTTGTTCTTCCGCGAGTGCATCCCTTTCTCATTTCTATGTATGCGCAGGGTATGATGCGGTCACACATCTCATGGGAGTTGGTGGTGGCCGCATATTGGGGTCTTCCGGACTTCCAGAAGGCCCGACTGGACATGATGGGATTCGGAGTCTTCCTCTGAGTCGAGCCGATTAAGCTCGATCTTGCCCTCATTCAGGCACTGCATGAAAGATGGGACCCAGAGAGTCGGGCCTTCCTAATACCCTGGGGACACATGGTGCCCAGCCTGAAAGATGTGGTCCAAATTATGGGCCTCAGAGTGGATGGCGAGGTGATAACCAGGGTCACTTACCCTGATTACCAGGAAGGGGCCCAAAAACTACTCGGGTTGAACTTGGAGGACCGAAAGAGCAGGTCAGTAGCCAGGACGTCCATCATGGAGGCACTGGGGGTCACTGAAACTCATCCTCGTGACGATGAATCCCTGGAGGAGTTCATGGAGAGGACTGAAAGGAGATGTCGTGCCTTGTACTACGTGGATTCCAGTAATTGGGAGAGATCAAATATGAATTTAAGAAGATTTCTCCTTTTCCTGTTAGGGAGGTTGCTATTGGGCTTAAAAGGAAACAACATTCATTGTCGTTTCCTAGAGCTCCTGGTAGACCTTGAGAGGGTTGGGCAGTACGCCTGGGGAGCTATCGTACTGGTGCATTTATTTGCGGGTCTGTCCCAATGGTCAGACCGGGAGGTGACAATGAGTGGCTTTACGCCACTCATTCAAGTAATATATTTTTTCTCTTTTTTTTGATGCCAATGACACATAATGGCATAGCTATGGAGCTATTACTACCTCCCAATGGGGAGGGCTCGGCATTGGCGACCAGTGATGGTGCCGTTAGCTAGACGGTGGCAACCCAGCATGAGCACAACACCTCTATCCTACCAACTGATGGTGTTACGATGCGAGCTACAGGAGTTCCCTGCAACGATGGTAGGATTCTTTTCTCTCTCTCTTTTTTTTTGATCAATTAAAAAGATATGTGCAACCTAACATAGGTGAACTAGAGGCCTTATTCGGGCATGGTCAACGCCGACCAGCCGTCGGTTATAACAAGCCGTGCCCGATTTAGACGGGACCTCTGGCTCCATTGTTTGAACGAGATCGAGCCACTTCGGCTACAGTTGGCCATGAGGACCCTAGGGCTTGCCCAGGAATAGGTGGACAGGACTGCACCGCCTCGCGTCGGTAAGAAGACACGTGGGCCAGCAACCTGTGTTGATTGGTGGGTGCGCTTCCCCAAATAATATGAGGATTGGCAACAGGGTGGCACGCTTGTGGAATCACATGCGCAGGACAGCGAGGATTACTTGCGCCTTTACAGGGCAATGTATGCAGAGCGGCTCCATCCTGAGGGACATGTGGAGGTGAAGTGCAAGCATTTTTTTGTGTGCGATATTTTTTTTTATTATTATTTTTTATTTATTTTACCCTCCTTCCCTTTCTTTTGAGTGTTCACGTGCCATGGCTGCAGGATGCCCGTGACACCATGATAACGAACTTGCGAGCTCGTTTGGCAGATACGGAGCAACAGTTGAGTGACACCCATGCGGGTTTGAGTTCCTCGATAAGTCCGGACGTACATATTCTCAATTATAGCTGGAGATTCCTGGCACTAACCTCTTAATGTCACCTCGTTTGTGTGACAATGTGCCAAGCTCGACGCAGTCTCATCGGCAATGGGAGCAGACGGTGTTTCCTCCAGTTTATGGATCCCTACTTCAGAATTAGATCTGCTCCATGAGCAACTTGCTCGTTCGACGCAGCGAGCTGTGGAGGCAGAGGGAATGCTTTCTGCCCAGGTGAGGGTATCATCATAAAATTTTCTTTGTTTATGCCTTACCATATACCTAAGATGGTGTACATGGCAGGCGAAAGAATTGCAGGAAGCATTGGCTCGTGTCGCACAGGGGGAAGTTAGAGTAGCAGAGCTAGAGGAATTGCAACATCATCCAGATGATGACTCTTCTAGTGATATTACAAAGTTAAGGATCACCCTCCTGCTAGAAAGGGAAGACAGGGAGAGAGAACAGGCCAAGAAGGAAAGGGATAGGGAAAGAGAGAGGGCCGAGAGATTGGTCGAAAAAGAAGAGAAGAGGGCCTTGGAGGCCCAATTATTTAAACTCCAGACCAGTCTTGGTCTCATCGAGCAGTGGCTGAAGGATGGTGATGAACGCTACCAAAGAGCACAAGAGCGTGGCTTTCATGTTAGTATCTTCTTTGCTGCCCCCGCAGATCGACGACGGGGTGTGGAGATGGAAAGAGGACTCTAGAGCGATAGGAATACCGCTTCTCATGGTTTGATGACACCCTCTAGAGCTTCTTGCCCGGAGAGCGGCGAGACGAGTAATGCAGAGAGAGAGGGTGGAACTTGATGTCAACTTTTTTTGTTTGTTTGTTTGTTTTTATTTTATTATATATATATATATATTAGAATTGAATAAAATGTTTAGTTCGTCATTCTATGCCTCTTTCTTGCTCACTAGAATCCCTGCACACATCACTTAAACAAACAAGTTAGAATATCTGCTCTGACTTGGCCCCTTGCTCAATAAGTAGGTGTTTGTTTTGAGCTGTCCTTGATAACGAGTCAAGGGGTCAAGCATTTATCAATGAAGGCAAGGTAAAGTGAAATGGTGATTGCGACACACAGGCATACAAATGCAAACAAGAATTAAAGGATGAAATGCAGCACACGAATGCAATCATGCAAAATGCAATTTTTTTCTCTTTTTTTATGTTTTAATTTTTGTCTTTTTTGTTTTGATTTTTTATTATTCTTTTTTTGTTTTTGTTCTTTCTCTTTTTTTGTTATTTTGATTCTTTTTCTCTTTTTTTTGACACTTATTATAACAACCGGTATGGTTCCCGGATCAAGATTGCTTACGAATCGTTCTTTAAGTAGCTCAACACAAGGTCAACGTGCTTGACGTATCCCTCCCTAGAATCGACTTTGCCGTTTTTGGAAACATGACTTGGATTTTCATTGTGGGGACATATGTCCGAGGTATCACACATTTTTTTGAAGTCTGGGATTCAGTGTATTTTTGTTACTAACGCCTGGGACCATCCATATGGCATTTGACCTTCATGGGGACGGGGTTTTCTCACGAACCTCCCAGCTATCCTGAACGCACATCTAAGTTGATTTGAGCCTCTAGACTCCTTGAATGACAATCCCGCCAGTTAAGACTTACCTTGATGACAATACCATCATGCTATGCTTAGGCTCCCAGTTGCTTCCGACCACAGGGATACACCCCAAAAGTGTTTAAGGTAAATGATTTACCCGACCCGGGTCTATTTCCACACAACTCTAGATGGTATATGATGGAACACCTTGGAACCCTAACGGCCAACCGCGCGACGTTGACCTGAAATCAGACGTCGTCGCACCAATAGGTGATGCGCTTGCATTGACCTAAGCCCGAGGTTACAATAAGAAGACATCAAGGCGGTAGATAGAGGCCTTGACCAGCAAGAAACACCGAAACTCCTTCACGGCGATGGCATTTACCTTTCAAAGTGGACAACCATTCTTCTCTCTCTCTCTCTCTCTCTCTCTCTCTTTGACAGGAGGTTGCATGCCTTGGCAGGGTGCACCTTTCAGAATCTCCATTGAGCTTTCATCTTCAAGGGAGAAGGAGGAGTGCAAGAGATAAACCTTATGAGAGGACCAGCAAAGCCGTTAACCCGGCGAGCCATCAGAGGCCTACTCGACTCTCCCCTTTCGGGTAATTTCAGACCAAGCCTCAAGCATTTTCATTTCGTTGCCCCATTTATGGAATTTAGATTTTGTTTTGAGGGGTTTCGTTTGAAATCAGGCACGGCCACGACCAGGCTTTTATTTATTTTCCGAGGGAGATATAATCATTTGATATGTTGGAATCCCTCTTGTATGCCTGCGGAGACACTGCCCTCTTCTCGTGCTCTGACTCAGGTTCGAGGCGGTGGATCCTACTTTCACCTTCAGGGTGTTGTACTTCTGCTCCTATAGCCTCAGCGTTTTAAGGGCGTCGACTGTCTCATTGGGTCGAGAAGGGAAAGAATAAAGATTACAGCTTTCCTGGAGACCTTCGAGATGAGGCCCCAGTACAGGCAATGCTACCATTTTTGGCTAAAACACGTGCGTATGTACATGTTGCCTCTTTTAATGAGCATAGGCCGACATGACCGAACAGGGATCTCCACAGTTCTGGCAGACCAAGACCCGAGACCTACCAAACCTTGATGGGCCCTATCCTAACATGAAGGATGGATGCAATGACTTGACTCCATGATGATCACCATGCATTAGTTTTTTTTGTTTTAATTTATTATTTTTTCTTTTTTTATGTTTTGGGAGGGCCCTCATGTCGAGGTAACAAAGATCAGATAGTGAATTTCTAACTCCGATGGTCCTCGTACCATGCCGGTTGTTATACATATTTAAGGGTAGTATTTCTTAAGATAAAGTCCATTCCAATGGTGGGACAGTTTGGCCCCCTCGGCGTTGACTAACTTGTAGGCATTGCCAGGATATATAGCCTGAACCACGTATGGTCCTTCCCAATTGGGTTGGAGTTTAGAACGTGGCCCACCATATTTTACAAAAATTCTTTTAACTACCATTTCACCGACTTGAAATTTTCTTTCAATGACCTTCTTTTGATAAAAATGTATGAGTCTATTCTGGTATACACGTGCATGCTCGGCAGCGACCAGCCATTTCTCGTCTAAGAGTTCCAATTGGGCAAGGAGTGAATCACGACGTTCGTCGAGGGAAAGTTCCTTGTCCAGTTGTACCCTAAGAGAAGGGAGCAAGATTTCATATGGGACTACCGCCTCCATTCCGTCAGTAAGGGCGAACAGAGTTTGCCCAGTGGGAGTACGGATTGAAGTGCGATAGGCCCATAGAGCTTCAATCAACTTTTTTGGCCAATCCGAGAACTTGTTAGACTCACATGTCTTTTTTATGATTTTAATCAATGTTTTATTAGTGGCCTCTACTTGGCCATTGCCTTGTGGATAATAAGGTGATGAATGATGCAATATAATTTTATACCTTTTGCAGAGGTCCTGAAGATCCTGAGAAATGAATTGCGGCCCATTGTCGGTGACGATAGTTCTTGGGATGCCGAACCTGGCGATGATGTTCTTCACGATGAACTTGCAGACTATTGATGCTTTGACCTCTGCGTAAACTTCGACTTCGTCCCATTTGGTGAAGTACTCCGTTGCAGTAAGGATGAATGCTTTTTGCTTAGTGAGGGAGTTGGGATCACCAAGGGGACTAATGATATCGAAAGCCCACATGGAGAAAGGCTATGGGGAAGATATTGGATGTAGTGTGGAAGATGGGGAGTGAATCTTGTCGACGTGAAGTTGACACTTGACACACCTACGGACATAGACAGCATAATCATCTTCCATGGTGGGCCAGTAAAAGCCTTGCCGAAGGATCTTCTTGGCAAGCATTTGGCTGTTCACATGGCCACCGCACACACTAGAGTGTGCTTCCTCAACACACTTTCAAACCTCATCGTCATCAAGACATCTTAGAAGAACACCAGTGAGGCTTCTCTTGTATAGCACTCCTCCAACCAACATGTATCTTTGGGCCACTCTTCTTATGGCTCTCTTATTTTCTGACGTGGCCTCTTCAGGGTAGGACTGATCTTGGCAGTACTTAGCAATCTCATAAAACCATGGCTTTTCCTCGTCAGCCAGTTCTTCTTCCGATTTTGCCAGCATGATTTCCCTCTTCTCAAAGATTTCTCCATCTTGGACCTTCCTTTTTCCTTGATCCTTACGTAGGAAGCGTCATGGACAGCAGGAGCATGACGCTTGTAGATGGAGATGGACTCAAACCATCTACCCGGAGGGAACTTTAAGGATGATGCCAATGAGGCGAGGGCATCGGCCAGAATATTCTGGTCGCGAGGGACATGGACAAAGATCGATTTGGTGAATAATTTGGTAAACGCAGCAGCGAGTTCTTGGTAAGGCTTGAGCTTGGGATCGTGGGTGCAGTAGTTGGTGAGCACCTGGCAGAGAATGAGTTGACTATCACCTACAATTCGTAGTTCGGTGATACCAAAAGAATGGGCAGCTTCCAGGCCAGCTAGAAGAGCCTCATATTCAGCTATGTTGTTGGTAACTGGGAATGCGAGCTGATATGCCAGTGGAATGGTAACACCTTCAGGCGACAGGAAGACAATGCCGACTCCTCTCCCTTAGGAATTCAGTGCTCCATCAAAATATAACGTCCACATGCGATCATCTGATTGGTTGATGGACATTAGTTCCTCATCTGGAAACACTGATTGGATAGGGTCAAATTTGGGGAGAGGATGATGGATGAGATGTTCGGCTATGGCATAGCCTTTAATCACCTTTTGCTGGATGTAGGTGATGTCAAATTGTGAGAGGAAGCTTTGCCAACGTGCTAACCTATCGGTAAGGATAGATTTTTCCGTAAGGAATTTGATAGGGTTCATCCGGGCAATTAAATGGACTTCGTGAGCTAGAAAATAGTGTTTCAATTTCTGCACCACCCAAATAAGGGCGGCACAGGTTTTCTCCATAGCCGTGTACTTCTGCTCACAGGGGTTGAGAAGTTTAGATAAGTAATAGGTTGCCCTTTCTTGGCCCTCTTCATTGGCTTGTGCCAAAACAGCTCCCATGGAGTCATCCAGAACTGAGATGTAGAGGATTAGCGATTTTCCTGGTGTTGGTGGTATTAAGACGGGTGGATTGGCCAGATACTCCTTCAGTCGTTCAAAAGCTTTGTGGCACTTAAAATCCCAACACAACTCAGTTCCCGATTTGGTTAACTCATAAAAAAGTTTGCACCTTTGTGAATGCTGGGACACAAATCGGTGAATGAATTGCAACCTTCCGATTAACCCTCAAACTTATCTCAGATTCTTTGGGGGTGACATATCTCTAATTTCCTTGGCCTTGTTGGGGTCTATCTCAATACCCCTTTTACTCACGATGAAACCTAATAACTTACCCGATGAAACACCAAATGCGCACTTCTTCGGATTCATTTTTAATTTGAACTCATTCGATCTTTGCAATACTTTGGCTAGGACTTCTGCATGCTCTGCTCTAGTCCTTGATTTCACCAACAGGTCATCCACATACACTTCCAAATTTATGTGGATCATGTCATGAAATATCGTCATCATAGCTCTTTGGTAAGTAGCTCCAGCATTTTTCAATCCAAATGGCATGACCACATAGCAATAAGTTCTCCATGGTGTGGTGAATGACGTCTTTTATTGATCTTCTTCTGCCAAGTGAATTTGATTGTATCCCAGAAATCCATCCATGAATGAGAGAGTTTCATAACCTGCCGTGTTATCAACCAAAACATCGATATGAGGCAAGGGAAAATCATCTTTTGGACACGCGCGGTTAAGGTCCCGAAAGTCAATACAGATTCTCACCCTTCCATCCTTCTTCATGACTGGGATAATGTTTGCCACCCATTGGGGATAAAGGATGACTCTAATAAACCTGGCTTTGAGGAGCTTGTCGACCACTTCCTTTATTTTCAAAGTCACATGAGGGTGGAAACGCCTTAACCTTTGTTTTATCGAGACGAACCCTGGTTTTAAAGTTAAGCAGTGTTCGACCAGGGCGGAATCCAAACCCGACATATCCTCGTAGCTCCATGTAAACGTGTCCTTGTATTCCTTGAGAACTTTAACTAATACCTCTTCTTAAGATGATGGTAAATTGTTACTTATGAGGACGATCCTAGGGTCTTCCTCAGTTCCCAAATTTATCACTTTGGTGGATTCTTCTACAGCAGTTGACGGCTCATCAAATCTTCTCATCCCGCTGGCATAAGCGTCAACCACGTCCTCATATTCTTCGTCCCCTTCTTCAATATGGTACTCTTCATCTGTGAGCTCATAAACTCCATACCCCTCATCAATTGTATACTTCTCCTCACATTCTATTTCTGACAGTTGGATGGGATTTTCTAGCAGTTGAGGAATGGCTAGGCATGCCTGACACCTATTGGTTAGATCTATAAGGAATCTACGAGGGATTTGCCTACCCTTGGAATTTCTCCTAGGTACTACCCTTGACTCATTATTCCTAACCTGACTGACCTGTTCTACAGACGAAGAAGAAGCTGAAGAATGTACAGGAAAAGACCCCTCAGAGGAGGGGTAAAAAAAGGTCACTCAGGGGACCTTGAATGAGTGGCCCGTAAGTCGGGGCGCACTCATGAGAGATGTAGGAGGTCTCCTCAAAGGAAATGCACTGTTGAGGAGTTTGGAGGTTGGCATTTTTTTTTCGTTTTCATTTTTGATAACACAACAATTAAAGACAGTTGTAGAAGAAGAGTAAGGAATGATAGCAAGGTGGTTGGATGGCTCATAGAGAAAATCATGATTGAAAATTTTATGCAGGTTGAAAAACCCGCACAGGAGTGTAAGGAGAGAAGGGGACCTGGGAAGATCATCCGACAACCGTCTGGCCCAGGAAGAAGATAGCAGCAAAGGCTGAGATGAGTGAATAGAGAGAATGACGGCTAATGAGCCGCTGATGGCATAGTTAGTGATGGACAATGATCCGTCAATGACAAAGTCTTCTTGGAGAGGATGGTTTGGAATATTGGCAACAGTTATGGTTTCCCCTGGCATCACGGAGATCAGAGGTGGCCCTTCTAGATGCGGAGGCAAGAACATTCGCTGCAGTGTGATGGAAATATCATGTGTATCAAACCATTTATACCATTTACATTCCAGGTCATCAATCTTTCCTCTTTTAAAAGCTCTCGAGTAGCCCTCAGCCATATATACAAGCTGTGAATGCCCACGTGTTTCTTGTGGATCGTCCCCCATCTGAACAATAGGACCCTTCTTGAAGTGTGAATACAAAGACCATTCAAGAGGTTTCCCATCTTCTTCAATCGGGCCTTCAAAGCCTAGGTTGACTCTAAGGATTACCCTTAGTTTCTTCACCAGCCTTAGTCTTCTTTGTAATTGTGCCCCTAGACCTTTGCCTTACTGGTAGCCCAAGTTCTTCATGATCTCCCATCCCTTGGATCGGGAAGCGGGACGTGGCATTGGCCCGAGAAGCGGCTTCTTTTGTGTTGGTAAGGCGCAACTGGGGTCACACACATCTAACAATGAAAGAATAGGCCTATGGGTCGGCCAAACAGAGGGCAATGAAGTGGTAATAGCATCTACTATAGAGAGCAGGGGCATGCTACACACTTTGATGACATGTCCCTTGTACGAGAACTTCAGGCATTGGTGGTTGGTGGAAGGGACGGCATTCAGTGTCTCTATATAAGGACGACCCAGTATGCCCTTGAATGTGGGGTCCATGTCGAGAATGTGAAACTCCGCAGGAACGAAAATAGGACCCACTTCTACTACATTAAGAGTAATCATTCCCTGCGGCGGCATTTTGCTGTTATCATACGTCGTGACTGTGATAGTTGACGATCTTATCTACTCTATGTCAACCTTACATAGCAAGAGAGTGTTCATGGAGATTACATTGATTGAGGCACCTGTATCCACCAGGCATGGGTTCACGGACACCCCGTTGATCTTCACCGCAATGCACAAAGCATATTTCGAGCTTCCTGGGGGGCAAGCTCGTGGTCCTGGAATGTGATGGCCGGTTGTGTGCTTGTCAATGTCAACATCGATGATATCATCTCTACTGGGAGATCCTCGTTCACCATGACTTTTTTGAGATATTTCATTAGTGCCTTTTGATGGGACGTAGACCTCTTAATCAACTCCAGGATGGAGATCCGGGCAGGCGTCTTGTCCAGATGTTTCAGAAGATCATATTGCGTCCCGGGGATGGATTCCTCTGGCTGTTCTTCGGTGTCTTTCTCTGGCTGAGACTGCTCGGGGGCCTCGCTATTCTGGGGGAATACCCGGTGGAAAATCCTTCCACTACAGAGCACCATGGCTTGGGGTTTCGACTGCCCCTCTATGGAGTTAGGTGTGGATTTTAACAAAGGTTTAAGGGGTAGTGGTGGGGGAACAGTTGGTAGAGCAGGGGTGCTAACAATTGTAGGGGTTTTGATAAGGAATTTGTTTGGTGGAAGTGGAGTGGAAGTGGATGGGGCCTCGGATGGATTATGGATGATGAGGGGTTTGGAGGGCATGGGTGGAGGCATAGTGGAAGTAGATGGTGAGGTTGATGGTGAGGTTGATGGTGCCTCGGATGAGTGATGGATGATGAGCGGCTTTGTAGGCATAGGTGGAGGCATAGTGGAAGTAGATGGTGAGGTTGATGGTGCCTCGGATGGGTGATGGATGATGAGCGGCTTTGTAGGCATAGGTGGAGGCATAGTGGAAGTAGATGGTGAGGTGGATGGGGTTTCGCATGGGTGATGGATAATGAGAGGCTTCAAGGGTAGGGGTGACGGTAGAGGTGTAATAGATGGCGAAGCGGGGGGATGTGAGATGAGGAGAGGCCTTGAGGGTAAAGGGGGCATGGTAGATGGTGTTTGCTGGTGGATTAGCGGTGAGTTAGCAGCAGGGATGCGGATGAGAGGGTGTGATGGCTGTGGAAATGGGTGAGGTCTTGTTGTAGGTTGCGCTACGGGTCGAAGATAGACAGATGCAGGATGAATAAGGCATGGAGTTTGGCTAGACACGTGATTGGCGGCAAGGACGGAGGTGTCTTCCGTATGCCAACCTTGCCCTCTTCCAACTTTCGGGAATGAAGAGATGGTGTTGACTTGGTAGTTAGGCTGTTGGTGCTCTGGAAGTGGGTTCTGGATGATGCCCATGTTCAGTTGCTATTGTTGAGCCTGCTGAGGTTGTTGTTGTGGCTAAGGTTGTTGTTGTTGTTGTTACTACTGTTGCTGTTGGAATTGGGGTCTCGATAGAGGTAACCTGGCTTTTAACATGGCGATGTATCATCTCATTTCTTCCCAGTCAATCCCACCTTCATCATTCGTATCATAAATATAGTCTTTGAATTGAAAACAATTTTCCACTGTATGACCTGGTTGTCTGTGGAAAACACAATATCTCGAAGTGTCAACATTTGGGGGCCACACGAGCTTCTCCCTTGGCAGAGTGAGTGCGTTGGCGGCCATGAGAGCATTGAAAATGTCCGGCAGTGATTCCAACAATGGTGGGTAATGGGCTCTTTTAGGGCCGATTGGCCTTCTCTGTTGTTGTGGAGGGCCATAGTTGCAAGGGGGTGGAACATGATGATATTGAAGAGGTGGTGCTTGTTGGTGTCATTGTTAGGGAGGGAATGGCTACTGAGGCATGTTGTTTTGCTGGGGGTTATTCTGGGGTGGAGGATAATAGGGTTGTAGACCTTGTTGATTTTGCTGGAGTGGAAGTCGTGGCATTTGTGGAGGTCTTGGATTGGCTAGCAGGCTAGGACTACCAACTGCACTCACTTGCTCGTTTGTAACTACCCCTTCTGTGACTCCACCTTGAGGACTAATGTTTGTCTTTCTGATTACCCTTGGTTTTGGTGGTTCAAACATGTGCATAAGAGGGGAATCCTTTAACTGTGTCTGGACGTATCGAGCCCTCTGATACAGTTCCTCCATAGTGGTGAGTTTGTTCATGGCTAATACGTGTCTGAATTGTAGAGTGGCATTCGACACGATCATCTTTACTTGTTCTGATTCTGAAATGGGGTCTCTCACTTTCTCTGCCAAGGATCTCCATCTATCGGCAAATTGGACAAAATCTTCATCCGGCTTCATTCTTTCAGCCACTAGGTCGGTAATAGAAAGAGAGGGACCGACCCTATCCCAGTACTTCTGTAGGAATTTTCGTTGTACTATGTCAAAGTTCTCGACCTCACTCGGCTCTAGGGAATAGAACCATTCTAAGGCGGGGCCATCTAATGATGTCATGAAGAGGTATGCCAGGGATCTTTGATCGTTCTGCCAAAACGAAGACTCATACATAAAGTCCTTTAGATGAATGAAGGGGTTGCCTGTGCCAGTGTATCGTCGGTACGTCGGCATTTCAGAAGGGGGGAGATGGAATATCGGAAGGACTGGTAAAGAAATCTCAGGCGTGGACTTGACATCCATGATCTTTTTGAAATCTCAGAATTGTTCATTCATCTTGTTCAGCCTATGAAGGAGGGATTGGGTGACCTCATCGTAAGGAGCAGGTTGTGCTTGCCACTGAGGCCTCGCGGAAGCCTGAGAAGGTAATCCCAGATGAGAGGGATGATGTGGTCTACTAGCAAATGGAACTGGCTGAAATGTTGTATGACGAATTAGTGGAGTTTGAGACTGGGGAGGAAATTGGAAAGAGGGAGGTTGCAGACTTGCCTGCCCGAGAGGGGAGGAGGAAGGAATCACCTGTGCAGGCTCTTGAGTAGGGAGAGCAGCTGGTGTTGGGTCTTGGGGAGTAGAATAAACAAATTTCCATTTTAGGATGGCCTGAAAGGCTCGGACCTGCTCGGGATTGAGTTGTGTATTAGCGAGGACACCTAGCAGGGAGGAGATGTCTTGCGGCGGGGATGCTTCCCCAACGGTGGTTCGCACCTCATATGAGGGCTCGCGGGAAGAACCTGCATCCTCAATGGGGACATGTGTCCCCTGGTGGCTCTGGTTCGGATTATGACCGTTCCCAGACATTTTCTGGTCTTTTTCGGAACACGAGATTTTTTCAGAACGCAATAACATACACACACAAACAATAAGCAAAGATTAACAAACAAGTTGATGATTTACGCCCTTTTTTATTTTTTTTTGTTCTAACTGGAAAGTGATTTTTTTGGTTTTATTTTTTGTTGTTTTCGTTTCTTCTTCTCCTCCTTTTTTTCCTCTCTTTTTTTCATTTTTTTCTTTTTTTTGGAAAAGTGGTTTTTTTAAAAAAAATCTGATGTTCACACAATGGAAGGGACCTTAGTTACAGTATCAGTTTCTGCCGTGTCACCTAAGGGCACTCGCCTCACCACGAACGGGTTGACTATCTCCAGAGAACTTCAATGGTACAACCAGCCCAGTGAACGAAGAGAGAATCCTTCGCTGTCGGGGACTTATGGAGGTCCCGATGGAGGAGATCCTAGTCTGTTGAGAGGAATTCCCAACAGAGAGTCCTTCCTTCATCGAGAGAGGGTAACCCTAGAAAAGTGAAATAAAGGGGAAAATGGTATGCAATGTAGTGCTGAATTTAACAAAACGTGTGTAAACAGACAACAAATATATAAGACAATAGAAATTGAACAAATATCACAAAGCTCCTTTTCCGTAATGACGCGAACCTCTTAAGATCTCACAAGGGACCGTGAGGTAAGGCACGTAGTGCACGAGGGATGAAACTAAAATTACAAGAGTGCTACTGGGAGCAGGAATGTAGCGTGCGCAGGCGCAATAAGGAGGGGCACACGCGGGTGCCAAGTGAAGGGGCACACGTGGGTGCCGAAAATAGACGGGTAACCAAAGGACGCAAAAAGATGTCCCACCGTGATCGCCAAGAGATGTGGACGATGAAATCGTAGCGTGAATTGGAGGATGATATGAGAACACACAACACGACATGCATGGAGATTAACGGGAACAATAAGATGACAGAAATAAAAACCACCGCGAGAACTTGTGTCTCTTGGGATTTTGAAATAGAATGAGATTATGGAGATGACGAGAATTAAACCACCGCGAGACCTAATTCTCTGCGGGATCTAAATAGAAAAATCACCGCGATAAATGACTCTCCGCGGGGTAAGAATAGAAATGAAAATGGCAGAATTAAACCGCCGCGAGAGGTGACACTCTCCGCGAGATTTATTGGGGAATGGGAGTGCGTAGAAATTAAATGCAGAAAGTAAATTGCCAAAATAAAAGGACCACTGCGCGAAGTAACTCGCCGCGGTTTTATTGGATTAGTGTTAGGGTTAGTGTACAGAAAGTAAATTACAGAAATTAAACGGCCATAGCGGGAAGTGACTCGCCGCAACCTCGGAGGGAGGGGAATGATGCAGAATTTAAATTACAGAAATTAAATGACTGAAATGAAATAGGGAGGGGAACCGTCGCGGGAACTGACTCTCCGCATGGGTTTACGCAGAAATATCGCCGTGGGCAATGACTCTCCGCGCGGTGTTGATGGTGTGATCGCCAGGGGCTGAGAACCCCACAATGGAAAGGAGTTGATCGCGTACGTCCGCCACGGGAGTGGAAATAGTGTGGGTTCTTTCTTCCTCTTCTTTCGGCCGACCGACGAAGAGGGCTTCCTTCGATTACCCTGATTGATGTTATCCCTTTTTTATTTTATTTTAATTTTTTATTTTTTATTTTTATTTTGAGAGAGATCTAGAGGGAGAAATAGAGAAATCAGGAGAGATGAGAAAAATGAAGAGAGAAATCAAGATGTGAAAAGCTATAGAGAGAGAATAATAACAAAAATATTAGCTATTACTAAGAATATATATATAGAGAGAGAAAGATTCTTTTTTTTAGATAGAAAATAGAGAGGGACGGGGTGAAGGCTTAATAATAAATGGTAATAAAAGAGAGGAGAAAAGTTTAAAATGGAGAGAGGGAGGAGGGTTTAATCATAAAAACACACACACACACACATATATATATATATCTTTAAAAAAACCACGTGTCTGCATGGTGGAGACGTGGAGTAGAGGGAGATGGAGAATAGAGAGAAAGTTATATATATAGAGAAATAGATGAAATTGAGGGGTTTAAGTTACATAAGATAAAAGAAGAGGAGAAAAAGAGAATAAAATAAAACTTACGTGTGTGTTTAAGAGAGATAGAGAGAAGACCGAGATAGAGAGAGAGAAGGAGAGAGAAAGAGAGAGATAGAGAGTGGGTGGGGGTGGGAGTTGGCACGTGGGGGTTAGAGAGAGAAAAGAGGGAGAGAGAGAGTGAGAGGGAGGGAGGGAGGGAGAGATGGCCACGGGAGAGAGTGGGTTGCGTGAGAGGGAGAGAGAGGTGCGATGGGGGTGTAGAGAGGGTGATGGGCATCGACGCCGAGCCAGTACTTTTCATATTGCATTTATATCCTTTAGTTTATTTTTATATCCACGGGAAAGTATACGCGCAATTGTACGGCTTTATCGGCCAATGCGTCACTCCCGTAGATTGTGTGGGTTTTTATGCAATTATGCAGTAGGACCATCAAGGGGGCCCTCAGCCCTTTTCCATTGGTCCATGTCACCTTGTGGGGCTGGTCAACCATCCTAGGTGGACATCTAGAAGGGTGGACTAGTCATATGGACACATGGGAGACAAATGGGTCAATATTCCAATGGTTGGCCACCTACCCCATTCAACTTCCCTTATAGTCAATAGGCCGCCCCCTTCCCCTATTATTTAATGTTTTTTTTTGTGTGTGATTCACACTTGATCCCAGCCCTTCATTCCCCCACCCCTAGATCCAAGGATGCACAATTGATTTGATTGGAAACATATATAAGCTTGTATTTTTATGAGAAAAGCAATGAAAAAATCAGAAAATTGTGTTGAAGCTTGGAGCATATTGCGCCCCCTTCCTCTCTCCTACTGTTCTTCCTTCTCCAACCTCCATTTATAGAGTGTTTCTATCTTCTATCATCCCCTCTCAACCTCTGATCATCACCGGTGCCGCCGCTGCCGCCATTCGTGCCGCCTTCGAGCCGCCGTGAAACCATTCTCGGTGTTCTGTCCTGTTAGACAGAGGTCTCTTCCCAAAATTCCTTCTTTCATCCACGGCTTCTTCGTGGTCTGCAATTTTTATGGTGTGTTCTTCCCTTGTATCCCAAGCTCCCCCTAACTTTTCACGCTCAAATTCTATCGTTTAATATTTTCCCATTTTCGTGCATCTTTCAATCCTAGTTCTGTTTTATCTCTGTCTATAGTGACAGCAGCCCTGTGTTTCCCACCTCCGGCCATCTTTTTGATTTGTCCAAACCCTCCCAATTTTACTGGGAGTTCTGTCCATCACCCCCTACATCCATAAATGTTCTTATTTTTTTATCAGCCTTCCATCTATTTTTAGAAATTCATGTTCTTCCTCAGCTACAGTGTTGTCAGTCAGATCCCAGATCCGACCACCCTCCACTTCCAAAATCATAACAAATCACCACCACCTCCAAATCCAGATCCAAAAATAGTCCTAGTTTCGTAACTTGATTTCCCACAACTTTTCTGAAGAACACAACCCCAGATTCGGACGTCTACCTCACGGTCAAAGGCAATCCACAAGAAAGTTTTCTACTGACCTGAGAGTTTAGACACTGTACAACAGCAACCTTAAAAATTCACCAATCAGAAGTACAGACTTGATTATTTTTCTATAATTCCCTTGGGTTGAAGCCCTTCGAAGCATCTTTCCAACGGCACCAGTTTAGTCGTATTCCGACGTCGGGGCTGATCGCAGCGTCCGTTCTCGCCGGAGCACGCGCCGAAAAATAGAACCGGCAGGTCCGTGGTCGGTCATTCCGACCGGTGCCGAACGGAGCCGCCCGGCCTCCGGCCGGTGAACCAGCGTGCCGCCAGCCCAGGGAACACTTCCACAAGTGTCCCCACCACAGTGGTGACACCGGGTCCCGCACGGTCCCTCCGGACAGCACGTGGGTCCCACCGTCACTAGTTCGGGTGCTGCCGAAGAGACGCGAGAAGTCGCCCATCAACCCGAATTCGGTCCTCCCGGGCCCGTTTGTGTAGCCCTTTACCTCCCTGCGTGGAGTGGGCAGTAATTCATTTGCTGTAATATGGTGTATTAATTATCCCGGGAGTACGAGTTTCGGCCGGGTCCGTCATCCCCACGCCGAGCGCGTGGAGGTATCATTTTCGCTCCCTTCTCGGCATTTTGCTTACTTCATATATATTTGTTTATGCCGCTGCTAGAGAGCATGTGTAGGGATATCTAGCTCACTTTATCTATTCATTACCGCTGCTGCGAGAGAGTGCGAGATCGTCCCGTGACCCGATCCGGGCACAAAAGAGAGCCGATCACCCTAGCTCATTGCCGGTTTCTCAACCGCGCACATCCGACGCTTCCCTCGTTAAGGGGCAGTCACGAGCTTGTCGTGACCGTGATCTCATCCCGCATCAGAGGGGGAGTGAAGAGAGGGGAGATGGTGGTGACGGCGGCGAGGGCAGCGGTGGCCGGCGGTGAGGACGGCGACGGGCGACGGCGGCGGACGGGTGTGGATGGCGGTCCTATTGGGGTGCACCGGCGAGATCGGGTGGCAGTGAGGAGAGGGAGCTACTCGCGGCGGTGGGCTTGCATGCGAAGGGAGATGGCCGACGTGGGGAGGGGAATGGAGGGTGCACCGGTGGTGGCCGACAAGTGTGGAAGGTGGTCGCGGCGGGGGTGGCCGGCGTGGTGTGCTCGATGGTGAGGCGGTATGGGCGTGGGTGGAGAAAGAGAGTGTGAGGGGATGAGAGATGGCAGTGACGGAGGGTCGCAAGAGAGAGCGGAGGGGGAGAGGGACGCAGCAGTGTCGTGGCGGCCGGCGGGTGGAGCAGCGGTGGGGGTTGATCAGAGGTGGCGACAGAGGGCGGCAGCCGGCGGGGTTGCGTATGGGTGCGTGGGAGAAAGGATGGTAGGTGGAGAAAGTGAACTGGAGGAGGGAAGAGGGTGGCGAGGTGCTCACGGCGGTGCAGGTGGAGCAGCGGTCGGCGGTGGTGCGGTGGAGGTAGCAACGGTGGCTGGCTGCCGGAGGTGGCGTCCGCGGCGTAAGGGATGGAAAGTGGAGATACAGTGAGAGAGATAGCAAAGAAGATGAGAGGGCGAAGGAGAGAGGGTGCGACGGTGAGAGGAGCTGTACGTTGAAGGTACGAGGGAGGGGAAAGAGGAGAGTATGAGGAGATGAAGAGAGTGAAGGGGAGAAAGGGAGGAGGGTGGTCACGTGGGAGGTGCAGGCGCGAGGGGAAGAGAGAGGGAGAGGTGTCCACGGGCGAGACGGTGGGGAGGGGGATGGACGTGGAGGCACTGGGGAGGTAAGGGACGTGGGTTGGCTGGCTGGGACTAAAGAGAGGGAGGGAGAGAGTGGGGTGAGCGTGGGAAGTGTGAGGGTGTAGGAGAATGGAGAACGAGAGAGGGAGTAATCATGGGTGAGTGAGAGGAGTGGTGAGAAAAAGAAGGAGGGATGGGAGGCTCGACGGTTGAGGGGAGGTGGTACGGCAGCGACAGGTGTGAGGGTGGCCGGTAGCGTCACGGCGGCCGGAGAGGGAGAGTGGGAGAGGGACTTGGAGTGAGGAGAAAAGGGAGAGCCGGAGAGGGGCTTGCGGTGGGTTAGAGGGAGGTGAATATGGAGGGTCTACCATGGGGGGACTGCGTAGAGAGAGAGATGAGTGCAGGAAGAGGTGGCGACGTAAAAATGGGAGAGAGAGGGCTAGGAGCGGCAGGGGAGATGATGCAGCTGTGGGTGAGAGAGTGTGAGTGGAGGAGGGATCCCATGTGTAGAGGGAGAGGGGGAGAGAGGAGAGGTTGGGAGGTGGGAGTGGGTGTAGAGAGAGATGAGGGCAGTGGGTGGTTGCTGTCGTGGGGAGGGGGAGATGAAGAGAGTGAAGGGGGCTTGCGAGCGGTGAAGAAGAGAGGGAGGTGGGGGTTCTCTACTGTGGGGAGAGAGGTTGCGATGGGTGGCGGGTAGTTGCGGTGGTGTTAGAGAGAGAAGAGAGAAAGGGAGATGGAAGCGGTCTTCGGTGAGGTGGTTGTTGGTGTGGCGTGGGGAGAGAGTGGCGAGGGATACGAGAGTGAAAGAGAGCGAGAGTGAGTGAGATGGTGGAGGGTCCCTCGCGGTGGGAAGAGAGGAGGAGGGTCTCACGGTGTTGGTGAAGGAGAGGGAGGTGTGGGCGACCGCTGCGGTTAGCAGAGAGGGAGGGGGTGGCGTTGTTAGAAAGAGAAGAGAGAGATGGAGAGAGGGAGCAGGTTACGGTGGTCGGCGGTGAGAAGGGCGAGGGGTAGTGGGTTTGAGAGTGGGATGGTCGAGGGGGCTGGGGGTGTGAGAATGGGAGAGTGGAGTGCCACGATGGTGGTGCAATGAGATGTGAAGGGAATGAGAGAAGGGATTTTGGGTTACGATACTTGTGTGTCGACGTCGGGGAGATGGGGATGTGTGAGGGAGTGCGCGGGAGAAAGAGATAAGGTGGGGAGAGCGTGTTTGGTTGGTGAGAGAGAGAGTTGAAAGAGGTAGATGGGGACGTGGGAGAGAAAGAGTGGGTTCTCTGGGTTGTGGGGGAGTATGAGAGAATTATAGAAAGGGGACAAGATCCTAAAGATTAGGGAGGTGGGGTTGCAATAATTTAATGAGTTTGTGTTAAACTAAGATATTAATTTATGATTAGTTTATGTAAGAACAACCATATATATATACATATATATTTACAACCTTACATATATATCTTTGTTTTTGGGTTTTGTGTTTATTTCTCTTTTTTAAAACCTTTTCAAGCTTTTTTATTATTCATATTTTGTTATATCAGATTATTGTTATTATTTGTATTTGTATTCTTAATGCAAATCAGGTAGGAAAATTTAGAAATCACTCAAATAAATCAAATGTGCAAGTCACTTCGGGACAGGGTATCATATGAGATATACTCGTGAAAATGTCAAAGCTGGCATGTCTACAGTCATGACGTTAATTACATCCCCTTGGAGAGGGGAAAACCTTTGATTAATCTCCAAGATAAGGGGCCCCATGGCCTGATAATGAAATCTCATGAAATGAACGAAAGGTGTGTTGAAGAGCATCAAAATCCCCTACATTAGGGTGCAAAGGGATATTTAAAATCATGACGGTCATATATTGACCATTTCATGTTCGGACGGAAGTCCATGTTGAAAGCGTAACAAAGGCAAAGATAAGACCCATGCAAATGTCTGCCGAGTGCATGGCAAGTTTGATAAGAGAGTGGGATTAGATCCTGGTGGAAACGGGTCATATTTAGTGAGCTATTGGCCCGGGCAATGTCGGGTCATGGCCATATTGGGGTGGTCTCCAAGGGCCAAGCACGGCTTGCAGGGCATCGTTGATATGTCCTTCGCGTCGGGTCTAAAGTGGCGAAGACTTCCAGATCAAACGCCATTAATTCCTTAAGGATGGCATTTAGGTTCATTTTCTTTATTATCATGTTTTCATGGCATTTCTTTTATCATTCCCTTTTTTTAAAACATTATTATTTATTATTTATCATTCATTCATTCTTCTTCTTCTCTCTTTTTTTATTGTTTGATTTTGTTATTTATTAGTAGTTTTTTGATCAGTTATTTGTTTTATTTTGTTATTATTATTTTCTTCTTTCTCCCTTTTTCTTGGTTTATGGCAAATCAGGGGGGGAGAACATAGTTGCGTCGACGTAGGGGGCTTGCCTACGTCGACGTAGGGATTTTAGCCCCCCCTTTCATTGTTCTCTTTTTTTTTCTTTTTTGCTATTTGATGGAGGCTGAGTCGACGCAGGGATTGCCTGCGTCGACGCAGCATGAAGGGGGAAGCAGCCCTGGGAGCCAAGGAGTGGCTGCATCGACGTAGGGGGCTGCCTGCGTCGACTCAGCGCACAACAGGGGGCAACCCCAGGAGCCGAGGAGTGGCTGCGTCGATGCAGGGGGTTGCTGCTCACCTGCGAGATGTGAGTCGACGCAGGTAGCCCCCTGCATTGACGCGGCCACTCCCCGACTCCTGGGGCTGCCCCCTGTTGTGCGCTGAGTCGACCCAGGGATTGCCTGCGTCGACGCAGCATGAAGGGGGAAGCAGCCCTAGGAGCCAAGGAGTGGCTGCGTCGACGCAGGGGGCTGCCTACGTCGACTCAGCGCACAACAGGGGGCAACCCCAGGAGCCGGGGA
Organism: Amorphophallus konjac; assembly: GCA_022559845.1. Taxonomy (NCBI): domain Eukaryota; kingdom Viridiplantae; phylum Streptophyta; class Magnoliopsida; order Alismatales; family Araceae; genus Amorphophallus; species Amorphophallus konjac. The sequence goes on from CM040129.1 coordinate 140,906,204, forward strand.
GTGGCTGCATCAATGCAGGGGGCTGCCTGCGTCGACTCACTCCTCGCAGGTGAGCAGGGAGCTTCTTCATGTTCTATCTTTTTCATTTCATTCATATTTTTTTTGTTCATATTATTAGTTTGGCATGGAGGGAGTTGGTTGTGCTTTGCATCTTCTTAGTTTGTTTTGCTCCATCTTCTTATTTCCTACTTGCACATGGGCAAAAGCATGTATATGCATATGCTGGTGTGTGCATGGGATTTTTTATTCATGTTCATGCTGGATGTAGAGATCATATGCATGCAAAGAACATGCTATGCTCGGATTTGCAATGAATGCATGAAATTCTTATCTGAATTTATGATGCAAGTATGAATCAATGCATGCACAAGGGTGCAAATGCCATGCTTAGTTCTGAAACATGAGTAGAGGGGCAGATGTTTTCAAATTCATGCAGTTTTAGTGAACATCTGATGCAAAGGCAGTGTTTGATCATTTTAATGAAATCCCAATAGATTCTTATACAAACCCGTCATGCACATGCCATGCTTAATTCTCCCTTTCTTTTTTTTTATCAAGGCCAAGCCCGCTACAAAGGGTAGACTGGCCTGAAGAGACTCGACTCCTAGACGGGTTAGTGCCCGGGCAGGGCCAAGGCAGAATCCTGCCAGGAGGGAGTCGACTCCCTGAATCGACTCTCTCCCAGTAGCCAATGCCAGTTTCAATTTTAAAAAGTTCAGCATAATTACATATGTTTAGTTATGCATATGCATGAAACTTTGATATAAAAAAAATCATGTACAGCTTCCAAGTGTGGAATTAACTGCATATGAGGTTTTGCATGCATCTAAAAAAATCTATTTATCAAGCGATGCATGTATGAAGATGCAAATGCTGTTTGGTGAAAGTATGCCATATGTGGTTATTTTACAAAAATTCAATAGAGCTTTATCATGTTCAAATGATTTGACAAAGATTCTTTCATGCAAGAGATATCATGCAAATGCATCTTTTTGTTTGAATTCATGTAGGCAATGCATATGTGAGGATGCGGATGTCATTTTAGTGAGCGCATGCCACATTTGGTCACTCTCATAGAAAACTCAATGAAATCATTGCCATGTTTATGCAATCTGACAAAGAAAATCTTTTATGCAAGAGATATCATGCAAGTGCAATTTCTTTTTTTTAATCTTTCTTCTTCTTGTTCTTCTTTTTTAGAACAGACCGGCCTTCAAGGGGGTAGACCCCTTTGGTCAAGGGGTCGACCCCTGTTCAGATTTCTGCACGAGGGGGGCCCGGACAGCACCCTCACCAAGAGGGGTCGACCCTCTCAGCGGAAGGGCTTCAAATCGTTAAAAGGCTTTATGCATATGGATGCAATTTCAGTAAAAAAACATATGCAACTTCAATTTGTGAAATCAAAGTGCAAACCCTTCTGGTCTTCATTCTTCTTTTCCTTTTATCTGTGCATGATGATGCATGATTATGCATATGCTTATGACAGAAAAGGGGGAGGATGAGGACCTTGCTACCAAAGGGCAGTTAGTGAATTGGTGGAACATGCTACAATGCAGCATGTCGACCTGGGGCTCTGGGTAGGTCAATCTGCCCCCTACTCCCAGCAATGCCTATGCTGTGATCTGGAATGGAATGCTCAAACTGAACTCATGCATTGGGTGTGCTATGAAGGACGCAAGCAGCTCCAAAGAGTATATGAATGATCTTGCAAGCCATTTGCTTATGGCATACAAGAATGGAGTCTTGATGATATTTTATCTGGGTGCATAAATCAATGCATATATGTATATCAACGCATGCATGAGGGGGCGAATGCCATGCTCAATTCTGAAAAGTGAGTAGAAAGGCATATATGCCCAGGTTCATGTGAATTCAACAAGTTCATAGAGTGTATGATCATTTTTATGAAATCTTAATAAACTTATCTTGCTCTTGAATTGTAACACCCCTAAATTTTTTCTAGAAATTATTCAGGAATTTTCTGGGATTAAATATGATTATTAAGTATTTAAAAAGGGCTTAATAGATAATTAAAATGAATTAAGGATTAATAAAATTAATTTAAGAGCCATATAATAACCAAAGGACTAAGCTCAATTTAAGTAGGCCCAAAGACTCAATTCCAAGACCTTTAGGCCCAAGCCCACTTCTAGAGACGTAATTAGGGTAATTTACGAAATTAAATTGGATAAATAGGTTGATAAAAAGGATAAATGATGCGGGACAGGACGCGAACCTGGGACTGTAGCTCGCGGACGTCCCTAACCGAGGGAAACACATGGAGCTACGCGGTTGAGGAACTGGCAATGAGTCTCGGGTAAATGCTTTTTCGCGTGCTCGGATCGAGTCACGGGACGAGTTCCACTCACTCACTCTCGCAGCGGTGATCAAATATCGAGCTAGTTATCCTAGCACTCTAGCAGCGGCATATGAAAATATACGAGATAAGTAAAATGCCAAATAAGGAGGGTGACGAGTGTACCTCCATGCTCCAGGCGTGGGGAAGATGACCCCGGCCAAGACCATAACTCCCGGTATAGTAAATGTAATTAATTACAGAAGTGAATTTCTATGCCCACTCCATGCAGGGAGGTAAAGGGCTACAGTGGGACCCAGGAGTAGCAATCTCGAGTTGACGGGTAGCAAGCCGGAAGGGCTCTCGCACCAGAGGCGGGCTGCTGGTCCGACTCGGTACTGTTCTGACTCGCTGGACAGCAACCGAACTCGGCTTATGGGACGGAGGTTTTCGGTCATCGTATGATCACGGTGGCTGGATGGGACGTCGGTGGAAGACTCCTCTTCGTTCCCCGAGATCGACGGCAGTTGAATCGACTCTGAAGTAATTTTGCAAGAATTAACTTGCTACTGCCTTTGCTGGCCTGTTCACGGAACATGTTTGCGCGACCCGGTGAAAAGAATTGTTCCGCCCAGATCCGGTGTCGGATCGAGGCGAATTTGATGACGTTGGATAGAGGACTCCAAGGGCTACAACATATAATTATTTCACATCCATCCAATAAACGGATTGGAAATGAAAAACTCTGTGGATTGTAGTTATTTCTGGCTCGAAATTACAGACTGTCAGGACAGAACAAGACCTGCCTGAAAATGGATTTTGACTGATAAGGAAGGGGTAGATCTGGATTTTGGGGATTTTATGGTGGATAGAGGGGGATGTGTGGGACGTGTTCAAATTGTTTGGGAATTTTTGGAGATGGTTAAGGGGGCGAGAAAAATAGAAGAACAAGACACTATCCCGCAGGTCTACTGATTGGCAGACTATTAGGGGTAGAAATAAAATATTGGGAAAAATAGCAAACGGTGACGGATTGGCACAAAATTTAAACTGGGAGGAGGTAACAACAAGGGGGATGATCTATCAGAATTTTAAGATCATCAGATACATGGATTGGGAGGACCAACCAGATCTTCAGGTTGTTGTTCTGGATTTCGTGGTTCAGGACATCAGCTCAGAGATGTTCTTGTGGCGGCTCGACGGTGGCACGAACGGAGGCGACGTAAGGGGTGGCTGGAAGTCGCATACAGCGGAGGTGGTAGAGGTGGGAATCACTCCCATAATCAAGGCTTCACACCTTGGATTTGCAACAATCACAGCTGCATGAAGGGGAGAGGGAGGGGGCGCCCTTGGGCTCTTGGGAATTTTCCAACTTTTCTTCTCATTAATTCTATGAAATGGGAAAATACAAGGGTTATATAGAAATGGAAAAAGGACCTAGACTACCCTCAGATCTAGGGTTAGGGAGGGAAAAATAAGGTATGGGATAATTAATCCCCCATATGGTCAAAATGACCAAATTAAAATAATATATAGGGGGCGCCCCTTGGACCAAGGGAGAGGTAAAATTTGAATTTTCTTCTTTTGTCTCCTTGGTCCAAGTCCAATCTTGGACTTTGAACTAGCCCCACTTGGGCCCTAGAACCTAGGTGGACCAATGGGAAAGAGGGTGGGGATCCCGTTAGATCTATTGACATTTTACATAGAAACCCAAAGGCCTTTTTGCAAAGAAACCCAAAGATTCCTAAGGACTAACAAATTGGCTTATAATGCCTTACAATTGCAAACACAATTAACCTAAGGATATAAATGCAAACAAAAGGACACAAATATAAAAATAAAATGTTAGTGTCCGGTGTTGATTCCCATCTATTCTCCCTGGGCGGGAAGAACTCGACCCCGTCGAGTAAGAGGCGTGGCTGCTCGTGTAGCTCCTGCAGATATGTCACCAACCAGGTAGCACGGAGTACGCGCCACTCCAAGTAATCGTCACCTGCTCATCCTGTATATATTTGATATGCACATGCTGCTGTGGGAATGAGGCTAGTGGTGGACACTCCGGGGTGGGGTCACTCTCAAAGGAAGGAGACGACTGAATGACTCACTAGGAATCCCCGCGGAGTCCCTATATGTGACTAGATCTGAGACATAGAATGGTAGAGCCGAACCCAAATTCCGGCAAGTCTACAATGTACGCAGTAGACCCGACTTGCCTCACACTCGAAAGGGACTGACATCGCGAGCTGACATGAGACCGACTATGTGACTCCTAATATGCTAGGCCCATGTATGTATAGACTCTTGACAAACTGGACAAATAAAGAAAAACACGGACTCACACATGACCCTAAACAAACCTACAGTTAGACCGACCCATACATATGCAATGGTGGACTAGGACATCCGAATGTGTGCCATGCATACACACGACGCAACCTAATATTGGTGGAATCATGGATACTTAGATATCCCAAAGTGCACCACTCATGCACGGACGGCCCTTTGGATTTGAGAGGTTTGGGTGGCCCAGGAAGGTTGAATGCACCGTCTTCCGTTCCCCAGTGAACGGTCTCTTTGCGGAGTGTAGGCAGACTGACCGGTGGGGTAGTGGTGTGATAGTGAACTTCCCTGAAGAAGTGGAGTAGTTGTGGTGGGTCAAGGGGTTCACTAGGGAAGGGGTCAAAGGGATCAAAGAATGTGTGACCTCTCGAGCTGGGTTCCCATAGGTCATGGTCCCACGTTTGGAATTCTTGAAGGTGTAGGTGGTCACCTTCATGCACTGGGGTAGATGGGACGGTGGTCTCATATAGTAGATATGGTTCCTCCCTCGGGATAAGTGGAATGAAATACGGCTCGGCCGGCATAGGGAGGAATAAAAGAACCTCCGTGGTGACATGACCCACGGTGCACACGGAGGTAATGGACCCCAAAGCGGGATGGGTGAAGCTACGACTTGTGGGTTGGTCGAAGCCTGGGGCCAACATGTACGTCAACTTCACCTGCCAGTCTAATCCCTTAAGAAGGTCATCCAATGGTTCAACATGGTGACAAGATCGGAATGTGGTATGGAATGAGTTGACTGGCACTAATGGTAGTGTAGGGTCCATGGATGGGTAGCAAGGCGATCTAGGGACCAAGCCTATCTTGAGCCAACTAAGTAGTGGCTCGGTAATGAATAACTTTCCCGTTAGAAACACAGGTGGCTCCAAATTAGGTGGCACCGAATAAAGATCGGAAGGTGAGGGTGAGGGCATAGGAGCTCTAGGGGAAAGGTTCCCCGGCTGCGGTGGGTGAGGCCGTGGGGCAGGAGCGTCCTGCTTCGGCCGGCCGACCGGCTCGGCGTTCTGCTGACAGGTAGATGCTCGCCGTAGGGCAACATCAAACCTTGACTCGAAAGGCTCAACCTCTAGAGCGATCTGATAAGAATGCTCCAGAGTGGTCACGTCACGGCAAAGCAATTCAAACTGGTAGTGAAGCCGCAAACCTCTCCGGAACTGAAATGCGATCGTGGTGCTCTTCTCTCCAACTCCACTTCCCAACCGGTACTCATCGAAGTCCCTAATGTACTCAGACACGGACTTGTGGCTTTGGACCGATTTGATCGGGGCTTTCTCTTGCATTGGGACTTGGGCGTAGGGGTTGGCCATAGTTGCAAAGAGATGGGAATTGGTTCCCCTAGGAGTGGGCATGTGTTGGAACACTTTTTCTTTTTTTTTCTTTATGCAAAACTTTTATGCAAGACTAATGCAAGCACCTAGACACGACTTCTAAATGGTGAAAAGGGGTAAAATGTGGACTCGAATATAAACCTAGACTCAACCCATATCCGATACGTGGCGGAGGTTTGATCTGAAGATCGTACTCACGCAAGTGTGCTACCTTCCCGATAGGCGTAACCTATCATTCCGGGAACACCTTTTCATATACCGGGTATAGGAATGCAATGCAACCTTTGGATCGACTAACCGACTACCCTAGACTCAACCTAGCTCTGATACCAATTTGATGCGGGACGGGACGCGAACCTAGGACTCTAGCTCACGGACGTCCTTAAGCGAGGGAAACGCGTGGATCTGCGTGGTTGAGGAACCGGCAATGAGTCTCGGGTATCGGCTTTTTCGCGTGCTCGGATCGAGTCACGGGACAGGTTCCACTCACTCACTCTCGCAGCGATGATCAAATATCAAGCTAGTTATCCTAACACTCTAGCAGCGGCATATGAAAATATATGAGATAAGTAAAATGCCAAATAAGGAGGGTGGCGAGTGTACCTCCACGCTCCGGGCATGGGGAAGACGACCCCGGCCAAGACCATAACTCCCGGTACATTAAATGTAATTAATTTTAGAAGTGAATTTCTATGCCCACTCCACGCAGGGAGGTAAAGGGCTATAGTGGGACCCAGGAGTAACGATCTCGGGTTGACGGACGACAAGTCGGAAGGGCTCTCGGACCAGAGGTGGGTTGCTGGTCCGACTTGGTACTATTCCTACTCCCTGGACAACAACTGAACTCGACTTGTGGGACAGTGACTTTCGGTCACCATCTGATCACGGCGGCTGGCTGGGACGTCGGTGGAAGACTCCTCTTCGTTCCCCGAGATCGGCGGCAGCTGAATCGACGCTGAAGTAATTTTCCAAGAATTAACTTGCTGCTGCCTTTGATGGCATGTTCACGGAATAGGTTTGCGCGACCCGGCAAAAAGAATTGTTCTGCCTAGATCCGATGTCAGATCGAGGCGAGATTGGCGCCGTTGGATAGAGGACGCCAAGGGCTACAACATATAGTTATTTCACATCCATCCAGTAAACGGATTGGAAATGAAAAACTCTGTGGGTTGTAGTTATTTCTGGCTTGAAATTACAGACTGCTAGGATAGAACTAGACCTGCCTGAAAATGGATTTTGACCGACAAGGAAGAAGTGGATCTGGATTTTGGGGATTTTATGGTGGATAGAGGGGGATGTGTGGGACGTGCTCAAATTTTTTGGGAATTTTTGGAGATGGTTAAGGGGGGGGAATAGAAGAACCAGACACTATCCCGTAAATCTACTGATTGGCAGACTGTCAGGGGTGGAACTAAAATACTGGGAAAAATAGCAAACGGTGGCGGATTGGCACGAAATGTAAAGTGGGAGGAGGTAGCAACAAGGGGGATGATCTATCAAAATTTCAAGATCATCAGATACACGGATTGGGAGGACCAACCAGATCTTCAGGTAGCTGTTCTAGATTTTGTTGTTCAGGACAGTAGCTCGGAGATGTTGTTGTGGCGGCTCGACGGCGGCACGAACGGAGGCGGCGGCGGTGGTGGTTGGAAGTCGCATCCAACGGAGGTGGTAGAGGTGGGAATCACTCCAAGAATCAAGGCTTCACACCTTGGATTTGCAACAATCACAGCTGCATGAAGGGGAGAGGGAGGGGGTGCCCTTGGGCTCTTGGGAATTTTCCAACTTTTCTTCTCATTAATCTATGAAATGGGAAAATACAAGGGTTATATAGAAATGGAAAAAGGACCTAGACTACTCTCAGATCTAGGGTTAGGGAGGGGCAAATAAGGTATGGGATAATTAATCCCCCATGTGGTCAAAATGACCAAATTAAAATAATATATAGGGGGGCGCCCCTTGGACCAAGGGAGAGGTAAAATTTGAATTTTCTTCTTTTGTCTCCTTGGTTCAAGTCTAATCTTGGACTTTAAACTAGCCCCACATGGGCCCTAGAACCTAGGTGGACCAATGGAAAAGAGGGTGGGGATCCCGCCGGACCTACTGACATTTTACATAGAAACCCAAAGGCCTTTTTGCAAAGAAACCCAAAGATTCCTAAGGACTAACAAATTAGCTTATAATGCCTTACAATTGCAAACCCAATTAACCCAAGGATATAAATGCAAACAAAAGGACAAAAATGTAAAAATAAAATGTTAGTGCCTGGTGTTGATTCCCATCAATAAATGGGAGATAAATAGAAAATCTAAAATTTTTAGATTTTACCGCTAGAACGCGGTCTATCGCGAGACCGCCTTCTCACAATAGCTGTCGCGCAATGACCGCTACTATGTTCCGTGGACGGGTGAAGAAGCAGCATGGAAAAATTAGATTTTTCCCATCCCAATCTCTATGATTCGAAGCTACTTAGCATGGAAACCTAGTCTAAGACTCTTAGGGATGGATCCTCCTCCTAAATAGGACTCCTAGATCAATCTAATCCTCAGCACTAGGCAAAACCCTATAAATAGGTCTCAGGTTCGACCTGCGCAATTTTGGAGTGCGTAGTTCGAAGGTAAGGAGGCATTATTTCAGGTTGGTTATTTAGAACATTATGTTCCTTTTAGTATTAACTAACATCCCTCCAAATTTCGTGATAGGAGGTCAAGCATCTAGAAAGTTAGAAGCCCCTGAAGTTGTTGTTACTATGCAAGGTGCTCAGGAACCAGCATGCCAGTCCAAGAAAGATCTAGGGATTGGAAGCCATAACCTAGGTATTTTTGTAACGACCTGAGATCCGAATACTGGGAAAGCCCGATAACCCGAATCCCGAACCGCCACCCACAAGCTCGAAGACTCGGAAGGGTTAAAGGGATGGTGTGGAAATACACAAGAATCTAAAATAATTGCAGAAATACACGATTTATATGAATAAGCAAGAAATAATAAATAACATTAAGCAAATTACATGGTCCACAATATAACAACAGTCTTGAATATAACCGTAGTCTAAAACTAGTATAGTCCAGAAAGAAAGGTACAAGTACACGGGGCATACCCCGGCTCTGGCAACTAACCCTGAGCAGCAGAATCACGCGGAGCCTCAGAAGCGCTCCTCAGAAGGCTCGCCTCACCTGAAACCATGGGAAACACAGGGAATGAGCTTTATAACAAAAGGCTCAGTAGGGATCACTCGGACCCCTACCTTGCAAAACGAGAAACTGCGCGGGAGGCAGCTAAAGGTGAGCACTAACAAGACGTAGAACGGGGAGTGACAGGAATAAGTAAACGAAAAAGCTCAGCTACGTCTAGTACCGACCACACGGCACGAGAACCAAGGCAACACGGTAGAAAACCAAGAGTCACCACCTGACAAAGATAGGAGTACCGCCCACTTGAAGCATAACCGGACGCGTCCCCTGACGACTTACACCGCGCCGCAGTGTCTCCCTACTCGTCCCAGGTAGAAACTAAGACACGCACAAGTAACACTGACAAGGGTCTAGTCAGGGTCATGCTCGTCAGCACGCGTCTGAAGTCCCCGACCACGTGTGTACACATTGACTGACTGCGTTACGTCAGGTCCTCTGGCAGGTTCTTCCTCCCGGCCCGGACTCGAGCCGCAACAGTAGGAGGCCCACGGCAACCAGCCTACAACCGTATCTCTCGGGTAGCCTCACCACCACTCCCTGGTGGGACCACACGCGTGTCGGAAGGCTACGACTAGTGGAGGGTCACTGAAGGAGTTGACTCTCTCTAGCCAACGGAAAACAACGCCGGAATTGGACAAAGTACAAGGACAGCTCCTCGTACTGACACCGACTCACGGTGACCACAGCCGAACTACGCCATATCCCAGGGACTCCACGGCACCCACACACACGGCTCCCAGATGATGCCCAGCATCAGTCGGACCGTAGGTCAGCACGAGGATCGAGATCCACTCACCGGGGCATTGAATCGGCAAGAAACAAGCTCCGGTCAGACAAGAACACAGGTGGCGGTCCACACCAAACCATCCCTGAGTAAAAATGGTCAGATGCTAGACCGCATGACGAAGGTAAGCGATCACCCACAGGCCGCCGCTCAAAGGAGAGAAACGGTCTCCTGCAGACTGTTTAAAACAAAAGGCAGTCCACTCTGGGCCGCTTCAGGTGTGAAACGTCCCCCCTTGGGGCCGCCATGCCATGGGACAGAGAGAAGAATATAAATGGTCACCTCATGATCGCTGGGCTTAAAACGGTCTCCCTTGGGACCGCAAATCAAGGTAAAACGATCTGCCCATGAGCGCTATTCCCAAAACATTTTCAACAGTCAGAAAGCAACGGTCCATGTTGGGTCACGAAGTGCAAGAATACGGATCTAGAGGGGGGGTGAATAGATCCTTCTACTAAAAACTTTATCCAATTAAAAAAACAACTACTACACAGCGGAATATACAAGATTGAGTAATTTAATCTAAACAGATTTAAACTATATTCACTCAATCTCACCGAGCTCACACGATTGCACAAACAGATAGGATAGTGAACACACAATCACAAGAATCAAACCACAAGACACGGGGATTTTTAAGGTGGTTCGGGATCACGACGGGCTCCCTACGTCCACCCCTCACCAAACCGGTGAGGCTTCACTACACGCTACAAAATGTAGCAACACGGGGACGAACCCCAACACACACACGCTGCTTTCGCAGCAAACCACACACACGAGGCCTTGACTCAACCTGCTGCCACAACAGCACACACACACACACACCACTGAGGAACACACCCCGAATAAATTCCTCACACGGAGTCACAACTCGATCCACACACACGTAGGACAATGCCTACACAACCACACGGGAGTAAACTCCCAACCACACACGGGGAACACACCCCAAGTTATGCCCAACCACACACGTGGATATACTCCGCACAAAACGATGCACACACGACAACACACACACTTGGAGAACCCTTTCTCCGAACACCCACCCAAAGTATTCTCACAAATGTTTATGAAAATAGATATATGATATGACCTCCAAGCAAACTCTATATATGAAAACTAGAAAGATGCATTAAGTGTCAGGCTCCCCCTTCTTCAACAAAATCTGATTCTCCTTGGCTCATTGATAGATGATCATGATTTAGACATTATCTTCTTCCTCTCCTCTAGCCGCTCCTCTTTTCCTTCAAATGCTAGCTTCAATCAAACCTTCATTCATCAGAAAAGTGATTAGCCTCATAAACTCCTCTCCTCTCGACCTTGTGGCTGCACTCCTTCTTCTTCTTCTATTTTCTTCTTCACCTGAAAGAACACATGAGCATTAGGATTGTTGTATCATAAACTCGCAGCTCATATATATATATACATGCAAGAGAGTGAACAAAGAACATATAAACAAGTTCAAGGAGATGATGTTTATAGCCAAGATCTAGAACAAAACTAAGAGCAACTGGAGAAACAAAGGCAAATGGATTTTTCAGTGGATAGAGCTCCCCCTTTTTGTTTCATCGAATAGGCTTAAGCTTTTCTGCAGGATGAAGAACGTTCTTGAAGGAAGATGATCGATTCTTGGACGAGAAAGGCTTGTATCTTGATTTTTCACGCAGCTTCCAGTAGATGGTTGCATGGAGACTTGAAACCTTCTTCTTCCCTTCACATACAACCTTAGAACAATGTGGAAGAAGCCATGGAGCTGCTACCTGCGACCTGCACTCACTAGGGTTAGCAAACACACCCAAAAATTAGATCTCACCTCTCTCCTTAGGGTTTGTGACCCAAAGAGAAGTATATAAGTGTTTGGGATGGTCAAGAGACAGCCCTTGGACAAGATCCACAAGCTATGGAGTGATTTGTAGAAGTTGGACTCGGATTGGAAGACTTTTGGAGTAAGAAAACGGTGGTCAAAAACGGCGGCTGGAGGTCGGAACTGAAGGGGTCGAGGGTCGACCCTCGGGCACACAAAAGCCAAACAGAACTAATTTTGTGTTCTGTTTTACAGGGGTCAACCCCAGGGGTCGACCCTCGGGTTTCCAGAACCCAAACAGAACCAACACTTTGGTTCTGGGTTATAGGGGTCGACCCCAGGGGTCGACCCTTTCAGGCAGCTTTCACAAAAATGGTTCTGTTTTGAACAGAACCTGAGAGGGTCGACCCCATGGGTCGACCCATTCTTGTTTGGGCCTGAAAAACCACTAAAAACACCATCAAATCAATGGGAAATAATTGATTAAATATTACCATAATCCCATGAAGATCCACCATGATTTTTCATCCTGAAAAACATGATAAAGCAAGATGTTAGATCAAGATCAAAATATATGGGTCATGCATTAACATATGAAGCTCGTTTTGAGGCCGAGACCCAAATGACATGAAGTATGAACATGAAAGCACTTGCATGAGACATATAAATGCTTTGATAACATTTTCATCTTAAGATCCTCATATGAGTTTCAAATTCAGTTCAGAGCAACACTTACCTCATTATTTTATCTGAGTTCACATTTCTTGTTGATTGGTTGAGTCATTCATACACATAGTCATGAAATTCTAAATATCATTCACCATAGCATGATAGTATAGATTTGGAATTCAAAGAGTAAGGAGCCAAGCACATAAAATAATATTGAGTCACATTCAATTTGATCATCATCCAAACTCTCATCAATCCACACATCATTACCTTGGGGGCTAGCAATGGTATTTGCATCTCAATCAATCATTTAGCATTACCATGCATGATATCAATCATTTAGCATTACCATGCATGATATGAGGCTCAATATGACATTTATCCAAGCATGTTTTTCACAATGCAATGTGCTAGCATCAAAGCACATATGAGCCTTATAGAGTCACAAATGCATCGACATGATATCCCAATAAAAGTAGTTTGTGATCATTGCCACAACATCATTTCCACAACCATTTCCACACAAGGCCAAGCAACAAGGGCATCCACACAAGGCCAAGCAACAAAGGCATTTTGTAATCATCAAAATCACATTCACAACAATCTCCCCCATTTTGATGATGACAAAATATTATGCTATAATGCTCTCTCCCCCTTTGACATAATCAGAAATGGGGAGCAGGACGGGGAATCCAGAATGGCAAGAACCTATGTTGGAAACCAATTGTTGAAATTGGAAATGCACATGTGGACAATATGGTCATGTAGTATGCAAGATAACAAAACGATATGCAAATGCTCACAAGTTACAGCAATTGGAAATGGTGTATGGCATGACAATAATGAGCAAGCAAACAAGCACTCAAACACCTATAAGATATTGACTCATACGAGTCCTGAGGACTTAAGTAGATAAGATCACATGCAAAGCTCCCCCTTTGACATGGACACATTAGATGATTGACTTGATTTACAAATGTTTGATTTTTAGTTTTCTTATGAAATGCATGAAACAGGATGTATGAAAATGATAAGAGATGAAATGCATACAATGTAATCAAGCAGATATCTATAGATACATGCAACATAACTCCTTCACAAGAAGCGATACCAATTGATTTACAGTGAGGGGATAGGTGTAGGAAAAGTGCAAGTGAGTCATTAAGTTCAGAATGCTCATGATTACACCTAGAGGATTGTGCAGATAAATAGGAGAAGACGTACAACAGGTCAAGTAATTAATCAAATTTTTAAAATACATATCAAATCAAATTACCATGTGTAAGTGAGTAACATGAGTATGAATCTTAGCCATATGGATAACCGGGTTTTTAAGTAAACACGATAGTAAGTTCACAAACTACATTTCAATATAGAGAATAGCGTATTGGAGGCTTCGCTCTTCCTCATCAAATTATCATCAGTAATTTTCATACTGACAATCTGAATTTTTCTAAGAAGGATCAGGTTCAAATAATTCCTTTTTACGCGAGAAGATACATGGAGCTCATGCCAGAATCCCCGGTTACTCAGAATACTGAACCTTGTCACCTCATTTGAACAGAGATACTTTAGTCAACACTTTTCAGAAATGAACCACATCACGTCTCAGGTGACATGTGCCCAGTTTACTCAGTGAGACTTAGCATTGCTCTACCTTTCATTTCATCCAATTTTTTTATGTGGAGGCAGGCAGCTTTTTCCTCAACTGTCTCTTTATCATCCATGCAGCAAGTTGAGTTACTTTAGAGTGTTGAAATAAAATTCCTATATCCTTATGAATAACACTCAATTTCACATTAAAGTGCATGAAGTGAGCGAATTTGATTTAACATGTATGGAGAAAATTTAATTCAAAACAAGATAGTGCAGCTCCCCCTTTGTAAATGTAATAAGCATGAAATGCTCCCCCTAAGAGTTTGACATGAAGCACACTTGTTAAGACTCAGATGCAACATTATTTATCAATGGAGTATATGGTCTTAGAAGTTTCAAGGAAGGGGTTGAATAGCATATAATAACATGCAAGCATACGATGAGAGTATATGCAATATGCAATAAAAAATGAAAAGGTATGCAATTTCAGTTCTTGAAATGTTGGCTCCAAAGATATGATGCCACTATTGGAAGTATCCATTTTGGCATGTATGCAACATGGAATGTTCAAAATGATGCATTTCAAAATATGCACCATATGTATGCTGAAAATGCCAACTATGCAACAAGACACACAATTAGTTTCATCTTCCAAGAGTACTATGTGAATGATATGCAGAAGGTGATATGCAAATATGTAATGTGATGCAAGATTTCAGATTTCACATGACACTCTATATGCACCTAATGCAACTAATGCATGACATGCATTATCAATTGTTAAAATGTGAGGACACAATTTTATTCTGAAAAGAGAATTCAGAAAATTCATTCAAAGCATCAAAATCATCACATGTGAACTTTTCTTGAAAGCAGTTGTGCTTTTATCCAGAAAGATGAGTGGCACATTGGTAAAGACCATGGAACATTGATCAACTTCAGTCCTCAAGATTTTCAGCCACAGAATAACATCATCATGCTGAGAGAATGGAAAAATATCAATCTCAGAATTTTCAGCTTGCAAGACTCCCCCAAAATCAATGCATGATTTCAGAAAATTCATTTATGTTTGATGCCATATGCATAGATGATTCATGGTACTGGGCGGAGGCACACGCATGGTGATGGCTTTCAGACAGGCTTGACCTGCCCTTCCACATGTCACCATTTTATATACCATGTGATCATTGAAATGATGATCAGAAATAAATGTATTCTCATTTGACATCGGGGGTTTATCAAAAAACATTCAATGACTGCACTCTCATATATACTACTCAGATGTTTTAATACCATTCAGCCAACCATTCATCATCCACATTGTCAAAAGCAACCAAAGGGTATTCAAATCTTCAAAATCACTGTCTGTCAAGATATGGCATTAACATCAAGACCAAAGAGATTCAAACAAACACTTTATTTTCTCACCTTTGTCTTGAGTTACCTTTATTGATTTTTTCAGATTCTTTACTTTATTCCCCTTGTTGTCTTCTACATCAATAAGCTCCTTTCTTTCTCTCATGCAAGAAATAGAATGATATTAGCCAGAAGAAATGGAAGTAGATCAAATATGGCATTGAAGTCCTCTTGAGCTCCTTTCTTTCTTTCATGCAAGAAATATATCGATATTACCAAAGGAGTTCCATTGAGACCCCAAATTTGCATTTCATATAGGGCAGCAGATAAAGATATGATAAGATCAAGAACCCCATGCCAAACCCTTTCAAAACCCCATCTAGGAGAAGAAGGGAGACCCTAAGGGTAATGGGGTAAAAGTTCAAACCAATCGGTCCTCAAGATGGACATTGCGACACCAACTGAGGAACAAACAAAACTACCTAAGACAGTTAATCTGAGCCCAGAAATACCAAACATGAATTAAACTCAATCTAGGCACATGGTGATACATTCAAGCGTTTGAATTCTTACCATGATTTCAAGGGTTGATGGTCATAATCAAACCTGCACTGTAAAGAGCTGAATTCATGTCAATATTAAGCCAATGCATATTGAAGAAACTAACTTCAAGGCTTTTCTTCACATAAGACTCTCTCTCTCAACCTGCAATATCAGAAACTCAATTTTATATCAATCTCAATTCAATACAAGTGAGAAACCCAATTTCAGTGTTTTTCTTCCACAAGACAATCTCCTATGAGCTGCAAGTATGTATGATGAATTGCAACTATCAATACAAGTGATTCACTCAAGTTGTCATGAGTTCAAAATAATTTTAAAATTTTCAGGTTTAGTCCAACATGTGTAAAGAGTCAAGTCTATGCATATAAGGCACATGAAACACATAAGACTGCCTCTACAATCAAATTAGTATCAATTCAAGGACAAACCCATGTTTACCAAGGCATCACACCCGAACTGGCCAAGTCGACTTAAAGCCTTCCTCTTGGCCTCAAGGCAATCCTACAACAAAGTTCTCATTTGATAGTTTTGGGTACCCAAACCTTCTTGGGTCCCGGATGGTTAGTTGCACCTCTAGAGGATGCCTTCCACAGTTTTTGGGCATGCATATTATCAAAATGCATTAAGGAGCAATCATACATGGTATGCCCAAACTCACCACAATAATGACAACAACCAAGAGACTTCACAGAATTCTTATAAACATGATAATCAAATTTCTGTGATTTAGCATGAATCTTATCATTATAAGCATGAAAATTTCTCTTCTTCACAACAGGATGAGCATGAAATTTCTGTGGGTTGGCGAAAGTATAATTATTTTTGACTTTGAAATTCTTTCTTTCATTTGCTTGCCAACACTGTGACACACGGTGTCCTAGCTTTCCACATTTAAAACAACCAACCCTTTTTCTTTTAGAAACAAGTTCATTTTTGCATGCTTTCAAATCATCCGATTTCATAATGAAACAATCATTCATCAAATGACCATGCTTACCACAATAATGACAATTGACATTTGTTGAGTTTGGAGCATGGTTTTTGTGACTTTTGTGAGCATGAATCCTATTTCTCCTAGGTTGAGCCTGAGTCTTGGGATTTGATTTCTCTACACAAGAAGTATTTGACATATTTGAGAAACATGAAGCATGCACAAAGGATGTTTGAGTCTTTAGCCCAAAGACTTGTTGTGCCTCTTAGGCACAAGCATGTGCATTGTGTTTTGATGATAGCATGCTGATTTGTTTTGATGATTGCAACACAGTCAGTGCATTATGATATTGTGTTTTGAATATGGCTGCTGATATGATTGCATAGGACTGTGTCTGATATACAGCATTGAATGCATGAGTTTGCATGAGTATTGCACGATGCATTGACGCATGGGATCATTGCGTCAACTCACTGGTCTGTCCCAGAGCTGGTCTATAAAATGTGTCAACTGGTGCGTCGACGCAGTGGACTCAATGCGTTGACGCATTGGAATTGTTTTGAAAGAGCTCTTGCTTTGCTTCATGCATTAGTCTAAACACTGTCCATCTGAGTGTCTCATGCAGAGTCAATTCATATAGTCTATACACTCTGGTGCATGTTGTTCGTAAAGTCTACACATGGCTTGTCGGTTGTCATGTCTTCACATTGTCTTAGGCTAAGTATGTACATTGTCAATGATTCGTCAAAGTCCATACATCCTCAGCTGAACCCCATGTCTGTACAACGGCCTCAATCTTCATCAAGTCTACACAGTGATTCAACCTTCTTATAGTCTGTACAACCTGCCTTATCGATTTAGAGTCTATACATCGCTCAAGCGTTCAAAGCATCTGAAGTCTGTACAGCGTCCGTTGTCTAGAGTTCTTGAAGTATATACATTGGACTGTTTCTTTCAAAGTATATACACTACAATGTACATACTTAGATCTTATGACTTCATTCTTGTTGCTGAAGGGAACAGGGTTGACGCTGGGAGCTTAAAGCGTCCACGCATCAGTTGAAGAAGCCTTCACTGATATCCACAATGTTAACTCCACGAAGCAGAGACCCTCACGAGTTATTTCACTGTGTTAACGCCATTGATTGACATCGTCGACGTAACAATTACAAAGGAAGAGCCAATGGCTTACTGGATTACTCTGGTGCGTCAACGCATTCATCAAGTGGCGCCGACGCAGCAGGTTGATGGATCGACAAGGTGACCAGAGGGTAGACGCAGTTGCACAAAGCGTCAATGCACTCCACACGAAACGTGAGAGGGCTGAAGCCATCTAAGTTCAGATGTTGGAACACCAATGCGTCATCGTAGCATGCTGAGAGCGTCGACGCAGCATGCCTATCTGCTGAAGACTTGATCACTGGATCACGGATGCGTCAACGCAGCAGGCTGATGGAGTCGACGCAGCAGTTAAAAAGGTTGAAGATCTCTGAAGGCTGCGTCAACCCTTTGGAGCAAGTGTGTTGACGCCACCTCAACTCCAGTTGCTGAGCGTACTGATGAATGGACAAGTGACCTGAAGCTGGCACCTGACACGTGATCCGAGATGGGTGCTGAGCACGTGATCCGAGGAGGAATCTTCTGGACGGAAGGCGTGGGAAGCACACGCCCTATCTCCCTACTGCTGCTGGTATATAATGGAGCCTTCGTCTTCAGATGGAGGCTGATCGTGATTGAAGCCTGAAAGCAGAAGAAGAGTTAATTAGTCTTCTTAGAGTATTTTAATTTGTCAAGAGAGCGAAATTCTAGTTGAGCTATACTTTGTCTAAATCTGTCTTGTTAGCACTCTAGTGATTTTACTGTGTGTTTGTTTAGTTCCGCATCTGCCCATTAGCTTTTAAGCTTGTCTAGGTTGCGAACTAGTAACTTTAGTGAGCATCATATTTTAATTGGGTGAAAGATTTTTAAAGGGCTATATTCATTCACCCCCCCCCCTCTGAATACTACACCGAACCCAACAAGACTTTTTTTTGGTGGGTTCATACCTAAGACCTTCTCTTTGAAAATTTACCTTGGTCC
Source organism: Amorphophallus konjac (assembly GCA_022559845.1). Lineage (NCBI taxonomy): Eukaryota > Viridiplantae > Streptophyta > Magnoliopsida > Alismatales > Araceae > Amorphophallus > Amorphophallus konjac. The sequence continues at coordinate 140,925,145 of CM040129.1, forward strand.
CCAAAATCTTGTTCAAATTTTCTTCCTCATTCACAAACTTAGACAAAGAAGCATTCAGATCAAGAATTTCCTTTTCAAGTGATGAAATATGTAATTCATAGGAAATGATCTCATTGTCATAGGAAATGAATTTTTCATTCAATTGGGCATTGATGGTTTTGTAGCTCTCCATCATTTGTTCTAGCACATGAATCTTTTCACAATCATCAATAGCCAGACTTTTTTCTTTTTCAAAAGCAAGTAATTTTTTAGACATGGTTGTATTTAGATGCTTCAGTTCTTCATTTTCAGATTTTAACAAAGCATTTCCTTTTTCAAGAAACTTCATGCTGCCTTCAAGCAGAGATATCTGAATTAAAATAGCACTATTTTCCTTTTTAATTTCTTCATTTTCATTTGCAAGTTTATCATTCATAATCAATTCATTGCAAATATCCTGATCAATTGAGTTTGATTCCATTTTGTTTCTTAGATCTTTTTCAATTTTCTCCAATTGATCAATTATGTTCTTGAGGGCAACATTTTCATTTCTCAAACAAGCAATGGTTTCTTTGAGACATTCAACATCATGCTCTAAAAGTTCATTGAAGTTAACAAGCTCAGAACATTTATCACAAGAACCATTTTCATGGACCAAGTTTTTAGATTTCTTTTTCAATTTTCTATTTTCTGACTTGACTTTCTTATATTGTTTTTCCAACTCATCATAAGCTTCAACAAGATCATCAAGAGTGAATTCTTTAGAATCTGAATTTACCTCTTCTGTATTTTTGTCACTTTGTTGATCAGCATCATCGGCCATGAGACATTTTTGCCTTTCCTTCTCTTGAGCTTTGATCAACCGGTCCATAAGCTCATTTGCCGTCCTACAAGAAGACACAAATGGATATTTGTTAGTACTTACAGAAGCTTTCAATAAACTCAAAGCAGTAACATTGTCATAGTGCATCATTTTATCATGATTAGACCACTTGGTCTCATCTAGAGGTAATGTGTGTGGACCATGATAAATCAATTTCCAAAGACTAGGATTAGTAGAATTGATCACCACACACAGTTTACCTAGCCATGAATCAAAATCTGAACCAGTGAAGATTAGCAGACAATTCATTGAGATATGTTCAGAAAAATTCATGATTGTAGAATGCACTAGGATCACTCTATAGATCGCAAGATCTAGGGACAACAGAGCCTCGCTCTGATACCAAGTGTTGGGTCCCGAAGTGCAAGAATACGGATCTAGAGGGGGGGTGAATAGATCCTTCTACTAAAAACTTTGTCCAATTAAAAACACAACTACTACACAGCGGAATATACAAGATTGAGTAATTTAACCTAAACAGATTTAAACTAGATTCACTCAATCTCACCGAGCTCACACGATTGCACAAACAGATAGGATAGTGAGCACACAATCACAAGAATCAAACCACAAGACACGGGGATTTTTAAGGTGATTCGGGACAACGACGGGCTCCCTACGTCCACCCCTCACCAAACCGGTGAGGCTTCACTACACGCTACAAAATGTAGCAACACGGGTGTAGATCTATTTTAAAATCCACACTTAAACAAAAAAAAATGATAAGCACGATCAATGAAATAACAATAAAAATAGCACGAGGTGCTAATGGGGAAAGAATGTGATCGCCAGAGACACGAGGGTCTCAAAGAGGAGATTGATATGGGAGATGATCGCAAAATACCTCAAAAGATGCGGTTGATTGTGAGTACTCCTTTTCTCTTCAAATCGGCCGGCCGACGAAGAGAGTTCTTCAACTTGGTTACCCTTGCAAAAAAAAAGACACACAACACAAAAGAATTGGATTAGAAATAATGTGTGTGTAGCATCAATTCTTAATAAAGATGAGCATGAAAATTGATTAAGAACACACCTTAAGGGTATTAGCCCTTAAACCCCTATGCAAAGAGGGTGTGGGAGATGTATGATGAATGCAAATAATAATAAAAAAAGGGGAGGTCTCAATATGATGATTGAGAAAGAATTATCAATAACAATGATGCATGCATGTGAATTATGAACTAAAATAAAAATAAGATAGGGGAGAAGGGGAATAGAAAAATCTGATTGTTGGTTGCTCCTTGGCTTTGATCTTCAATAGGGAGAAGTTCCCAAAAGGATGAAGCTTTGATGGATAAAGGACCTCCTCCTGTCAAGCAGCACCTCCGTCGGTTCCTGTAGAAACAAAGAAAAGAAGAAGAAAAGCATAGCAGAAGAAGGAGAAGAAGAGGAAGAAGACAGAAGAAGAAGAGAAGTAGAAGAAGGAGGAGAAGAAGACAGATACGGGAGAAACAGAAGAAAGAGAAAGAAGAAGAAGAAGAAGAAGAAGACAGATACGGGAGAAACAGAAGAAAGAGAAGAAGAAGGAATCAGAAGAATACAGAAGAAGGAAAAAAAAGAGGAAGAAGAAGAATAAGAAGAAAGAAGAAGAAAAACAAGGAGAAGAGGAAGACGGGAGGAGAACGGAAGAAGAAAGAAGAATAAGAAAAAGAAGATAGAAGAAGAAGAAGAGAAATAGGAACAGAGAAGAAAAAGACAGAAGAAAAACAAAAGAAAAATCCGGGGAAGAAGCCTCCTGCGTCCAACCGATTAACAGAGCTCGGAAGCTCTATTAATAAGATAGAAAAGAGATAAGAAGGAAAGAGTCCAAAGGAGGAAGAGATAAGAACGGGCAATAGCCCAAAATAGGGGAGGATAAGAATGGGCAAGAGCCCAAACGAAGCAGGGATCCTCTGGGAGAAAGGCTGCGTCCGTTCGGAACACAAAACTGAAACACGACCTGGACCAGGGCGTCAATTCAAGAATTGACGACCTGCCAGAGGGCGTCTTTTAAAAACACGACTTATATCAGGGCGTTAATTCAAAAATCAAATTTTAGAATTTATTTGAAAAGTGTGAAACACGTCTGAGTCAAAGGCGTTAATTAAAACGCGCCTTAACCAAGGACGTTAATTCAAAATATTCAAAATAGGGCCATTTTCCATTTCTCAATATTATTTTCTCATTTTTTAGGTGGAGGTGCATCTCAATGCCCTGATTCCAACGACTATTTTTGCGAATTTTTCTGACACCCGGAAGGCCACCAAAACACCTCTGGAACGGAGTGGAAAATAATATTAAAAAATCAATTTGAAAAAGTGACGACCGTGAGTAAGGCGTGAATTAAATTTTTGATTTTTTTATTCTTTTCAAATTCAAAGTAACGCCCATGGTCAAGTCGTTAATTCCCAAAAAAATCCGAAAAATTCTCAGAAAAATCCAGAAAAATAGAAATTTGAAAGAATGGACGCCCTGCAGTATAGTCGTCAATTTTTTTAAGAAACGCCCATGTATAAGTCGTTATTTAAAAGACGCCCCCAGTAAAGTCGTTATTTCTGAAAAATAGAGAAAAAATGCCCAAAAAATCCAGAAAAATCCAGAAAAATAGGAGAAAATAGAAAAAAATAAGAAAAGGGTGAAAAAAAGAAGAAATCTAAAAAAAAGTGGGAAAAACCACTCAAATAGAACTAATTTGAGGGTCAAATTGGGACATTACAAGGTAATATGAGATGTACTCACAGTAACGTCAATTTTGGCGTGTCTACAGCTGCCCCACCTTGGCGTCTGCTTTGCAAGGGAGCAGAGTAAACTGAAAAGTAGATGCCAAGGTGTGATGAGACACGCAATCAACATCACTTGATGAGAATCGAAATCAAAAGCTCGAGATGAAGCAAATCTCGGGAAATCCAACGAAGTCAACAATGTTTGGATAAAAGGGGGAGATGTGCACGCGGTGCACGAAGGAGACAAAATAAATGATCAACTTCCAGCGCGGTGGAAGTACCCCAGGTCACAAGCCTGTAAGTTTCACCATTGGGGAGCGGTTACCAGCCAGTGGACGTGCTGCAGCCAAGGTGGATCAAAGGGGAAAGTTTGAAAATAAGATGATAAAAATCCAAACAAGGAGCTTTCGAGCAAATGACCCAAAACAGCGACAAAACGAACTGAGGACTCAATTCGGCATGGAATATCTCACATCGGGAAAGATTAAGATCAATTCAACTCTCAACATCAGCTTATCAAAATGATTTTTCAACAATTATTTCAAATTCCTACATGAATGCATGCTGGGTTTAAAGGGAAAAAATAAATCAAATGAAAATATAGAATAATCAAGGATAATATTATTAAACTACCAAGACTGGGTCAAGAAACCAATTTCGCGAGGTGATACTAAGCCGAAGCCCGTTTATCCACGCACCAACTCGCAAAGAGGGAACCATCGTCCCCAGTCTTGGACGGCTCAACGGCCTATCCGTATGACTAAGACTTCTCTGGAATCATCATTGTTTTTGATGAAGGGGAACTCAAATCCCAGATTTACCAAAGCCACAAGGTCCTTGATATAATCTAGTAACATATGTAACATATAGTAGAATGCATACAGGAGATGGTGATATTAATAAGCATGGGAACTGAGAAATGAGCTGCAAGCACCGTGGGGCTTGGATGATGATGCCCAGTCGGTGGGACCAAGAGCTTCTTCCTACGCTCAAAATTTCATTAGCCAAGATATAAAAGATAACAAACAATGAATAAGGCATTTTAGCATAGCAATCATCAAAGCATCAATCATAGCATGTATATGGCATGAATAGCACAAATTAAATCATGGTATTGCAAATCATCATTGTTTGTTGTTTGTCATGAGGATGACAATCTAGCTAATCAAGTTTTGGAGTTAAATAATCAAGATCTGATATAATGCCCATCGGCAGAGTAATCAGGGAATGATAATGCCCCTTGGCAAAGTGATCAAGTGAATCAGCAGGAGTTGATTGAAAGATTTGGAGATGAATAATCAGAATGATATTCAAGAGATAATCAGGAGATATAACAATCAAAATGATATAGGGAGATGATAATCAAAATGCCCAGGGTGGCATGTCATGAAAATATCGGGAAAGAATCAATAGATTGATAGCAATGAGTGGAGAGAGGACTCATCCCGTGCTCCTGATCCTTGGAAAGTTATTCCTGCAAAACACCATCAGAAAATACAATGCAAAATTTTTGGATTTTGGAAATATGTAAATTTTTTATGAGATTTTGGAAATATTCAAATTTTTGTGGAATTTTGGAAATATTCAAACTTTTGTGGAGATTTTGAAAATATTCAAATTTTTGTGGAATTTTGGAAATATTCAAATTCTTTGTGGAGATTTTGGAAATATTCAAATTTTTGTGGAGATTTTGGAAATATTCAAATTTTTGTGGAGATTTTGGAAATATTCAAATTTTTGTGGAATTTTGGAAATATTGTTAATGCAGCATCAAAGGGTGTTCTGAACCACTGGCTAGGGGTCCTCGTTTCCTCCCTTTTTGCTTAAAACTGCCCAAAGCCGGGCGTGCATTGAAAGGGTGGCGCCCTATAACTGACTGCCCTTGATTAACGATGCCCCTACCAAGGCCATACCCGAGAAACATTCGGTCTTGGAGGGAGAAGAGAAGAATAATTGGGGACAAACTTAAAGCAGGATGGGAGATATCAGGATTTGATTTCCTTCCAAGGTTTTAACCCTCAAAGAGGTAGTCTGTTGCACCGGGGCTTTGTGCCTTTGATTTTTAGACCCTTGACATGCATACGACCAGGGTTTTCCCTGCGGGGACTTTGCCACTCTTGTCATGCCATAATTCACAATTTTGCTTTTGTCGAGATTTTGACTTGATTTTCATAATAGCCCTTTTGGCGAGATGCATATCATGAAACTCATATGAAAACTCATATTAATTTTGGGTCAAGACTGCCCCTATTTGAGACTCCTCTCGTATTGGGGATTACCAAGGTTGGTCATCTCATCCGTCAACCTCTTGCACCTGCATTCGGCCGAGTAAAGAAAAGAAAAGACTTTCAGAAATTCTCATGGCATGGCCAAAGTAGGAACGGTGTTTTAACCAAAGGAGCCGGCTAAGGACGCCGTGAAGTGTGTGGAATGCCCAGCTAAGGGGTACTCTTAACAAGCGGGGAGAGAATGTAGAATTCCCAGCGCGGGTTCTTATTAACCAAAGGTGCTGCGAAAGAAAGTCTAAAGACTCTTTTGAGAGTGATTTAATTAAACAAAAGCCTAAGATAAAGGTTTAAAACACCACTCTTAATCTCGTTAAGAAGCACTTCATTTTGAATATCATGCGTGAAGTAATGAGAAATGATATCATAAAAATGCTTACTTACGCCAATATGTTACCTTGCAACCTCTGTAGAAGCAGCTGCTGCGAGAGGTTGATCATCATGGGATTTGTCCTCTTTGGCAGTCAAAAGGATTGGAAGCAAAGGATTTGAAAGTGGCTTAACAAGAATGAGTGGTGCTCAAACCAGACTCAGACGAATAAGGAGAAAAGGAAAGACGCGAGGGCTAGAACTCCCTCACTAAGGCGCGGAGACCCTGATCACATGGAACAGTCTACAGAAGAAGCGGAAATCAAGAAGAGGGGTGAGGACTAAAGCCTCGGAAGCAATGGGAGAAAGGGCAGATGCCCAAGGCAGTGGATGTGGAAGAAGTTGGGTCGGACCCAGAATTAGGAGGAATTAGAAGAAGAAATTGGTAGATGGAAAGAGGTGGATCCGGAGGGTCCGGAGGTAAAGGAGAAGAATCATGATAGGAGGAATCCGGAGGCTCCGGAGGAATATTGAAAGAAGGGATGCGATGCCCTGGGGAGAAATAGGGAAAAAGATGATGAAAAAGATGACGGAAAAGGAAGAAGAGAATAAAAGATATGGAGTCCCGGAGGAGCAAAAAGATGAATTGAAGGAAATATGGAAGGTCTGGAGGTTCCGGAGGAATGAAATCAGGAGGGTCGCGATGCCCTGGGAGATGATAGAGAGAATAAGACGGAGAATCCGGAGGTTCCGGAGGAATAAAATCAGGAAGGAGAAGGTGGAAAGGGGCGTCGTGCCCGAGGGAAAAGTCCGGAGGTTCTGGAGGAGGAGAATGAAAAGGGGCGTGATGCCCGAGGGGAAAGTCCGGAGGTTCCAAGGAGATAGCAGGAAAGGGGGCGCGATGCCCCAAGGGGAGTGGACAAAAAGATGAATATGAATAAGATGGGAAATGCGAAATATCCGGCGGTGCCGGAAGGTGAGGAAGATACGGGTTTGGAAACCCGGGAAGCAGGAGGTGCAAATGCATGTAATGGGATGGATGCGATGAATGTATGAAATGCAAAGAATATGAAGAATGTGAAGGGCGAGAGGATGTGATCCTCCTCCTAACCCTGGGAATGGCCCATGAAGAAAAAGTGATAGAGATGGATGAATAGAAAGTGGAGCAAATAAGGGATGGCCCCTTAGTATTAAGGTAACTGCCCCTCCATGGCAGTGAACATGTACGGCCGATTGGCCCAATAAAGGAAGCTTCAATAAATGACAACCCCTTTGGAAAGCGAAGATCAATAAAGTGGGGGAGTCGTAGAGTTGGAACGGGAAGCATTATGTTGCCCATTGAATGTGGTGTATATGGAATGTTGAGCAAAATGGGCATTCGCCCCTTGTAAGGAATAATGAATTCTGGATTGGAAAGTTTGAACAAGGGGTGCCCTGCCTGGCCTTCATACGGCGTTAACACTTGGCATCTGTTGAGCAGTGGCGGTGACTCGGCCTCTTCGATCATGCGCGGCACAATAACCCGGATTGGCATCCGGCAAATGAACTCTTGCATTTTGAATAGCGCGGCCATGGCCAAATTCTTCTTTCGCAGCTCTTGATCATCATCGGCACAAGTGTTTGTAGAAGCACTCCCCTTCCGAGTAGTAAAGGGAGGTGAGGCGGAGGCGGAAGGCTTTGTGAGTGGTGGAGTTATAATGGAAGGTGTTGGCGTAAGTGGAGGCGGAGGTTCAAACACATCGAGTTTCTCCCTTTGCTTGCAAACGGTCGGGATCGGCTCGGGTGCAAAAAGTGGTGGATCCTGCTCAGAATTAACCATAGGTAAAGGCGAAAGGCTATGTGGTGGAGGTATGGGTTTTGGGGTTAAAGGCATAATGGAGGGTAATGGTGGTGAAATTGGGTAAGTGGAGGCCGAGGTGGAGGCTAATGGGAGGCTGATTGGGGAAGGTTTAATGATGGGTTCGACGGAGGCTAATGGTGTGGAGGTAGATGGCTTAACGGGTGGAGGTTTAATGGTGGAAGGCTTGGGGCGTAGGAAATGCCGAATGGGGCGAGCGGTGTTTGGAGTGGTGAAAAACTCAAGATGCGTCGGCGCGGGTGATTGGAGTATCGACCCATCGTCGTAACACCAATAAGTCTCGGAAATAGGGGTTGGATCGGGGATGGTGGCTTCATCCTGAGCGAGGGGTTCATCGAATGAAAGTGGGGGAAGTGGAAAGTTAAGGAAACTCGAAAGGGGTGCCTGCGGAGCTTCATCATCATACACCGGTTCGGATTCTTCAATTGCCGGTTCTTGCTCGCTTGGAATATCAATGCCGTAGTCGTCCATCCTATCCTTCCATTCTCTCTCCATTCTTGTAATGTCATCCAAAGCCGCATAGAGAGGATTGACCGGAGTAGGAGGAACCGTGACCCTCTTTAATTGTTCCTCCATGGAAGTAATCTTATCAAAAAGAGATTGTTGGAGGGGTGTGACTTGAACAATAGAGGGCTGGCAGGGCCTTGAAGGAGGAGGGGCCGCATAAAAAGGCCGCGGAGGGGAGTTGACGGTATGACCCGTAAAAGAACCCAGATGGGCCGGATTGCAATGAATAAATGGGCCTCGGGGCCGTGAGGGAGGAGGAATAGAAGGAAGCGGGTGTCGGACCACCCGAGTAGAATGAATAGGGGAAGATGGGTAATGGGCTACCCGAATATGATTGGAAGGAGGAGGTGGGTGATGGGCCACCCGTGTAGAATTGGAGGGAGATGGGTGATGAGTCACCCGAATAGAATTGGAAGGAGGTAGGTGATGGGCCACCCGTATAGAATTGGAAAGAGGGGGAGATGCATGAGATGTACCCTCAACGGCAGCCTTAAGGGCTTGGATCTGTTGAGGGGTAAGATGATCTAATGCATGGATGATTCGAGAGACCTTCTCGTCATTGGGAGGAGACGGTCCCGAGGGAATAGTGGCCTGAAATTGAGTAGGTGGACCATGAGAATGGACATTGCCCATGGGTTGGGTATGACCATGAGAATAAGGACGTGGTCCCTTGAAAGAATGGTGAGAATGCTGATTAACATGTTGAAATTGAGGATATGAAGTGCTAGGTTGTGCATCCTCATGAATTGAATTGAACATGTTTCTATCATGGTAAGCCATTATATAATCAAAAATTCTCAATAATTATGCAAATAAGCACACAAGTTGGAATGGTTACCGTGATTTTTGATTGTTTTAAACCTTGGTGAATTAATGATTTTTAGCAAAGTTTTGAATGATTCACACAAGGGGGGGGAGCCTAGTTTCAATATGATTTGAACTTCAATGCCAACTAGGAACCCTCTCTCACCGTATAGGCCAACTAACTCGGGACTTCAAAAGGGTACAACCTGCCCGGCGTCCGTGAGGGAATCCACGGGTGCGGGGACTTATGGAGGCTTGGAAAAGGGATTTCCAGTCCAAAGAGACGGAATGCTCAATGGAGGGTCGTCCCGATTCCAAGAGGGTGTGTGGATCCTAATGAAGAGGAGGGGGTCTCCCAAACCAAAATGCAAATATGAATGCAGCAGGGTAAACAGGCCAACCACAATAATATGATCAATCAACCAAGATAAGCATGAAAACTCACCCACGGGAAGGGTTCTGGAAACCCACAGTAAAAACACGCCCTGGCAGGGGGCGCTACTAACAAGAGACACGACAGTGTGACTGTCGTGAATCACGTGAGGGGCCCAGGGGCAGAGTAAAACACGCCTTAGTGTGAGGCGCTACAAATAAAAGGACGCCCTATCCAGCGGGCGTCAAATCCAAGAAAACGCCTTTAAGGGAGGCGCTAATAAAGATAAAGACGCCCTTGCAACGGGCGTGAATTCACCAAGCAAGCAGAGATAATTGGAGACAGCTAGCAAACGCCCTGTCAGAAGGCGTTAACTTCAAACAACACGCCCTGGGTTAGGGCGTGAAATCAAAAGGCGCCTCCGACAGAGGCGTTAATTCTCAATCCACGGCCAACAGTAACAACCACTCACAGTCGCAGGCAATCAACAAATATAAGATATAAGCATGCTCATCAAAATTTCAAATAAGTGGAGATTTTAAAGAAAAATCAATAAATTGACAAATCACTTAGGGAAAAGGACAAAACCAATGGAGGGTGCCCGAGGGGCACAAAAGGGGGACGCACCGAGGGTGCAAATAGGGGAGATGGCACGCGCGGGTGCCTAAGGGGAAAGGGTAATAAACAAAGAACACAAGGAGTCCCACCGTGATCGCCAATTTGTAGATCTATTTTAAAATCCACACTTAAACAAAAAAAAATGATAAGCACGATCAATGAAATAACAATAAAAATAGCACGAGGTGCTAATGGGGAAAGAATGTGATCGCCAGAGACACGAGGGTCTCAAAGAGGAGATTGATATGGGAGATGATCGCAAAATACCTCAAAAGATGCGGTTGATTGTGAGTACTCCTTTTCTCTTCAAATCGGCCGGCCGACGAAGAGAGTTCTTCAACTTGGTTACCCTTGCAAAAAAAAAGACACACAACACAAAAGAATTGGATTAGAAATAATGCGTGTGTAGCATCAATTCTTAATAAAGATGAGCATGAAAATTGATTAAGAACACACCTTAAGGGTATTAGCCCTTAAACCCCTATGCAAAGAGGGTGTGGGAGATGTATGATGAATGCAAATAATAATAAAAAAAGGGGAGGTCTCAATATGATGATTGAGAAAGAATTATCAGTAACAATGATGCATGCATGTGAATTATGAACTAAAATAAAAATAAGATAGGGGAGAAGGGGAATAGAAAAATCTGATTGTTGGTTGCTCCTTGGCTTTGATCTTCAATAGGGAGAAGTTCCCAAAAGGATGAAGCTTTGATGGATAAAGGACCTCCTCCTGTCAAGCAGCACTTCCGTCGGTTCCTGTAGAAACAAAGAAAAGAAGAAGAAAAGCAGAGCAGAAGAAGGAGAAGAAGAGGAAGAAGACAGAAGAAGAAGAGAAGTAGAAGAAGGAGGAGAAGAAGACAGATACGGGAGAAACAGAAGAAAGAGAAAGAAGAAGAAGAAGAAGAAGAAGACAGATACGGGAGAAACAGAAGAAAGAGAAGAAGAAGGAATCAGAAGAATACAGAAGAAGGAAGAAAAAGAGGAAGAAGAAGAATAAGAAGAAAGAAGAAGAAAAACAAGGAGAAGAGGAAGACGGGAGGAGAACGGAAGAAGAAAGAAGAATAAGAAAAAGAAGATAGAAGAAGAAGAAGAGAAATAGGAACAGAGAAGAAAAAGACAGAAGAAAAACAAAAGAAAAATCCGGGGAAGAAGCCTCCTGCGTCCAACCGATTAACAGAGCTCGGAAGCTCTATTAATAAGATAGAAAAGAGATAAGAAGGAAAGAGTCCAAAGGAGGAAGAGATAAGAATGGGCAATAGCCCAAAATAGGGGAGGATAAGAATGGGCAAGAGCCCAAACGAAGCAGGGATCCTCTGGGAGAAAGGCTGCGTCCGTTCGGAACACAAAACTGAAACACGACCTGGACCAGGGCGTCAATTCAAGAATTGACGACCTGCCAGAGGGCGTCTTTTAAAAACACGACTTATATCAGGGCGTTAATTCAAAAATCAAATTTTAGAATTTATTTGAAAAGTGTGAAACACGTCTGAGTCAAAGGCGTTAATTAAAACGCGCCTTAACCAAGGACGTTAATTCAAAATATTCAAAATAGGGCCATTTTCCATTTCTCAATATTATTTTCTCATTTTTTAGGTGGAGGTGCATCTCAATGCCCTGATTCCAACGACTATTTTTGCGAATTTTTCTGACACCCGGAAGGCCACCAAAACACCTCTGGAACGGAGTGGAAAATAATATTAAAAAATCAATTTGAAAAAGTGACGACCGTGAGTAAGGCGTGAATTAAATTTTTGATTTTTTTATTCTTTTCAAATTCAAAGTAACGCCCATGGTCAAGTCGTTAATTCCCAAAAAAATCCGAAAAATTCTCAGAAAAATCCAGAAAAATAGAAATTTGAAAGAATGGACGCCCTGCAGTATAGTCGTCAATTTTTTTAAGAAACGCCCATGTATAAGTCGTTATTTAAAAGACGCCCCCAGTAAAGTCGTTATTTCTGAAAAATAGAGAAAAAATACCCAAAAAATCCAGAAAAATCCAGAAAAATAGGAGAAAATAGAAAAAAATAAGAAAAGGGTGAAAAAAAGAAGAAATCTAAAAAAAAGTGGGAAAAACCACTCAAATAGAACTAATTTGAGGGTCAAATTGGGACATTACAAGGTAATATGAGATGTACTCACAGTAACGTCAATTTTGGCGTGTCTACAACGGGGATGAACCCCAACACACACACGCTGCTTTCGCAGCAAACCACACACACGAGGCCTTGCCTCAACCTGCTGCCACAGCAGCACACACACACACACACACCACTGGGGAACACACCCCGAACAAATTCCTCACACGGAGTCACAACTCCGTCCACACACATGTAGGACAATACCTACACAACCACACGGGAGTAAACTCCCAACCACACATAGGGAACACACCCCAAGTTATGCCCAACCACACACGCGGATATACTCTGCACAAAACGATGCACACACGACAACACATACACTCGGAGAACCCTTTCTCCGAACACCCACACAAAGTATTCTCACAAATGTTTATGAAAACAGATATATGATATGACCTCCAAGCAAACTCTATATATGAAAACTAGAAAGATGCATTAAGTGTCAGGCTCCCCCTTCTTCAACAAAATATGATTCTCCTTGGCTCGTTGACGGATGATCATGATTTAGACATTATCTTCTTTCTCTCCTCTAGTCGCTCCTCTTTTCCTTCAAATGCTAGCTTCAATCAAACCTTCATTCATCAGAAAAGTGATTAGCCTCATAAACTCCTCTCCTCTCGACCTTGTGGCTGCACTCCTTCTTCTTCTTCTATTTTCTTCTTCACCTGAAAGAACACATGAGCATTAGGATTGTTGTATCATAAAATCGCAGCTCATATATATATATATACATGCAAGAGAGTGAACAAAGAACATATAAACAAGTTCAAGGAGATGATGTTTATAGCCAAGATCAAGAACAAAACTAAGAGCAACTGGAGAAACAAAGGAAAATGGATTTTTCAGTGGATAGAGCTCCCCCTTTTTGTTTCATCGAATAGGCTTAAGCTTTTCTGTAGGATGAAGAACGTTCTTGAAGGAAGATGATCGATTCTTGGACGAGCAAGGCTTGTATCTTGATTTTTCACACAGCTTCCAGTAGATGGTTGCATGGAGACTTGAAACCTCCTTCTTCCCTTCACATATAACCTTAGAACAACGTGGAAGAAGCCATGGAGCTGCTACCTGCGACCTGCACTCACTAGGGTTAGCAAACACACCCAAAAATTGGATCTCACCTCTCTCCTTAGGGTTTGTGACCCAAAGAGAAGTATATAAGTGTTTGGGATGGTCAAGAGACAGCCCTTGGACAAGATCCACAAGTTATGGAGTGATTTGTGGAAGTTGGACTCGGATTGGAAGACTTTTGGAGCAAGAAAACGGTGGTCAAAACGGCGGCTGGAGGTCGGAACTGAAGGGGTCGACCCTCGGGCACACAGAAGCCAAACAAAATTGATTTTGTGTTCTGTTTTACAGGGGTCGACCCCAGGGGTCGACCCTCGGGTTTCCAGAACCCAAACAGAACCAACACTTTGGTTCTGGGTTACAGGGGTCGACCCCAGGGGTCGACCCTTTCAGGCAGCTTTCACAAAAATGGTTCTGTTTTGAACAGAACCTGAGAGGGTCGACCCCATGGGTCGACCCATTCTTGTTTGGGCCTGAAAAACCACTAAAAACACCATCAAATCAAGGGGAAATAATTGATTAAATATTACCATAATCCCATGAAGATCCACCATGATTTTTCATCCTGAAAAACATGATAAAGCAAGATGTTAGATCAAGATCAAAATATATGGGTCATGCATTAACATATGAAGCTCGTTTTGAGGCCGAGACCCAAATGACATGAAGTATGAACATGAAAGCACTTGCATGAGACACATAAATGCTTTGATAACATTTTCATCTTAAGATCCTCATATGAGTTCCAAATTCAGTTCAGAGCAACACTTACCTCATTATTTTATCTGAGTTCACATTTCTTGTTGATTGGTTGAGTCATTCATACACATAGTCATGAAATTCCAAATATCATTCACCATAGCATGATAGTATAGATTTGGAATTCAAAGAGTAAGGAGCCAAGCCACATAAAATAATATTGAGTCACATTCAATTTGATCATCATCCAAACTCTCATCAATCCACACATCATTACCTTGGGGGCTAGCAATGGTATTTGCATCTCAATCAATCATTTAGCATTACCATGCATGATATCAATCATTTAGCATTACCATGCATGATATGAGGCTCAATATGACATTTATCCAAGCATGTTTTCCACAATGCAATGTGCTAGCATCAAAGCACAGATGAGCCTTATAGAGTCACAAATGCATTGACATGATATCCCAATAAAAGTAGTTTGTGATTATTGCCACAACATCATTTCCACAACCATTTCCACACAAGGCCAAGCAACAAGGGCATCCACACAAGGCCAAGCAACAAAGGCATTTTGTAATCATCAAAATCACATTCACAACAGTCCAAAATGCCTCGGGGGTCACGCTGGCCCCACGAGGGTAACGGTCGGCCACTTGGCCGCCGTTGGACCTTGGCGGTCTATCGCATGGCCGCCAAGCCCCACTGACACCCAAGACCGGAAAACGGTCTATCTAAGGCCGTCTCTAGCAAAAATGATTCCTAGAAGGACCATTTTTGTTCCAGAAAACCGAGAACGGCAAATCACGGCAAAATTTGCCATTCCACTCCCCAATCACCCCCAGTGATGGGGAAACAAAAGGGGAACTCGTCACCAAGCCCCAAGCCATCGTTTGATGCCATCAAACCACAAAACAAAGTGTTAAAACGCTAGATCCGGTGCTTAAACCCCAATGCATGGATTTTCCTTCCCGGTAAGAAATAACCCTCTCTCGACCTCGCCTCGGCCTAGAAATCATGGGGAAGGTAAATAATAAGCTGAGGATCCATCACCCTACCTCGGGGAAGCACGAAACGCGACGGATCACCACCGATCCTCAAGACTCCGCTTGAAACCCACGAGCTCCCACGAGCCGCACGCCGTCGTGATCACCTCGCCGCCGCCGTCATCGCCACGCCGTCGTCTCACCACCGTCTACAGCCGGAGGGGAGCAGGCCGCGGTCGTCGCCGGCCAAAGGAGAGAGAGAGGGGTCGCGATCGGGCGCTCACGGGGGAAGAAGAAGAGGAAAGAAGAAGGAAGAAAAATAAGAAAAAGAAAAGGGGTATTTATAGAAAATCTAAATTTTTTAAAAATACAAAAAATACATTTCCTCGATCCTTGGAACATGCTCAACGCGCTGGTACGGTCCCGGAGTAGGAGAACGCAACGGTTTGCCCTACACAGGGTTCCGAAGGTTCGTCAAGGAAAAACACAGATCCAGATCCAAAAAATGTCCAAAAAATCCAGGACATTACAGCCCTCCCCCCCTTAAACAAATTTCATCCTCGAAATTTAAAATAAAGCATTGGAAAAAGGAGAGGAACTCACTCAAATAGATAAGGGAACTGTTGACGCATCTCGTCCTCACGCTCCCAAGACGCCTCACCACCAGAGTGCCGCTGCCACACCACCTTAACCAGGGGAATAACCTTGTTCCACAGGTGCTGCTCTCGCCGATCCTCAATGCGAACGGGATACTCCGAAAGAGACAGATCGGGAGTCACCTCGGGCCAAACAGAATCCTCCAAAATATGAGAGTCATCGGGCATATATTTCCTTAACATCGAGACATGGAACACATCATGCACCACAGCTAACTCCGAGGGAGCTACAAGCGATAAGCAACCTCTCCAATGCGCTCAACAATGGGAAAAGGGCCAACATAACGGGGACTCAACTTCCCATGCCGGCCAAAGCGCATCACCCCCTTCATTGGAGAAACTCTCAAAAATACTCGGTCACCGACCGCAAAACTGAGGGGCTGCCTTCTCCGATTGGCATAACTCTTCTACCAACTCTACGCCGCCAACATGTTCTGACGGACCAAATGCACCACATCTACACACTGCTGCACCAACTCTGGTCCCATCATGACATGCTCACCAACCTAGAACCAATCAAGTGGGGTGCGACACGGTCGCTTGTACAACGCATCATAGGTAGCCATACCAATGCTCGAATGAAAGATGTTTGGAGAGGGGGATTTCTGTAGCCCATCTAAGAGCGGCCGAACCAGGTCCAGGAAGACCAAATGAGGCCTAGCTCATCTAAGTGACCGTCCCGCAGGGCCCACTTAGCATAAAAGCCCAATAAATTCACTAGGGATCAACCACTTCCTCGGTGGCCATTAGGCTCGGAAGGCCCGAGCGTCGGTCTGATCAGAGGAAGACCCACGCCCCACTCATCCCCCTCGCCGGGATAAGGGCTGGCGCCCCGTGCCCACTCCGACCGAGCCTCACCCGAGCTATGCCCCTCGCTCGGACAGGGCTGGCACTCTTCATGCTTTGGTCGACCAACGATTGCTTATCCACGCTGTCGTAGAGACCCCTTTATGAGCAGGAGTTTACAAGGCTATAAAGATCCCACAATGAGGACGTAAAGAGCCCACGACGAGGATGTAACTCCCGCCTGAAACTCCTTAGCTTACGGGACTCATAAGGCCGGCGCACTATTTAAACCTGGGACTCCCTCCAATGAAAGGTAAGGCCAACACACGCCTAAAACTCCCTGAGCAGGAACCACTTCACCACCTTGGTGGAGAGGGATCTCATGCATCTCCTTCCTCCTCCCTTTATAGCTTCCACCACTGCTCTACTGACTTCGGCATCGGAGGGTTTTCCCCAGGGAACCATCCCTGGGCCCCCTAATCCATTTCCCTTCCTTGCAGTTCACTGTTCGGTGATCATCTTCTCCAGCTCAGGACCAGCGCGAGATCGCCCCTCTTCATCTGGCGCCGTTTATGGGAAATGATCAAAGAGCCAGTATGGTGCGAAGGAGTTCAGGGAGGAGGTCTATCGGCGATAAGGGAAAGGCCATGGTAGCGGCGGGGGGGGCCCCTCTCAGGCCACACAGAACCCCCCCTCCAACGCCAACACCCCAGCCGACAATCCGCCTCTGCCCGGGGCAGTGGAGCTACCATCCAACGGGGGCGCTGACGCTTTCCAAGCCCTCAACGCAAAATTGGACGTCCCCGTGGAACTCATGAGGACCCAGGCGGCCAGGGAAGGAAGGTCACGTGCCCCTCCGAAAAGCCCCCCCCCCCCCCCCGTGAGAATGCATCCCAACACACTACCGGAGGCCGCTTCATCTCCGAGGACGGCGGCTCATTCGCAACAGGTCAGGAGGACCTTCACAAGCCCCTCCTCCGGAGCAAGAGGCCTCCTCTACGCCGAAAAGGGGAAAACCTGGGGCACGCCGTCCGTACCCAGAGACCAAAGTCCCCGGGGAGCGCCAGGACAGCCCCCCCAGCCCCACGGCGCAGCGACAGCCGGAGCTATCTCTCTGGCTACGAGAGTTCGAGAGGCGCTTCGCAGAGTAGGAGCGCGCCTTACGCGCCCTGCAGAAGACCTCCCCGGCAGAGGACGAGGAGAAATTCCTGTTCTCCGACTACATCTTGAAGGCGGAGATGTCTCCCAGAATCCCCATTCCGACCTTCAAGCCTTACGACGGCCAGGGCGACCCGGCCGACCACTTCGACAACTTCGACGCCCTAATGACCCTTCACGGGGTGTCCGACGCCATCAAATGCCGAGCCTTCGTGACCACCCTGGTCCAAGGCGCCCAAGCATGGTTCCGGGCCCTCATCCCCGGATCCATCCGAGACTTCAAGCAATTTGGGCGAGTGTTCAAGGAGAGTTTTATCGGCAGCGGCCCCCCGAGGTCGGTAGCGGGGCTATTGGCTCTAAAACAGGCGCAGGGGGAGAAACTCCAGGCTTATATCAATCGATTCAAGTCAGAAGCCCTGAGAATCCCCCTCCTGGATGTAGCCTCGACCATAACCGCGCTGACCGGAGGCACCCGAGATGAGAACCTCCTCCGCGAACTTGTCCTCCACCCTCCCTCGACCTTTGCCGAGCTAGTGACTCTGGCTTTGCGCCATGCTAAGTGCGAAGAAGTACTCAGCGCATGCCGAGGTGCAACCGGCTCGGGTCGGGAGGGGGACAAGAAGCGAGCACCCGAGCCAAGCTCGAGCCAAGGAAAAAGGTGGAACCGAGATGGGGCGCATAAAGAACCGTCCCGGAAGTACGAGCGATACACTCCCTTAACCGCTCCGGTGTATGAGATCTATGAAGACATCAAAGGCTCGGGCCTCCTCCGCCAACCCGAGCCAATGAGGTCGAAGAGCCGAAATCACAGTAAGCACTGCCTGTTTCACAGCGATCACGGGCATCATACCGGCGATTGCCACCAGCTCCAGGATGAGATCCAACACCTCGTCCGCCAGGGACACCTCTCCCGGTTTGTGGCCAGGCATAAGGAAGACCGAGGCCCCCCAGAGGAGATCGACAATGCCCCTCACGGGGTCCACATCAATGTCATCGCTGGAGGAGCTGCATCAGGAGGAGACAGTGGCCGAGGAAGGAAGCGTCATGCTGAGCGGGAGAGCCGAGCCATCGAGCCTCCCAAGGCCCCGCCAAGTGAGCCCTAGGTCACAGTCTTCTCCGACCAAGACCTGGAAGGGCTGACCACCCCGCATGACGACGCCCTAGTGATATCGGCTACGATAAACCATTGTAACGTAGATAGGATTCTAGTTGACAATGGAAGCGCCCCTGATGTATTGTCTTATGAGTGTTTTCTTAAGATGGGGGAGAATCCGTCTAAACTTCGCCCGATCTGAACCCCCCTTTGTGGGTTCAATGGCCAGGCCACTTATCCCGAGGGAGCCCTAAGCCTGCCAATTACTCTCGGCACCCCACCCAAAATCGTTACGGTTATGGTGGACTTCATAGTGATCAAGGGTATAATAGCATACAACGCAATCTTCGGCCGGGGGATCCTCTGCCGAACAAAAGCGGTGCCCTCTACCTATCACCAAAAGATGAAGTTCCCCACTAAACATGGGGTGGGGGAAGTCCGGGGCAACTAGGCGATGGCCAGAAGGTGCTATAATATCTCAGTTGAAGCCACAAGGCCGGACGGGAAGAACAAGGGCCCCCGGGAAGTCGAGGAAAAACCCGTAACATCCGAGCCGGGAGGCGAGTTGTTAACGATTTTCCTAAACGATGACCTGACCCTAGGAGTAAGGATTAGAGCCGACCTACCATCCGAGGTTCAGCAGCAATACAAAGAATTCGTTTCCGGGTACATCCGAGTCTTTGTATGGTCTGACGATCAACTCCCCAGAATTCTGGGAGAGACAGTAGTGCATAAACTCAACCTTGACCCGACCGTAAAGCCCGTACAACAACGCAGAAGGAAGCACGCGCCAGAGGAGCAGATGGTCATCAAGGAGAAAGTCACCAAGGGGCAAAAGACTGGTCTTTTTAGATCGATCATGTACCCGACGTGGCTGGCTAACGTCGTCCTGGTGCCAAAAGCTTCGGGAAAGTGGCGAATGTGCGTGGACTTCACCGACTTGAACAAAGCTACACCGAAAGATTGCTATCCGTTGCCGAGCATTGACCAACTGGTTGACTCAACCTCGGGCAACGAGATACTCAGCTTCCTGGATGCCTACTCAGGTTACCACCAGATCAGGATGGATCCAGGAGATATCAAGAAGACCGACTTCATCACCGACTTCGGTGTGCACTGCTACACCCGGATGCCTTTCGAGTTGAAGAACGCTGGAGCCACGTACCAGAAGCTGGTCAACCATATATTCGAGGGACAGCTCGGCCGAAACGTCGAGCCCTACATTGACGACATGCTCATCAAGACCCCCAAGGCCGAAGACCACTTCGCCGACCTAGCCGAAACCTTCGACACTCTCCTGAGGCATAATATGAAGCTCAACCTCACCAAGTGTGCCTTCGAAGTAAAGTCCAAGAAATTCCTGGGCTTCTTGGTCACCCAGCGTGAGATCGAGGCCAACCCCGACAAGGTCCAGGCCATCCTGGACATGCGGCCCCCCACCTGCACCAAGGACGTCCAACGCCTTACCGGGCGCATTGCTGCGCTCAACCGGTTCCTGTCCCGTGCGGCCGAACATTGCCTACCCTTCTTCAAGTTGTTGAGGGGGCCCAAAATGGCATCTGCTACGTTCGCATGGGACAAGGAATGCCAAAAGGTGTTCGCTAAGCTTAAGGAGTTCTTGGCTTCGCCTCCGGTGCTGTCCAAGCCCATTCCAGGTGAAGCCTTACATCTCTACCTTTTGGCGACTCCATCCACAGTTAGCTCGGTCCTGGTCAGAAATGACTCGGGAGTCGAAAGACCGGTCTCCTACACCAGCAAGGTGCTCAACGAGGCTGAAAGAAGGTACCCCGCAACTGAGAAAATCGTGCTAGTGTTGGTTACCTCGGCCAAGTGCCTTCGACCCTACTTCCAAGGGAACTCCATCATCGTGCTGACCAGCGAACCAATGAAGAGGATCCTCGCTCACCCTGAAGCCTCGGGAAGCCTCGTCAAGTGGGCCATTATGCTCGGGGCCTATGATATATCGTACCGGCCTCACTTGGCCATCAAAGTACAGGCGCTTGTTGACTTCATCGCCGAGAGCACCATCCCGACCGAAGAAAAATCTCCATCCGCACCCGGGCCAACCTGGGAATTGTTCGTCGACGGATCCTCCAACTCAGCCGGGAGCGGCACCGGTATCCTCCTGAAGTCCCCCGAAGGAGCAGAACTACAATACGCCTTAAAGTTCAACTTCCAAGCATCCAACAACGCCTCTGAGTATGAATCCCTTATCTCGGGAGCTCGCATGGCCCGACGGTTGGGGGCTGAGCGAGTCAGAATCCACACTGACTCCCAACTAGTCGCTAGCCAGGTCAACGGCAATTACGAAGTTTAGGAAGAACCAATGGTCAAATACCTCCAGCTGGTCAAGACCATGGCACAACAGTTCGAGAGTTTTGAGGTAGTCCGAATAGCTCGGAAGGAAAACTCCCGGGCGGACGCCCTCTCTCAGCTGGCCTCCTCTCTTGACCCAGAAGGTACTCGATCGGTCCTCCTTGAAGAGCTAGAGCGACCGAGCATTGATTCAGAGCTCTGTTGACACCTAAAATATACCAGAAGAGACCAAAGCAGATTCATAGCTGTGAAGACCAGTTGAGGGTACGGCTCCTGTACCATCCCTGGAACTTCTGAGAATCAGAATAGAAGAGACCCACTATTCCTAACACTTTGTTCGGCTAAAGCCATTCCTGGCTAGGCCACTGTCCAGTACGGCTATCATTCAGATAGTCGGGCTGATAAAACCATACCAACATTCAGGCAATCATCTGTCTGCTAAGAAGGGGTGCTCAGACAATTCTGATTCTCCGAAGGTGGGATGCACAGTGCCTCACACATGTTTGTGAACGCTAGGTGTTAAACAAGCCCATAAAGGATAAATACATATTCCAAGAAGCCCACTGTCTAAAGGAGCCCATTAGGTGGATCCTACGCCGGATGATAGAAAATGGCCCAAGCCCAATATGAACTGAGGCGCGCTGAGGGTTGCCCACGCCGGGAAGATGGATTCTGGCGCGCCGGGAAGCTCAGGCCAATAGAATGAGGGTCATCCCTCTATAAGAAGGAGCCCTTCGAAAAGAAGAAAAAGGGGGGCAAGGGAAAACAAGAAGAAGATAAAAAAAATGGAAGAAGGAGATAGAAGAGTTAGCCACTGAAAGAAAGGGGGAGCTCGAGAGCCCTTCATAGAAGCTGAAGAAAGGAGAGAAGCAGAGGCTCGAAGAAAGAAGTCAGGTGGGGTGTGCCGTTCGACGTCCTGAGTGGTCGTAGCTCCTCTCCCCCCTTTCTGCTCTGTCTGAATATTGTTCTCTCTTCTAGCTTGTATCTCTGCTTTCGAGCATCTTTGCTCCCGTAGCACTGAGTGCCAATGTAACCCTGTTCTCAGGGATAGAGTCGGTGTATGCTTTTGGGTTGGTTTTTTTTTCTCTTGAGTTGAGTTCGTGTACGCCGTTTTAGATGAGATAGTTAATGAAAGATGGGCTGAGTTATGCCCTTTCCTTGTTCTTTTATATTTGCCTCTGCATCCGAAGTTCATTACACGTTGTGGATACTGATGACTATACATCTGCATATGCTCTACCGTTTTGGTTTTCTAAGTATGTTTAAGGTTCTTCTACCGTATGCTCTTCATCCTCATACTCACAACGAGAGCCTGAGATAGTCTATCTCATGGCTTCTCGTCTGCGAAGCGAGGAAGGATGGATTCAAATCGTGAGTTTCCTCGTACGTGATTCTGCTCCTAGTGAGGCCCCAGAAGGAAGGTCGTCTCCACCCCGGATCATCCTCTTTACGATCATCCAAAATGGTCTTCAAATTTTTGAATAAACCCTTTTTCTTTAAATGCCCTCAAACCCCTCTAAAACCTCACTTCAGGAAGCCTCCCGACGCGAGCACCTCTCGGCACAAGTCTTGCGCCGAGGGCTTGCCGCGCCGGCTGGGTTTCTTTTGTCGCGCCGAAGCCCAACTCCTTCTTCGCGCCGATACCTTTACACCTTCTGGCCACGTCCATGTGTTCATGCCGACGCCGTCAGGCCATGCCAACCTTGCTCATCATACCCTGTCCTATGGAGATGCACTACCTTTCCCTCGATCCTCACGGGAGCCATATTGAAGGGGTTCATTCCCCTACATTCTATAACCCTATTAAGTCGTGGAGCTCTGCCACTGCATGTCCTCCATTGACTGTACAGGGGATATCACAACAGGGGGATAAAGCCCCATATGATTTAGATCCCCTGGATCTCAAGCTACGCCCGGCCCTTATTTTGGTTTCCACTCCGACAGTTCGTGAGTGGATGACCTATAATACCCTTCTGGCATACTCCCAAAATAAGGGGAAGTGCTGCCAAAATTCGTTCAGAAGGTTACTCGGTCACATAGTGCGATGTTTTCACCGAAATTATGCATTTAGCCCCCAACTGTGTGGCGAAGGGCTGAGCTATACCATCTCATGACACCTTGGTCGCCACAAGGGGATATACGTTATAGTTACACGGTCTCCTCGCACCCCTGGTGAATGAATCCACCCTCATCTTCTATCTCACCCAATTATTGCCATGAGATCCCCGCTGAATACAGAGGATCCCCTTGAACTCATCAGAACCCCTCATAACATCTGAAGAAAACCAACAAAACTACCACCGGCGCCACTTCCTCCCAGCGCCACTGCCTCCCGGCGCCATCTCCTCCCGGCGCCACCCCCTCCCAGCGCCAAACTCACGCCGGGTGAAGAGCGCACTGGGAACCTTACCGCGCCGTCTGCCATGCCGTTCCGTTTGCCTTTCTTTCCAGCCACGCCGGTTGCCCGCCGTGCCTATAGCACTTTAGCCTCCCGTCGCACCGGGATCCCCCTCGCGCCGACTCCTATCCGCGCCGTTTCATCTTATTAATAGCTGCCATCCAAACCTGATGTCTCAACAATCCCATTAAACCCAAATCCAGTCCAAACTCAAATGTCCCATTCCTGTCAACCTCTATGCCAGCCTCCGTCGCCTTATGAGGGAATCATGGTTCTTCACCCAGGTCCACGGGAGATACATTAATGGGAGTTTTTACCCCTACATTATACCGAATACGATGTTTCTTCTGTCACCCCACTGACCCTCGGAGTTCTGCCACTGCACGTCCTCCAATGGTCCTTTGAGGGGAACATCAATAAACGCCATGGTAGCGGACACTGTCCCGTCACATTCAAATCCTTTTGGATCCAGGGCCACGCCCGTCTCTCTTTTGGCTTTCATCCCGACATTTCGTGGGTGGATGACCTATATCTCCCTTTGGCATAGCCCAAGACAAGGGGACATGCTGCCGGATTTGCGTTGTAACATCATTATCACGTCCCGTATAGTACGTTTTCCATACATGTTTCACATCCCGCCAGCGGAATCGGCATGATAGTCTTATCTCTTTTCGCCCCCCGAGGCATCCTTTCTTGGAAACTAATCAATGGTTGTCCTTCCCCGGAAGGACGTAATTAACGTCATAGTTGGAGAGGGGGATTTCCGCAGCCCACCACAAAGGCAGCCCAACAAGACCCACAAGGTCCAACCAGGCGAGCCCACCCGAGTGATAGCCCACCGGGCCCACTTAGGGAAGAAAAGCCCAATAAATAAGACTCGAGGAACTAACTCTCCCCGGCGGCCTTCTAGGCTCGGAGGGCCCGAGACAACGGTCAGGTCCCAAGGAAGGTCCGGCCTAAAGCCCTCTCCCCGTCCGAGAGAGATAGGCTCCAACCGACCTATCCGACCCCACCTTCGTCGGGCCATGCCTATCGCTCGGGCAAGAGCTAGCATCCCCGAAGCTCGGTAAGGCCGGTTGATTAATCCGCAGGTGCAGCCGTTCAGAGTCCTCCGCCAGCGGGAGAGTCAGGGGAGCCGCCGGACTCCAAGGGGATAACGTTCCCACGATCAGGCCATGAAAGCCCCCGTTAAAGACGTAACTCCCGCCGGGAACCCCTCAGCTTACAGGACTCCTGAAGGCGGCGCACTATTTAAGCAAGGGATACCCTCCGGAAGAAGGTAAGATGAACAAGGCATTCACACACCCTAAGCTCCTGAGCACGACTCACTTCACCCTTTGGTGGAGAGGATTCTCGCGCATCAGCTCTCTCCTCCCCCCGTTATCGCTTCCACCATAGCTCCACTGACTTAGCCATCAGAGGGTTTTGCCCTAAGGAGATCCTCTGGGCCCTCTGATACGTTTCCCTCTCTTGCAGATTCATCTTCTGGTGATCCACAGCCCGCTCAGGATCCAGCGCGAGATCTCGCCTCTTCATCTGGCGCCGTCTGTGGGAAACGCACGAAGAGTCGAGATGGTGAGAAGAAGCTCAGGGAGGAGATCCGCCGGTGGGGCAGGTAAGGCTGTGGCGGCGGCGGGAGGCGCCCCCTCTAGGGTCTCACAGAGCCCCCCCTCCAACGCCAGCATCCCCACCAACAGGCCACCACCCCCCCCGGCGGAGACAGGGGCACCCCTCGACGGTGGTGCCAACGCCTTCCTGGCCCTCAACGAAAAAATGGACGTCCTCGTGGAGTTCATGAGGGCCCAGGCGGCTAGGGACGCAAGGTCCCGCGCCCCGTCGGGAAGTCCCCCTCGAAGGAGTGCGACGCAGCACACCGCCGGAGGCCGCTTCACCCTCCGCGGCCGACAGCTCCTCCGCAACGATGTCGGAGGACCCTCGCATGCTCCGCCTGCGGAGCAAGAGGCTTCCTCCACGCCGAGGAAAGGGAAACAGGGGGCGAGGCCGCCGCGCCCGGGCACTAGTGCCCCGAGAGACCGCCAAGACGCCCCCCCAGCCCCACGGTGCGACTGCAACCAGAGCTGTCCCTCCGGCTGCGAGATTTCAAGAGACGGTTAGCAGAGCAAGAGCGCGCCCTCCGCGCCATGCAGAAGACCTCTCTCCCGGAGGACGAGGAGAAATCCCCTTTCTCCGAGTACATCTTGAAGGCAGAGGTCTCTCCCAGAGCCCCCATTCCGACCTTCAAGCTCTACGACGGCCAGGGCGACCCAGCCGACCACTACGATAGCTTCGACGCCCTGGTGACCCTTTGTGGAATGCCGGATCCCATCAAATGCCGAGCCTTCGTGGCCACCCTGGTCCAAGGTGCTCAGGTATGGTTCCGGGCCCTCGCCCCTGGGTCCATCCGAGACTTCAGGCAATTCGGGCGAGTTTTCAAGGAGAGTTTCACCGGCAGCGCCCCCCCAAGGTCAGTGGCGGGGCTCCTGGCTCTCAAACAGGCGCAAGGGGAGAGGCTCCGGACTTACGTCCACCGATTTAAATCAGAAGCCCTCAAGATCCCCCGCCTGGATGTGGCCTCAGCCACAACCGCACTGACCGGGGGCACCCGGGACGAGAATCTCCGCCGCGAGCTTGTCCTCCACCCTCCCTCGACCCTTGCCGAGCTAGTGACTCTGGCACTACGCCACGCCGAGTGCGAAGAAGTACTCAGCGCCTGCCGAGACGCAACCGGCTCGGGTCGGGAGGGGGACAAGAAGCGGACCTCCGAGCCAAACCCTGGCTCAGGTAAGAAGCGCGATCGAGAAGGAGAGCGCAAGAGAAAGTACGAGCGGTACACCCCCTTGACCGCGCCAGTCTACGAGATCTATGAAGACATCAAAGACTCGGGACTTCTCCGCCAGCCCGAGCCAATGAGGTCGAAAAACCGCAAGTGGGACAAGCATTGCCTGTTCCACGGCGACCACGGGCACCACACCAGAGATTGCCATCAACTCCAGGACGAGATCGAGCGCCTCATCCGTCTGGGGCACCTAGCCCGGTTCACGATCGGGCACAAAGAAGACCGAGACGCCGCAGAGGAGATCGACAACGCCCCCCGAGGGGTTCACATCAACGTCATCTCCGGAGGAGCGGCATCGGGCGGCGACACCAGCCGAGGGAGGAAACGTCATGCCGAGCGAGCCAGCCGAGCCTTAGAGCCCCCCAGAGGCCCGCCGATGGAGCCCCAGGTCATAGTCTTCTCCGACCAAGACCTGGAAGGGCTGAGCACCCCGCATGACGATGCCCTCGTTATCTCGGCCACGATAAATCACTGTAATGTAGACAAGATTTTGGTTGATAATGGGAGCGCCCCCGATGTATTATCTTATGACTGTTTTCTCAACATGGGAGAAGACCCATCCAAGCTCCGCCCGATCCGAACGCCCCTTTGCGGGTTTAATGGCCTGGCCACCTACCCCGAGGGAGCCCTAAGCCTGCCGGTCACTATCGGCACCCCACCCAAAACCGTTACGGTCATAGTGGACTTCATAGTGATTAAAGGTATGATAGCATACAACGCCATTTTCGGCCGAAAAATTCTCAGCCGAATAAAGGCCGTACCATCTACCTATCACCAAAAAATGAAGTTTCCCACCAAAAACGGGTTAGGGGAAGTCCGAGGTAACCAGGCCACGGCTAGAAGGTGCTACAATATCTCGGTAGAAGCCTCAAGGCCGGACGGGAAGGATAAGGGCCCCAGGGGAGTCGAAGGAAAAGCCGTGACCACCGAGCCCGGTGGCGAGTTATTAACGGTATTCCTGAACGACGACCCGGCCCTAGGAGTAAGGATCGGCGCCGACCTACCACCAAAGGAACAGCAGCAATACAAGGAGTTTCTTTCTGAGTACGTCCGGGTCTTTGCTTGGTCCGATGATCAACTCCCTGGTATACCAGAGGAGACTGTGACGCACAAGCTCAACCTCGATACCACCGTGAGACCCGTACAGCAGTGGAGAAGGAAGCATGCGCCCGAGAAACAGGTGATCATCAAGGCGCAGGTCACCAAGGGACAAGAAACTGGTCTTTTCAGACCGGTCCTGTACCCAACGTGGCTAGCCAACGTCGTCCTGGTGCCGAAGACTACAGGCAAGTGGCGAATGTGCGTAGACTTCACCGATCTGAATAAGGCCACCCCCAAGGACTGCTATCCGCTACCGAGCATCGACCAATTGGTTGACTCAACCTCGGGCAATGAGATACTCAGTTTCCTGGATGCCTATTCGGGTTATCATCAGATCCGAATGAACCCTGAAGATGTCGAGAGGACCGCCTTCATCACCGACTACGGCGTGTACTGCTACACCCGGATGCCCTTCGGGTTGAATAATGCTGGAGCCACATACCAGCGACTGGTCAACCATATGTTCGAGGGACAGTTAGGTCGGAACGTCGAGGCCTACATCGACGACATGCTCGTCAAGACCCCGAGGGCCCAAGACCACTTCACCGACCTCGCCGAGACTTTCGGCACCCTCCTGAAGTACTGCATGAAGCTCAACCTCGCCAAGTGCGCCTTTGGAGTAAGATCCGGGCGCCTGGGTTTCCTGGTCACTCAGCGAGGGATTGAAGCCAACCCCGACAAGGTCCAGGCCATCCTGGACATGCGCCCACCCACGTGCATTAAAGACGTCCAGCGTCTGACGGGGCGTGTCGCTGCTCTCAGTCGTTTCCTGTCCCGTGCGGCCGAACGATGCCTGCCCTTCTTCAAGCTGATGAGGGGGCCCAAGATAGCATCTGCTACGTTCGCATGGGATGGGGAATGCCAGACAGCGTTCGCCGAGCTCAAAGAGTTCCTGGCTTCGCCCCCGGTGCTTTCCAAGCCCGTCCCGGGCGAGGTCTTGTTGCTCTATCTCTCGGCGACGCCATCAACGGTCAGCTCGGTCCTAGTCAGGAATGACTCGGGAATCGAGAGGCCGGTCTACTACACCAGCAAGGTGCTCAATGAGGCCGAGCAGAGGTACCCCGCAACTGAGAAACTCGTGCTAGCGTTGGTTACCTCCGCAAAGCGCCTCCGACCCTACTTCCAGGGGCATCCCATCACCGTGCTAATCGGCGAGCCACTGAAGAAGATTCTGGCCCATCCCGAAGCCTCGGGGCGACTCGTCAAATGGGCCATCATGCTCGGGGCCTACGACATCTCGTACCGGCTGCGATCAGCTATCAAAGGACAAGCGCTCGCCGACTTCATCGCCGAGAGCACCATTCCGGTCGAGGACAGGCCTCCGACAGCAACCGGGCCAACCTGGGAGCTGTTCGTCGATGGATCGTCCAACTCGATCGGCAGCGGCGCAGGGATCCTCCTAAAGTCCCCCGAAGGAATAGAGTTGCAATACGCCCTAAAGTTCAACTTTCTGGCGTCCAACAATGCTTCCGAGTACGAGGCCCTTATCTCGGGAGCCCGCATGGCCCGACGGTTGGGGGCCGAGCGAGTCAGGATCCACACCGACTCCCAGCTAGTTGCAAGCCAGGTCAATGGCGAGTACAAAGCTCGGGAGGTACCTATGATCAAATACCTACAGTTGGTCCGGAGCCTGGCCCAGCAGTTTGAGGAGTTCGAGGTAGTCCGAATAGCTCGGGAGCAAAACTCTCGGGCGGACGCCCTCTCCCGACTGGCCTCCTCCCTAGACCCGGAAGGTACACGATCGGTCCTCCTAGAAGAGCTAGAGCGCCCGAGCATAGACTCGGAGCTCCTCGCCATTGACTCGGCCACTCCCGGCGACTGGCGCTCCCCCTACCTGTCCTGGCTACGGGACTCCCGGGAGACCTCCGACCCTCGGGAAGCCCGCCGAATGAATTACCAAGCTCGGCGCTTCGTCATCCTCGACAACGCTCTCTACCGAAGATCGTTCTTCGGGCACCTTCTGAAGTGTCTCGGTCCCGACGAAGCAAGCCAAGCTGTTGAAGAGATTCATCAAGGCCTGTGCGGAGCACATTCAGGAGGTCGGTCGCTGGCCAGAATCCTGCTAAGGCAGGGGTACTGGTGGCCGACCCTACAGCGCGACTGCACGGCTTACGCACAACATTGCGACCGTTGCCAGCGGTTCGACCATTTGGTCCATCAGCCGGCCACGGAACTTATCACCCTTACCGAGCCCTACCCTTTCGCTCGGTGGGGGATCGACATCCTTGGGCCATTCCCAACGGCTCAATCCCAGAAGAAGTTCATCATCGTCGCCATCGACTACTTCACCAAGTGGATCGAGGCTGAAGCAACAGCAAGGATCACCGAGACAGTCGTCTGGGGTTTCGTATGGAAATCGATCATCTGTCGCTTTGGCATCCCCCGAGTGATAGTGAGCGATAACGGGCGGCAATTCGACTCTCGGTACTTCCGAGACAGATGCGCCGACCTAAATATCCGCAACCACTTCACTTCGGTCGCCCACCCTCAGGCCAACGGGCTGGTTGAAAATGCCAACAAGACCATCTTGAAGGGCATAAAAACTAGACTCGGCAAGGCTAAGGATAGCTGGCTCGAGGAACTGCCTAGCGTACTATGGTCGCACCGAACGACCCTCAGGACGGCAACCGGTGAGACCCCTTTTCAGCTGGTATATGGCACCGAAGCCGTCGTTCCGTTAGAGATCGCCAATCCGTCTCTCCGAGTGATCAGCTTTTCGCCCGAGGCAAACGAACAGAAGTTACTCGAGAACCTCGACCTGGCAGACGAACTCCGAGAGATCGCGAACGTCCGAGCTACGGAATACCAGCGCCGCCTCACTTGGTACTACAACACCAAGGTCCGAGGCAGACAATTCCAACCAGGGGACTTCGTCCTCAGGAAGACCGAAGCGTCTCGACCACTAGAGGCGGCGGGCAAGCTATCCCCCAACTGGGAAGGCCCCTACCGAGTGATCGAGACGCTCGGGAAAGGTGCGTACAGGATAGCCACAATGGAAGGGGAACCCATTCCCCGGACATGGAACGCAACCACACTACGCAGATTTTATTTCTGAAAACTGTATCAACAAATCGGGTAAAATAAACCCCCTTTTTGCATTTATTCAAGATAATTGTTTGCACATCAGAAAGGCAACTGCCAATACATTACATAGTGAAAAGCAAAAATCCCTCTAGCACCACGGCAAACGGCCATCGCCCGGCCGACCCGGTGTTGACCTCCTCGCATCCAGCCACTGACTCTGCCTCGCGTAGAAACTGGCTCGGACAAGAGATGGTCGACCCAGTTGGCTCGGGTGGACCGTGACAAGGGTGACAGAGGGACGGCAAGGAGAAGGCCACCTTTCACGTGAGGAAGGCTACCTTCCAAGTTGTCAACAACCTGGAAAAAGGAGCACCGTGAAGGTCTCCCCTCTGCCAATCCACCAACCCCTCGGAGGCGAACAGAAAGCAAGTAGCCCCCGAAGAGTGAAAGAAATGAAGAACAAAAGAGAGAGAAAGAGGCTGCGGACAGGGGTGAAGAGGGAGCTTGCGCCGCCTCCTCCCCTCCCACGGAGGGGAATGGCGGCCGGCATCCCTAACTCCCCCATCCGCCCTCCATCTCGGCGTCCGCCCGGAAGCCTCGCCGGAGCCAAGAGGAGGCAAACGGCGTGCCCCCGCACGTCGAAGCCCTCTCCAGATCCGCGCGGTGACCGTCGGACCCGTCTCATGCACGCGCGGTGACCGTGGGACCCGACCGATACTCCAGGACAGCTGGAACCGGCCGCTCCCCGTCGTATGCGGCGTCATCTTCTGAAGGGCCCTCCATGCTCCGATCTCGGCGGCGTAACGCAGAGCGAGGACGAGGAAATAAGAGCAGACCACCGGCGAGAGTCCTAAGTGTTAAGAGGGAAGGAGCACCCTTCGATCCTTTTTATAGGCCAAGGGAGGCCACGCGCCTTAAATGACTCCCCCCTCGAAAACACGCTATAGGACCTCCCTTGGAAGGTCACCTCCAACTCCTCGGTCCCCCGCCCTAGCGGGATTCGCGAAGCGCCTCGACTTCCAGGGCATGGTGGAACGAAAGGACGCCCCGCCAGAAGCCTCCCGAATCGGCATGCGAAAACGGCGCAAAGAATATCGGCACTTTCCAACTGGCCCAGATACGCCAGCCAAATCACGGCAAAGATAGCGATCAAACAAAGTAAGTCCTTTATTGCCTCCCATAAAGAAGTCCTCTTACAGAAGGAAAAACAGACAAAAAGGGGAAGGGGCAAAATAAAGCAAAATACATCAGGCCTCAGGCCCACTTTGAAGCTCAGGAATAGCAGTAGGGGACGCGTCACCCCCGGTACCTTCGGTGACGGCCGGCCCGGACACTGACCTCGCCTGTGCGAGAACTGTCCCGGTCGTGACTCCTCCCGGAGCCTCCGGAGTTGGTGACCCCGCTGGAGGTGACTCCTCCGGTTCTTCCCCGGCCGAGGATGAGGAGCTGGAAACTGACTCGTCCGAGTCATAACTCTGGCCATAAGGAAAATCACCCCCGGCGAGGTGCTCATTGGCATAGCTCATCGCCCGGCGATAGCCCTGCCTGAATCCCTTTTGAGCACCCCGGCGGAGCGCTACCTCGTAGTAGGGTAGGGCAGCTTCAATCAGGTCGGCCGAGTAAGCTTCCGAGCCTTTGTAGCGCTCGATCACCTCCGCCTCGACCTGCCCGTCCCGAGCCCGCTCCGCCTCGGCCGCACGCTCTTCCGCCCTCGCCAGACGCTCCTCTAGCTCGGTCATCCTCCGCTCGGCTTCGATCGTCCGACCCTCCGCCCGGGCTCGGTCCGCCTCGGCCTCAGCGCGAAGGCGCTCCGCATCCTCCGCCCGATCCTGCAGCTCGGCACGCTCACGCTCCCAGAGGCCATCCAGCTCAATGTGACGTTGACGCTCATCTTCTAGACGTTTGCTCTTCCTCTCGAGCGATTCTTGGGCCCTTGCTAGCTGCTCGGCCAGTGCCTCGGCTTCCCGTCGGCTCGACCGTGCCAACTCCCTGAATGCGAGGAACTCCCGACGGAGCCCCTCATGCTCCCCCTCGAGCAGGGCCAGTTTTCCCTCGCATCCACCAAGGGTCCAAGCAAGCCTCGACCGTTCCGCCTCCGTCCGGGCGTGCGCCTCCGCCATCACGGCCGCTGTCCGAGCTATGACCAGGCCGCCCTCCATCAGGACATCAAGGACCCCGGCGGGAGTGCTGCGCCTTTCTCCCCCCCTCGTCCTCTCGGCGATCGACCGGCAGAGCCGGTACAAGTCACCCGAGATACCGAGCCTGACCAGAGGTTCCGGCAAAGGGACTGCTCCACCCTGGGCACCCCGCCAGAAGACCCTATTCGGGCAGCGAAGTTGACCGCCCCGCGCGCCACGGTTGGTTGGGGTTGCAATGCCTCCCCGGGCGAACCCCCACCCTCGACCGGCGCCGCGGGATCAACCGCACCAGAAACTGCCGGCACTTGGGGTTGCGACGCCCTCGCGGGCGAACCCCCATCCGCGCCGACCAATCCCTCGGTCCCAGCGCCGGCCACACCGGCACCGGCCCCCTCTGCCCCCACAGAGGGGAGAGCCGACCCATCACCTCCCTCTGCGGGGCCCCTGGTCTCCTCGGCCCCCTCTCGCCCGGTGGATGGGATAGCCAGCCCGGAGGGGTCGGCCCCATCCTGCCCCCGAGGGGGGAGCGCCGCCGAGCCAGAATCGCCCCCGACGGCGGTAGGAAAGCCGGCTTTCTTGGCCCTTTTCCTGGCCTTCGCGGCCTCCCGCAACTTCCCCGCCAGGGGATCCTTGCGCTTCAGGCCGGTCAATCGAGAAGTCCCCTCGGGGGCCGCCCCCTTGCCCTTATCTCGGGCATGGACGCGACCCGCCGAGGCATCAGGCTCATCGGCTGTCGAGTCATCTCCCAGATCGATGACCTCAGCCGTCTCCTCCAGAGGTTCCCGCCTCACGTCTGCAACAAGAAGAAGCCCCGGTCAGGAGGAGGAAAAGAGCTACCACCCCCGAAAAAGAGCCTCAAGAGCTGCACCTGTCGACGTCAACCGCGAGAGAAGACACCGTTCGATGTTCTCCGGCGTCACCAGCTCCTCGGTCGATTGACGGTTCTCCAGCAGACGGGCAGCCTGCTGCTCCACGTGGGGAGGGAACTCCTCCTGGCGAGGGGGCAGATTCGGGTGAAAGTTGGGCGAGGTCCGGCATCTCCAGATCTCGTCCGTCGCCACCGCCTTTACCCAGAAGAATTGGGTCTTCCACCCCTTGTGCGAGGAGTCCTTCGCCGCAAGCGAGATGCAGCTCCTATTCCTCCGCGCCTGGATGAAGTAGAAGCCTTTCCCCGCCGACGGGTGCGCTTTCAACTCAAAAAAGAAGTTGAAGAGGTCCAAAGAAGGAAAAATGTCGTGCTGACGACAAAGAATCCCGAAGGCCGAAAGAAGAAGATATGAGTTGGCCACCAACTGAATAGGCACCAACCGGAAAAAATTAAGAAGCTGCAGCACAGAAGGATCGAAAGGAAGATGAAATCCACTCTTCCAAGCCAGAAGGAAGGTGCAAATGTGCTCATCACGATCATCCAGACTCGTCTCGTACGGAGTGGCGGCAGCAAAGCTGTATCTGAGAGGCAGGCGGAAACGATGCTCCAGCCCTCGCACCTCCGCTTCCCCCAACTCACTACAGTTGGGGACGGGTTCCCGCCTCACCGGCACAAGCTCCGGGCTCTGATCCGCCATCAAGTCGAGAGAAGATCCCTCGTACGAGCTTGAAGACTCCGGGGGAGAGGGAAGTTGCCGGACCGCCTCTGCGGTTATCCTCGCCAACTCCTCGAACGCCGCCGCAAGGCTCCGCGTCTCCGTCGTGCTCTCACGACGCATCAAGAAGCAAGGAAAGCCTAAAACCCTGGAAGCCTAGAATGATGAACAGCGCCCCCTAAAAACCCCTGAGGGTGGCGGCACGCCGTTCTGTGCTCCGAGAAAAAGGGGGGCCCCTTCGCTTCGAATCCGTCAGGATCATCATTACGGGCCTCGGCGACCGCTATAAGCGGCTCCATAATGCCAACGGAATTCCACCCACCTGAGCCACGCCGGTCCAAAGCCTCGAAAAACTACTCATCTGAGCCTCCTTGGCTCGGGAGTAGGAGGGGGACAAGTGGAGAGGGGGATTTCCGCAGCCCACCACAAAGGCAGCCCAACAAGACCCACAAGGTCCAACCAGGCGAGCCCACCCGAGTGATAGCCCACCGGGCCCACTTAGGGAAGAAAAGCCCAATAAATAAGACTCGAGGAACTAACTCTCCCCGGCGGCCTTCTAGGCTCGGAGGGCCCGAGACAACGGTCAGGTCCCAAGGAAGGTCCGGCCTAAAGCCCTCTCCCCGTCCGAGAGAGATAGGCTCCAGCTGACCTATCCGACCCCACCTTCGCCGGGCCATGCCTATCGCTCGGGCAAGAGCTAGCATCCCCGAAGCTCGGTAAGGCCGGTTGATTAATCCGCAGGTGCAGCCATTCAGAGTCCTCCGCTAGCGGGAGAGTCAGGGGAGCCGCCAGACTCCAAGGGGATAACGTTCCCACGATCAGGCCATGAAAGCCTCCGTTAAAGACGTAACTCCCGCCGAGAACCCCTCAGCTTACAGGACTCCTGAAGGCGGCGCACTATTTAAGCAAGGGATACCCTCCGGAAGAAGGTAAGATGAACAAGGCATTCACACACCCTAAGCTCCTGAGCACGACTCACTTCACCCTTTGGTGGAGAGGATTCTCGCGCATCAGCTCTCTCCTCCCCCCGTTATCGCTTCCACCATAGCTCCACTGACTTAGCCATCGGAGGGTTTTGCCCCAGGGAGATCCCCTGGGCCCTCTGATACGTTTCCCTCTCTTGCAGATTCATCTTCTGGTGATCCACAGCCCGCTCAGGATCCAGCGCGAGATCTCACCTCTTCAATAGCCTTTATGGTATGACGGACTTTCGGTCCCGACACGAATATCACAATCGACTGACTGTGTCAGATCGGGCGTACAATAAATCGTTACCCTGGTGACTAGCACGCCTAATAAACCCAGTAAAATAAACCCAAACAAAAAAACATCCCCACAAGTCTGGCACGCCCGGTGGGACTGTAGTCTCCCTTCATCTCTTTGCCAAGAGAGGATACCTTCAGGGGCTTACCCCAAGAATGCTGTTTGTTTGTCTATTTGTCTCAGGCGAACGATGACGTTATCCGGACTCACTGGTGTTGGCTTCGGCCCCGCAATCGTAGCTGACCATGCGGAGCACGGGTACCTGGCGGTGCCCATGGTCTTCGGATATTTCCCACCAGCTGTAGGCTTCCCCAACTTCTTGGGGTTAGCCTTCATTGACATGTTGCAGACGAAGTCCCTGGAGACCGTCGAAGAAAAGGTTGCTGAAAAGGTCGAGGCCCCGGAGGCTCGACACTGTGACAACTTGTTCGCAAGTCCATTCCAAGTCGCCAGCTACATGGTGCATCACATTACTCATGGGGCCCGCCCCATCCCTGCAAAGAGCTTCGGGAGACGCCGACACCGGAACCCCCAAAGGAAGACTAATGCCGCTGTAACCGGACGGCTCTCCACATCCGGCAAGTCTATGCTGGTCGGTGGCCTCCGTGTCTTTCTGGACGGGCGTAAGGCTCGAGTGAGCCCGGACCGGGTAATCCCTGCTGTGCCAGCCCGCAACTCCTACCAGGCTCTCGCTGGAAGAAGAGCCGAAGAAGAAGAAACCGGCCGTCACGGCCAGAGGATGTTGGCTCCTAAGCCAAGAAGATTTAAGCAGGTTTGGGTCCCCAAAAAGGTCCAGCCTGTCCAGCAAGAAGCTCCAGTGCAGTATCACCCCAGATCCACCAGAGCAGAAGAAAATAACAAGAGGAGCCTTATCACAAGGAAGGAAAAGACAATCGTGGATCCACCACGCCTAGAAAGCTTTAGGGCCTGCGCCCGACAAGCCAATATCCCCATTGTGGGAAGAATATTACAGCAGACCGCCGAGAGGGCCCGGTTTGCTCACATTCCTCCGATGAGAGGTCAACAACTGTCCTCGACCCCGCACTCGGGCCGAGGGCAAGATGAAATGACCAATATGGTCAGAAGCTATTTTAAGGGGTTGGGCAACCCCTCTTTGGGCCAACAACGGCTGTTGCAGGCAGCCGCGGCTGAAGAAGACCACTGTCCATTAATGGCAGCGGGAGAAGAAGAAGATAGGAGGATGACGTCATCGGTTGATGACAATGGATATGGAGACGGCTCTGATACTCAAGCCGATGATACTATCCCCCATCAAGGGGAAAAGAAAAGGATCTCTGTGTTCAAAAGGCTTACCTTCCCGGAGAATGCCAAGAGGAAGGTTCGCAGACAGAGACGCAGGATGCAGATCTTCACATGCAATATGGCCGGGATAGATGGCCATTATGGAAAACTGCCCGAAGAGCCTCAAGAGTTGGCCTGGCTAGCCGACAGACCGGGGCCGAGCACTCGAAGAGTGGAGGCCGCGAAACAGATGCTGGCAGCAACCCAGGGAAAGCAAGCCCTGCCTTGCCTCCAACAGCATGACAAGGCCGTTATTCTCACAGCAAATGTGATAACGACAGATGAAGATGAAGATGTCTTGCTTGACATCCTACCTGAGGGTGCATCTGGCAAGATGACAGAGGCCATCCCCAACACAGCGGCTATGGATCCAGCCGTACTAATGATGCTCTAGAGGTATCGCCAGGAGATAGAACAGCTGAAGAAGCAGTTGACGGAAAAGACAGAGCAGTCCTCCACCTCCAAGCGGCCTGATGTGCAGGCCGAATCATCAAGGGGAGCCGTCAGCAAGAACGACTTCCCGCCACTCTATACCCCGCCTCTGCAGGCGGAGCCAAATTTGGCGACAACTCAACAGCGCCCATCACAATCACTGGCTCCCCCGGTGCTACCTCAGGTGCACTAGACACCTCCATTGCTGTGTCCTCCTTCACAGGCGACCACCCTGGTCACCCCCTATTTGCAGCCGGCGCATTTCTACCCGGAACCGGTCGACCCAACCACCATGAGCAAGATGATGGTAGAAAGGATGATCGAGATGAAGCTCGCTGAAAGAGCTGAAGGTGACTATCTTATATTCGGTGCATATAGGGTGCCATACCCACCGCATCATGCTGCTAAGCGGCTCCCTCCCGGGATCAGCAAGCCGCCGAAGTTTGACAAGTTCAACGGGAAGGGATCCCCGAAGGAACATGTTCCCTACTACATGACCGTCATGGGTGACTTAGCCACCTACGAGTCATATTTACTGAAGTTCTTCGGGTCCTCACTCACAGGGCTCGCCTTTGAATGGTACTCCAGCCTCCCGGCCGGGTCGATCAGCGACTGGTCGAACATGCAGAGGAAGTTCAGAGAAAGATTCCATGTTACAGAGAGGGAGGTCACAATGGCCGAACTCTATTCAACAAGACAGAGGGCCGATGAGACCGCTCTCGACTACATCAAGAGGTGGAGGAACCTCGGAATGAGATGCAAGCGGCCCCCGCACCAGGAGGACGCTGTACAGATCTACAAACAGAACCTCAGGAGAGAGGTGCTGGAGAAGATGATTGGCATGGAAATCCGATCGTTCGACCGTCTGAACAATATTGTTGCCGAAGTGGAGGCTTTCCTAGCAAAACCAGCCCCCACACCAAATACTCCTACTGCACAAAAGGGCAAGGCAACAGAACGGCGTCAGGCACCGAAAGAAGTAAATGCCCTTGATATCAAGGCATTTGAATAGCAAAAAGACAAAGGCAAGAAGATAGCTGCTCCTCAGCCGGCCAAGACCGGAGACGGCGAAGAAGGCCCATCCCTCCGGATAAAATGAAGAAGCCCTACTCTTTCCCAAAGGAGAAGACCAAGATCTTATTCGACTGGGTTACCCAGTATGATAAGGTCACCCTGCCTGAGCCAAGGAGGCCGGAGGACCTGAAGAGAAGAGACAGCCCAAGGTTTTGCCCTTACCACCAGATGCTGGGACATCCAATTGAAGACTGTTATGTTTTCACGGATATTATCGAAAGCATGGTAAAAAGGGAAGAAATAGAATTGGGGGAGTACAAGGTCAACCCTCCACAACCACATGCGGCGCCTGTAAGAAGAGCCGCCGTCAATATGGTCTCTTTGTATCAAGCCTTGCCTGAGGAGACCGTAGAAGCCAGTACTCAGCATACATATGAAGCCTGCTTTCTGGCCCCAATAAAAGAACAGGAGGGATGGCAGCAAGTCCCCGCAAGAACCAAGAAAAAGGCCCTACCTCGCCCGACACCGGGAGCACATGTTCGTGGCGTCACACCACGACCCCCTCCACCGGTAACAACACCTGTGTGGACTAATCCACCAGCAGTTATCCGGATACCTACCCGCAATCGGAGCAGGCAAACTCCATTGCCGGTGGTCAAGAAGATCAGCCCAGAAGCTCAGCGACTGCAGGACTATATAAATGTGCTAGATGAGTATGTGCAGCCCGAGCTAGAATCTTTGCAGGTACGAGATCATCTCCCATGGCGGGAGCTAGAACAGCTTTCACTGAAGCAGGATGGGGAAGCTGACAAGGCATCAGACAAAGATGGCAGCCTGTTCTGGGGGCAGGCGCCAGTCAAAGAAAAGAAAAGGAGACAAAGAAGGAAGAAAGGGGCCGGCAAGGCTACAACGGGAGTGACCCTTTCTTGCAATACCCTCTCTGCCCTGTTCAATTTGCCCAGTGAGGAGGATGAAGAAGAGATTTGCTTCACGCCCGCCGCTAAGGAAAGCCAGGCCGAAGCCGCAACGGCCGCACATGCGACCCGGTCAAGCCGAAGGTGGGGGCGTCAGCCGCCCGCCAACCATAATATTATCTTCAGAGGGGAGCAACCCTACAAGATACCCCCTTCGGTGGTCAGAGGAATTCAAATCCCCCCTCCGTCAGGCTTATACAACCAAAGCGGGGGCAACACTCCCGCTCCTTCATTTCTGGAGTTCATAAAAATGTCAACAGGAAAGCAGCCATGCTGGGAGGTTGAACCGGTGACCGGGGGCAATCACCCACAGCTCCAGCAATCTCCCGAATTGTCAGAAGGGGTAGAAACTCGCCCGGCAGTAGCCAGTAAGGAGCAGCCAGGAGGTAATCCTGAACAAAAGGGCACAACCTCTGAGTCTGATGAAGCAGGTCCATCAGGGGCCACAGTCCAAGAATCTTCCAAGCCCAAGTGGGCGGATGAAATGAAGCTGTCCAATGTCCGAGCTGGAAGTCGGGTGGTCAAGCTCTTGAAGAAGCTCCCAGCGAGGTTCACTGTCTGGGAAATCCTCTCTCTCAGTGACGAGACCCGACAGGCGATCATTACTGCTCTCCAGACGCCTGCCCAATATCAAGCCTGCCTAGCTGAGGCACTGCTGGAGGCCAGCATGACCTTCACCCAGGAGGACATGTTGCTCCCCACCACCAGTCACAATAGACCTCTGTATATGAGGGGACACCTGAATGGCCGAGAGCTGAACAGAATCCTGGTGGACCCGGGGGCAGCTGTCAACATTCTACCCTACAGGATTTATGAGAGGTACTATTTCAGCGTGCACCTACAAAAGGTCGGGGATATGCGTATTGCCGGCTTCAATCAGAAGTGCGAAGTGTCTCTAGGGGTAGCAGAGTTCACGCTTACCCTAGGGGACTTCGTCACGAAGGTGCAGCTTCATGTCATTGATTCCCGCACCTCGTATAAGACGCTGCTTGGTCGCCCTTGGCTACATGAGAATATGGTGGTACCTTCCACACTTCACCAATGCATCAAATACAGCACGGATGGGAGAGAGGAGAGGGTATTTGCTGATCTCCACCCATTCGAAGTATTCGAATGCCACTTGGCAGACGCCCCTTTATATGCAGAATGGTCGCAGAAGGACCCTGCAGTCAAGACCCCTTCCAGCACAATAAAAGACACTTCCAAAGCAGAATGGTTCCCTCCGCCGCCGCGTGGATATGTCGAGCCCAAGGTGGTTTCACACATCATTGTCACTGGGGATGTAGGCCGGATAGCACCTCCCGCCATCTACCCCGAAACTAATGAAGTCAGGGTTGATCAACAGCACGACCACATCGGAGTCTCCGAAGGTCTTACCAAGCCAATTCTCAGCCTCGACAATGCTACTGTCGAGCCTTTCAAAGCATGGGAGGTGCCACAGATAGATGGTCCCAACAGCCTGTTCTACACAACTGAAGAGCACTCTACATAAGAAGACACTGATTGTCATCTGCCTGAAGACATAGAGAACCCCTCAATGCCTGTACAGGGGCTGACATTCATGACAAATCAAATGGCTAAGATGTTCCAGAAGCAACACATCCCTTCCGGCCAGCCTCGCAAGAGGAAAGAAGCATTCCAGAAGCTATGGTACCCTCCGAGCCTGGACAAAGAAATGAGGCGTGTCACTCAGCATCCGGGGTTGGGCTTCACCCTCGAAGAATACTATTACAGTGGGTGCTATGAAGTAGACACCATCTCTGCTTTTTACCCGATGGAAGATAACCCACCGGGGGCAGCTATTGATGAACACCCGATGGAAGTTGAGTGCATTCAGCCAGCCCAGTGAAGAAGCCCGGAATCCGAGGATGTGTTCCCCTGTCGCTGCTGGGAATAGGTCTACCCAGAAGATATAGCTCTTCAGGCCAATTTGACACAGCTAGCAGCAGTGAAGCTGAAGAGGTGGAAGAAGCAGAGTGGCCTCCCGCCGGTGGCCCTCCATTACTCATGATGTCGGCACTCCTCGGACCAGTTAGGGAAATTTCCCCCGAGCCTGATCGAGAGACAGATGCTGCTAGAAGAGAAATGGTTGCCTCCACTGAGGGCATGGTAACTCAGGGGACTGAGATCTCTTCACCCTTTGCCAAAGAGCTGCAAGGCCACTCTGACCCAATGACAAATAATCGCCAGCCCATGGTGACTGCAATCCCCTCAGCATGGAGTGAGGCAATCAACTCGCCCCTTGAAGCTGCTGGTAAGGTAAACTCGTTGGCAGAACAGTGCATGCACCCATTGTCAGTCGAACAAGATATTTCTGGCAGAACTCAAATAAGTCAAGATGAAGGGATCGAGGTCTTCGACCTCGAGGATGATATACAAGACTTTGTCGACCTCCAGCCTGCACCCCCTGAGATAGAAGACGGAGGTCAGGCAATAGTCGATGAACTGATAGAAGTCAACCTGGGAGACGAAGATGACCCCAGACCTACCTTCCTCAGTGCCCAATTGTCTGCCGAAGAACAGAGGATGTACATCCAGCTGCTACAAGAATACCGGGATTATTTTGCCTGGACCTACAGAGAAATGCCAGGACTAAACCCCTCGGTCTCACAGCATGAGCTGACCATAAACCCTGGGGTAGAGCCGAGGAAACAGCCCCCTAGGCGTATGAGGCCAGAGCTCATCACTCAGATATGCAAAGAGGTCGACAAGCTCATTGATGTGGGTTTCGTTGAGGAAAATCAATATACCACGTGGCTGGCTAACATCGTGCCCGTGAAGAAGAAGAATGGACAGATCCGGATATGTGTTGACTTCCGGGATCTGAATAAAGCCTGCCCTAAAGATGACTTTCCAGTGCCGATAACGGAGGTCATGATAGA
This sequence comes from Amorphophallus konjac, assembly GCA_022559845.1. NCBI lineage: Eukaryota > Viridiplantae > Streptophyta > Magnoliopsida > Alismatales > Araceae > Amorphophallus > Amorphophallus konjac. The sequence goes on from CM040129.1 coordinate 140,967,318, forward strand.
TGCAACCACTGGTCATGAGGCCTTATCGTTCATGGATGGGTCATCTGGCTACAACCAGATATGGATCGCGGAACGTGATCGGGTCCACACTGCCTTCCGAACACCCAAAGGCATTTATCACTACAAAAGAATGCCGTTCGGATTAAAGAACGCCGGCGCAACTTATCAGCGGGCGATGACTAGAATATTTGATGAGCTATTTTACCATAAGGTCGAGTGCTACATAGATGACCTGGTAGTCAAGACCAAAAAGAAAGAAGACCATCTGCAAGACCTCCGAGTCATTTTCCAGAGGCTGAGGCAGTATGAATTAAAAATGAACCCTATGAAGTGCGCGTTCGGAGTCTCGAGCAGAAAGTTCTTGGGTTTAATTGTCAGGTATCGGGGAATTGAAATAGACCCCGCCAAGATCAAGGTGATTTAGGAGTTACCCTCGCCAAGGAATCTCTCTGAGCTAAGATCTCTTCAGGGCCGCCTGGCATACGTCCGGCAGTTTATATCCAACTTGTCAGGGCGGTGCCACCCATTTCACAAGCTGGTGATGAAAGACGTTCCCTTCTATTGGGATGAGGAATGCCAGCTAGCCTTCGATAGACTGAAAGATTACCTGAAAACCCCTCCAGTGCTGGGTGCGCCAGTGAAAGGACAGCCGCTGATCCTCTACATAGCAGCCACACACAATTCTCTGGGGGTAATGCTGGCCCAAAATAATGAAGGAGGAAAACAACAAGCCCTCTACTATCTCAGCCGAAGAATGGTCAGAACTGAGGAAAGGTACACCTACATCGAGAAGATCTGCCTGGCATTGGTCTTCGCGGTCAAGAAGTTACGGCACTACATGCTGTCGCATGAAGTTAAGCTGATTTCTAGGGAGGATCCGCTTAGATACATCATGTCTCAGCCAGCTCTCAAAGGCCGCCTGGGCAAATGGGCGGTGATTCTTATGGAGTATGACATCTCCTATGTACCACGAAGGGCCGTCAAGGGCCAAGCTATCGCAGACTTCTTTGCTGAACATCCAGTACCCGAAGACTGCCCTCTGGAACCAGAGCTTCCTGAAGATGAGACTTTGGAGGTCAGCCAGGTGCGGCCCTCCCTATGGCAGCTGTATTTTGATGGTGCCTCTAGAATTGACACCACAGCGACAGGATCGGCCAGAGTCCGCGCAGGAGCAGGCATAGTCTTGAAGTCCCCGGAAGGGGAAGTCATACACACATCCTGCTCAATAAATAAGCCTTGCACAAATAATGAAGCAGAATATGAGGCCCTCATAATCGGGCTACAGGTTGCTCTATCCATGGGGATTCAAATGCTGAGGCATTCGGGGACTCCATGCTGGTTATAAAACAATTGGAAGGGGAGTTTGAGGTACGAAAGTAGGAGCTCGTCCCTTACTACCTTCTAGCCCAGTGCCTAATGACAAGATTCTACCTCATTTGCATCAAGCACATCAACCGGGGGCAGAATGCTCAAGCCGATGCCCTCGTAAAGTTGGCAAGTTCCTTGGCGGTCCCGCCTGATACGAGCCTGAATATAACAGTCATCAACTGGCGGCAGGTCCCCAGCATGATAGAAGCTCTAGCCGGTGAACAAGCCGATGAAGTAGCAGTTGCTGAAGCAGTCCAGCAGCCCGACTGGCGGGAATACTTCCTGCATTGGTTCCAACACGAACAGCTTCCGAAGGTGAAAGAACAGAGAATGAAACTCCTGAGAGTCAAAGATTCTTATGAGATGAGGAATGGGACATTGTTCCGAATAATGGCAGATGCCCAAAAGAAGGTATTACTTCGATGCTTATCTCCGGGGGAAGCCAGACAGGTGATGCAAGAAGTCCATGCCGGATCAGCCGGGGCGCACCAGGCCGGTCCGAAAATGAAAATCGAAATAAAGAAATTGGGTTATTATTGGCCCACTATATTTGATGATTGCTGCAAGTTCACCAAGGCTTGTCAGAAATGTCAAGAGCATGCCAATGTATCAAGAAGACCTCCAGTGCCTCTACATCCTACCTTACCAAGCTGGCCATTTACCCAGTGGGGTACAGATGTGGTGGGGCCACTACCAACATCTTCATCAGGGTGTAAATACATCTTAGCAGCTACAGATTACTTCTCCAGATGGGCTGAGGCAGTAGCACTAAAAGAAGTCACGGGAGAATTAGTTGCGAGATTCTTCCGACAGAATGTAATATTTCGGTTCGGGATTCCCAGCCGAATCATCTCCGACAACGGCAGCCACTTCAGAAATCAGAAGGTTTATCGGCTAGCTGACAAATACAAGATTGATTGCAGAACATCATCTCCCTACTACCCTCAGGCCAACGGACTTGCAGAGGCTTTTAACAAGACGCTTGTAGACACGCCAAAATTGACGTTACTATGAGTACATCTCATATTACCTTGTAATGCCCCAATTTGACCCTCAAATTACATTTTTTTGAGTGGTTTTTCTCACTTTTCTTAGATTTCTCCCTTTTCTTATTTTTTTCTATTTTTCTGGATTTTCTAGGCATTTTTCTCTATTTTTATGAATTTTTCAGAATTAACGACTTGAAGAGGGGCGTCATTTCTTTTTAAGAAAATTAAAATAAAAGAAAATAAAATTAACAACATATAGTGAGAGCGTCCATTTCTCTCAATTTCCCATTTTTCTAGAATTTTCTAAAGTTTTTTTGAAATTTTTTGGAATTAACGACCAAGAATAAGACGTTACCTTTATTTTAAATAAAATAAAAATCAAAAAAATTGAATTAACGACATATGGCACGGGCGACACTTTCTAATTGATTATTTTAATATTATTTTCAACCTCATTCCAGAGGTGATTTGGTGGCCTTCCGGGTGTCAGAAAAATACGCAAAAATAGTCTTTGGAATCAGCACAATGTGATGCACCTCCACCTAAAAAATGAGAAAATAATATTGAGAAATAAAAAATAGCCCTAATTTGATTTTTTTTAATTAACGCCTCACATTCAGACGTCTTTCACAAGTAAAGGAATTAACGCCTTGGTCTTAGGCGTGTTTTTGAAATAAAGCCCTCTGGTAGGTCGTCAATTCTTTAATTAACGCCCTTGTTCAAGTCGTGTTTCACTTTCGTGTTCTAAACGGACGCAGCCCTTTCCAGAGAGTCCCTGCTTCGTTTGGTCACCTTGCCCATTCTTATCCTTCCCTCCTTGGGCTCTTGCCCATTATTATCCTTCTATCTCTTGATTCGACCCTTTTTATAGAGCTTATTCAGCTCTGTTAAGGGGTTGGTTCGGATTCTTCCTTTTCTTCTTCCCTCCGACGTTGTTCTTCTTCTGTTATTTTTTCTATTGTTTTTCTTCTTCTTTCTTTCTTTCACGCAGGTTGCTGCTGCTGGCTGAAGGAGGAACTCCTATACTAATTTCTTCATCCTTTGGAAGATTTCTCACCATCGAGAATCAAAGCCAAAAGCAACAGGCTTCCTTTGTCTATTTTTGTTTCTACTTTTATTATCATTGTTCATATGCATGCATGTTCATATCTTATTATTATTTTTTTTTTCAATATCTCTCAACCACGTTGAGAAACCTCCCCTTTAGTGCAACTCTTGCACTCTTTCCCCTTATTCATATATTTGCATCTTCATACATTCATATTTTTCTACCCTTTTTGCATAGGGGTTTAAGGGCCAACACCCTTAAGGTGTGTTCTTCATCATATTTTCATGCTCATATTTTTATTAAGAATTGATGCTACACTCACCATGTTCTAATTCCATATTCTTTATTGGTGTTTGTGCCTTTTTTTGCAAGGGTAATAAGTTGAAGAACTCTCTTCATCGGCCGGCCGATTTGAAGAGAAAGGAGCACTCACAATCCCCGCACTTTCAAGGTATTTTTCGCGATCCCTCCCATATTGTTATTGTTTATATCCTTTGAGGCCTCGCGTCTCTGGCGATCACAAACTCCATTTTAGCACCTCGTGCTTATTTGTGCCTTACATTGCTTATTTGATCATTTTTATTTCTATTTATTTCTAAATGGATTTCTTAGCATCTACAAATTGGCGATCACGGTGGGACACTTTGTGTTCTTCTTTTATTACCCTTTTCCCCTTGGGCACCCGCGTGTGTCATCTCCCCTATTTTGCACCCACGGTGCACCTCCCCTTTGTGCTCCACATAGCACCTTCCCCACTTGTGATCTGTCAGTTTGATAGATTCCTTTTTAAAAAAATAAATTCCACTTATCCAAAAATTTGATGAGCATGCTATATTCTTGTGATGATTGATTGCCTTATTTCATTGTGATTGTGAGTGTCTTGCCTCTTTTACATATTGGTCTGTTACTCCAGATATATTTCTGGCCGGTGGAGGGCTGTTTTCTGGGACACAGAGAATTAACGCCTCAGACAGAGGCGCTTTTTCGTTTAAACGCCTTTTCCAGGGGCGTCTTTTTCATGTGTAGCGCCTTCTAACTAGGCGTCGTTTATCATAGCCCTTGCTTCTCTGAGAATTCACGCCCTGCCTCAGGGCACCTTTTTATTGCATAGCGCCTCAGATCAAGGCGCGATTTTGGAGTTGACGCCCTCACTCTGAGGCGTCTCTTTTGTTTTTAGCGACCTTCCTCAGGTCGTCTTTTTCCTGTGTTTTCACGGAGCCTTACTACGTGCTGTTCTTGATTATCATATTCATTGTTTGGCTTACTGCTGTGATTTGTTCATATCTCCTGCATTTCATTCATTGGCATTGGTTTGGGAGACCTCCTCTCTCTACATTAGGATTCCACACACCCCCTTGGTGAAGGAAGGACCCTCCATTGAGCATTCCGTCTCTTTGGATTGGAAGTTCCTAAACCAAGCCTCCATAAGTCCCCGGACCCGTGGATTCCCTCACGGACGCCGGGTAGGTTGTACCCTTTTGAAGTCCCGAGTTAGTTGGCCTATACACGGTGAGAGAGTGTTCCTAGCTGGCACCGGAGTTCAAACCATATTAAAACTAGGATCCTCCCTTGTGTGAATCACACCAAACTTTGTTAAAATTCATTAATTCACCAAGGTTCAAACAAATTAAGATCAAAGGTAACCATTCCAACTTGTGTGCTTTTTGCATATTATTTTGAACTTTGCTTGTATAATGGTTTACCATGATAAGAAAACCAACATGTTTGATCCAATTCATGAGGATGTACAACCATGCACATCTTATTCTCCTCAATTTCAACATTTTCATCTAAACTCTCACCATGCTTTCAAGGGACCACGTCCTCATTCTTATGGTCATGCCCGGCCCATGGGCAATGTCCATTCTCATGGCCCCCCTACTCAATTTCGAGCCACTACTCCTCCGGGACCGTCTCCCCCCAACGATGAGAAGGTCTCCCAAATCTTGCGTGCATTAGATCATCTCACCCCTCAACAGATCCAAGCCTTTAAGGCCGCTGTTGAGGGTGCATCTCCTTCATCTCTTCCTCCTTCCAACCCTACACGGGTGGCCCATCACCCACCTCCCTCTTCTATTCACAATCCTAATCGGGTAGCCCATTACCCATCCTCTTCTATTCACATTCCTCCCCGGGTGGTCCGACACCCGCCTCCTTCTATTCCTTCTCCATCACGGCCCCGAGGCCCATTTATTCCTTGTGATCCGGCTCATCCGGTTTCTTCTGCGGGTCATCCCATTAACTCCCCTCCACGGCCTTTTTATGCCACCCCTCCTTCAAGGCCCTGCCAACCCTTGGTTGCTCAAGTTACACCCCTCCAAAAAACCCTTCTTGATAAAATCACTTTGATGGAGGAACAATTAAAGAGGGTCATGGCTCCTCCTACTCCGGTCAATCCTCTCCATGCCGCTTTAGATAATATTACTAAGATGGAGAAAGAATGGAAGGATAGAAGAGATGATTATGGTATCGGTAGCTCAAGCAAGCAACAGCCGGCAGATTTCGACGATCAAGTGGACACCGTCCGCCCTCCACCCATCCGCACACTTCATTCATATGGCCTTCCACCTCCACATACGCAACATCATTACATTCCTCCATCCACATATACGCCTCCACTACGGTGTCCACTTGCATTTGATGATGAAGAACCGGCAATTGAAGAACTTGAAGCGGTATACGATGATGAAACTCCGCAGGCATCCCTTCCGAGTTTCCTTCGCCATCCTCTTCCTCCACTGCCAGAAGACCCCTATGCTCAGGACTATGCCACAGTCCCCGATCCAACCCCCATTTATGAGACCTCTTGGTGTTACAATGATGGGTCGATACTCCAATCACCCATACCGCCGCACCATGAGTCTCCTCCTCACCCCAATACTTGGTGTTACGATGATGGGTCGATACTCCAGTCACCCACACCGGTGCATCATGCGCCTTCCCCTATACCTGACACCTCTCGCCCCATCCGACATTTTCAGCGCACCAAACCCTTTCCTTTTACACCATTAACCTCTATTCCATCGGCCTCCGCCAAACCTCCACTACTCTCCACTCCACCGGCCTCCGCCGAACCTCCATCACCCTCCACTACGCCGGTCTCTGCTGAGCCTTCTATTACCCCTCCTCTTTGTTCGCTACCTAAGCCATCCATTATCCCTGTAACGCCAAAACCAGCTTTTCCAGGCCTTTCCCCTATTCCACCACTTAACCTATCACCCTTACCCGTGGCTAATCCTGAGCAAGGTCCACCCCTTTTTGCACTCAAGCCAACCCCTACTGCTTCCGAGCAAAGGGGGAAGCTCGACGTGTTTGAACCTCCGCTTCCACTCACCCTTTCTCCAACATTTTCCATTATACCTCCACCATCCACGAAGCCTTCCGCCTCCGCCTCAAGTACTTGTGCCGAAGATAAGCAAAAGCCGGGCAAGAAGAATTTGGCCACTACCGTGCTGTTCAAGATGCCAGAATTTATTTACCGGATGCCAATCCGAGTTATTGTGCCAAGCATGGTCGAAGAAGCCAAGTCGCCGCCATTGCTCAGAGAAGAATGCCAAGTGTTGATGCCATCCAAGAGCCGGGCAGGGCACCCCTCGCTCCAGTTTTCAAATCTTAAACCCATTCTTCCATACAAGGGGCAAATTCCTATTCCGTTCAAATCAATGGGCATGGCAATGCTTCCTGTATCAACTTTCCAACTCCCTTACATTGTTGATCTTTGCCTTCCAAGGGGGTTGTCATTTATTGTTGAAGCTTCTTTCATTGGGCCAATTGGTTATACATTTTCACTGCCGTGGAGGGGCAGTTATCTTGGCGCTACGGGGCCTTCCACTGTTTTATCCACCTTCCATTCAACTCCATCCATGTTTTTATCCATCACATTCTCTTCATGGGCCACTCCAAGGGGAAAGAGGAGGATCTCGCCCTCTCGCCCTTCATATTCCTCATATTCTTTGCATCTCATGCATTTTTCTTTCATTCATTCATTCTATTCATTGCATCCATTGCATTACATTTGCATACAATTGCACCTCCTGATTCCCGGGTTTCCAAACCCGTATCTTCCCCGCCTTCCGGCACCTCCGGATATTCCGAATTTTCCATCTTATTCATCTTCATCCTCGGGATCGGTAGGTCCCCTTACATTGCTCGGGCGTTGCCCCCTCCCCAATCTCTTCTCAGGGCATCGCGTCCCTTTTCAGCTCTTGTATCCGGACCCTCCGGATTTCTCTCACTTTCTCCCAGGGCATCGCGCCCCTTTCCACTTTATTCTTCCGGAACCTCCGAATTTCTCTCACTTTCTCCCAGGGCATCACGCCCCTTTCCACCTTATTCTTCCGGAACCTCCGAACTTTCTCCCAGGGCATCGCGCCCCTTTCCACCTTATTCTTCCGGAACCTCCGAACTTTCTCCCAGGGCATCGCGCCCCTTTCCACCTTATTCTTCCGGAACCTCTGGGCTTTCCCCTCGGGCATCGCGCCCCTTTCCATCTTAATCCTCCGGAACCTCCGGATTCTATCTTCTTTGGGCATCGCGTCCCTTCCCTTCTCATTCCTCCGGAACCTCCGGATCCTTCATACCTTTCCTTCGGGCACGACGCCCCTTTCCATTTTCTTCCTCCGGAACCTCCGGACCCTCCATCTTTCTTCCAATTCATCTTTCTAATCTTCCAGAATATCACATCATTCATTTTCTTCTTCCTTACCCATCATCTTTTTCCCTATTTTTTCCCAGGGCATCGCGTCCCTTCTTTCGTCATCCCTCCGGAGCCTCCGGATGATTCCTCCTATCACGATTCTCCTCCTTTACTTCCGGACCCTCCGGATCCGCCTCTTTCCATCTATCAATTTCTTCTTCCGATTCCCCCTAATCTTGGGTCCGACCCAACTTCTTCCACATCCACTGCCCTGGGCATCTGCTCTTTCTCCCACTGCTTTCGAGGCTTTAGTCCTCACTCCTTCTAATTCTCCGCTTCTTCTGTAGACCTTTCATGTGATCAGGGTCTCCACGCCTTAACGAGGGAGTTTTAGCCCTCGCCTCTCTTCCTTTTTTTCCTTATTCGTCTGAGTCTGGTCTTGGCACCACTCCTTCTTGTTAAGCCACTTTCAAGCCCTTTTGCTTCCATTCCTTTTGACTGCCAAAGAGGACTATCCCACGATGACCAACCTCGCCTCTGACAGCTACTTCTACAAAGGTTGCAAGGTAAAATATTGGCGTAAGTACGCATTTTTATGATATCATTTTCTCATTACTTCACACATGATTTTCAAAATAAAGTGCTTCTTAACAAGATTAAAAGTGGTGTTTTAGACCTTTATCTTAGGCCTTTATTTAATTCAATTATTCCAAAAAGAGTCTTTAGGCTTGCTTCTGCAGCACCGTTGGTTAATAAGAACCCCGCGCTGGGAATTCAACGTTCTCTCTCTGCTTGTTAAGAGTAACCCTTAGCTGGGTATTCCACACACTTCACGGCGTACTTAGCTGGCTCATTTGATAAAACACCGTTCCTACTTTGGCCATGCCATGAGTATATCTGAAAGTCTTTTCTCTTCTTTACTCGGCCGAATGCAGGTGCAAGGGGTTGACGGATGAGATGACCAACCTAGGTAATCCCCAATACGAGAGGAGTCTCAAATAGGGGCAGTCTTGACCCAAAATCAATATGAGTTTTCATATGAGTTTTCATGATATACATCTAGCCAAAAGGGCTATTATGAAAATCAAGTCAAAATTTTAATAAATTCAAAATTACGAATTATGGCATGTCAAGAGTGGCAAAGTCTCCGCAGGGAAAACCCTGGTCGTATGCATGTCAATGGTCTAAAAATCAAAGGCACAAAGCCCCAGCGCAACAGATTACCTCTTTGAGGGGAAACATCTTGGAAGGAATTCGAGCCCCGACATCTCCCATCCTGCATAAAGCTTGTCACAATTATTCTTCTCTTCTCCCTCTAAGACCGAATGTTTCCCGGGTATGGCCTTGGTAGGGGCACCGTTGATCAAAGACGGTCGGTTATAGGATGCCACTTTCAATGCACGCCCGGCTTTGGAAAATTTTAGCAAAAAGGGAAGGAACAAGGACCCCTAGCTAGTGGTTTAAACACCCTTTGATGCTACATTAGCTATGTCTAAACCAAAATCCAAAAAAAGTGAATATTTCCTGAGCAAAATCAAACAAAAAATTGAATATTTCTTGTCCAAAATCCATAAAAATTTGAAATATTTTCCAAAAATTCATAAAAATTTGAATATCTTTTCCAAAACTCATAAAAATTTACATATTTCAAAAAAAAATGCATTGTATTTTCTGATGGTGTTTTGCAGGAACAACTTTGCAAGGATCAAGAGCACGGGATAAGTCCTATCTCCACTCATTGCTATCAATCTATTAATTTCTCCCGATATTCTCATGACATGCCACCCTGGGCATTTTTTTGATTATCATCTCCCTATATCATTCTCATTATCATATCTCCTGATTATCATCTTGATTATTCATCTCCAGATCTTTCAATCAACTCCTGCTAATTTCTCTTGATCAATTCTGCCACTGGGCATTATATCATTCTGATCATTCAACTCTACATCTTGATTAGCCAAGATTGTCATCCCCATGATGAAATAACAAATAATGATGCTTTGTAATATCATGATTCAACTCATAATGGTTGATTGATGCTTTGATTCATGCTTTGATGACTATGCTTAAATGCCTTATTCATTGCTTGTTATCTTCATTATATCTTGACTGATGAATCTTTGAGTGCAGGAAGAGGCTCTTGGTCCCACCGACTAGACATCATCATCCAAGTCCCACGGTGCTTGCACCTCATCTCCCAGTTCCCCCATGCTCATTACTTATTGCTATCACCATCCCCCCTGTATGCATTCCTACTATATGTTACATACGCTACTAGATTATATCAAGGACCTTGTGACTTTGGTAAATCTGGGATTTGAGTTTCCCTCCATCAAAAACAATGATGATTCCAGAGGAGTCTTGGTCACACGGATAGGCCGTTGAGCCGTCCGAGACTGAGGTGATGGTTCCCTTTTACGAGTTGGTGCGTGGATAAACGGGCTTCGGCTTAGTATCAGCTCGCAGAATGGGTTTCTTGACTCAGTCTGGACAGTTTAACAATATTATCCTTGATTATCTTATATTTTCGTTTGATTTAATTTTTCCTTTAAACCCAGCATGCATTCATGTAGGATTTTGAATCAACTTTGGAAAATCACTCTGATAAGCTGATTTTGAGGGTTAAATTTGATCCTGTTTCCAGATATGAGATATTCCATGCCGAATTGTGTCTTCAGTTCGTTTTGTCGCTGTTTTGGGTCATTTTTCGAAAACTCCTTGTTTGGATTTCTATCATCTTGTTTTAATCCTTTCCCTTTGATCCACCTTGGCTGCAGCACGTCCACATTGACTGGTAACCGCTCCCCAATGGTGAAACCTACAGGTTTGTGACCTGAGGTACTTCCACTGCACTGGAAGTTGATCATTCTCCTTCGTGCACCTCGTGCACACTCCCTCTTTTATCCAAGCATCGTTGATTTCATTGAATTTCTCGAGATTGCTTCACCTCGAGCTTCTGATTTCAATTCTCATCAAGTGATGTTGATTGCGTGTCTCATCACACATTGGCATCTACTTTTCAGTTTGCTCTACTCCCTTGCAAAGCAGACGCCAAGGCGGGGCAGCTGTAGACACGCCAAAATTGACGTTACTATGAGTACATCTCATATTACCTTGTAATACCCCAATTTGACCCTCAAATTACCTTTGTTTGAGTGGTTTTTCTCACTTTTCTTAGATTTCTCCCTTTTTTCTCCCTTTTCTTATTTTTTTCTATTTTTATGGATTTTTCTAGATTTTCTGGGCATTTTTCTCTATTTTTATGAATTTTTCGGAATTAACGACTTGAAGAGGGGCGTCATTTATTTTTAAGAAAATTAAAATAAAAGAAAAGAAAATTAACGACATATAGTGAGGGCGTCCATTTCTCTCAATTTTCTATTTTTCTAGAATTTTCTAAAGTTTTTTCGGAATTTTTTAGAATTAACGACCAAGAATAGGACGTTACCTTTATTTTAAATAAAATAAAAATCAAAAAAATTGAATTAACGACATATGGCACGGGCGTCACTTTTTATTTGATTATTTTAATATTATTTTCAACCTCATTCCAGAGGTGATTTGGTGGCCTTCCGGGTGTCAGAAAAATACGCAAAAATAGTCTTTGGAATCAGCACAATGTGATACACCTCCACCTAAAAAATGGGAAAATAATATTGAGAAATGAAAAATAGCCCTAATTTGATTTTTTTTAATTAACGCCTTACATTCAGACGTCTTTCACAAGTAAAGGAATTAACGCCTTGGTCTTAGGCGTGTTTTTGAAATAAAGCCCTCTGGTAGGTCGTCAATTCTTTAATTAACGCCCTTGTTCAAGTCGTGTTTCACTTTCGTGTTCTAAACGGACGCAGCCCTTTCCCAGAGAGTCCCTGCTTCGTTTGGTCACCTTGCCCATTCTTATCCTTCCCTCCTTGGGCTCTTACCCATTATTATCCTTCTATCTCTTGATTCGACCCTTTTTATAGAGCTTATTCAGCTCTGTTAAGGGGTTGGTTCGGATTCTTCCTTTTCTTCTTCCCTCCGACGTTGTTCTTCTTCTGTTGTTTTTTCTATTGTTTTTCTTCTTCTTTCTTTCTTTCACGCAGGTTGCTGCTGCTGGCTGAAGGAGGAACTCCTATACTAATTTCTTCATCCTTTGGAAGATTTCTCACCATCGAGAATCAAAGCCAAAAGCAACAGGCTTCCTTTGTCTATTTTTGTTTCTACTTTTATTATCATTGTTCATATTCATGCATGTTCATATCTTTTTTTTTTTTCAATATCTCTCAACCACGTTGAGAAACCTCCCCTTTAGTGCAACTCTTGCACTCTTTCCCCTTATTCATATATTTGCATCTTCATACATTCATATTTTTCTACCCTTTTTGCATAGGGGTTTAAGGGCCAACACCCTTAAGGTGTGTTCTTCATCATATTTTCATGCTCATATTTTTATTAAGAATTGATGCTACACTCACCATGTTCTAATTCCATATTCTTTATTGGTGTTTGTGCCTTTTTTTACAAGGGTAATAAGTTGAAGAACTCTCTTCATCGGCCGGCCGATTTGAAGAGAAAGGAGCACTCACAATCCCCGCGCTTTCAAGTTATTTTTCGCGATCCCTCCCATATTGTTATTGTCTATATCCTTTGAGGCCTCGCGTCTCTGGCGATCACAAACTCCATTTTAGCACCTCGTACTTATTCGTATTTCATGCTTTATTTATTCATTATTTCTATTTGATTAAATGGATTTCTAATTAGAATCTACAACGCTATGCACCCTACTGGCGAAAATTGTCAAGACTGATAGAAGAGATTGGGAAGAAAGAATGTACGAGGCACTGTGGGCTTACCGCACGGTCTACAAGACCCCTACCGGCTGCTCACCCTACTCCCTCGTATATGGGTCAGACGCCGTGGTGCCGATCGAGCTGGAGATCCCCTCATTGCGGGTCGCCATCTAGCATGGATTGGTGGGCAACGAGCAGGTCAACGTAGGAAGAAGATTAGAAGAGCTCGCCGAGCTTGAAGGAAAGCGCCTCCAGGGGCAACAGAATATCAACTCTATCAAGCCCGTATGGCCCGCGCTTTTGATAAGCTGGTCAAAGGTTGAGAATTCAAGAAAGGAGACTTGGTGATGGTCAAAAGAAGAGAAGTAATGGCCTCCAACCCCAAGGGGAAGTTGATTGAAAACTGGGTCGGACCATATGTCATCCACCGAGTATACGAAGGGGGTGCATACATCCTTGCGGATCACAAAGGAGTCATCCAATCCTCTCCCCTCAATTGGAAGCACCTAAAGCTATACCACACGGTTCAACCGGCGCTCCCCAAATGAGCTATCCTTCCTTGGTCTAGTGGCATTCCGCCCTAGCCGAGCTACCTTATCTTGGTCTAGTGGCATTCCACCATGATCGAGCTACCCCTATCTTAGTTTAGTGGCATTCCGCTCTGATCGAGCTATCCTTCCTTGGCCTAGTGGCATTCCGCCCTAGCCGAGCTACTCTCATCTTGGTCTAGTGGCATTCCCCCCTGATCGAGCTACCCCTATCTTAGTTTAGTGGCATTCCGCCCTGATCGAGCTACCCCTATCTTGGTTTAGTGGCATTCCGCCCTGATCGAGCTACCCTTATCTTGGTCTAGTGGCATGCCGCCCTGATCGAGCTACCCCTATCTTGGTTTAGTGGCATTCCGCCCTGATCGAGCTACCCTTACCTTGGCCTAGTGGCATTCCGCCCTAGTCAATCTACCCTCACCTTGGTCTAGTGGCATTCCTCCCCGAATGAGCTATCCTTCCTTGGTCAAGTGGCATTCCGCCCTAGCCGAGCTACCCCTATCTTGGTTTAGTGGCATTCCGCCCTGATCGAGCTACCCCTATCTTGATCTAGTGGCATTCTGCCCTGATCGAGCTACCCTTATCTTGGTCTAGTGGCATTCCGCCCTAGCCGAGCTACCCTTATCTTGGTCTAGTGACATTCTGCCCTGATCGAGCTACCCTTATCTTGGTCTAGTGGCATTTTGCCCTAGCCGAGCTACCCTTATCTTGGTCTAGTGGCATTCCGCCCTGATCGAGCTACCCCTATCTTGGTCTAGTGGCATTCCGCCCTAGCCGAGCTACCCTTATCTTGGTCTAGTGGCATTTCACCCTGATCGAGCTACCCTTATCTTAGTCTAGTGGCATTCCGCCCTAGCCGAGCTACCCTTATCTTGGTTTAGTGGCATTCCGCCCTGATCGAGCTACCCCTATCTTGGTCTAGTGACATTCCGCCCTAGTCGAGCTACCCTTATCTTGGTCTAGTGGCATTTCGCCCTGATCGAGCTACCCCTATCTTGATTTAGTGGCATTCCACCCTGATCGAGCTACCCCTATCTTGGTTTAGTGGCATTCTGCCCTGATCGAGCTATCCTTCTTTGGCCTAGTGGCATTCCACCCTAGCCGAGCTACCCTTATCTTGGTCTAGTGGCATTCCACCCTGATCGAGCTATCCTTCCTTGGCCTAGTGGCATTCCGCCCTAGCCGAGCTACCCTCATCTTGGTCTAGTGGCATTCTGCCCTGATCGAGCTACCCCTATCTTGGTTTAGTGGCATTCCGCCCTGATCGAGCTACCCCTATCTTGGTTTAGTGGCATTCCGCCCTGATCGAGCTACCCCTATCTTGGTTTAGTGGCATTCCGCCCTGATCGAGCTACCCTTATCTTGGTCTAGTGGCATTCCGCCCTGATCGAGCTACCCCTATCTTGGTTTAGTGGCATTCCGCCCTGATCGAGCTATCCTTCCTTGGCCTAGTGGCATTCCGCCCTAGCCGAGCTACCCTCATCTTGGTCTAGTGGCATTCGCCCTGATCGAGCTATCCTTCCTTGGTTTAGTGGCATTCCGCCCTGATCGAGCTACCCCTATCTTGGTTTAGTGGCATTCCGCCCGGATCGAGCTATCCCTCCTTGGTTTAGTGGCATTCCGCCCTAGCCGAGCTACCCTTATCTTGGTCTAGTGGCATTCCGCCCTAGCCGAGCTACCCTTATCTTGGTCTAGTGGCATTTCACCCTGATCGAGCTACCCTTATCTTAGTCTAGTGGCATTCCGCCCTAACCGAGCTACCCTTATCTTGGTTTAGTGGCATTCCGCCCTGATCGAGCTACCCCTATCTTGGTCTAGTGACATTCCGCCCTAGTCGAGCTACCCTTATCTTGGTCTAGTGGCATTTCGCCCTGATCGAGCTACCCCTATCTTGATTTAGTGGCATTCCACCCTGATCGAGCTACCCCTATCTTGGTTTAGTGGCATTCTGCCCTGATCGAGCTATCCTTCTTTGGCCTAGTGGCATTCCACCCTAGCCGAGCTACCCTTATCTTGGTCTAGTGGCATTCCACCCTGATCGAGCTATCCTTCCTTGGCCTAGTGGCATTCCGCCCTAGCCGAGCTACCCTCATCTTGGTCTAGTGGCATTCCGCCCTGATCGAGCTACCCCTATCTTGGTTTAGTGGCATTCCGCCCTGATCGAGCTACCCCTATCTTGGTTTAGTGGCATTCCGCCCTGATCAAGCTACCCTTATCTTGGTCTAGTGGCATTCCGCCCTGATCGAGCTACCCCTATCTTGGTTTAGTGGCATTCCGCCCTGATCGAGCTATCCTTCCTTGGCCTAGTGGCATTCCGCCCTAGCCGAGCTACCCTCATCTTGGTCTAGTGGCATTCCGCCCTGATCGAGCTATCCTTCCTTGGTTTAGTGGCATTCCGCCCTGATCGAGCTACCCCTATCTTGGTTTAGTGGCATTCCACCCGGATCGAGCTATCCCTCCTTGGTTTAGTGGCATTCCGCCCTAGCCGAGCTACCCTTATCTTGGTCTAGTAGCATTCCGCCCTAGCCAAGCTACCCTTACCTTGGTTTAGTGGCATATCGCCCTAGCCGAGCTACCCTTCCTTGGCTTAGTGGCACTCTGCCCTAGCCGAGCTACCCCTATCTTGGTCTAGTGGCATTCCGCCCTGATCGAGCTACCCTTATCTTGGTCTAGTGGCATTCCGCCCTAGTCGAGCTACCCTTATCTTCGTCTAGTGGCATTCCGCCCTGATCGAGCTACCCCTATCTTGGTCTAGTGGCATTCCGCCCTAACCGAGCTACCCTTATCTTGGTCTAGTGGCATTCTGCCCTGATCGAGCTACCCCTATCTTGGTTTAGTGGCATTTCGCCCTGATCGAGCTACCCCTATCTTGGTTTAGTGGCATTCTGCCCTGATCGAGCTATCCTTCCTTGGCTTAGTGGCATTCCGCCCTAGCCGAGCTACCCTCATCTTGGTCTAGTGGCATTCACCCCTGATCAAGCTATCCTTCCTTGGTTTAGTGGCATTCCGCCCTGATCGAGCTACCCCTATCTTGGTTTAGTGGCATTCCGCCCTGATCGAGCTATCCTTCCTTGGCTTAGTGGCACTCCACCCTAGCCGAGCTACCCCTATCTTGGTCTAGTGGCATTCCGCCCTGATCGAGCTACCCCTATCTTGGTTTAGTGGCATTCCGCCCTGGCCGAGCTACCCTTATCTTAGTCTAGTGGCATTCCGCCCTGATCGAGCTACCCCTATCTTGGTCTAGTGGCATTCCGCCCTAGCCGAGCTACCCTTATCTTGGTCTAGTGGCATTCCGCTCTGATCGAGCTACCCCTATTTTAGTTTAGTGGCATTCCGCCCTGATCGAGCTACCCCTATCTTGGTTTAGTGGCATTCCGCCCTGATCGAGCTATCCTTCCTTGGCCTAGTGGCATTCCGCCCTAGCCGAGCTACCCTCATCTTGGTCTAGTGGCATTCCGCCCTGATCAAGCTATCCTTCCTTGGTTTTGTGGCACTCCGCCCTGATCGAGCTACCCCTATCTTGGTTTAGTGGCATTCCGTCCTGATCGAGCTATCCTTCCTTGGCTTAGTGGCACTCCGCCCTAGCCGAGCTACCCTTTTCTTGGTCTAGTGGCATTCCGCCCTGATCGAGCTACCCTTATCTTGGTCTAGTTGCATTCCGCCCTGATCGTACTACCTTTCCCTTGTCTAGTGGCACTCCACCTTGGCCGAGCTCTCAAAAGAATGCACCATATTGCCGTTACGTGCCTTACGTCCGAATCAGCGAAAGATTATTCCTTTGCGTTAGCATTCAGCCCCTGCTGACGAATAAACCGCTCTGCTCGGCACAAGGCCCGGTGAGCCGGCCAATAGCCGCCTACTACCAACCAAGGGTCGGACATCACACTTCAACCTACCATCCTTTTTATCAAAAAAAGAGAAAGAGAAAATAAAAGAAACATGGGGTTAAAATTAGAGATACCCCACCAGACTTGCTCCTATATTAGGACAAGTGCAAAAATGGCTATAACCCAGCTGTGGTGAAAACCCGAAAGAGCGCTACAGGTAAAATCGGGTACCCCGCCACGTGAAAACCCGAGAGGGCGCATGGGCAAAAGCAAGAGGAGGCTGGCTTCGGTGAAAACCCGAAAGGGCGCTTAAGTCAGTAAAGTGATAATTTAAAAAAAATTCCTCTTTTGTTCTCCACCCGATGAAACTCCAAAAGGGACAATCATCAGACGTCCCACCGGAGATCCTTTAATAAACCCATGTTCGACCCTCGTCATCATCGGCGAGATCGGTCGATCTCTACCCCTGACCTGGACCTTCCGTCCTTGTTAGTAATCCTACCCTTGCTTCAGCACGTGACCCATGCCGATGAACAAACCCATGTTCGACCCTCGTCATCATCGGCGAGATCGGTCGATCTCTACCCCTGACCTGGACCTTCCGTCCTTGTTAGTAATCCTACCCTTACTTTGGCATGTGACTCATGCTGATGAATAAACCCATGTTCGACCCTTGCCATCATCGACGAGATCGGTCGATCTCTACCCCTAACTTGGACCTTCCGTCCTTGTTAATAACCCCACCTTTGCTTCGGCATGTGACCCATACTGATGAACGAACCCATGTTCGACCCTCGTCATCATCGGCGAGATCGGTCAACCTCTACCCTTAACTCAGATCTTACGTCCTTGTTAATAAACCGTGAGCTTTGCTCTGGCATTTAACCAGTGTCAATGAAATAAATCAGAGACCAATCCTTGTCATCATCGGCAAGGCCAGTCAGCATTCTCGCAGTCCAGTTCTTCTGTACTCCGAATTAAAAAAAAAGGAAGAAAAGAAAATGGGGTTAAAAATAGAGATACCCCGCCAGACTTGCTCCTATATTGGGACAAGTGCAAAAATGGCTATAACCCAGCTGTGGAGAAAACCCGAAAGGGCGCTACAGGCAAAATCGGGTACCCCGCCACGTGAAAACCCGAGAGGGCGCGTGGGCAAAAGCAAGAGGGGGCTGGCTTCGGCAAAAACCCAAAATGGCGCTTAGGTCAGTAATGAGAATAAAAATATATATATGAATGATGAATAGTGATGATCCATCCTCCGTCTTGAAGACCCTTTACAGGGTCGAAGCGGAGTCTTCATCCAATGTCCCACCTACATGTATCTATTCTCTACCCTTTCGACCCTTGTCACCATCGGCAAGATCGGTCGCTACCCTTTCCGGTCCTTGTCACCATCGACAAGACCGTCTACCCTTTCGACCCTTGTCACCATCGGCAAGATCGGTCGCTACCCTTTCCGGTCCTTGTCACCATCGACAAGACCATCTACACTTTCGACCCTTGTCACCATCGACAAGATCGGTCGCTACCCTTTCCGCTCCTAGTCACCATCGGTAAGACCATCTACCGGATCTACCCTTTCCGGTCCTTGTCACCAACGGCAAGACCGTCTACCCTTTCGACCCTTGTCACCATCGGCAAGATCGGTCGCTACCTTTTCGACCCTTGTCACCATCGACAAGGTCGGCCAACATTTCCCCGAACCAGGGGCAGTAATGGGATTACTACAAGGTATATGCTATGCCTCTCAGTCGCACTCCCATCAGTTGCCCTACCAATGATGAAGCCCATCCAGGATGGACCTTTCATTAGCCAGCAGTCACATTTCCGACGTTTCTTGTCGGCAAGACTTACGTCTGCACCAACCTGGCAACCTCTGGAACCCCGTCACGTGGTGGAGCGAGGCCCCCATTGATGTGACACTATCTTTGTGAATGCAGCAACTAGACCGAGGGTCCTTGGACTTACCAAGCAAGCACAACGCACAAGAGTAGAGAATTACGCAAGTTGCCAAGCCACCGTTGCGCACACGATTCCCGGGTGACTCGGCGATGCCGAGTGGAGGTAGTGGAACAAAGTCCTTGCTGGTAGAGGACCAGCAAAGCTATGGTTACCCTCCCGAGGGTACGGTGCCCACAATCAAAGGGCTGGCTAGGTGCCGAAAGGGCACCGGGTCGCTCTCTCACAATCCCACGATGACCACTCGTAAACGAGGAGCTTCGGGGTCGGGAGCTCTCTCACCGTCAACAGAGCAATTCCACGGATATTATATGAACAAACTACTGATATGAGAGCAAGGGATAGAGCTTACCCGGTTAGTTTGAAGAAACCAACCCCGTTCGGAGACGAGGGCGAGTGGGGAAGTGTGGGTTCCCCGCACACTGCGTCGATGAAGCTTGATCCCTGTTAATTATTTACATGCACTACGCCTCACGCAGGAGGGTGGATCTCGGGGTGGGGAAAAGTGGATTACACACAAACACTACCTCCACATAGGGAGGGGCGGTAAGCCGGCCAGGCGGGGAGGGGCGTGAAGCTAAGACGGAGCCCGATTGCCCTCCCGGGGTTCTGTCCGCCGGTTCTGCCCGCTGACAGGCACTCGCTGTCGACTCCGCTGTGATCGCTCCCGGACTCGAAAGTGAACAAGACCAACGCCAAAATGTTGGTGACTGACCCGGGATGAAGCCTGAATTTTGTTCGCACCAGAAGTTATCGACGCTGGCCGAGACAGACGCTGGACAGGCGCTTCTCTGCTCTGCCTTGGACTGAGTTCAGGTTGTTGCAGCAGGTTGGCGACTTCACCACGATCGCTCCTGTGAGCCAATCGAGACGGGATTAGGACGGTTGTGAGCGTGGTCAAATCATCTTCGATCAGCAACCAAGATGGGCACCAGAGGAGGTCGGAGCAGGGAGGTGGAACCCGAAGAGTTAGAGGGGGTCTGATCAATCCATGACAGAACTGACCTCCGCACATGGGGAAAATAATTTGGAACGGGGAACTCCGAACTCCAAACGAGGTCCCGCTTGCTATGTTGAACAGAGGACTGGTGGATCTTCACCCCGGTCAAGTGGCGCACCAAGTGGATCACCGGTGTGGTAGCAGTAGCTTCTGAATGACAGCTCTGGTTTCTGGCCGGACTGGTTCTGTGCAGTTGGTGAAGAATGGCTCTCCCGGACTGCTCCGAACTCGAATTGGGGCGGGATCATATCTCCTGCGAAGATGACTGGAAGAGCTTTCCGGAAATGTAGGATATGCCTCCAGAAGATATGCGGTGAAGACGTGGTTGACTCTGCAACTCGACCCTTGACTGCTGCCTGCGGACTGAGATGAATAGGGTGATGATAGGTGATGGGAGACGGAGTAGATGGGGTGGGAAATGGGGTGGATGGGTGTGGGGATGACACCTGACTATGTGGGGGTCTGTTAGGGGGTGATACAAGGTGTGGGAGGGGCAGAAAGGGGGCTGGGAGGTGGTCTAGCAGGTGGAGGAAGGGGGAGCAGCGAATTTGGGTTGGGAAGGAGAGAGGGAGGAGAGATCTTGATGTGACACCACCTATGGACCTATTTTGCAAGCATTCAAGTTTGAGCAGCGGACTCACACTAGCGAGCTCACCCGTATGGCGCACACTAGTGCCCGATGGCGACTAGGCGATGTTGGAGAGGGTCCTTGGCGGGACCTTGAGGCTCCAATGGTTGGCTAGCTTGGGAAGAACCCCAAATGGGCCTAGGATGCCCAAATCATGGGTGGCCAACACACCAAGGGTGTGGGTTAAGTGGATGCTCTCACAACTCGCCCGCGGTGGTCACTCAATTTGGGTAGCAATTTAAAGTCGGACACTCTCTTACCACCGACGGAGTAACTATAGCAATACTAAGCTAAGCAAGTCCATTACAGCAATGAGAGATGTTCAGGAGTTCACCTAGCCGGCGTGAAGACGCCGACTCCGGCCGGAGACGGGGGCGAGCGGGGAGGCGAGGGTATGCACCCGCACGCCGCGTCGGTGTCGCTTCAACCTGAAATGGAAAGATTACACCACTACACCTCTCGTAGGAGGGGTGATCTTGGGGTGGGGATTAATCTTATTACATCCAATACTACCTCCACGCAGGGAGGGGCCTTCAGCCGGCCAAGCGGGGTGGGGACTTATGCTAAGGAAACCCGATTTGCCGATCCCCGCCGGTTCTGCCAACCTTCAGAATTGTTGGATAGGGGGCCAGTGATGTCACTGCCACAAATTCCACAAAGCTCAGATCTTGATGAAACCTACGCCAAAAGTTTTCCAACTGACAGAGGATGATGTCTGAATTTTTTTGAGAAGCTCTGGACCTCAGGGCTGATCGGACCGGTGACTGGAGCAGGACAGCAACACTCTGCTTCGGACTGATGCAGAACTGATGTAGTGGATTGCAGAAGGCGCTGCGGTCGCTCCCGAACTTCAAATTGAACGAAACTAGCGGTGACGCGATTGTGGTCGGAGTAGCTTCGAGCAGAAGTTGACGGGGCCACAATCCTAGGTCGGAGATGAGAATGGTGGCCAGATAAATGAAGACAGGTCAAACCTGAGTCCACTGGTGGCAGACTGCACACTCCGACGAAATAATTCAGACCAAATAGCTCGGGCAGGCGATTGGCGTCTTTCTTTCTGCTACTGATGGAGGACTAGACGAAGAAGAATTTTGTAGAAGGAAGTGTGCTCGAATTCCTCCAAGGTTGACCGCAGAACAGCTTCCAAGATCGCTCTGCTCTTCAGTCTGGGACAGATTGCGCAGTCGTTGAAGATGATGCTCCTCCGGACAGCTCCGAACTCGGAAGCCGGCGAGACCACCACCGTTGGAAAGATATCTCGATGACGATTCCAGCAATGTAGACCTTGCCACCTGAATCTTTTAGAGACGGTCGTGGCTGCCTCTGCAAGTCGCTGCAACTCTACTGCCTGAAACAGAGGCTGAATGAGAAGAAGATGAGGGGGTGGGGAAGGGGATGGCCAAGAGAGTAAGAGGTGGAGGGTGAACTTGGCTGGTATGGGGAAGGGGGGCTGCGACTTTGGGTGGTTTGGGAGGTGGGGAGATGGAAGGGCACTGCCCTAGGGAGAGGGAAATTTGAATTTGGGCTTAGGGAAGAGCCCCTTCAACCTTGGGGAGAGGAAGGGGTGCTTAGGAAGTGGTGTTGGGTAGTTGGGGGTTGGGAGGTGGGGTGTGGATTGGAGGATGCCACCTTGGGTTGGGGGGGAGTTAAATGGGTGTATGGGGAAGGGGAGAGGTCTTAATGAGGGGTGAATAGGAAGGAGAGAGAAAATTCTAAAAATTGGGGTGGAGGGAGAGAGAGAGAGAGGGGGGGACCCCTTAGAGAGAGAGAGAGTGAGAGAGAGAGAGATCTAGTGGGATTTGGAAGTGGATTTCAATTTTCATTCAATTGTTCATTACTTCAAAATGAGGGGAATGGGGTCCTATATATAGGCAACCCACATTTCTACAAAAGTCCCTGACATTTGACTCAATGACAAATAACCGAAGGGATAGGGGTGCTCTTGGGCCAAGCCCAATGAATTGGGCCCACTAGCCTAACAAACCAACCTAATGACACAATACTTAGGAAAATGACTCACTAACCTAGGTACATGACTCAAATAAAGGGAAAATTACATGATATTTACTCAAATAAAATGTGAAGATTACATGACTAGACTCAAAAATACATGACTAACATAATGGCGCTTGTCGACGAACAATCCGAGTCCGGAGAAAATGTGGAGGGGCAAGGGATGCCCTCATCATACCCCCGGGGTGGGGAAAACTAGACCCCGTCAAGTATGGGTCCACCAGGGAAGTAGTACATCGAACTGCGGCTTTGGGTGATCCACGATCTCCATACTCAACCCGCGACCATAGTCGGGGAACGGCACTTCAGCTCGACAAAGTGGCTTGGTCATACCCTCATGCTGGCGATGGGATCTTGCTTGCCTAGTATTACCGCTGTGTGCTCACGTCGGGCTCTCAGGCTATTTGTGGTGGCACTCCAAGGGTGTCTCTCACAAGGGTAGGTGTAAGTTCGAGGCACTCACTAGGATCCACCGCGGTGCCCTTAGAGCGTGCTGGATCTGCCACATGAGAAATGGGGAGAATCCCAAAACCCTTTTGAAAGTTTAACCCATAAGCTTGGTTGCCAAAGCCACTCGGAACATGGCAAGGTCCAAGTCCTCGTGCCCTCATATTGGAGGTGACCCTAAAGTAGAGTCACTCCAAAGCCATCATCGCCAAGTTGTCAACTTGGAACTCAAAGTGGTGCTTAGGAGTTTGTGCTCGTTTCTTGTGAATCCCACCGCTTGTTGCTTGATACTTGCTTGAATGCATATGCCATGTACTATGATGCGGTGTGAGTTGACAATGTATGGAATGCAAAGGGGGTCCAGGACAACCACATATAGACCTATCATGCATTGATGTTATGAAGACTTTGAAGGATTTGGGAGGACCGGGGCATCCATAGGTGTCCCTCTTGTGAGTGAGTGTGATGAATGTTGGAGGACCCGGACATCCATGAATGCTCCTATCATGCTTGAGATTTATGATGAATGATGGTGGACCATTACAACCAAATATTGACCACTCATGTTTTCTTCTTGACATGTGGGTGATATGGATGAATGTACCCGACGGACTAATCATGCCAAGCGGTGTGATGTGCCAAGACATATGAATTCCTTTCCCAAAGATGAATTCCTCATGTGGGATGGTGGGGTGGTCTTTGAGCTTCCACTCAAAAGGGTCGAAGGGATCTAGGTAGGTGGATATAGGGTGGGGCACCTTCTTGATCTCTAGGCGGGTGTTGCCTAAGGTCATGATTCCTATGGTGTAACATGGGTCATGGATGAGGTGGGCTTGGCCCAACATGGTGGGTGGGGGTAGGAAAGGGTGGGTGGTGAATAAGGTGAGTGGGTTACATGGAGTTCTAGGCTCCCATAGAAAAGAGTTAAAGGGATCATGGTAAGGGTCACCTTGGTAGGGGTACTCTATGTTCTCAAGGTCCTCGAATGGTGAGTCCTCCTCCTTAATAATTGGGCCAAAGTTGCTAATGGGTTGGCCGATCAAAGCACTTGAGATCTCTATTGTTGGGGAGTGGAATAGGATAGGTTCTTCCTCCATGGGAAGAAGGAGGATGATCTCACTAGTAACTTGGCCATTAGTGTAGATGGAAGTGATGGAGCCAATGGTGGGATATGCTAGGCTAATGGTGTTAGTTTCGGATGGTCTCATGGCTAGCATATTGGTCAAGTGAATTTACCAATGTAGGTAGTTCACTAAGTCTCCCAAATCTTCCACACAATAGGAAGTTTGATAAGTGACATGTGGCTGAATGGGAATGATTTGGGATTGATATCCCATGGGTAGGTGGCATGGTTGTGAACTAGGAATGGTGAAACCTTTCTTGAGCCATTGGAGTATGGACTTACCTATGGTGAGGTTGGGTGTCTCTAGAGGAGCTAGGCTAGAGGTGTGTGAGTTGTTTGGCCATTAGATTTCCTCTATGTTGGGAGGTGGATCCGGATGGGCATCCTTCTCCACTTGGGTGGGTGTGTGGGTTGCAACTTCTATTGCTAATGGAGTATGGGGATCTATGGGGGGTGGTTTGGTGATAGCTAGCGTATGACACACCCGGGGTGGTGAACAAGCATGGGCTTGGGTTGGGATAGGAAGGGGAAGTAGAGGAGGCCTAGGTTGGGGAAAGATTGGTGTAGGAAGCGAGAGGTGGGTTGGGTGAGGGATTTTGGGTTGATTTATTTTGGGAGATGTGTCCCTTTTTGGGGATGATGATGGGTTTGTGGTGGTGGTCAAGGGGGCTTGTGGGGTATGGGTTTGGTGAGGGGTTTTGGGTTTGGGGGTGGTGGCCATTATGGGCCTCGGTGGATGGGTGGACACGGGGTCCAATTGGGTTTGTGGACATATGGTTGTGGTGGGAGTTTGTAGGTAGGGTGCTAGTGTGGTGGTTGGGGTAGGATAGGTGGGAAGTGATGTGGAATGGGGAATTAGGGTCATGGGTTGGCTAGGTGGGGATGAAGGAGTTGAAGTGCTCCTTAGGTCTTGGTGATTTGAGTATGAGGGGGAAACATATCTAGCCCTAAGTTGCTCCTTCATGTCCTTCCAAGTGGTGATGGGAGTTTCCCTTCTAAGTACCTTTAGCCCGACAATTTGCATCCAATAAGTTTCTGCCCGTTTGGTAAGTTGCATTTTGGCAACCAATGCCTTTTTATCCTCAAACATATGATACCAAGTGAAGTATTGGTCCATTGTAGCTTCCCAATCTAAATATTCTCTAGGAGAGGTTCCATCAAAGGTGGGAAGTGGGAAAGGGACCATCCTATCGTCCGTCCTTGGGGCGGGACTATTTTCTCCAAGTTGGTTGAGTCGGCCCGATATGTTATCAAGCCGCTCATTGGCATAGGTCAAGGCTTTCATGAAGTAGTTGACATGGCCAGGGAAGTTATGGGTGTTAGTGGTAGGCATCTCTTAGTGGCTTGGACTTATGGAGTGGGCCGATTGGTAAGGTCGATATGAGGTGGCCATACTAGGGGACAAGAGTGATGCACTTGAAGACTATAAATGCATAGACATGCCCTAGGACCAACTTGATAGAGACAAGTTGTGAACTTGCTCTGATACCACTTGATGTGACACCACCTATGGACCTATTTTATAAGCATTCAAGTTTGAGCAGCGAACTCACACTAGCGAGCTCACCCGTATGGCGCACACTAGTGTCCGATGGCGACTAGGCGATGTTGGAGAGGGTCCGAGGCGGGACCTTGAGGTTCCAATGGTTGGCTAGCTTGGGAAGAACCCCAAATGGGCCTAGGATGCCCAAATCATGG
The DNA here is from genome assembly GCA_022559845.1 of Amorphophallus konjac. NCBI lineage: Eukaryota > Viridiplantae > Streptophyta > Magnoliopsida > Alismatales > Araceae > Amorphophallus > Amorphophallus konjac. The sequence continues at coordinate 140,993,374 of CM040129.1, forward strand.
GCGGCCAACACACCAAGGGTGTGGGTTAAGTGGATGCTCTCACAACTCGCCCGCGGTGGTCACTCAATTTGGGTAGCAATTTAAAATCGGACACTCTCTTACCGCCGACGGAGTAACTATAGCAATACTAAGCTAAGCAAGTCCATTACAGCAATGAGAGATGTTCAGGAGCTCACCTAGCCGGCGTGAAGACGCCGACTCCGGCCGGAGACGGGGGTGAGCGGGGAGGCGAGGGTAGGCACCCGCACGCCGCGTCGGTGTCGCTTCAACCTGAAATGGAAAGATTACACCACTACACCTCTCGCAGGAGGGGTGATCTTGGGGTGGAGATTAATCTTATTACATCCAATACTACCTCCACGCAGGGAGGGGCCTTCAGCCGGCCAAGCGGGGTGGGGACTTATGCTAAGGAAACCCGATTTGCCGATCCCCGCCGGTTCTGCCAACCTTCAGAATTGTTGGATAGGGGGCCAGTGATGTCACTGCCACAAATTCCACAAAGCTCAGATCTTGATGAAACCTGCGCCAAAAGTTTTCCAACTGACAGAGGATGATGCCTGAATTTTTTTGAGAAGCTCTGGACCTCAGGGCTGATCGGACCGGTGACTGGAGCAGGACAGCAACACTCTGCTTCGGACTGATGCAGAACTGATGTAGTGGATTGCAGAAGGCGCTGCGGTCGCTCCCGAACTTCAAATTGAACGAAACTAGCGGTGACGCGATTGTGGTCGGAGTAGCTTCGAGCAAAAGTTGACGGGGCCACAATCCGAGGTCGGAGATGAGAATGGTGGCCAGATAAATGAAGACAGGTCAAACCTGAGTCCACTGGTGGCAGACTGCACACTCCGACGAAATAATTCAGAAAAAATAGCTCGGGCAGGCGATTGGCGTCTTTCTTTCTGCTACTGATGGAGGACTAGACGAAGAAGAATTTTGTAGAAGGAAGTGTGCTCGAATTCCTCCAAGGTTGACCGCAGAACAGCTTCCAAGATCGCTCTGCTCTTCAGTCTGGGACAGATTGCGCAGTCGTTGAAGATGATGCTCCTCCGGACAGCTCCGAACTCGGAAGCCGGCGAGACCACCACCGTTGGAAAGATATCTCGATGACGATTCCAGCAATGTAGACTTTGCCACCTGAATCTTTTAGAGACGGTCGTGGCTGCCTCTGCAAGTCGCTGCAACTCTACTGCCTGAAACAGAGGCTGAATGAGAAGAAGATGAGGGGGTGGGGAAGGGGAAGGGGATGGCCAAGAGAGTAAGAGGTGGAGGGTGAACTTGGCTGGTATGGGGAAGGGGGGCTGCGACTTTGGGTGGTTTGGGAGGTGGGGAGATGGAAGGGCACTGCCCTAGGGAGAGGGAAATTTGAATTTGGGCTTAGGGAAGAGCCCCTTCAACCTTGGGGAGAGGAAGGGGTGCTTAGGAAGTGGTGTTGGGTAGTTGGGGGTTGGGAGGTGGGGTGTGGATTGGAGGATGCCACCTTGGGTTGGGGGGGAGTTAAATGGGTGTATGGGGAAGGGGAGAGGTCTTAATGAGGGGTGAATAAGAATGAGAGAGAAAATTCTAAAAATTGGGGTGGAGGGAGAGAGAGAGAGAGGGGGGGACCCCTTAGAGAGAGAGAGAGTGAGAGAGAGAGAGATCTAGTGGGATTTGGAAGTGGATTTCAATTTTCATTCAATTGTTCATTACTTCAAAATGAGGGGAATGGGGTCCTATATATAGGCAACCCACATTTCTACAAAAGTCCCTGACATTTGACTCAATGACAAATAACCGAAGGGATAGGGGTGCTCTTGGGCCAAGCCCAATGAATTGGGCCCACTAGCCTAACAAACCAACCTAATGACACAATACTTAGGAAAATGACTCACTAACCTAGGTACATGACTCAAATAAAGGGAAAATTACATGATATTTACTCAAATAAAATGTGAAGATTACATGACTAGACTCAAAAATACATGACTAACATAATGGCGCTTGTCGACGAACAATCCGAGTCCGGAGAAAATGTGGAGGGGCAAGGGATGCCCTCATCAGATCTCTCCTTTGGTTTGAATGTGGGGTTAATGGTGGTTGGTTAATGAAGTCTTGGGGAGGGGAAAAGGGTGTGTTGGGAGATGGGATTCTCCCTTGGGAGATGGAGGGGTGGCTTGGGAATGGGGAGGGTTGTCTTGGAAGGTGGAAGGTTGCTTGGGACTTGGTGAGAGTAATGGTGGGAGTGATGGGGCCTTGGGAAGATGAGGGGTTGGGGTGAGGTGGATGATGAGGTGGCAAGGGAGGAAGGTGAAGGTGAAAGGGCAAGGGCGCCCAAGGGAGAGAGTGAGGGGAGGAGAGAGAGAGAGGGGGTCGCCCCCTTTAGAGAGAGAGAGAGATAGAGAGAGATAGAGAGAGAGATAGAGAGAGAGATAGAGAGAGAACACAAGGGATTTCAAGATTTCTCTTAAACTTTCATTCATTCATTCATTCATTAGTTCTCCATGGAGGGATTGGGGTCCTATTTATAGGAAACCCTCAATTTACAAAAAGTCCTCACCTTTTGGACTGTTGACAAATGACCAAGGGGGGAAGGGGGCGCCCATGGGCCCAGCCCATTGAAGTGGGCCCGTTAACCCACTAGGCCACCTAATGATACTTAGACTTAGATAGATGACTCACTAACTTAGGTACTTGACTCAATAAAAGGAAAATTACATGGTTAAGACTCAAAGAAAGATATGAAAATTACATAGCTAGACTCAGAAAATCAAGATGAACACAATGGCGAGCATCGGGACCCTTGGAGAAATGGGAAGTGGTAAGCGATGTCCCCATCATACTCCCGGGGTGTAGAGAACTCGACTCTGTCGAGTAAAGATCCATCGTATGCGGAGGGAGCCACGGCGGGGTTGCCTACAAGTCTACCAAAGGTAGCTGGTCCTTTCACCAAGCGAGGTAGCGCCCTTACCCTTTGCTCCAGATGACAGTGACCTGTTCATACAATATCCGTTCAACATGCTCATGCTGGCCTCTCTGGGCTGGTAGCTTTCTCTCAAGGGTAGGTGCTCTCTCAAGGGAGGGGATGAGCTCAATTTCCTCACTGGGTGTCACCGTGGGACCCATGTATGGCACCAGGTCAGCCACGATGAAAAGTGGGGCTTACTCTGTATTCCTCAGGGAGGTCTAACACATTAGCGCTGATGTATCTCAGGACCTGGAAGGGACCTGTTCCACGAGACCTCAGTTTTGAGACATTCTCAGAGGATAGTCTCTCAGTCCTCACCGTCACGGAATCACCAAACCAGAATTCTTGGTGGCAGCGGTGAGAGTTGGCTAATTGTTTGTTCATCTCGTTGCTCTTGTTGATGTGCTTGCGAGGGTTGCCATGCAATGTCATAAATGATGATCCTCTAGGGATGAAGGGAGGGCCTGGAAAACCAAATTCAGCCCTATCAAGTGTTACATTGGTTTTGACGGACTTAGGAGGACCGGGGCATCCATAAATGGCTCTATCAGGTATGGGTGCAGTGAATGCCGGAGGACCTGGACTTCCATGTATACTCCTATCATGCATAAGATGGATGATGAGTGGGGGAGGACCTGCATATCCAAATGTAAACCTGTCGTGCACTGGACCTAGTGTGTATATGACACAAATGAGATGACTTGACTTACTAGCCCTACCAGATGAAGCAAAATGTTGTGACACGTGCATTCTTATCAAAATGGTCCCATCTTTAGGTGGGGGTTGATTTGGGAGTTTCCACTCATGGGGGTCGAAGGGGTCCCAGAAAGTGGACATCTTGGGATAGGTCAATTCCTCATTTCCTAGGTGGATGTCACCCTTGGTCATGGCTCTCATAGTGTGGGCTAAGTTTTGGAATGGGTGAGTTAGGTTTGACATGGTGGGTGAGGGTAGGAAAAGGTGGGTGGTGGGTAAGGCGACTAGGTCCCATGGGTTCATTGGCTTCCATTGGGAGGGATCAAAGGGGTCATGGAATGGGTTGCCAAGGAAGAGGTATTCTATGTCCTCAAGGTCCTCAAATGATGGTGAGTCCTCCTCCTCTAATGAAGTAATTGAACCGAAGTCTTTGGCGGGATGGTTGGCCATGAATGGAGGGCTTGGCATTCTACCCGAAATAAGCAACTCTAATTCGTGGATAGCATCGGACTCATCGGGTGTAGGGAGGAATAAAAGAAGGTCGCTAGTGTAGCAACCCACAGTGTAAATCGAGGAGATGGACCCGACACATAGGTGTAGGAGGTCAAGGCTCCTAGGTTGGTCGGCCACTGTGGTCAATATGCCAGTTAACTCCATTTACCAAGCTAGACCCTTAAGAAGATCCCCTAATGTTTCCACTTGATAGGATGATTGGATTGTGGTGTGATAGGTGGATAAGGGTACTATGGGGAGGTGTTGTTCCATGGAAGGGTAGGCATGGGGCAGGATAGGGTGAGCCCGGTTTTCCACTAGCCATCTAACCAAGGGCCCACTTATGATAAGTTCACTCCCAATTGGAGGGGGTGGCATGAAAGGCGAAATTTCTTCCTCGTTTTGGGCATGATTTTCCTTCAAGGTAGGGAGTGGTTCTGGGGTGTTCCCTACTAGGGGGTCGGGTGTGGGGATCATGGTTTCCTCTACCAAGGAGGTGAGTAGGTCCTTTGTAGGTGGGGTGATGCTGGTTGGCATATGGCGCTCTTGGGGTGGTGGGTAATGGGGGAGTTGGGATAGGATGGGGAGGGGTAGTAGTGGGGGCTTAGGTTGGCCATCTTGTAACTCACGGGGGAGGTGCACCCAGTTAGGCTCAATGGGTTTTCTTTGGGTAGGGATGAGTTCTCTTGACCCAACTCTTGGCATTGGGCTTCATATTCCTCCTCCCAATCTAGGGGAGCCTCATGGACTTTGGTCACCTCCTCAAGTTCCCTTTGGATAGGGGTAACTATTTCTTCAGTTAGTGAGTTGGACATCTCTCGTGAAGGGCATTGATGGATGAAGTGTCCAAAGCCTCTACACTTAGAGCATTGTTGTCTATTTCCCTGAGTGGTCTCACCCACACTTGGCCCATTGGAACTCCCTTCTCGCTGGGGTATGGGTTGACTAGGGATGACCCTTGTTAGATGAGGGGTGGGAGGAGGATTTGTGGGCCGAAATGGGGTACTTCCATTTGGACATGGCATGGGTGTCTTCAGGAGAGGGTGTAGGTTGGGACGGGGTCCCATGTTATTGGCATCATCCGGTCGTGGAGTGAACCTAGGAGACCTAGAGAATCGCATCATTCTTGAGGATTGGTTCTCCAGGTTATCCCGGGGACGTCTCTCCTCACGCCCGTAGTGTTGGGACCTCTCATAGTAATAATAAGGATCCTAGTCTAACCCTTTCCTATCAAACTCATCCCGAGGTGACAAAGCTCTAGGGCCGTGGTTCCTTTTTTCTTCAATCCGATCAAGCTGGGTGGTGAGGGTATCTAGACAGTTATGAAATTTGTCGATGACAACGTCAAATCGGTCCATGGGTACCTGCAAGGGAGACCCAAAGGCCAATGCCCTAGGACTAGACTCGTAGAGACAAGTATAAAACTTGCTCTGATACCAAGTTGATGTGACGCCGACTTTGTGAATGCAGCAACTAGACCGAGGGTTCTTGGACTTATCAAGCAAGCACAACGCACAAGAGTAGATAATTACGCAAGTTGCCAAGCCACCGTTGCGCACACGATTCCCGGGTGACTCGGCGATGCCGAGTGGAGGTAGTGGAACAAAGCCCTTGCTGGTAGAGGACCAGCAAAGCTATGGTCACCCTCCCGAGGGTACGGTGCCCACAATCAAAGGGCTGGCTAGGTGCCAAAAGGGCACCGGGTCGCTCTCTCACAATCCCACGATGACCACTCGTAAACGGGGAGCTTCGGGGTCGGGCACTCTCTCACCGTCAACAGAGCAATTCCACAGATATTATATGAACAAACTACTGATATGAGAGCAAGGGATAGAGCTTACCCGGTTGGTTTGAAGAAACCAACCCCGTTCGGAGACGAGGGCGAGCGGGGAAGTGTGGGTTCGCCGCACACTGCGTCGATGAAGCTTGATCCCTGCTAAATATTTACATGCACTACGCCTCACGCAGGAGGGTGGATCTCGGGGTGGGGAAAAGTGGATTACACATAAATACTACCTCCACACAGGGAGGGGTGGTAAGCCGGCCAGGCGGGGAGGGGCGTGAAGCTAAGACGGAGCCGGATTGCCCTCCCGGGGTTCTGTCCGCCGGTTCTGCCCGCTAACAGGCACTCGCTGTCGACTCCGCTGTGATTGCTCCCGGACTCGAAAGTGAACAAGACCAACGCCAAAATGTTGGTGACTGACCCGAGATGAAGCCTGAATTTTTTTGGCACCAGAAGTTATCGACGCTGGCTGGGACAGATGCTGGACCGGTGCTGCTCTGCTCTTCCTTGGACTGAGTTCAAGTTGTTGCAGCAGGTTGGCGACTTCACCACGATCGCTTCCGTGAGCCAATCGAGATGGGATCAGGACGGTTGCGAGCGTGGTTGAATCCTCTTCGATCAGCAACCAAGATGGGCACCAGAGAAGGTCGGAGCAGGGAGGTGGAACCCGAAGAGTGAGAGGGGGTCTGATCAATCCCTGACAGAACTGACCTGCGCACCTGGGGAAAATAATTTGGAACGGGGAACTCCGAACTCCAAACGAGGTCCTGCTTACTGTGTTGGACAGAGGACTGGTGGATCTTCACTCCGGTCAAGTGGCGCACCAAGTGGATCACCGGTGTGGTGCCAGTAGCTTCTGAATGACAGCTCTAGTTTCTGGCCGGACTGGTTCTGTGCAGTTGGTGAAGAATGGCTCTCCCGGACAGCTCCGAACTTGAATTGGGGCGGGATCACCTCGCCTGCGAAGAAGACTGGAAGAGCTTTCCGGAAATGTAGGATACGCCTCCAGAAGATGTGCGGTGAAGACGTGGTTGACTCTGCAACTCAACCCTTGACTGCTGCCTGCGGACTGAGATGAATAGGGTGATGATAGGTGATGGGAGACGGAGTAGATGGGGTGGGAAATGGGGTGGATGGGAGTGGGGATGACACCTGACTATGTGGGGGTCTGTTAGGGGGTGATACAAAGTGTGGGAGGGGCAGAAAGGGGGCTGGGAGGTGGTCTTGCAGGTGGAGGAAGGGGGAGCTGCGAATTTGGGTTGGGAAGGAGAGAGGGAGGAGATATCTCTCCTTTGGTTTGAATGTGGGGTTAATGGTGGTTGGTTAATGAAGTCTTGGGGAGGGGAAAGGGTGTGTTGGGAGATGGGATTCTTCCTTGGGAGATGGAGGGGTGGCTTGGGAATGGGGAGGGTTGTCTTGGAAGGTGGAAGGTTGCTTGGGACTTGGTGAGAGTAATGGTGGGAGTGATGGGGCCTTGGGAAGATGAGGGGTTGGGGTGAGGTGGATGATGAGGTGGCAAGGGAGGAAGGTGAAGGTGAAGGGGCAAGGGCGCCCAAGGGAGAGAGAGAGGGGAGGAGAGAGAGAGGGGGTCGCCCCCTTTAGAGAGAGAGAGAGATAGAGAGAGATAGAGAGAGAACACAAGGGATTTCAAGATTTCTCTTAAACTTTCATTCATTCATTCATTCATTAGTTCTCCATGGAGGGATTGGGGTCCTATTTATAGTAAACCCTCAATTTACAAAAAGTCCTCACTTTTTGGACTATTGACAAATGACCAAGGGGGGAAGGGGGCGCCCATGGGCCAAGCCCATTGAAGTAGGCCCGTTAACCCACTAGGCCACCTAATGATACTTAGACTTAGATAGATGACTCACTAACTTAGGTACTTGACTCAATAAAAGGAAAATTACATGGTTAAGACTCAAAGAAAGATCTGAAAATTACATAGCTAGACTCAGAAAATTAAGATGAACACAATGGCGAGCATCGAGACCCTTGGAGAAATGGGAAGTGGTAAGCGATGTCCCCATCACCCATCCTTTCCTTGAAAGGGTGGACGCTCTCCTGCGACACATACATGGGTGCACTTCCAAGCATGTTGCCAAAATTGCCACAAGATGTAACAAAATATGAGTGCAAAGATGGATACCGAAAACAGTGAAGGAAACTTCTATTTCATTGCAAAAAGGAGGGGAATGAATACAAAAGGGGCCCTTCGAAGGGGGTGAATTACAAAGGCAGATCGGCTAAGACCGCCTGAAAATATCTGCAAAATCAATGAGCCCAACATGTGGAGCCGCTCCCAGTTCACGGAGCTGCATTTCTTCCTCCTGAACGCGAGTCACCTTAGTCTCTAGGGACGCGACCCGGCCCTCCAATAAAGAAGTTTCCTCGATTCCTTTGACTTCTACAGCCTCCAACTGTGGTATCTCAGCTTCAATGGTGGCTAACTCAGCCCGGAGTTCTTCTCATCGGCTGCGTAGAATATGTGCCCGAGCAGCGTAAGCTTCAACATGAGCTTTGATCTTCTGAAGATCAGAAATCAGAGATGTCAGCTCTGCCTGACAGTCAGTTTTCTACAGTTTGAGGGCCGCTAGTCGGTCATTCATCACTCTCCCAAGAAAGTCCTGGTGGTTTACGAATTTTAACAGGAACAGCACCCACTGGGTCCAGGTGTCCAAAGGACAGCCTAATGCCTGCAGCCCGATCGTCAGTCGCTCAGCCACTTCCTTCAGCTAGGGGTAAGATAGGGTCGGCTGAGATTCCACGACCTGGCACAACATCCCCAAATACTTCCAAACAAACTCCTCCGATGAAGTGAATCCCAGGGAGGCTGCCGGAGCCACCTCAAAGGTCACCTCCCTGTATATGGAGGCCCATAAGCCGATATCTGACACGAAAGAAGAAGATGGAATGGCCGCCAAGGCTGAAGTAGTAGGCGCCACGGCAGCATGCTCTTGCTCCATCGGGCTCCTTGAAGAACTTTCTTCCACAGATGCTGGAAGAGGCAGAGGTTCCGACTCTATTTCTGGCACGGATGGAGCTGCAGAGTCAGGCGCAATGGTCATTATGGCCGCCGGGACAAAGGCAGAACCCCGTGACGGGTCGGCTTCAGCTCTCAACTCTATTGCCGGCAGCAGGGCGAGGCTCTCTCCCAGCGGGCTCGGCTCCATTGATGATACTTCGGCAGCTACGTGTACTCTCACTGGCATAGGGTGAAGTATGGTAACTATCCCTGATGAAGATACAGTGGCCGGCGGTAGCACATCCGAAGCCTCCGACGAAACCACGATAGCACCAGAAGATGATACCGGCAGGTGAATGGCGGTGTCAGGCTCCTGGAACAAGATCCCAGTAAGCACCAGGATGGCAAAAAAGAATGAAAAAATGTGCGGCTCTGCGGAGGGGTGGGCAGAACTTACTATGGCAGCAGCATCCATCTCTTCGAGCGCCTGCATGGAAGATTCCAACTCTGCAGATGAAGCAACAAAAGGAGGGGTTATCTCCACCTCCATGTCCAGTCCGACAAATTCCTCCTGTAGCATTCCCTCCGATGAGGTCATTGGCAACCTCGGAGGACTAAAAATCGCAGGACCACTCAACGGCACGAGGGATGCTGCGGCACCTTTGCTGGCTACCGCAGAGGCTTGTTCGTCACTTTCTGAAGAATGATAGTCAATTTCTTCATTAGAATGGGTGGCAAAGCTACTGGAGGAAATATCTATGCTAATCTCAGGTTGGCCCGCCTCCTCTATCGCCTGGCGGGACGCCAAGCGGGTGACTACACGCCGCAATGGGATAACACCTTTCTTCAGCACGGTCTTATGTCCTTCAGGCTGTGGAGGAGCATCCACGGCAGGCACCTCAGCGACTATGCTAACCACTCCTGCCATTGCAAAAAACATATACATAAGGCGGGACAAGAGGATCAATAAAAGAGAAGAGTCAGAAGGATGGCAGTCACGTGGCTCACCCTCAGCCTCACTGGCAGGTGTAGGAGAAGGGAGTCCGACATCCTCATCAGCAACAGGGAGACTCTCCCCTGTGGCCGCAGCTGTTGTGGTCGCCCCTGCCGTGGCTATGGCAAAAGACCCTATCTCTCCCGCCTCCAAGGCACCTTCTTCAGCATGTGGGATGGCATCAGCCACTCCTCGAGCTAAGGTCAAACAAGAAAAGGCGTCAAAAATGAAGACGTCATGAAATGGACACTCCATTAGACTGTGAGAGAAAATGATGTCACCTTCAGTCGCTTGCTGAGTGGCCTCTTTCTGAGCGGCAAACTGCTCGAACGATGGTACTTCAGGTAGAGGAGTCTTAGCCGCACCAGTCGAAGGTTGCTTGGAAGAGGTTTTCTGAGCTTTCTTCGCTTGGCCTATTGCAACTTTCATCGTGGAGGCCTCTCTCTTTTTGCCAGGCGGCAATGGAGTGGTGGTCAGTGCCGGTGCAGGAACCTCAAAATATTCTGGCTTCTGGGCCTGAGAAATGATTTTTCTATAAAGCCCTTGCTGCTTTATATCTGGACGGTCTGTCAAATGAAGTGCATGCCATTATAAAAAGCACTGAGCAATGAACCACTCTACATGTCAACTGAAGAGGACTTACCTGCCGGCCGCTGTAAAAAGATGAAAGTGGCCAATATTGATAAGCCACTTCCTTGCTTCGGGATGTAGCCTCCCGAACAAGCCAGCAGATGTCGCCAATCTTCTTGCACTTCTCAGCTAGGTCGGCCAGATCTGCATGACCATGAGAAGCTATGCAATGATATAAGCTGAGGTGGTCGAAGCCCTAGACATCGGCATAATGAAAAGATACAAACAAAGGCTTGTACAGGACATTCGCTATGGGACTGTCAAGGGTCAGTCCGTGGATGTTCATCAAGACGAACAGCCAAGACATATGTTGATAATATGTCGGGGTTTTGTCTTCTCTGTTGACAAATGCCCGGTACGGGAAAAAGCGGTTCACCTCGCACTTCCATGAAACTGCTTTGGAGAGCGGCTCCTCAATGAAGCAGTGGAAGAAGAAGAGGCCGAAGAGAGAGAGAGCTTGGTGAGAAATGAGCTCTCTCCACCCTCTCGGCGCCTATATAGGACAAGCCAAAAGGCACGCCGAGACGGCCTTCGCGCCGACAGCCAAACGCACCAAAAGGCGCGCCGAAACAGCCCTCGCGCCAAAATTCAAAAGCGCCAAAAGGCGCACCGAGATGACCCGCGCACCGGGAGCAACCGTGCCGAAACCTAGCGCGCCGAGACGAAGGCCGCGTCGAGATGGCCGTGCCGGGATCGTCGGTGGTGCCGTTCGATCCACCCAGGGTGCTGCAATCAGAAGATCAAATTAAGAATGCTGATACCTGTCCGAGTATACTGACAAAGTACTGGGATTGTACAAGCAGAATGAAGACCCAGAGTCACAAGAATGAACAATGAACAGGAGCAGACCTGAAGAAATTATGAGCTGTGGGGCAATGCACACCCGCATGTCCCGTGTCACTTATTCTTCACTTATGCCACCTACGGGTGGGGAGTATTTGTTGACACCTAAAATATACCAGAAGAGACCGAAGCAGATTCATAGCTGTGAAGACCAGTTAAGGGTACGGCTCATGTACCATCCCTGGAAGTTCTGAGAATCAGAATAGAAGAGACCCACTATTCCTAACACTTTGTTCGGCTAAAGCCATCCCTGGCTAGGCCGCTGTCCAGTACGGCTATCATTCAGATAGTCGGGCTAATAAAACCATACCAACATTCAGGCAATCATCTGTCTGCTAAGAAGGGGTGCTCAGACAATTCTGATTCTCCGAAGGTGGGATGCACAGTGCCTCACACGTGTTTGTGAACTCTAGGTGTTAAACAAGCCCATAAAAGATAAATACATATGCCAAGAAGCCCACTGTCTAAAGGAGCCCATTAGGTGAATCCTGCGCCAGATGACAGAAAATGGGCCAAGCCTAATATGAACTGAGGCGCGCCGAGGGTTGCCCACGTCGGGAAGATGGATTCTGGCGCGCGGGGAAGCTCAGGCCGATAGAATGAGGGTCATCCCTCTATAAGAAGGAGCCCTTCGAAAAGAAGAAAAAGGGGGGCAAGGGAAAAGAAGAAGAAGATAAAAAAAAGGGAAGAAGGAGATAGAAGAGTTAGCCACTGAAAGAAAGGGGGAGCTCAAGAGCCCTTCATAGAAGCTGAAGAAAGGAGAGAAGCAGAGGCTCGAAGAAAGAAGTCAGGTGGGGTGTGCCGTTCAACGTCCTAAGTGGCCGTAGCTCCTCTCCCCCCTTTCTGCTCTGTCTGAATATTGTTCTCTCTTCTAGCTTGTATCTCTACTTTCGAGCATCTTTGCTCCCGTAGCACTGAGTGCCAATGTAACCCTATTCTCAGGGATAGAGTCGGTGTATGCTTTTGGGTTGGTTTTTTTTTCTCCCGAGTTGAGTTCGTATACGCCGTTTTAGATGAGATAGTTAATGAAAGATGGGCTGAGTTATGCCCTTTCCTTGTTCTTTTATATTTGCCTCTGCATCCGAAGTTCATTACACGTTGTGGATACTGATGACTATACATCTGCATATGCTCTACCGTTTTGGTTTTCTAAGTATGTTTAAGGTTCTTCTACCGTATGCTCTTCAGCCTCATACTCACAACGAGAGCCTGAGACAGTCTATCTCATGGCTTCTCGTCTGCGAAGTGAGGAAGGATGGATTCAAATCGTGGGTTTCCGCGTACGTGATTCTGCTCCTAGTGAGGCCCCAGAAGGAAGGTCGTCTCCACCCCGGATCATCCTCTTTACGATCGTCCAAAATGGTCTTCAAATTGTTGAATAAACCTTTTTTCTTTAAATGCCCTCAAACCCCTCTAAAACCTCACTTCAGGAAGCCTCCCGGCGCGAGCACCTCTCGGCACAAGTCTTGCGCCGAGGGCTTGCCGCACCGGCTGGGTTTCTTTTGTCACGCCGAAGCCCAACTCCTTCTTCGCGCCGATACCTTTACACCTTCTGACCATGTCCATGTGTTCGTGCCGACGCCGTCAGGCCATGCCAACCTTGCTCATCATACCCTGTCCTATGGAGACACACTACATTTCCCTCGATCCTCAGAGCCATATTAAAGGGGTTCATTCCCCTACATTCTATAACCCTATTAAGTCGTGGAGCTCTGCCACTGCATGTCCTCCATTGACTGTACAGGGGATATCACAACAGGGGGATAAAGCCCCATATGATTTAGATCCCCTGGATCTCGGGCTACGCCCGGCCCTTATTTTGGTTTTCACTCCGACAGTTCGTGAGTGGATGACCTATAATACCCTTATGGAATACTCCCAAAATAAGGGGAAGTGCTGTCAAAATACGTTCAGAAGGTTACTCGGTCACATAGTGCGATGTTTTCACCGAAATTATGCATTTAGCCCCCAACTGTGTGGCGAAGGGCTGAGCTATACCATTTCATGACACCTTTGTCGCCACAGGGGGATATACGTTATAGTTACACGGTCTCCTCGCACCCCTGGTGAATGAATCCACCCTCATCTTCTATCTCACCCAATTATTGCCATGAGATCCCCACTGAATACAGAGGATCCCCTTGAACTCATCAGAACCCCTCATAACATCTAAAGAAAACCAACAAAACTGCCACCAGCACCACTTCCTCCCGGCGCCACTGCCTCCCGGCGCCATCTAATCCCGGCGCCACCCCCTCCCGACGCCAAACTCGCGCCGGGTGAAGGGCGTGCCGGGAACCTTTCCGCGCCGTCTGCCATGCCGTGCCGTTTGCCTGTCTTTCCAGCCACACCGGTTGCCCGCCGTGCCTATAGCACTTTAGCCTCCCGTCGCGCCGGGATCCCCCTCGCGCCGACTCCTATCCGCGCCGTTTCATCTTATTAATAGCTGCCATCCAAACCTGATGTCTCAACAATCCCATTAAACCCAAATCCAGTCCAAACTCAAATGTCCCATTCCTGTCAACCTCCGTGCCAGCCTCCGTCGCCTTACGAGGGAATCATGGTTCTTCACCCAGGTCCACGGGAGATACATTAATGGGGGTTTTTACTCCTACATTATACCGAATACGATGTTTCTTCTGTCACCCCACTGACCCTCGGAGTTCTGCCACTACGCGTCCTCCAATGGTCCTTTGAGGGGAACATCAATAAACGCCATGGTAGCGGACACTGTCCCGTCACATTCAAATCCTTTTGGATCTAGGGCCACGCCCGTCTCTCTTTTGGCTTTCATCCCGACATTTCGTGGGTGGATGACCTATATCTCCCTTTGGCATAGCCCAAGACAAGGGGACATGCTGCCGGATTTGCGTTGTAACATCATTATCACGTCCCGTATAGTACGTTTTCCATACATGTTTCGCATCCCGCCAGCGGAATCGGCATGATAGTCTTATCTCTTTTCGCCCCCCGAGGCATCCTTTCTTGGCAACTAATCAAGGGTTGTCCTTCCCCGGAAGGACGTAATTAACGTCATAGCCTTTATGGTATGACGAACTTTCGGTCCCGACACGAATATCACAATCGACTGACTGTGTCAGATCGAGCGCACAATAAATCATCACCCTGGTGACTGGCACGCCTAATAAACCCAGTAAAATAAACCCAAACAAAAAAACATCCCCACAAGCCCATGGCTGTTGACTCAGCCCCCCCAAGCGACTGGCGTACCCCCTATCTGTCGTGGCTGCAAGACTCTCAGGAACATCCCGACCCTCGAGAAGCCCAGAGATTGAAATACCAAGCTTGGCGCTTCATCATTCTGGATGGCACTTTGTACCGCAGATCCTTCTCCGGTCCCCTCCTGAAGTGCATCAGTTCTGACGAAGCCAGCTGAGGGATTCAAGAGGTTCACAAAGGCCTGTGGGGAGCGCATCTGGGAGGAAGGTCACTCGCCAAGATCTTGCTTCGGCAGGGTTATTGGTGGCCCACTCTGCAGCGCGACTGCTCGACCTATGTGCAACAGTGTGACCAATGCCAGCTATTTAACCACTTGGTCCATCAGCCGGCAACGGAGCTCGTCACCCTAGCCGAGCCTTATCCTTTCGCTCGGTGGGAGGTCGACATCCTTGGGCCGTTCCCTAGGGCTCTGGCCCAGAAGAAGTTCGTCATCGTCGCCATCGACTACTTCACCAAGTGCATCGAGGCTGAGGCCACAGCTAGGATCACCGAGACAGTCGTCTGGAGTTTCATTTGGAAATCGATCATCTGTCGCTACGGCATCCCCCTGGTGATAGTGAGCGATAATGGCTGGCAATTTGATTCTCACTATTTTCGAGACAAATGTGCCGACCTGAACATTCGCAATCACTTCACTTCGGTCCCCCACCCTCAGGCTAATGGGCTGGTCGAAAATGCCAATAAGACTATCTCAAAAGGCATTAAGACTAGGCTCGGTAAAGCCAAGGGTAGCTGGCTCGAGGAATTATCGAACATACTTTGGTCACACAAAATGACTCCCAGAACAACAACCGGTGAGAGTCCTTTTCAACTGGTGTATGGCACCGAGGCCGTGATCCCGTTGGAGATTGTCAATCCCTCCCTCTGAGTCATCTGCTTCTCGCCCGAGGCAAACGACCAAAAACTGCTCAAAAACCTCGACCTAGCAGATGAAGTCCGAGAGATTGCCAGCGTCCGAGTAATGGAATATCAACACCACCTTGCTCAATACTACAACGCCAAAGTCCGGGACAGACATCTCCAGCCGGGAGACTTCGTTCTCAGGAAAGCCGAAGCCTCTCGACCACTTGAGGCGGCGGGTAAGTTATCCCCTAATTGGGAAGGCCCCTACCGAGTGGTCGAGACGCTCGGGAAAGGAGCGTACCGGTTATCTACTATGGAAGGAGAACTCATCCCTCGGACGTGGAATGCGACTACACTACGCAAGTTCTATTTTTGAACATTTGGCTAGCATACAAGCAAAAGGGAATAAATGCCATTCTTCTCTTCTTATTAAACTGTGATGTACATCAAGTAGGCCGAAGCCAATACAATACATGTCAAAAAAGTAAAAATCCATCTGCCACCGCCGTACGAGCCCATCACTCGGCTAACTCGGTTAACCTTCCTGCGTCCCGCCACTGACTCTGCGTCGTGTAGAAATTGGCTCGGATAAAGGATAGTCGACCCCGTTGGCTCGAGTAACTCGGAACAAAGGTTACAGAAGAAGGCTACCTTCCAAGTTGTGCAAGGAAGATTAAGGGGAAAAGGAAGCCAACTAATAGAAGAGGATGTCAAGAGGCACCCTCCGAAGAGTGAAAGAAATGATGTGAAGGGGAGAAGAGAAAGAAAGAGGCTGTGGGGAGAGGGGATGAGAAGCAGGAAGTAGAGAGGAATCTTGAGGGATCCTCTCCAGAGAGTGAGCGGGATGGGATGAGTGAAAGGGGTGCCTGATTCCCCCATCCGTCCACCGTCATGCCCCTCCCTGCAAGCGCCAGCCAGAATTGATAAAAGAAGGCGACGTGCTTCCGCACGTCGAACCCCCTTCTAACCTGTCCGACGACGGTCGAACCCCCTTCAGACCCGAAGCAGCAAAAGAGTCTCAGCCCTCCATCATCGGCAGCTTCGTCTTCCAGAGCGTCTTCCATGCTTCAAATTTCATAGCACAACGCTTCGTGAAGAAGGAGGGAGGAAAGATTATTGGAGAAGACCCTAAGCAATGGAGAGGAAGAGACGCCCTTCAGACCTTTTATAGGCGAAGGGAGGTTACTTGCCTTAAATGATTCTCCCCTCGAAAATACGCTAAAGGGACCTCTCCCTGCAAACGGTCACCTCAGACTCCTCGGTTCCATCCCAACGGGACACACGAAGCGGCCAAGCATTTAAAGCATGAGAAAACGAAAAGACACCCTATCAGACGCTCGCCCAACCATCATGCGAGATCCACGCAGAAAGTATCGGCACTTTCCAATTACTGTAATACGCTGGTCAAACCACGGCAACGGTGGTACGAAATAGTTAAATCTTTATCATAATGCTACTGCCTTACGTTTTTCACCTTCCTTTACACAAAAGAGAAGTTTCTTATTCAAAAAAGGAAAAACATACAAGGAGAAAATGCAAAATAGATACATCAGGCCTCTGGCCTATCCTGATGCTCGGAAAAGGAAGGCTCGGACGGTCTGCCCCCGGCGCCCTCGGCGATGGCAGACCCTGGCACTGACCCCACCGATGTGGGAACTACCTCGGTTGCGCGCCCTCCCGAGCCATCCGAAGCTGGCGACCCCTCGGACGAAGAGTCCCCCTCATCTCCTTCTTCCGACGATGCCGAACCAGAGGAATCGGAGGATGAAAAATCTGAGTCATAGCATTACCCGGACGGAAAATTGATGGTCTCGGACGCCTGCCCCTCCGCGTAGGAAATGGCCCGGTCGTAGCTTGCTTGAATCCCTTGCGGATGCCCCGGTGAAGTGCTGACTCGTAGTAGGGGAGGGGAGCCTCCTTAAGGTCGACCCGGTAGGCCTCCGAGCATTTGTACTACTTGAGTGCCTCCGCACCGGCCGATCCCACCCTACCAGCGAGCTCGGCCTTCTCCCGCTCCGCCTCGGCTAACCTCCGCTCGGCCTCAGCCATCTGCTTCTCCTCCTCGGCCCGATCAGCCTCGGCCTCCATTCGAAGACGTGCGATTTCCTCCGCTCGGTCCACCAGCTCAGCGCGCTCAGCCTGCCACCGGCCATCTAGCTCGACGCGGGCCAAGCGCTCCTCCTGCAGAGACTTGTTCTTCCTCTCGAGCGACTCGCGGGCCCGAGCCAGTTGTTCGGACAGCGTCCGGGCCTCCACCTGGCTCGCCCTCGCCAGCTCTCTAGCCGAGGAAAGCTCCTGCCGAAGCCCGTCATGCTCCTCAGTGAGCCGTGCCACCTTCCTGTCAGACGCACCCAGGGTCCAGGCAAGGTCCGCCCGTTCTGACTCCGACCAAGCATAAGCCTCAGCCAGAGAGGCCCCCATCTGGGCCAGGACCAAGCCGCCCTCCATCACCAGCTCGAGGGCCGTAGGCGGGGAGCGATGCCTATCTCCTCCCTTCACCACCTTCGCAGCTATGCTGCGACATCTCCGGTACAGAGGGCCCTGGATGCCCAGCCTCTCCGGCACCACCGGAATAGAGGCCTCCCCTTTGAGTGACATCCCCTCGGGAGCCCCGCTGGGCGGCCCAGATCGAGCCGGTGCTTCATCCGCCCCTCTTGCCTCGGTCGGTTGGGGCTGCATCGCCGCTCCTCGCGACCCCCCAGCCTTGATCGGCTCGGCCCCGACATCGCCACCCGGAGCATCGCCTACCTCGATCGACGCTCCAGTCTCAGCCGCGGCCCTAGAGTCACCCGCTTCATCCCCGGCCCCCTCGGCTCATGCTGAGGGGAGAGTCGGGCCAGCACGGCCGCCAACCGCAGAAACGGCCCTAGCCTCCTCGGCCACCTCTTGCTCGGCGGATGGGAGAGCCGGCCCGACAGGGTCGGCCCTATCACGCTCGGAAGAGGGGAAAGCCGAGCCAGAGTCACCTTCGACCGCGTGGTCGGCCCCGGCCTTCTTGGCCCACTTCCTGGCCTTCACGATGTCCCGTATCATGCCTTCCACGGGATCCTTGCGCTTGGGCCCCCGCGGCCTGGAAGATCTTCCCCGAGTCACCCCCTTGCCCTTATCTCAGGCTCGGGAATGACCCTCGGGAGCTTGCGACTCATCGACAGCCGAATCGTTGCCCAGATCGATCACCTCCCGCTTGATCTCAAGCTCCTCCTCCACAGCCGGCCGCCTGGCATCTGCACAAAAGATGATATGGTCAAGAAAAGGAAAAATGTGGCTTCATCAACCGGCGAGAAGGCTGATTCATGGTGCTCGTACCTGTCGGCCGTAGCCGCTGGGGAAGCCACCGCTCGATGTTCTCTGGGGTCACTAGCTCCTCCATAGACTGGCGACGATTCAGAAGAATGGTCGCATACTCCTCCACATCCGAAGAGAACTCATCCTGCCTCGGAGGGATATTCAGGTGAAAATTGGGGATTGCGGGGCACCTCCAAGACTCCTCCACCGAAAAAATCCTCACCCAGAAGAACTGAGTCTTCCACCCCTTGTGGGAAGAGTCCTTCACAGCCAAGGAGACGCAGCTCCTGTTCTGACATGCCTGGATAAAATAGAAGCCCTTCCCGGCCGAAGAATGCGCCTTCAACTCAAAAAAGTAATGGAAGAGCTCCAAGGAAGGAGGGACCCCGCACTGAGGCAGAGGATGCGGAAGGTAGAGAGAAGAAGATAAGAGTTGGCCACTAACTGTATGGGAGCCAACCGAAAAAAATCGAGAAGCTTAAGAACAAAAGAGTCGATGGGAAGACGGAACCCGCCCTTCCACGATAGAAGGAAGGAGCAGAAATGGCCCGTACGAGAATCCAAGCTCATCTCGTGTGGGGCAGCCGCAGCAAAGTAATACTGATAGGGAAGGTGAAACTGGTGCTCCAGCCGCTTCACATCTACCTCCCCCAGTTCGATGTAGTTCAGAGCCGGTGGTATCACTATCGCCCTCGTCTCAGGCTCGCCCTCAAACTATTCGATCTCCGAATGAAGGTCCGCCATGACATCCGAAGGGAAACTTGCAGAAGAAGGCGCCTCAGACTCCGAAGACTCTGCAGGAAGGGGAAGCTATCGGACCGCCTCCGCGGTTATCTCCGCCAACTCTGCGAACGCCGATGCAAGCCTCTGCTCTTCCATCGTATCTCCGTGGTGCATCAGAGAGCCCCGAATGCAAGCACGAAGGAGAGCGAAACCCTAAAATGGAGGGAGTCTGGAACGACAGCAAGCGCATAACGCCTATATCCCCACGCGGAAAGCGGCGCATCGTTCCGACCTCCTAGAAAGGGGGCCCCCTTCATTTCAAATCCATGAGGATTATCATTATTACGGGCCCAGGTGACCACGACACGTGGCTTCCTAACACCGCCAGATCTCCTCCCACCTGAGCCACGCTAGTCCAAAACCCTAACAGATACTCTTCCGAGCCTACCAAGGCTGGGGAGTAGGAGGGGGACAAGTGGAGAGGGGGATTTCTGCAGCCCATCTAAGAGTGGCTGAACTAGGTCCAGGAAGACCAAACGAGGCCCAGCTCATCTAAGTGACCGCCCCGCACGGCCCACTTAGCATAAAAGCCCAATAAATTCACTCGAGATCTAGCACTTCCTCGGCGGCCATTAGGCTCGGAAGGCCCAAGCGTCGGTCCGATCGGAGGAAGACCCACGCCCGACTCATCCTCCTTGCCGGGATAAGGGCTGGCGCCCCGCGCCCACTCCGACCGAGCCTCACCCGAGCTATGCCCCTCGCCCAGAAAGGGCTGGCACTCTTCATGCTTGGGTCGACCGACCATTGCTTATCCACGCTGCAGTTGAGAGCCCTTTATGAGCAGGAGTTTACAAGGCTATAAAGATCTCACGATGAGCGTAAAGAGCCCACGACGAGGACGTAACTCCCGCCTGAAACTCCTCAGCTTACAGGACTCATGAGGCCAGCGCACTATTTAAACCTGGGACTCCCTCCAATAAAAGGTAAGGCCAACACATGCCTAAAACTCCCCGAGCAGGAACCACTTCACCACCTTGGTGGAGAGGGATCTCGTGCATCTCCTTCCTCCTTCATTCATAGCTTCCATCACTGCTCTACTAACTTAGACATCGGAGGGTTTTCCCCAGGGAACCATCCCTAGGCCCCTTGATCCGTTTCCCTTCCTTGCAGTTCACTGTTCGGTGATCATCTTCTCCAGCTCAGGACCAGCGCGAGATCGCCCCTCTTTAATGTTGTTATAGGCAAACTCCACTAATGGTAGATGGTGAATCCAACTCCCTTGCCACTCCAGGTAACATGATCTCAACATATCCTCTAACGTATGGATGGTCCTCTCCGATTGCCCATCCGACTGAGGATGATAAGCCGAGCTAAAGGCTAACTCAGTGCCTAGAGCTCTCTGCAAACTCCTCCAGAATCTGAAAGTGAAACGTGGATCTCGATCTGACACAATAGAAATGGGAATCCCATGCAAAGGCACGCTTTGTTCCACATACAAGCGTGTCAGCTTGGGCACACTCCAGCTGACTCTGATCGGTAACAACCAAGCCGTCTTCGTCAGCCTATCCACCAGCAACCAAATGCTATCTTGCCCACTCGAAGTCCTCGGCAATCTGATGCGGGACGGGACGCGACTCGACGCCAATTGATATGCAAACCGTGGACTCTAGGCAAACTCGCGATCGTCCCTAGCAAGGGAAGCGTGTGGACGTGCGCGGTTGAGAAACCGGCAATGAGTCTCGGGTATCGGCTTTTCCGCGTGCTCGGATCGAGTCACGGGACGGTTTCCACTCACTGACTCTCGCAGCGGTGATAAAAATATGACGAGCTACATTCCTATCACTCATGCAGTGGCATAAAGAAACATATACGAGTAAAGTAAATGCCAAGTGGGGAGCCGATATAATACCTCCACGCTCCGGGCGTGAGGAAGAATACCCCGGCCAAAACTTGTACTCCCAGTGTACAGTAAATAAATAATTACAACAGTGAATTTAATTACCCACTCAACGCAGGGAGGTAAAGGGCTACACACACATACCGGGAGCACCGAATTTGGGTTGACGGGCAGCAAGGCGGTGGGTTCCGGGAGACGGTAGGCAGTGGCTCCGATTCTGCGATTTGCTGGAAGGCAGGAGAGCGAACACGGGCATCCAAAGGGACGTCAACCTCCTGGGATATGCTGAAGGCGGCGGTGCATTGGGACGGTGGCGGAGGGTCGCTGGTCGACCCACTGGAGAGGCGGTCGCTGAAGCTATCCCGGCATATTTTTGCTGGAATAATCCGGTGGCTGCTTTGCTGGCCTGTTCTCGGGACAAGATTACGCGACCCGACAAAAAGAATTTTTGTGCCCAGATCCAGAGGCAGATCGAGGCGAGACTGGAGCCGTTGGATAGATGACTCAAAGGGATACAACAGGTAATTATTTGATATCCATCCAGTAGATGGATTAGAAATGAAAATGACTGTTCCCCAGGTATTTCTACTGACTCGGATAACAGACAGTCAGGACAGAACATGATCTGCCTGAGAATGAATTTTGACCGACATAAAAATGATGGATCTAGACTCTGGGAAAATTATGAGTGGAAAGGGGTAATGTGAGGAACATGTATGATTTTTTGGGGAATTTTTGAGGTGTCTAAGGGTGGAAAAAATACAACAACAGACTACTATCCTGCAGATCTGCTGATTGGCAGACTGTCAGGGGTGGAACTAAAATACTAGAAAAAATATCAAACAGTGGCGGATTGACACAAAATTTAAATTGTGAATGGCTAACAAGGAGGGGAATGATCTCTCAAAATTTCAAGATCATCAGACTCACGGATTTGGAGGACCAACCAGAACTTCAGGTTGCTGTTCTTGATTTCGTGGTTCAGGACAACAGCTCGGAGATGTTGTTGTGGCGGCTCGACGGCAGCACGAACGGAGGCGACAGCGGCGGTGGCTGGAAATCACATCCAGTAGAGGTGATAGAACTCAGAATCCACCAAGTTTATGGCTTCACATTATAGAAATCAGAGCAGTCCAGCTCTAATGGGGAGAGGGGAGATAGGGGGGCCCTTGGGCTCTCTTGTGCAAATGCAAATTTTTCTTCATTAATTCTCACAAAATGGAAAATACATGGATTATATAGAAATGTACAAATGACCTAAACTACCCTCAGATCAAGGGTTAGGGAGGGGTAAATAAGAGATGGGATAATTAATCCCCCATGTGGTCAAATGACCAAAATAAAAAAAATACAACAAGAATTAAATATGTTGAAGGGGGGGCGCCCCCTTGACTAAGGGGGGAGCATCTTGGACTTTGCTTGGTCCAAGTTTGAAAGTCTTGGTCTAAGCCCACCTTTGACATTGAACCAGCCGCACAAGGGCCCTGGAGCCTAGGTGGACCAATGAGAAATAAGGTGGGGGTCCCGTTGGGCCAATGATAAGTGTTCATTTTTGATGATAATTCATCACATGTACACCGTTTTATGTGCATATAATAAGATAATTATGCATGTCCCATCATTAATCTCAACTTTACATGTAAATTAGGTATTTCATGTAAATTGATTAATTTGGTGATATTATTTAATGAATTAAAGTTGAGGGCCATGAGCATTAATTCTCCATTGCATAATTAATCATGAGCATTTAAGATTTATGTGCACATTATGATAATTTTTATGGACTAAAGTGTAATTATGTGTGTGTAGGACACCAAAGGCAATTACAAAAGAAGCCGAGGGCAAAACTGTCACCACTACTTTGACCAAATCAAAAGCACATATTTTGATTGGAGGGAAAAGAAATTTCAAAAGTTTGAAATTGAAGAAAAGAAACACATATTTCGGTTGGAGGGAAAATTGAATTCAAAGTTTTAAATAAAGGAGAGGAATGATGAGTCTTGGGAAGGGGGTTGTCCAAAGCCCAAGGAGGGTGTACTCACCTACTTTTTCTCTTCCCCATGCATCATATTCTACTTAAATCCTATCCATCCATCTCCTTTGATACAATCTCCACCCTCCATCTATCCAACTTTTCCTATAAATAGCCCATGACAAGAAGGAGAAGAGAGTTCTTCTTTTGTCAATTTCTCTCCCAACCTTAGGCCTCCGAGTTCTCCCTTGTAAGTTCATTTTCAGTTCATGCACTCTTTATCAACGTTCTTTGTTTGTAAGTTCTCTACAACTTCTTCTTCTGGAGCATCTTCTAGTTCCTTCTAGTTTTTTAACTATTTCATATTTTTCACTGTGCTGTCCTGTTCATCTGTAAACCCATGTTTCTCTCTGTTCTTTCCCATATTTCTCCCCCTTCTCATCCTTTTCTCCTCTTACTGTCTTCATGAAAGTCCTTTGTTTTTAAATGTTCTACAACTTCTTCTTCTACACCATCTTCTAATTCTCTACTGTTTTTAAGTTATAATCTCTTTTTCAAGGTGCTGTCCTGTGTTTTTACTGTTCATCCGAGGTGCTAGCTTCGGTTATGTCTCCATTTTGAAGCCCTTTTCCTCTTCTTTTCTCTCTGAGTTCTTCATTTAAGTTTTTCCTCTCTTCCCCCTCTTCAACTTCTTCTTCTTGGGCATCCCCTAATTCCTCTTGGGTTCAAAGTTATTCACCCTCCAAAGACTGCTTCAACGACGAAGGCGACTTCCTCCCGGCGTAGACGACATCTTCCACAAGGTTGTTTGTGATCCAAGGCCAAGAGAGGACGGCGCTATCATCACCATTGCTGCTACCATCTCAAAACTCCAAACTCTAGGCTTTTCTTATGTTATTGCTTTTGTGATATTTCACTTCATTGTAATCTCATTGTGTCATTAGTATAAACTTGTTTCACATTTCATGTACTCTTTCTTTTAAGTAAATGAAAGGAGTTGTTCTCTTGATCTAGTTCTTGCTCTTCTTCCCTCTCTATCTCTTTCTTCTATATCTTCTTTCCACTTCATGTAATTATTTTCTATAGCATAAGTGCATAGTCATAGTGTGTTCAATTAAGTGTTTGGTTTATTCATCATTTCACTATTTTCTTTAAGCAAATCCAAATCACAAGTGTTTTTCAAAGGACTCTAAGGTTTTTAACTCTAAAAATCTCTTCTTCCATGTGGATTCGACCCGTGCTTGCCATAGTACTACGTTCTCTTTTGATCATTTTGTGCGAGTTCGGTTTTAAGATTGTTATACGTGTGTTTTAAATGATGAACTTTCGCGTTATCAATTTTGGCGCCGTTGCCGGGGAAGAATGATGATTTTTGATTTAAGAACTTTGTTTTCTTTGTGTATATAGTGTACTAATAAAGCTCTCTTTTATTTTTTTTACAGGTTAAAAATAAAACCCAGAAAAATTAGAGGTAAATTTGCATTTCTTTCTTTCAAAAATTGATAACGCGAAAGTTCGTCGTTTAAAACATACGTATAACAATCTTAAAACCAAACTCGCACAAAATGATCAAAAGAGAACGTAGTACTATGGCAAGCACGGGTCGAATCTACAGGGAAGAAGAGATTTTTAGAGTTAAAAACCTCATAGTCCTTTGAAAAATACTTGTGATTTGGATTTGCTTAAAGAAAATAGTGAAATGATGAACAAACCAAACACTTAATTGAACACACCATGACTATGCACTTATGCTATAGAACATAATTACATGAAGTGGAAAGAAGATATAGAAGAAAGAGATAGAGAGGGAAGAAGAGCAAGAACTAGATCAAGAGAATAACTCCTTTCATTAACTTAAAAGAAAGAGTACATGAAATGTGAAACAAGTTTATACTAATGACACAATGAGATTACAATGAAGTGAAATATCATAAAAGCAATAACACAAGAAAAGCCTGGAGTTTGGAGTTTGGAGATGGTAGCAGCAATGGTGATGATAGCGCCGTCCTCTCTTGGCCTTGGATCACAAACAACCTTGTGGAAGATGTCGTCTACGCCGGGAGGAAGTCGCCTTCGTCGTTGAAGCAGTCTTTGGAGGGTGAATAACTTTGAACCCAAGAGGAATTAGGAGATGCCCAAGAAGAAGAAGTTGAAGAGGGGGAAGAGAGGAAAAATTTAAATGAAGAACTCAGAGATAAAAGAAGAGAAGAAGGGCTTCAAAATGGAGACATAACCGAAGCTAGCACCTCGGATGAACAGTAAAAACACAGGACAGCACCTTGAAAAAGAGATTATAACTTAAAAATAGTAGAGAATTAGAAGATGGTGTAGAAGAAGAAGTTGTAGAACATTTAAAAACAAAGGACTTTCATGAAGACAGTAAGAGGAGAAAATGATGAGAAGAGGGAGAAATATGGGAAAGAACAGAGAGAAACATGGGTTTGCAGATGAATAGGACAGCACAGTGAAAAATATGAAATAGCTTAAAAACTAGAAGGAACTAGAAGATGCTCTAGAAGAAGAAGTTGTAGAGAACTTACAAGCAAAGAACGTTGAGAAAGAGTGCATGAACTGAAAATGAGCTTACAAGGGAGAACTCGGAGGCTTAAGGTTGGAAGAGAAATTGCCAAAAGAGGAACTCTCTTCTCCTTCTTGTCATGGGCTATTTATAGGAAAAGTTGGGTAGATGGAGGGTGGAGATTGTATCAAAGGAGATTGATGGATAGGATTTAAGTAGAATATGATGCATGGAGAAGAGAAAAAGTAGGTGAGTACACCCTCCTTGGGCTTTGGACAACCCCCTTCCCAAGACTCATCATTCCTCTCCTTTATTTCAAACTTTGAATTCAATTTTCCCTCCAACCGAAATATGTGTTTCTTTTCTTCAATTTCAAACTTTTGAAATTTCTTTTCCCTCCAATCAAAATATGTGCTTTTGATTTGGTCAAAGTAGTGGTGACAGTTTTGCCCTCGGCTTCTTTTGTAATTGCCTTTGGTGTCCTACACACACATAATTACACTTTAGTCCATAAAAATTATCATAATGTGCACATAAATCTTAAATGCTCATGATTAATTATGCAATGGAGAATTAATGCTCATGGCCCTCAACTTTAATTCATTAAATAATATCACCAAATTAATCAATTTACGTGAAATACCTAATTTACATGTAAAGTTGAGATTAATGATGGGACATGCATAATTATCTAATTATATGTACATAAAACGGTGTACATGTGATGAATTATCATCGAAAATGAACACTTATCACACCCCCCAACTTACTCATTGCTAGTCCCTTAGCAATGCAAATAAAATTGAAATTTAGGACTAACAAGAGTTTATAAAATTCATACTCTCATATCCAGCTCTCCCTTCATAGAATCAACCAAAGATTAAGAATCTAGAATCATTAATACACACTAGCCTTACGTA
The DNA here is from genome assembly GCA_022559845.1 of Amorphophallus konjac. NCBI lineage: Eukaryota > Viridiplantae > Streptophyta > Magnoliopsida > Alismatales > Araceae > Amorphophallus > Amorphophallus konjac. The sequence goes on from CM040129.1 coordinate 141,020,116, forward strand.
GGAACTACATGATCAAGAATTCAAATCAAAGCTCAATAGCACTTGTGCATATATAACTACCAAATCCACAGCTTAGACAATTGCGTCCCTTATTCGCTATTCCAAACAAATGCCTTTCAACCCTGCACCTCTTAGATCAGAGCATTATGTATATTAACTTTTTGTCTACCTTATTACTTTGTCCCTTTGGGATCTTTTATACCACACATGATACTGCACTACCCTTCACTGCTCAACGTGAACCTCGACTCTTACCTTAGGAGAAGCAGGCCCGGTTTCACAGATCAAGGTTCCCTTTTCCATTTTACGCGAACCTCAACACGTCTTAGGTGAAGTAGACCCGGTTACTAAGACTAGAGGCATTTTTCATGGTGTATTTTTTTCTTCTTTTTTTTTCTCTTTTTTTTGTACCATTACGCTTATTTGATAGATAATTTGGCAGAAAGCTTTGTAAAAAGATCTGTTTTCTTAAGAAGTGCAGAATATCAGACATCATACCAAAAATAGCAGAGGGCTTGTCTTACTTGTTTCATTAGTGTGTAACATGAATTTTTTTTTTCTTCTTCTTCTTCTTTTTTTTTTCAAAGTGCACATGAACTTTAAAGGGATTCTTATGTCAATTTTCCATGGCTATATTGACTAAATTTCCATCATCCTTCTCCCTAGTCTTTTCTATTCCAGAATTACTTTTAAATTAAGCATGAATCATGAAACTCAAAATGGGGTTTACATCTTTCTACTTTCATGGAATGATGACATGCAAGATAAAACTCCTATCAGGTTGTGCAATATGCATCATGAAAATTTTTCTCTCCCCCCCAACTTGAATGGCATTGTCCTCAATGACATGTAGAATATATGAATATGACAATGCATACATGAATGCTTGGGAAGGAAAGGTACAACCTGGGGTGCGCAGACATGGCTATTTTGGTAGGCAATTTTACGAACGACTTCTTCCAGCTCCTACAAACACAAATGAAAATGACTCACTAGATTTTTGAAGAGAAATGGTTGGGTTGCCTCCCAACAAGCGCTAAATTTAACGTCTTCAGCCAGACGACATTCTTGTATTTATCATGGGTCACTCAGTGGGATTGATTCCTTTGATAGAAGTTGTGTGTTCTCCAAGTAGAGTTTTAGACGCTGACCATTGACAGTGAAAATTTGACCATTTTTAGGATCTAGAATTTTGATAGCACCATGATCAAAGGCTTTGAGCACAACAAATGGTCCATCCCATCTAGACTTTAATTTTCCGGGGAATAAGCCTTGAATTAAAGAGCCAAACTTTTTGATCATGTTGAAATGATTTTCTCATAATGTGTTTATCATGGAAAGCTTTGGTCTTGGCTTTGTAAATCTTGGCATTTTCATAGGCTTCATTTCTCAGCTCCTCCAACTCATTTAGTTGTAGGGTCCTATGAGATCCGGCTTGGGCTAAGTCAAAATTGAACTGCTTAATAGCCCAATAGGCCCTATGCTCAAGCTCAACAGGTAGGTGACAAGCTTTTCCAAAGATTAACCTATATGGAGACATTCCAATGGGGGTTTTGTATGCTGTCCGATAGGCCCAAAGAGCGTCATCCAATCTTTCGGACCAATCCTTCCTATCGGGCCTAACAGATTTCTGCATGATATTTTTGATCTCCCTATTGGATGTCTCCACTTGGCCACTTGTTTGGGGGTGATAGGGGGTGACAATCTTATGAGTGATCCCATATTTCCCGAGAAGAGCTCGGAATTGGGCATGAGTGAAATGAGAACCTCCATCACTAATGATCGCCCTCGGACACCCGAACCTTGAAAATAAATTCTTTCGGATAAACTTCATGACAACTTTGTGATCATTAGTTCGGGTGGCAATGGCTTCAATCCATTTAGACACATAGTCGACTGCCACAAGAATGTACTTATATCCGAATGATGGCGGAAAGGGCCCCATAAAATCAATTCCCCAAACATCAAAGATTTCGACCACGAGAATGGGGTTGAGTGGCATCATATCACGTTTGCTCATGTTTCCAATGGCTTGACACCTAAGACAAGTCTTGCTAAATTCATAGGCGTCTTTGAAGAGAGTGGGCCAGAAGAATCCACTTTGCAACACTTTGGCGGCTGTTTTCTTTCCCGCGAAGTGTCCCCCACAAGATAGAGTGTGACAAAAATTCAGGACGCTTTGTTGTTCTTCCTCGGGGACACATCTCCTAATTATTTGATCTGGACCTACGTGGAACAATTCAGGATCTTCCCAACAATAGTGTTTGATTTTGGCAAAGAAATGTTCTTTTTCATGTTTAGACCACCCATTAGGAATTTGTCTCACAGTTAAGTAGTTGACAATGTCTGCGAACCATGGGAGTTGACTATGGGTGATGGACAGGAGATGTTCATCTGGAAATGAATCTTGCAAAGGAGCATTATCTGTTGTGAGAATCCGAGAAAGATGATCGGCAACTTTATTCTCAGAACCTTTTTTGTCTCGGATCTCAAGATCAAATTCTTGGAGTAGGAGGATCCACCTAATGAGTCTAGGTTTGGCATCCTTTTTAGAGAATAAATATTTGAGAGCTGAGTGATCAGAGTACACAATGACTTTTGCCCCTAAGAGATATGATCGAAACTTTTCAAGGGCAAAGACAACAGCTAACAGCTCCTTTTCCGTGGTGGTGTAGTTAAGCTGAGCATCAGCGAGGGTGCGACTCGCATAATATATCACCACTGGACACTTGTCAATTCTTTGGCCTAGAACTGCCCCGATAGAATAGTCGGAGGCATCACATATGATTTCAAAAGACAAAGACCAATTAGGAGATTGGAGAGTGGGTGCCTTGGTCAAAGCCTCTTTAAGGGTATTGAAAGCCTCAAGGCAGGCATCATCTAAATGGAATGGAGTGTCTTTGGCCAAGAGAAGAGTTAACGGACGGGCAATCTTAGAAAAGTTACTTATGAACCGGCGGTAAAAACCGGTATGGCCAAGGAATGAACGAATTTGCCTCACAGAGGTCGGAGGAGGGAGATTAGAAATAAGGTCGATCTTGGCTTTATCCACCTCTATACCCCGTTCGGACACAATATGGCCCAAAACTATGCCATCTTGAACCATGAAGTGACTCTTTTCCCAACTAAGAACAAGGTTGGTTTCAATACATCTCGCAAGTACTTTCTTTAAATTTTCCAAGCAGTTTTCAAATGACTCCCCAAACACAGAAAAATCATCCATAAAGATCTCCAAGAATTCTCCTACCATATCAGAGAAAATGGCCATCATGCACCTTTGAAAAGTGGCCGGTGCGTTGCAAAGACCGAATGGCATTCTCCGAAAGGCAAATGTTCCATATGGACAAGTGAATGTGATCTTCTCTTGGTCTTCCGGATAAATGGCCACTTGATTGTACCCAGAATATCCATCTAGGAAACAAAAATATCTTTGGCCCGCCAATTTCTCTAGAATTTGATCAATAAAGGGGAGTGGAAAATGATCCTTTTTGGTCATGGCATTGAGTTTCCTATAATCGATGCACACTCTCCATCCCGTGGTGGGCCTAGTGGGCACATCTTCTCCTTGTTCATTTTGGACCACGGTGAGTCCCAATTTCTTAGGAACCACTTGAGTGGGACTCACCCATTGGCTATCCGATATGGGATAAATAATTCCCGCATCGAGCCATTTGACAACCTCCTTCTTCACCACCTCCTTCATGTTCGGGTTCAACCTCCTTTGCATTTCCCGACTAGGTTTGGCGTTGTCCTCTATGTAAATGTGATGCATACAAATAGACGGACTTATCCCCTTAAGATCGGCCACTGTCCAACCTATGGCACTCTTATGAGTCCTAAGGACTTCTAGGAGAACTGTTTCTTGGGTAGGGGTAAGATTGGAAGCTAAGATAACAGGAAGGGTTTGATTGGGGCCTAGGAATGCATATTTAAGAGAGTCCGGAAGGGGCTTAAGCTCAAGTTTAGGAGGACTTTCAAGTGATGGAAGGGCTGGTTCATCTTACAAAGCTGGAAGTGGTTCAACCTTATGCCAAATGCTACTATGATGAGGGGAATCTTGAAGAGCATTGACCTCCCTTATTTGACCCATGCCCAGATCATTCTCAATAAGTTCATCGTAGATGTCTATGAAGTGGCATTCTTCATCTAGGTCCAAATATTGGGAGGCTTTGAACACATTGAGAGAAACTTTTTGACCTCCGAATGAGATGTCCATCGTCCCCGTAGCACAATTGATGTTGGCTTTTGCAGTAGCAAGGAATGGGCGGCCTAGGATGATTGGGGTGTGACTTAGCTCCGAGGAGGAGGCCATGTCAAGAATGAGGAAATCAACGGGAAAGTAGCAATCATGGACTTTCACAATCACATCCTCTATCAAACCTCGAGAGGTCTTGACTGAGCGATCAGCCAGTTGGAGAATGACGGGGGTTGGCTTGAGTTTCCCTATATCAAATTGCTCATAAACAGATGTGGGTAAAAGGTTGACACTAGCTCCTAAGTCGAGGAGGGCACGGTCAAAGGTTACACCACCTATATCACATGAGATGAGGGGAGCACCGGGATCCTTCAACTTTCTAGGGAGATTGTTCATCAAGACTGCACTAACATCCTCGGAGAGCCAAATTTTCTTAGGGGTCGACTTGGGCCCTCTTCTTGGAGTGCAAAGCTCTTTGAGGAATTTGGCGTAGGCCGGAACATGTTTTATGGCATCTAGGAGTGGAATATTGATGTGAACTTGTGAAAAGAGCTCCATGAATTCCTCATTTTGGGCTGGCCTAGTCTTAGTGGGCTTCGGTTCTAGGGCATTAGGAAAGGGGACCTTGGGTTGATAGAAATTTGGATCTTCATGGGCCTTTCCTTTCCCTTTAGGATCTCCCCCCAACTTATCTTGAGTGTAATCCCCCTTGCTTGCATCCTCATTATCTTGATTCTTTTCTATGGAATCTTGCAACTCATTTCCATCCTTGTATGGGTTATCTAACACCTTCCCACTCCTCAAAGTTGAAATAGCCTTGACATTTTCAAATTGTGGGCCTTTAGGTTGGGCTTGTGGGATGGGTTGAGGTAGGAGGCCCGGTTGTGGAGGAAAACCCGGGGGTTGGTTTCTTGGGTTGGCCACAGGTTGACTTGGAAGTTGACCCACTTCCCTTCTCATTGTAGCTTCCGCTAATTGTCCTATTTGACTTTTCAACTTGGAAATAGATTGTTGTTGATTCAAGATAATTTGTTGGAGTTGATTGAATTTATCTTCAAAGTTGGATTGAGGCGGAGGTTGGTAAGTGGGTTGGCCTTGATTAGACTGAAAATGTGAATAGCCCATAGGAAGGAATTGAGCTTGTGGACCTCTACCAAATGGATTGAAGGTGTTGGGTTGGGTTTGAAATTGACTTTGCATGGGTTGCTTTTGGACTTGATGAATAGAGGGGTTGGTTGCTTGAGGTGGAGCTTGTTGGGATTTCCAAGAAAAGTTCGGGTGATTCCTCCAGCCCGGATTGTATGTGTTTGAAAATGGGTCATTATTGGGTTTAGAGAATCCTTGGGCTGCAAAGACTTGCTCCTGGATGGCAGGGGGTAATTGAGCCACAGTTGGACACTCCGTGATGTGATGGGATGAGCTTGCACATAGAGTGCATGTCTCATGTGGAGTGACAGATTGACCCAAGTAGGAATGGGATGATGGTTGGCAAGAAGGGTCTTTCAAAGTCAAGAGTTGATCTAACTTTTGAGTCAGACTCTCTACTTTATCCAACTTTTGAGTGATGAGATTTATGTCCAATCTTGGTTCAAAATCACCCCGGGCCTTGATCTCATATAATCCGGCCCGCTTGGAGGGCCCAATGGATCTCTCATAGGATGATAAAGAAGCATGATTGATAGAATTCTCACTGAGCATTTCGAATAAATCATACGCCTCATCCTCACTTTTGCTCATGAATGCCCCTCCACATGATGCATCTACCATTTGTCTAAATTGATCGGATAGACCCTCATAAAAAGCTTGGACTATTTGCCATTTGGACAACCCATGGTGAGGACACTTCCTAAGCAATTCCTTGAGTCTTTCCCATGACTCATGCATTTGTTCCCCTGGAGTTTGGGTAAAACCCGTGATTGCCCTTCTCATAGTATTGGTGCGGCCTATAGGGTAGAACTTCAAAAATTCTTGTTGCATCTCGGCCCAAGTTCTCATTGGCTTTCCTATAGTGCCTAACCAATATTTAGCCTTATCCTTAAGAGAGAATGGAAAGAGGGTCAATCTAAGGGCATCATCCGAGAAATTTTGGATTTTTACCATGGAACAAATTTCTAAAAATTCATCAATGTGCTTGTAGGGGTCCTCATTGGTATTTCCATAAAATGAGGGGAGCATTTGAATTGTGCTTGACTTGATCTCATAATGGATGGCTTGATTATGAGGAATGTAAATGCAAGATGGTGGTTGATATTGGTTGGGAATGAAATAATCCTTCATTTGCTTTGGAGGATTGGGATTTCGGCCATGAGATTTTGGTGGTGAGGTCCTTGATTTTCGGCCATAAGATCTTCTTGGAGATCGTCTCTTGGATACAAGACTCTCTCTATTTCCTGAATGGGTCCTAATAGGTTTGGATGTTGTGATCTTCTTCCTTGCATAAACTAGGACGAAGAGAGATGAGAGAGATTTTTTTTTATGATGATTTATATTTTTTTTGGTTTTGAGACAAACTAGGACGAAGAGAGAGAAGATGAGGATTTTTTTTGTTTTTATTTTTATTTTTGTTTTTATTTTTATTATTATTTTCTATTTTTTTTATGCAAACACAAACAAGTTGTCAAACAAATTACTTAATGACCTAGATGTGACTTAGACCTACAAATTGGGTTTCACAAAATGGCTAAAGTGCAACTTGAGTTCACCCTCAATATTTTCACCGGCCAGGTAAGGGGTGGGGTAGTGGGAGGCTCCCCCTACTTTCGTAGGGACCTAATTACAAACCACTAGCCCGCTTAAGGCGTTTGCCGTCCGACCGTCTTGCCTTAGGCACCGGTTTTCACAAGAGGGTAAGCCCAAATAACACAAGAACCACAGTGTGAACCTAGGGCCAACGTCTATTGAATTTTATTTAGGGTCAAGGTGATGCAAAGATGAAGAAATTGTGGTTTGTGGGCTAAGGAAGGGTGATGAAATCCCCACCTTATCTTGCTTATGGGTGTTGCCCTTAGAATATTTTAGAATGATATGCAACAAACCAAGTTCAAACAAGGGGTTCTATGCAAGTATGAATGAGCATGTGATTAAGAAAAAGATTTAGAAAAGAACTCACCTTGCCCCTCGCAATCTCCAAAATGCAATGACCAAAGTTAAACAACAAGGGAAAAAAATTATATCCTAAATGATGCATGACTTAGAGCATGAAAATGTGATTTCTACTCTTGGAATGAGGATTTTTTTATTGGGTTCAAGAGAAGAGTTTTTTTTTTAAATTATTTTATGAACCTATCTAACCACAATATGCAAGAATCATTAAGGAAATGACACAAAATGAGAGGAATATGTTTGAAGACTTACTTGATGCGCAATCCCTCGTTCTCTCTCTCTCTTTTTTTTTTTGAAATGAATGACAAACTCAAAAGATGAAAGAAAGAAATGCAAACTTACCTCTAATTTTTCAGGGTTTTATTTTTAACCTGTAAAAAAAATAAAAGAGAGCTTTATTAGTACACTATATACACAAAGAAAATAAAGTTCTTAAATCAAAAATCATCATTCTTCCCAGGCAACGGCGCCAAAAATTGATAACCCGAAAGTTCGTCGTTTAAAACACGCGTATAACAATCTTAAAACCGAACTCACACAAAATGATCAAAAGAGAACGTAGTACTATGACAAGCATGGGTCGAATCCACAGGGAAGAAGAGATTTTTAGAGTTAAAAACCTTAGAGTCCTTTGAAAAACACTTGTGATTTGGATTTGCTTAAAGAAAATAGTGAAATGATGAACAAACCAAACACTTAATTGAACACACCATGACTATGCACTTATGCTATAGAAAATAATTTCATGAAGTGGAAAGAAGATATAGAAGAAAGAGATAGAGAGGGAAGAAGAGCAAGAACTAGATCAAGAGAATAACTCCTTTCATTAACTTAAAAGAAAGAGTACATGAAATGTGAAACAAGTTTATACTAATGACACAATGATATTACAATGAAGTGAAATATCACAAAAGCAATAACACAAGAAAAGCCTAGAGTTTGGAGTTTGGAGATGGTAGCAGCAATGGTGATGATAGCGCCGTCCTCTCTTGGCCTTGGATCACAAACAACCTTGTGGAAGATGTCGTCTACGCCGGGAGGAAGTCGCCTTCGTCGTTGAAGCAGTCTTTGGAGGGTGAATAACTTTGAACCCAAGAGGAATTAGGGGATGCCCAAGAAGAAGAAGTTGAAGAGGGGGAAGAGAGGAAAAACTTAAATGAATAACTCAGAGAGAAATAAAGAGAAGAAGGGCTTCAAAATGGAGACATAACCGAAGCTAGCACCTCAAATAAATAGTAAAAACACAGGACAACACCTTGAAAAAGAGATTATAACTTAACAACAGTAGAGAATTAGACGATGGTGTAGAATAAGAAGTTGTAGAACATTTAAAAACAAAGGACTTTCATGAAGACAGTAAGAGGAGAAAATGATTAGAAGGGGGGGAAATATGGGAAAGAACAGAGAGAAACATGGGTTTGCAGATGAACAGGATAGCACAGTTAAAAATACGAAATAGCTTAAAAATTAGAAGGAACTAGAAGATGCTCCAGAAGAAGAAGTTGTAGAGAACTTAAAAGCAAAGAACTTTGATGAAGAGTGCATGAACTGAAAATGAACTTACAAGGGAGAACTCGGAGGCCTAAGGTTGGGAGAGAAATTGCCAAAAGAAGAACTCTCTTCTCCTTCTTGTCATGGGCTATTTATAGGAAAAGTTGGGTAGATGGAGGGTGGAGATTGTATCAAAGGAGATGGATGAATAGGATTTAAGTAGAAAATGATGCATGGGGAAGAGAAAAAGTAGGTGAGTACACCCTCCTTGGGCTTTGGACAACCCCCTTCCCAAGACTCATCATTCCTCTCCTTTATTTAAAACTTTGAATTCAATTTTCCCTCCAACCGAAATATGTGTTTCTTTTCTTCAATTTCAAACTTTTGAAATTTCTTTTCCCTCCAATCAAAATATGTGCTTTTGACTTGGTCAAAGTAGTGGTGACAGTTTTGCCCTCGGCTTCTTTTGTAATTGCCTTTGGTGTCCTACACACACATAATTGCACTTTAGTCCATAAAAATTATCATAATGTGCACATAAATCTTAAATGCTCATGATTAGCCAACATGGTCTTTTTACAAAGAAACCCAAAGACTTCTAGGGACTAACACTTTGGTTTATAGTTGCCATACAATTGCAAATCCAATTAGCTAAGGATATAAATTCAAACAAAAGGATATAAATACAAAAATAAAATGTTAGTGCTCGGTGTTGATTCCCATCAATTCTTCCCGGGTGGGAAGAACTTGACCCCGTCGAGTAAGGGGTGCGGCTGCTCGTGTGGCTCCAGCGGATCTGTCACCGACCAGGTAGCGCGGAGTACGCTCCACTCCAAGTAATCATCACCTACTCATCCTATATATATTCGATATGTACATGCTGCTGTGGGAATGAGGCTTAGTGGTGGACACTCCGGGGTGGGTTCACTCACAAAGGACGGAGACGGCTCAATGAGTCACTAGGAATCACCGCTGGGTCCCTTTATGTGACTAGATCCGAGACATAGAATGGTAGAGCCAATCCCAAATTCTGACAAGTCTACAACGTACGCATTAGACCCGACTTGCCTCACACTCGAAAGGGACTGACATAACGGGCTTACAATAGACCGACTATGCAACTCCTAATATGCTCGACACATGCTGACTCACTATGCACTCAACAATCTTGACAAACTGGACAATAAGGAAAAACACGGACTCACACATGACCCTAGACAAACCTACTGTTAGACTGACCCATACATATGCAATGGTGGACCAGGACATCCGAATGTATGTCATGCATACACAAGACGCAACCAAATGTCAGTAGAATCATGGACTCCTAGATATCCAAAGTGCACCACTCGTGCACTGACGGCCTTTTGGATTTGGGAGGTTTGGGTGGGCCAGGAGAGTTGAATGCACCTTCTTCTGTACCCCAATGAACGGGCTCTTATGAAGTGTAGGCGGACTGGCCTGTGGGATAGTGGTGTGATAGTGAACTTCTCTAAAGAAGGGGCGTAGATATGGTGGGTCCAGGGGTTCACTAGGGAAAGGGTCGAAGGGATCAAAGAATGTGTGGCCCCTCGTGATGGGCTCCCCCATGACACGGTCCCATGTCTGGAGTTCTTGAAGGTGTAGGTGGTCACCTTCATCCATTATGGTAGGTGGGACGGTGGTCTCATAGAGTAGATATGGGTCCTCCCTCGAGACGGCATTACCGTAAGAGGGGACAAAGTCAAGCTCATTGGGAACGGGAAGGAACAACAGGACCTCGGTGGTGATATGACCCACGGTGTATACCGAGGTAATAGACCCCAAAGCCGGGAGCATGAAGCTATGACTATAGGGTTGGTCAGACCCTAAGGCCAACATATATGTCAGCTCCCATTGACATTCTAAACTCCTTAGTAGATCCTTCACACTTTCTATGAAGCAAAAGGATTGGAAAGTGGTGTGAAAGGAGTTAATGGGGACTACTGGGAGTGCTGAGTCCATGGATGGGTAGCAAGGCGGTCTAGGGACCAAGTCTATCTTGAGCCAACTAAGTAGTGGCTCAGCGATGATTATCTTTCCCGTTAGAAGCACGGGTGGCTCCAAATGAGGTGGTTGAGCTCTAGGGGAAGGATTCCCCGGCTGTGGCGGGTGAGGTCGCGAGGCTGAAGCGTCCTACCTCGGGGCTCATGTGAAGATGTAGATGCTTGCCGAAGGGCAGCATCAAACCTTGACTCGAAAGGCTCAACCTCTAGAGCGACCAGATAAGAATGCGCTAGAGTGGTCACGTCGCGGCAAAGCAATTCAAACTGGAAGTAAAACCGTAAACCTCTCCGGAACTGAAATGCAGTCGTGGTGCTCTCCTCTCCAACTCCATATCCCAACCGATACTCATCATAGTCCCGAATGTACGCAGACACAGACTTGTTGCCTTGGACAGGTCTAATCGGGGTGCAGGGGTTGGCCATAGTTGCACATAAGTGAGCATGCAAGACACTCTTTTTCTCTTTTTTTTTCATTTTTTTATACAAAACTAATGCAAGCACCTAGACACGACTCTAAATGGTGAAAAGGGGTAAAATGCAGACTCGAATAGAAACCTATACTCAACCCATATCCGATACGTGGCGGAGGTTTGATCTAAGATCGCACTCACGCAAGTGCGCTACCTTCCCGATAGCCGTAACCTATCATTCTGGGAACACCTTTTGATATACCGGGTATAGGAATGCAATGTGACACCTTGGACCGACTAACCGACTACCCTAGACTCGACTTAGCTCCGATACCAATTTGATGCGGGACGGGACGTGACTCGACGCCAATTGATATGCAAACCTTGGACTCTAGGCAAACTCGCGATCGTCCCTAGCGAGGGAAGCGTGTGGACGTTCGTGGTTGAGAAACCGGCAATGAGTCTCGGGTATCAGTTTTTCACGTGCTCGGATCGAGTCACGGGACGATTTCCACTCACTCACTCTCGCAGCGGTGATAAAAATATGACGAGCTACGTTCTTATCACTCATGCAGCGGCATAAAGAAACATATACGAGTAAAGCAAATGCCAAGTGGGGAGCGAGCACGATACCTCCACGCTCCGGGCGTGGGGAAGACGACCCTGGCTGAAACTCGTACTACCGGTGTATAGTAAATAAATAATTACAGCAGTGAATTTAATTGCCCACTCCACATAGGGAGGTAAAGGGCTACACACACATGCCGGGAGCACCGAATTTGGGTTGACGGGCAGCAAGGAGGCGAGTTCCGGGCGGCGGTAGGCAGCGGCTCCAATTCTGCGATTTGCTGGCCGACAGGACATCGAACACGGACGTCCAAAGGGATGTCAACCTCCTGGGATCTGTTGAAGGCGGCGGTGCACTGGAACGGTGGCGGTGGGTCCCTGGTCGACCCCCGGGAGTGGCGGTCGCTGAAGCTATCCCAACGTATTTTTGTTGGAATTATCTGGTGACTGCTTTGCTAGCCTATTCTTGGGACAGGATTGTGCAACCCGGCGAAAAGAATTTGTGTGCCCAGATCCGGAGGCGGATCGAGGCGAGACTAGCGCCGTTGGATAGAGGACTCAAAGGGATACAACATATAATTATTTCATGTCCATCCAATATACGGATTAGAAATGAAAATGATTGTTCCCTAGGTATTTCTACTGACTCGGATTACAGACTGTCAGGACAGAACAGGATCTACCTGAGAATGAATTTTGACCGACATAAAAATGATGGATCTAAACTCTGGGAAAATTATGAGTAGAAAGGAGGGATGTGAGGAACACGTATGATTTTTTTGGGGAATTTTTAAAGGTGGCTAAGGGGGCAGGAAAAATACAACAACAGACTAATATCCTGCAGATCTGCTGATTGGCAGACTGTCAGGGGTGGAACTAAAATACTGGGAAAAATATCAAACGGTGGCGGATTGACACGAAATTTAAATTGGGAATGGCTAACAAGGAGGGGAATGATCTCTCAAATTTTTAAGATCATCAGACTCACGGATTTGGAGGACCAACCAGATCTTCAAGTTGCTGTTCTGGATTTCATGGTTTTGGACAGCAGCTCGGAGATGTTGTTGTGGCAGCTCGACGGCGACAGGAATGGAGGCGGCGGCGGCGACGGCGGCGGTGGTTGGAAATCACATCCAGCAGAGGTGATAGAACATGGAATCCACCAAGTTTATGGCTTTACACCATAGAAATCAGAGCAGTCCAGGTCTAAGGGGGAGAGGGGAGATAGGGGCGCCCTTGGGCTCTCTTGTGCAAATGTAAATTTTTCTTCATTAATTCTCACAAAATGGAAAATACATGGATTATATAGAAATGTACAAATGACTAAACTACCCTCAGATCTAGAGTTAGGGAGGGGTAAATAAGGGATGGGATAATTAATCCCCCATGTGGTCAAATGACCAAAATAAAAAAAAATACAACAAGAATTAAATATGTTAAAGGGGGGGGCCCTTGACTAAGGGGGGAGCATCTTGGACTTTGCTTGGTCCAAGTTTGAAAGTCTTGGTCTAAGCCCACGTTGGACTTTGAACCAGCCCCACATGGGCCCTAGAGCCTAGGTGGACCAATGAGAAAAAAGATGGGGGTCCCGCCGGGCCAACATGGTCTTTTTGTAAAGAAACCCAAAGACTTCTAGCCTCACTTTGGAAAGGGGTTAGGCTACTTGTGGGTTAAGTAAATCTACTTAACTTAGCCCCGGATTAACCCAATTTTGATTTGGTAGAAAGTTAGTTAACCCGGAAGTAAAGAAGTGTGTTAAGTTACCTTTATTCCATTGTGATTTGGTAACAAGTGGGTTAACTCTTTACTTATGACAACCCAAATACCATATTTGCCCCTACTTCATGATTTTTTTAATGGGTGTTTTTTCTCTCTCCCCCTTCACTCTCTCCCTCTCTCTCACACTTACTAATATTCATTGCTAAATAATATATACATAGGTATACTATAATTAACATTATATTATGTATTGTTCTAAAAAAGATTACAATGATATTGATTGTAGTTAGAAAATATATTATAAATATGTACAAGTGATGACATATAAATTTGGTGACAATAAAATTATGATTATTATAATGTAAATATAAACCTAAAAAATTATCTTTAAAATTTTTAGCATCTAATTAGTAAATAATACTATTCTCATCAACATTGATCACCTAATTAATTTTCGTATTCTTATAAATATTTAAAATTTAATTATATATTTATTATTGATGGTATATTTTATCTATGTCTCTTTGTTGCTAGTGCTCGTCTCTCACTCTCTCTCACTCTCTCTCACATTCTCTCTCTTTGTGTGTGTGTGCGTGTGTGTTTATGTTTACGTATATCTTCCTCCACACGGATGACGTGATAGGATTTACAATGAAAAACGGCCAATCTACCGGGGAGAGGATGACAGTGAAAAAAAAGGAAATGCACGCACACACATATATCTATATACATATGCAGATGGACATCTATATATATATGTTCTCTCACGGAAACATATGAACCTGACAAGAGACGATACGATGAACAATCTGGAGTAAGCGACTACGTCACACACACACACACACGCACACATACACGCGCGCGCGTGCACACACACACACACACACACACACACACACACACACACACACACACACACACACACACACACACACACACACACACACACACACACACACACACACACACACACACACACACACACACACACACACACACACACACACACACACACACGCACACACACATACACGCGTGCGCACACACACATGTTGGGTTCGGTGCAAGTATTCAGAGGGGGGGTGAATGAATATAGCCTATAAAAATTTCGCCCAATTAACAACTAGAATGCTAACAAGACAGATTAGATAATCTGAAGGCTAATTAAATCTTCTGTTCAACTTGTAAGCAAACAGATGGAGCGCCCCTATGCAAACATCTAGCGGAAGAAAAAACATATAGAGAAATCAAACCACTGCACAGAGGTTTTTACGTGGTTCGGTCCAGCAGACCTACATCCACCCCACACTCAACCCGAGTGTGGCTTCCTGCTGACTCACCGCTTGAACAGCTGGGCATCACAGCTTGCCATACATCAGCTGGGCAACACAGCTTGCCGTCCGAGGAATCCTCCTCACCTCGCTGAGCAACACAGCTTGCTGTCCAAGGAATCCTCCTCGCCCCGCTGAGCAACACAGCTTGCTATCCAGTGGAATCCTCCACTGCAAACCGCTGGGGATTACAGCTTACCCGTCCAGAGGCAGCATCTCTGCAAACCGCTAGGCAATACAGCTTGGCCGTCCAGTGGAATCCTCCACTGTAAATGCTGAGCAACACAGCTTGCTCCGCTGACAAACAGCTTGAAGAAATGTATAAAGGAAAACAAAAGATAGAACAAGACAGCAACGGAAAGATGAAATAATGAAGCACAAATATATCTCTCGATGAGCACTTCTGGCTTGGATTTGATCCAAAAGCCAGACAACCTCAACCTCTCTCTCTTTCTCAACTCGAGCTCTCTATCTCTCTCTTTCTCTTCTCTTCTCTCTTCTTTCTTCTTCTGCTCTCTTTACTCTTCTTCTGCTCTCTTCTTTCTTCTTCTGCTCTCTTTACTCTTCTTCTTCTCTTCTCTTCTCTTTCTTTTCTGGATCGAAGACCTCTCTGCACTCTGCTCTTCTGCTATTGCTGCTTCTGCTTTGATCACCCTTCATCTGAAGACGAAGACTCATATATATAGCAGCAGCAGCAACAGCAGCTAGGGCGTGTGCTCTCCACATCTCCCGCCCAAAAACCTTGGACCACGTGTCAATCTCTCAGTCAGCTTCAGCACACGTGTCACGATCCTGTCTGCCCTTCCAGCCTCGGATCACGTGCCCTTCATTAGCCTCCACGAGCAGAGCACCTGTCAGACAAAGTATCGGAATATCAGGTTAAGTGAAGAGCTCTGTATAGACTTGTAAAGATGATCATGATGTATAGACTTGTAATGTAAAAGGGAATGCATGTAATACAATTCTTTTAAATACCCAGAGACTAGTGTGTTCTCGCACGGGAGCATATGAAGTCTCAGGGGAGCATCTATGGCCTCTGGACAGCATCACCAGCGTTAGGGGAGCATGTGGAGCACATGCTATCTCTGGGGAGCAATCGCTGCTCCAGGGGAGCACCCTCAAAGTTAGGGAAGCATTAGCAGTCACTGGAGGGCATACTCGGTCCCAGGAGAGCATCCGGGGGGACAGGCGAGCATGCGCGTCTGATGTACAGACTCTACCAATGAAATCATGAACAGTCCGATGTATGGATTTGGCTTCGGGTCTGCTATAGTCCAATGTGTGGACTTGAGTGTTAAGGCATGAACAGTGCAGTGTGTAGACTCTGCGAGACAATGCATGAGACACAGACTCTGTGCATGAACAGTGCATGAACAACCGATGTATAGACTTGGCTATGCGAGCAAGCTACACGATGTGTAGACTTAATGAGATGCAATGCCAACTCTGTACAGACTTGGTCGTGTAAGGCGACGCAAGCAATGGCTGTATAGACTTTGGACTTGAACGCCCAAGCAGACTGTACAAACTTGAAAAGTAAGCCAGTGTATAGACTTGCTGAGGGAGAGACTGTACAGACTTGAAGCAAAGCAAGGCCATCGAGTGTGTAGACTTGACTGCTGTGAGCACAGGCTGTACATACTTGGTGTGAAGAACACACGCCAAGTGCAGTGTATGGACTTTATGCAAGAAAGCAAGTGTGCATAGTATAGACTTGAGTGATGAGTGGACTTTCAATGAAGAGGCTGTACAGACATGATGAAATCACGATGTGTAGACTTGCCAATTATAGCTGGTCGATGTACAGACTAGAACAAGGCTAAGTCTATACAGACTTGAACAAACACAGTGTATAGACATTGGCAAGGCAACGTTGGTAAAACTACCAATGTGCAGACTTTCAAAGCTGAACGTAGGTAAAGAACCCAATGTGCAGACTTGGAAGTGCAACGTAGGAACAGATGCCAATGTACAAACTTTGGCAAGCAACGATGTACAGACTTGCACAGTTCCAGCTGAAGAATGTATAGACTTTACCTAATAGATGTGGCTGTACAGACTTGGAGAGTTGAAGCCAATGTACAGACTTGTTGATATCAAACCGATGTACAGACTTGCAGATGCGAAGCCAATGTACAGACTTTATGATATGAAGCCAATGTACAGACTTGCAGATGCGAAGTCGATGTACAGACTTTAAAGGCTATGAACAACAAGGCATGCTGTACAGACTTACTCAATCAAACTGATGTATAGACTTTGAAGGATTTGAACGGGAGAATGTCTAGACTTTAAGAACCGAAACTCACGCTGTACAAACTTTATGAGCACAGTCCAGTGTATAGACTTGATGCCTTGAAGGCGATGTATATACTTGGATGCCCAACGCCAATGTACTGACTTTGAAGAGAAGACAAATGTATGGACTTATGAAGAGTGATGCATGACCAATCGGATGTACAGACTTCACTTGAAATAGTCCGATGTTCAGACTTTGTCTGAAACAGTCGGATGTACAGACTTAAGTGAACGTTGCATGAACAAGCCTAACCAATGTATAGACTTTGATGCACAAACACACAATGTATGGACTTATGAGTGCAGCACAGACAGATGCAATGTACAGACATGCGAATCTGATAGAACACTCATGCACAGGGGAGCAATCGCTGCTCCAGGGGAGCATTCTCAGCGTCAGGGGAGCATGCATTACGGGCTCAAGGCATTTTTGATGTGACTTGGAGCAGGCTGACCTGCATGAAGAAGTGTCGACTCTTGTCTTAGCAATGCATGAAAAAGTGTCGACACTTGTCTTGGCAATGCATTAACCTGACTGATGGTGGGGGAGCATCTACAGCCGCTGGATAAACACTTAGATGGGTCGACCCACAGAGCTGGCACACTCATGCATTCTTCCACAGAATAGATCAGATATATTCAAAACAATGTGGTGATGAAACATTGAAACATTCATATGCAACACATGTTCATTGAAACATTTATATGCAACACAAATAGATTTATATGCAGATTCAGCAGATTCAAAATAGATGATGACTTATAGTGTTTGCTATCATCAAAATCACAGGGACACAACAACACACACACACGCACACATACACGCGCGCGCGTGCACACACACACACACACACACACACACAAATATATATATATATATATATATATATATATATATAAGAACATCTGGGTGCACAAAGGGTAGACAAAGAAGAATGGGTTGAAGACCCTGCTTTCATTTATTACACCACGAACATTTACAACCGGGCTATAACAAACCCCACAAAAGGACATTTACATCCGGGCTATAACAAACCCCACAAAACAGATGTATACATGTAGCATCAGATTATTATGGAGAAGCCCTTTCTTGGGTGAGGGAATTAAGCTGGAGCATTAGTGCAATCATGTGCTGCCCCCTTCCCCCGATCTTCTTTCCGACCGCAGTGCAGTAGGGCTTGGCGAAGTGGGTCCTTATGCATGAAGATTGTATCAAACTGCAATACGTTTTCAGCATGTCATAACTAAAGAAGTTTAAACATGAAATAATTGATACATACCTTAGCATCAATATGACATCCACTTATCAAAACTCGAGTATGACACTGATAATACCCCTTTTATGCAATAATAAAATTCGATTAGAATCAGCATTAGCACTCCAACATAAATAAGTCAAGTCCTAGGGATGAACATTGTATCAAACTGTAATACATATTCAGCTAGTCATACAATTAAAAGTTTAAACAGCAACTAATTGATACAGTATTTGAAGATACATAATGTGATGGTGGAGTGGGCTCAGTATGGAAATTTGGAGTATGTGTAATCATTTTTTGTGTGAGGGTGTCACAAGTTGACATCGTACCCCCAAAGAAAATCTGGAAATCCATTCATCATCGCCGCAACCCGTACTTGGATCACACATGATGTCACCTCATCCAGAGCAATGAGCCAAATAGTACAAGGGGCATGGCTGTGATGGAGTTGCATTACTATGCCGTCTACAACACCCAACCATGCACATGTATGACATATTGGACATGCAATGGGGGCAACAAACAAGGATCCCTAATATGGGTTGATTTAATAGAACACATGTGACTGTTTCATATTGGGAATGGCATAAATCAGGGGTAACCACGGGATATCCATGGGCTTTGAAACCCATCGGGGGAGGTGGGTTGCATTTGTCCCGATTTCGCTGTTTCTTTTCTACCTGCAGAACCCGGGGATCCCTTTTTGATGTTGTCGGATTCTGATGCCCGTAATGCATCTGCTGTGAAGGTATAATTACAACAGAAAGATGGAACCGTGAAAGGGCCTTTGAGGTGGCATATATATAACATTGAAAAATTACTGTGCTTACAAAATAAATGCTACTTAATTCAAGAGTAAGAGAAATGCTACTGAGCTTAATGTATGTAGATGGAGGGCCATATATACAACCTGCCATAAAAAAGAGCTAGGAGAAATGAATGGATACTTAATTCGAACATAACCCAAATACCATATTCTTGATAAATGAGGGGCATCTATCACACGAAAGCACAAGTTGGCATAAGATTGGCAAAGCCACAGTTTGCACAAAATGAAAGCTAACATTCGAACTTAACTAACAAAATGAAATCCACAAGTTCACTATAGCATTGAATCATATACAAATCTACTCATCATGAAATGGTACAGAAAAGTGCTTGGGGTGCAGCAAACCTGGAGAATGAAGAATGATAAGAGCAACCTGTGTGGAAATTGGCCAGCAGAAGTGCCAAGGTAGTCTGGACTCCTTAACTGAGAAAACTAAATACAACAACTTATTCTGAAACATTGACATGCATGGCATTATCAATTACAAGAAAAGAAGTGTTCAAATAATTGTTCCTACCAAAAGAGTATCACAAGCCATTTGAACCATGGTTATGTAGATGAAGGGCCATATATATAACATGTCTTGCAAGGATGCTCAAATTGCAATACACAGATGACAGAAATGAGAATACATCTTCTCAAATAACTTGCATAAAGTCCTTGAAATTGTTACGACCGACACCACAAAGTTGAGATCAGTATTCTCCAACATAACAGATCTACATGCCATTGTGAGCATAAAAGTCAAGAGACTCACTGCAGTTAACAATCTCTATTACAGAGTTTAGATAAACATGTATTGTTGATCTTCTGATGAAAGAATGGGTCACATAAGAGGGTGGATATTATGCACAATTAGTCTCACCTTATTGACTGCTATGGTAGTTAGAAGTGGGAAACAGAGAAATAAAGACAGGAGGAGAAGGAAAATACCAAAAGATGAACTTTCAATCAAACGCTAGATTATCTGAGAAACTTGGAATCAAACCTTTCTGATGATGACCTTCACAAATTGCTCAAGAAATTCCACGACGTTCCCGGCTACAGTCTTGATGATGAGGTGAAGACAAATGTTGGCGTGCTGGAGAAAGAGTGGGGGGTCAAAGAGAAATTGCTGAGAAACCTGCTGCTGAGGAACCCCAAGGTTCTGGGCTACAATTTGGATTGCAAGAGAGACTGTATTACAAAATGCACTCATTGCTGGGTTATGTTACTTAGCCAGTTGCAATAACCTATATCTTATGAGGGTCTGAGTCTTGGGCTTGCAGTGATCAGTTGAGACGAGTTCTCTCCAACGCCAAAGATTTGGAACATGTAGAGGGAATCTGAAATATCTTCTTTTCCTTTTGATATCTGTAAAATGAATCAGGGAGACTTTTTTATATTGTTGTTAACTACAACATCAGACACATTATCAAATGTGTTCGCCAAATTGAGTTGTATAGTGGAATTTGAGTTGCATTCAGCTAGTCAGACAATAAAGGGGAACTAGCATTGACACAGAATCTGAAGATACATAATGGCATGGTGGAGTGGGCTCAGTATATAATTGATACATACCTTGGCATCAAGATGGCATCCACTTATCAAAACTTGGGTATAAGACTGCTAATACCCCTTCATGCAATAATAAGATTCCTAAGGATCAGCATTAGCACCCTAACATAAATAAGTTCTTAGGAATGATCATTGTATCTAACTGCAATATGTATTCAGCTAGTCAGACAATAACAAGTCTAAACAGGAAGTAGCATTGACACATTATCTGAAGATACATAATGTGATGGTGGAGTGGGCTCAGTATGGAAATTTGGACTATGTGTAATCATTTTTTATGTGAGGGTGTCACAAGTGATCATCCAACCCCCAAATAAAATCATGAAATCCTTTCCTCCTCATCGCCCCAACCCGTACTTGGTGCACACATGATGTCACCTCATCCCGAGCAATGAGCCAAATAATGCACAGGGCATGGCTGTGATGGAGTTGCAATACAATGCCGTCTACGACATCCAACCATACACACACATGACATATTGGTCATGCAATGGGGGCAACAAACAAGTAGACCTAATATGGGTTGCTTTATTGGAACACATGTGACTGTTTCAGATTGGGAAGGCCATAAATCAGGGCTAACCAGGTGACTGTTTCAGAAGGAGGGCCTTATATACAACCTGTCATAAAAAAGAGGTAGGAGAAAAGATGGGATGCTTAATTCGAACATATGTAACAATGCTACATTCTTGAGAAATCAGTCTTCATTATCACACAGAAGCAGATTATACAGAGAATGAGACACTGAGTCACAGCACATAAGACACAAAATGAGACAACAGAATTGAACTAACCAACGCAGTCTATGCACCAGATCATGCAACCAGACAGAGCACAACATCATATGCAATGTATGCAGTTGAACTAACCAAGGCTGTCTATACACCAGATCATGCATCAATGCAATGTGCAGACTTCCACAACCAGGAAAGACAATCATATGAACAGAGCGTGCAATGTATAGACATGTGTGATGCACACAAAGATATGCAATGTATAAATCTATGAAATGCATATAACACACAGACAATTTGATAAACACAATTTAAGTGCACTGACTATATGCAATGCCATATGAACTGTATGTTCATGATATGTAATGATATGCTTATGTAGCAAAACTCTGTGCAGATTTAAACAATGTGCAGATATGCTTATGCAGCAAGACTCTGTGTTCATGCAGCCAGACAATGTGCAGATAGACAATGCATATACTTGAATGAGAGGCTGGACTTTATACAAAAATATGTATAGTACACTCATGCATTTTCCACAGAACAGATCAGACAATGTATGAACTGTGAGACTGTCACTGTCTTGCTACCATCAAAACAACATAGCATATGCTTGTGCCTGAGGGGCCCAACAAAAAGAACACCTATATCCAAGGAAAAAAGCATTATTAGTACGAGTAACAATAGATGATAGCAAATTTTGAAACATAAGTGGACACCATTTTACCTATGCATAAATGATTATTGGAGACCGCGGCGCCCGACAATCCCAGATTAAACTTGAACATGAAGATTTCGATGGTTGGGTGGGCTCAGTATGGGTTTTGGGTTGCTTGTAGTCATTTTTCATGTTGGGATGTCACAAGTGCTCATCCTACCCTAACATGAAATCATAGAACCCATTCATCATCGCCCCACCCCCTAGTCAATGCACAAATGATGCCGCCTCGTTCCGGAGGTATGACCCAAATGGCAAACATGCATGAAAGTGATGGAGTTGCATTCCTTTGCCGTCTACGATGTTGTGTCCCTGAAGTCATTTGAGTCATTCTATGGTCACTTGGGTCATTCGACATCATTCTATGGTCATATGCATTCTGTGGTATTCTTGGTTTTGATAATGGCTAAACACTATTAGTCATTGTTATTTTTCACTCCTATATGACTGACATATGTGCTGTTGTGTTCATGACAGATATGCAAACGAAGGCTCAATGTTGCACCCTCGCACGCGGATCGACCTGCGCGGTCAGGTCGCGGGGATTGACCTGCCCGGTCAGGTCGCGGGGATTGACCTGCCCGGTCAGGTCGCGGGGATTGACCTGCCCGGTCAGGTCGCAGGGGTCAAGGAGGCAGCGCCCCTTGCGGGGGTTTCCGGGGGCGGAGCCCCCGGAACAAAAATTTGATTGAAGACTCAATAATAAAATCTTCAAGACTGTCAAGGGCGATGCCACAAACATGCACGGGCTGCTAAAGGACTTAAGTGGCGGAGCTAAGATAGATAACGGACCAACCCGGGAAAATCTGGGTTCTGCCCAGCTGGCGGTCGACCGCCAGCACAGGGGCGGTCGACCGCCCCAACCAGGGAATGCCAGGCCGAAGATGTTTCAGTAGCGGTCGACCGCCAGCCAGTGGTGGTCGACCGGAAATCCCAGGGGCCATTCGTCTACAGCATTTCACAGTAGCGGTCGACCGCCAGGAGCTGCAGGTCGACCGCCAGCCCCGAGCCTTCAATGTTGACTTTGTTTCCAACTTCGAAAAGGGCCATTCAACATGGATTTGTTTAATCCAAAAGTCACCTAAACACCCACAAATTGTGGATCTGGTCTGAGGCTTGTCTATAGACCATTCAAGGTCTATAAAACCAATACAAGAGGGTTGGAAACCCTAATGCTTCAAGGCTTCAAGAGAGATCAAGGGAGGCCATTTTCGAGGTACTGTAGCACCTCCGTGAACAGTACTTCGGGCTGGAGTTCTTCATCCATCCAATGTGTTTCAAGGTGAGATCTGAAGCAAGCAACCTCCACCAAAGCTAGAAGCACTAAAGGATAAGAAAGGTGATCAAAGGAAGCCACAAGGAGGGTGTTTCAAGAAGGAAATCAAGCTACTCCGGGAATAAGTTCTTCATCAAATCTTCAAGTGATTGAAGCTACTTCAAGAGGAAATCAACTTCAAGCCAAGTGAAGAAAAAGCTGCAATCATCTTCCTCTTCCTCATCTCAAGGTGATCCATAGAAGCTGCAAGGGTGTGTTCAAGGGAAAGGAGTTCGAAGTACTGTAGCTGTGAACAGTACTCCGGGAAGAAGTTCTTCATCATATCTCCAAGTGATTCAAGCTACTTCAAGAGGAGATCAACTCCAAGCCAAGTGAATCATCAGATTCAAGCTCCAGCAAACTCAGACAAGATCTTTTCTCTTTGAACATATTTCATATCTTGTTTGAGTATTTTTCATATCTTGTTCTTTTCCATTTCATTCAAACATTTGGAACTGAAGATCGTCCCTACCTGTGGTTAGTAGGAAGGCAATCGGAAGCTGTCCGATCTGCGGTGTTGACGTCCCTACCGGCGGTTAGTAGGAAGGCAATCGGTGGTCTTTCCAATTTGCGGTTCAGTGCGTGGCACTAGTGAAACCTCACCGGATTTGGTGAGGGGTGGACGTAGGACTGGGGATTCAGTCCGAACCACCTTAAAATCTCATGTGTTGTGGTTTGTTTGTGTGTTTGTTTCGTTATAGATGCATGCTTAGGTTCGAATCGATATATTAATAATCATCTTGCTAAGCAAATCGTCGTGTCCTTCGTTTAGCTAGTTATATTCCGCTGCAATTTGTTCCATCTAGCTATATAGAGGGCTGCATTGCGAAAAGAGGGGTAGATCTATTCACCCCTCCCCTCTAGATCCGCTGTCCACTACACAACATACGACACCCAACCATGCACGCTCATGACCAATTGGGCATACACCGGGGGCAACAAACATAAGGACCCTCTAAGGGGTGTTTTAGAAGAGCACCTGTCAAATGACAATAACGCACCTGACAAAATTAAACAACTTGTCACAGCAATTGCGTTGGACTCGAAGGATTATTTAGAGAAGGTGAATATTGGCATTAATAACAAAAGTGGCACGGTAACATTAGATCAAGTTTGAAGCCAGAGATGAGTAGCAATAGTGTCCCTAAGCTGCTCTCCCTCCCTAATGTCACGAGATGCCACAGGGACATTGGGATCCACATCCTCGTCACCGGCATGTTCAATGTCAACTTGGGCATGTTGAGAGTAGAAGTCATCCCCTTGCTCCCGACATATGAAGTTGTGGATGACACAACATGCAACAACAATTAATATTTGGGTGCGAATTGGGTACATGTTCCCCTCTTTCAACGTTTGAAATCGCATCTTGACCACCCCGAACGCTCGCTCTACAACATTCCTCAGCTGCGCATGGCGGTGATTAAACTTGTCTCGCAAACTTCGATAACCCCTAGTACCACGGCCTCGATATTGCGAAATGTGATACCGCTCTCCCCGATAAGGGCAGAGAAAACTGCCAATGTTTGCATACCCAAGGTCGGTAAGATAATATTTACCTGAAGAAAGAGTGTTACTGAATTACAAATTCTGTATTTAGATTTTTGAGATGAATTTTTGAAAAGATAACATTAAATTTGAACTCACCCGGAGGCATTCTAAAACCACCCTTTTCTATGGCCCAAGTCAAGACCTTTTGATCACCCCAACCGGCGGCCAAATATTGGAACTGTAAATCAAAAGATACAGCAGCCATTACATTCTGAGTTATTTGTTGCTTACGGTTACGATAACGTGCATGTTTCGAAGCTAGAACATTGGCAGGGACGTGTGTGCCATCTATTGCCCCCAACGCATCCTGCAATTGTAATATAGTCCCATTAGAATGTTGTTGCAAATCCAACGGTAATGAATATAATTTACCTTAAAGTAGGGGTAGAAGTTTTCATTATGTCGAATGAACGGATGCACCTCTTCTGTTGTTGTCGGGAGCTGGATGTATGTTCCCCTCAGTTCAACTATGGCATTACACACATGATTCACATGGTGACTTATTGTCTGCGATGAGTGCTGGAAGTGCTCACACATGGCACCAGTTGCAACGCCGTGACCCATTGCATATAGAAACATCGCCAATTGCTCAGTTGCTGTGACAAATCGACTGTCTTTTATCAATCCCCGCTCTAAGAGGACGTCACGCAAACAAAAGAACATCGGTTGGTTAACCCTGAACATGTTGTAACATCGTTTTTCATGACCCCTTAAAATGTCGTGGACCCACACATGTCCTGTGTAGTGAGATGTATGCATAGGTCTAGGCACACAAACAGTAGTCCTTTCTTCATCCATCGCATCTACTAAATCTTCCACTATACATTCAACCATGTTATGGCATGCTACAATCCCTTCCTGTATAAGCCGTATCACAAGATTATTGGCATCCATAATTTCCTATTAAACATACGAAAGCCACATGACAAATATTAAGTTTGGAGAGACAACTTCTATTTAAGTTCGGCAAAATACTAGTACATCGACATCACACAACTAGTAAAAGCATGAGAAAGTACATGAAATCACTACTAATCAACTAGATGAACTATGCCACTCAATGGCCACGACCAATATCAGTACATCGACATCACACATCCACTAAAAGCATCAGAAAATACAACAAACCACTAATAGACAACTACATCAACTATGCCACTCAATGGCCACGAACAACAATGACAAAGACGCCAAGCAGTATGATGAAAAGGAAGAGAATGATAATGAAAAGGATAACAATGATTGTTGGCTGATGCATAACAATAGGCGTAGCCCTCGGGTGCAAGTGGATCTGAGGAGAGGGGTCTTCAGTCCCGCGGTCCATCAATCCCCTTGGAAAGGTCACGGAACTAGTGTTGCATGCAGCAATGGCTCGAAATGCGTCCTTCGCTTCATCAATTGATACAAATCCCTTGTACCTCGCTCCAGGAAACCCATTCACTTGTGCATAACAGTCATCCCAGGTGTAGTACACACCCGGACACCGACCAACCCACACCACGTAACACTTATACTTTCCCATGATCCACCTGCATAACACCCCCAAATATTAATACAAGCAAGTCAAAATGAGAAAGTGTTATGAAGTAGAAAGAATCTAGGCAAATATAGAGACGAGTAACACATAGTGGTTTAACGGAGCCGATGAGCGATCCACCCCAGCTTGTCCTCGTCATCCAATGCCATGAAGACAGACCGAACATGAGCATTATCGAATAGATCTGCTGCATTAAACAAGATATCCTGGTTGTAGCCTGGCAACTCCTTCACTTTTTTAAGACAATCTTTGACTGTGCAAGACTGGTCTGAAGTAGATGTGGCAGATGAATTTCCACCGCCAAAGCTTTTGCACAAATCCACCAAATTAGCATTCACAGCACAATACTTGTGGAGTGCATTAGTGGCATTATCTAACCTCTTATTACGCTTTCCCTGACCACATGTGTATGAGGGAGTGCCACATGTCCTCGTCTTGTTGGGAGAAGTTGCCTCATCTTCAGATGGTCGTTTTGTAGGCGGTGAAGGAGTGTAGTGCCCTGTGCCACTGCATCCTCCCACTGACAATGGAGTATTGAATCTCCCCCCCTGCGTCTCGGGCTCAAGATGAACTTCGTAACTGCCAGAAGTTGGTATGAAGGGGTTGAACTCAGTCTCTAGGTCCACATGTGAAGCATTTGGATGAAGACCCATGGAACTTAATCGACGGCGAGGTGAATCTTCATCCCCCCAAGACCTCCTTTGTGATAAGTCATTGTCCATCGTTGTGCCAAATCCTAAACATCCCCTGGACATGCGGTTACCACACAGGATGTCCATTTCTGCCTTGAACTCATATGGCTTCCCTAGAAGCTTCTTGTATTCAACATTAGCCTATGAGACAAGAAGACAAAGTAAGTATCTTGGAGTGAACCTCTACTAGGATATTAATATTTAACATTTGCGTTCAAAATATTTGTTACATACCACAATCGCCTCTGCCCAAGCACCCTCTTCAGGCGGCACAAGCATCTTCAATATGTCATTCCATCCCCAGCCAGTCCGTGCGATCAACTGTTCGAGTGTATGGTATTGTTTTTTCAAATTTTTCCACCTATTCTGTAGATTATTTTTGTCAACCCCCTTTTTTGTTTCAGCATTGAAGGGTCCTATGATATCGTTCCACACATGTTGCTTGAAAGTGCCTTGGTTACAAGTGTTCTTGTGGTACTGGTCAATCAAGAGATTTAACAACACCTTATCCTCCCTAGTCGTGAAGTTCGTTACTCGTGGCTTCCCCCTGCTATCCGACATGAGTTTGTCTACAAGGACAATAAGGAAGACAATCTACCATATAATGGCCCAAAGTAAACATACGAGAATAAAGCTAACACATGAAATTAAAGATGATAAATCATGCTAAGTTCATAAATGCACATCAGTTATGACATGCACAGTTGTTCATAGACCAAGGCTGTCCCACGTACAGAGAGAATGCATAATGTCCTTATACAAGGGTAATGTCCTCCCCTTAAACCACATGACAAGTGGATTAAACTGCAAAAATAATGTGCATAAAATTAGCATGCATTTCATAGTCACAAAACCTTAGTGTACTCAGTGATTCGTGGCTATTTAACACACCTCATTGTATGCATCCCATTGCATGTCAGTGCCTTGTATCTGTTTTGATGTCTCATCCCATTTGAAACCTCCATCAGACACAAGAGCATTGGCTACTACATAGAATGATTTGTAGAAGCCAAGCCTATGTTTCAAATGGGAGGTGGGGAAATTGAGGCCACTTCGGATGTTGAATGTTTCTCGCACAATGTCCCACGAATCTGATACACTGAACTCTCCACATATCAACTCCTCACTAATTAATTTTAGTAAGATAAGGTCCATCTCCAATGTCCACAATTGACCTAAACAGAGAGGGTAAATGCCGATTATGGGAGGATGTTCTGCGGGACGACTGTTTTCAAACTTTAACGCCAAATAGAGGTGGTCGTCAATTACCAGTGCAAGACATGTTGATGTGTAATCAGCATTGGTCAAGGCTTGGAAGGTCCACAAACCAAAATCAACTTTTTCCTCTCCAACCATTTACCTCCAACAAATAAATGAGGAGTTGGATTGGCAATTAATGAGAAAAAATATCACTTGCGAAAGTATAATGTTTCTATGACGTCTATGAAAAATACACACCTATATGGTATACGCCAATGTAAAGGAAATGAATAATTCTGTCACGATGAATACTGTATAGAAAGGCAAATAAGATAATCATGTTGTTACAATAACATACGTCTAAGTAACTTACAGTTAATGCTCTTTTCTGAAATCTGCGATTTTATCAACTGTTTCATGCCAACTAGTAATTCAAATGATAGTAGATTATGTAACATCAAAATTAAAAGGGAGCAGAGGCCTCTTACAGATAAAGTTGAACTTTGATAGAAACAACAGCACGTGCCAATGTGTATCTACAAAAGAATATCCCTGCTTAGATGGCAGCACCCGGTTGCTTGCCAAGGCTATACATATCAATGTCTAACCTAGCACAAGGGAGGTTAAATGTAGCATAATAACATCAAAACTAAGCTTGATGCATAATAAATAACGCTAGGAATGCACAAGTTACACAACTCACACTTGATCAGCACTGGTCAAAAATGAAAGTAACATCTGTTTTTAAACAGTGAAGGTAATGTCATATAATAACAAAAGTAGACCTGATGTATAACAAATAATATGAAAATTTGTCAATTGAAAGTTGTTCTGTTTTTAACATTGAAAGTAGCAGCCTGAATACATAATGCATACCTTTAGCAGTAAAGTAAATAACATCAAAACTAAACATGTAGTGGCCTGCTTTAAACGTCCACAGAAGGTAATTATTAAACCACCTCGAAGAAAAGACACCCACCTCATGGTAAGCTGCTCCCAAATGTAGCCCAAGAAGTGAATAAATCATTAAAAAGAGAGACATGAATGACAAGGCAGATGGTTAGCAGTAGGAATAGCAGCAGCGAGGAAAAAGGGCAGCAAAAAATATAAGGTCACTTTGGAAAGGGTATTACTAATGCAGAACAACAGAAGCAGGAACAATATCACTTGTGTACTAAAAACTGTAATTTGTCGAGGTAAACATATGAACATGCAGGCCAAGACATTTTAACATCTTTCTCAAACTTATCATAGTTTATGGTACCAACAAAAAGTAGTATGAAAGTGGCAACCCTATATATTTGTAACATAAGATTTCAAGGATTTTTACATTACTTAGACCAAGTCTACTATAGATACTAATATTTTGGGTTTTCCATGTAACTTATCCAGTCACTTGCAGTTGCTATCACCTCAATAATACGATAGAACAAACTATCCATGACCACATTGCATTTGTAAATGTACATGCCATTTCAATGAAGGTGTAAGAATATGGTGATAATTCATATGATAGTAGATTATGTAACATCAAAATTAAAAGGGAGCAGAGGCCTCTTACAGATAAAGTTGAACTTTGATAGAAACAACAGCACGTGCCGATGTGTACCTACAAAAGAATATCCATGCTTAGATGGCAGCACCCGGTTGCTTGCCAAGGCTATACATATCAATGTCTAACCTAGCACAAGTGAGGTTAAATGTAGCATAATAACATCAAAACTAAGCTTGATGCATAATAAATAATGCTAGGAATGCACAAGTTACACAACTCACACTTGATCAGCACTGGTCAAAAATGAAAGTAACATCTGATTTTAAACAGTGAAGGTAATGTCATATAACAACAAAAGTAGACCTGATGTATAATAGATAATATGAAAATTTGTCAATTGAAGGTTGTTCTGTTTTTTAACATTGAAAGTAGCAACCTGAATACATAATGCATACCTTTAGCAGTAAAGTAAATAACATCAAAACTAAACCTGTAGTGCCCTGCTTTAAACGTCCACAGAAGGTAATTATTAAACCACCTCGAAGAAAAGACACCCAACTCATGGTAAGCTGCTCCCAAATGTAGCCCAAGAAGTGAATAAATCATTAAAAAGAGGAGACATGAATGACAAGGCAGATGGTTAGCAGTAGGAATAGCAGCAGCGAGGAAAAAGGGCAGCAAAAAATATAAGGTCACCATGGAAGGGTATTACAAATGCATAACAACAGAAGAAGGAACAATATCACTTGTGCACTATAAACTGTTGTTTGTCATCTGCACACCTTAGATAGAACCCAGGTACATACCTTTTTTGGTTAAGCCAGACAAGAAGACCTTACACGTAAGAGTATAGAATCTGCCACCAACGACCTTGGCTAGACAAATGGCGAGACAAAAGCCATCCAAAACATGCAAAGCTGCCCCCAAAGTGGAGGAAGCAATGACAAAATTTTAAAGATGACACATATGAAAATCAATGCAAATGTGTAGTAGTAAGAACCCCAATATTGGGGGGAAAATGTATGTAGGAAATATGGATGAGTAGAACAAGGTACACGCGAATAATATGTGCACGCCCGGACTTTCATTCTCAACCACAGACGAACAAAATATAATAGCGGGTTTAATTTTTTGGGCAAGACGAAGAAGAAGATCTTACAGGTAAGAGTGAAGGTTGAACCACACGACAGCACAGAAAGATCTAACACACCACACCCGTCACCAACGATCGGGTCAAACACGGAGCAGGGGCGACAGTTGCCAGAGACAACGATCGTAGCACCGGACAACACAAATGAATGATAGAGGGGATCCATAGATATGAGGAAGATGGGGTTAAGAGCAGGTGGAGAAGGGGGGCGGACGATCGTCGGGGTGCTTAAAAGGGGGAAAATGGAACTGGTCACTCACGAGAAAGGGGTCGGCTGCAATAACCTAGGCGAAGTTGATGGAAGGGACGCCACACTGCAAAGCTGCAAGATTCCCTACCATATTTTTTGACCCGAAGGACGACAACTGGAAGGCACCGCTGACCGGGTAGGAGGGATATCGGAGACGAATGACAACGAACATGAACCAGTGGCGGCACAGACGGATCTACTTCTCAGCCGTAGGAAGGATCGAGCATCACAAGTCTGTGCGCGGAGGGACGGAGACATCGACACCGGATCGAGGGAGATCCATGGATGTCGAAGCAGAGATTAGGGTTCGAAGCAGAGAAGATGAGCGTCGCGGGCGGGAGGGACTCGAGGCGGTTCTCGAGTTCCCAGACGCGAGGGCAGAAGAGAGACAGCGCAATCGGGACAAGTGAAACCCACCTCGCCCCCTAGGTTTCGGAACCCATGGATATCCCGTGGTTACCCCACTGCTGAACCGGATTAACGGAAGCCCGCAAACAAAGCGTCAAGTGCACCTAACCCGTGGTTACCCCCGGGTTAACAAGGGTTTAAACCCTTTCCAAAGCGGGGCCTAGAGACTAACACTTTGGCTTATAGTTGCCATACAATTGTAAACCCAATTAGCCAAGGATATAAATATAAACAAAAGGATACAAATGCAAAAATAAATCGTTAGTGCTCGATGTTGATTCCCATCACAATCCCACTACGAAATCGGTGGTCACGTGATCCCATTTCCATGTGGGATCCTCCAAGGGCAGAAGCATACCACCAGGTCGCTGATGTTTCACCTTCACTTGTTGACAGGTCAGGCACCTGGCCACAAACTCGGTAATAACTCACTTCATGCTAGGCCACCAGAATTGTCTTCTCAAGTTCTGATACATCTTCATCGCACACGGATGTATGGTGTACCTACTTCCGTGAGCCTCTAGCAACACCGTACGCCTCACCTGCACCTCGACCAAAATGTATAGCCAACCTCGAAATCTCACCGCTCCGTCCTCGCAGAGCTCCACATCGGCCATTACCAAGATTAGGGGCAACTCAGGGTCTGCATGCTGAGCCTCTGTCACCTGGCAACGGATGGCTGGCGTGACAGTCAAGCTCGCAAGTACCGCTGACCCTGGCTCTCGGGGAACCTTAAGCCTAAACGTCACAGCTGGCACTTGTTCCCAGAGCTTCCACTCCCTCAACATCAACGCACTGACCACGACCCTTCGGCTCAAGGCATCGGTAATGACATTCATCCTGCCCGGCTGATAAGATAGGGTGAAGTAAAAATCCTTCTTATACTACATCCATCTCCTCTGCCTGAGGTTAAGGTCCTTCTGAGTAAACACATATCTCAGACTCTGATGGTCAGTGAATACCTCGAACTTCTCATCGTACAGATAATGCCTCCAAATCTTCAACACGAAGATCACAGCAGCCAACTCAAGGTCATGGGTAGGGTAGTTCTCCTCATGTGGCTTCAGCTGCCGAGATGCATATGCCACAACTCTACCATGCTACATCAACACGGCACCCAAACCAACTCCGGAAGCATCTGTACTCAACAAAAAATCTCCTGATCCAGAAGGCAACACCAACACCAGTGCTGAAGTGAGCAACCTCTTCAGCTCCAAAAAGCACTACTCGCACTGATCAGACCAGATGAACGGCATATCCTTCCGTGCAAGTCTGGTCATCGGGGCCGCGATACGAGCGAAATCTTAAATGAACCTCCTATAGTAGCCTGCAAGCCCCAAGAAACTCTGAATCTTCGTCACGGACTCCGACCTCGGCCACTGCACCACTGCCTCGACCTTAGCTGGATCCACGAAAATACCATCACCAGAAACCATGTGCCCCAAAAAGTGCAACTCGTGAGACCAAAACTCGCACTTGCTAAGCTTAGCATACAACTAGTGATCTCGCAAGGTCTGCAACACAACTCTCAAATGATACGCGTGCTGCTCTGCAGACTGCGAATAAACAAGGATGTCATCCACAAACATGACCATGAACTGATCCAGGTAGGGATGAAACACTCTATGCATCAAATCCATGAACGCTGCAGGGGCATTGGTGAGCCCAAATGGCATCACCAAGAACTCATAATACCCGTATTGAGTCTATAAGATGGTGCAAACCGGATTCAGAGGGGGGGGTGAATGAATCTCCCGTTTAAAAATTTACCCAATTGAAATTGTCCTAATAAACTTTTACGAAAATGAATTCTGATAAGATCAGTAAGACAGAAGTTCTATTGAGATTCACACTAGAACACTTGTCCAGAAGTTCTAATGTGATTCTCACTAGAGTACTTGGATAGCAGTGAGAAGATCTCCTCAGATGGCAACTTTACTGAAACACCAGATAGCAGATATGATGCAACCAATGCAATTTGAACGTAGAATTGCTTAAGCTAAATCTATACAACAAAAATGAACCTAAGCATACATCTATCGATAATCAGCATTGCATTCAAATCAAACAAACCACTGCACAGATGATTTTTAGGTGGTTCAATCCTCCAGACCTACATCCACCCCACACTCAACCCGAGTGTGGATTCCTGCTGATACACAGCTTAAACCGCTATGCCTCACAGCTTGCCTACAACCACTGAGCGTCACAGCTTGCTCCGCTGGGCATTATAGCTTAAGCCACCGTTGATTCACAACTTCAAACTGCTGGGCCTTACAGCTTCGCCTCCGCTGATACACAGCTTAAGAAATGGAAAAACAAGATGGATAAAGTTCAGCTACGGAAAGCTGGAAATAAACCACAATAATGTAGCTCGCTCAAGAGTAGTGTAGCTTGGATCTGATCCAGAAGCTACTGACCTTCCTTCTCCTGCTCTCTTGCTGCTGCACTCTATTCTTTTTCTTCCTTCTTCACTCTGGCTCTCTTTTCTCTCTCTCTATAATTCCTCTCTCAGAATTTCTCCTTCTACTTCTCCTGCTCTCTCTCTCTCTCTCTCTTTTTTCAATCTCACAATCACCCTCTTCTTCTTTTAACTCACTTATTCTCTACTACTTGAATTGGACGATCTGCCCCCTCTTTATATGCTCCAGGAGATAGGGGCGTGACTACCATGTTTCCCGCCCAATTCACCAAGCATATCTGATCCAGACCTTTCCACGTGTCATCATCATTGGGCTTTTACTTTCCACGTGGCAAGATCACTGGCTCGATCATTATCTTGGATCACGTGCCATTCATAAGCTTTCAACCTTTCTGAGAGCACGTTCCTGCTTCAGTTTGAGCTCACGTGCTGCTGGAATCCTATTAGATGAAAGAGGGACATTTCATCAAACACCTGGTAGTCCAACATGTCTCTAATGTGCTCAGGCTTGATTAGGCCAATGCAACGTGCACAGACCTTAATAAATTCATATGCACAGACCTATATGCATAATGCACAAAAACATGCACCGACCTATATATATGTGTGCAAGACAAAACCTGCACGGACCTTGGTGTGCAGTATGCAAAACATGCTCGGACCTTGTGATGCATAATGGACATATGCACAGACTTTAGGTTGTGTTATATGCTCAGTGCAAGTATGCACAGACCATATATGCCTAATGAAGGATATGCACAGACTCTTTCATGCAGACAACAGAAATATGCACCGAGCTTAACATGCACAGACTCTTTCATGCACAGACTAATGTAATGTGTTACATGCTAACACAGACTCTATGCAAACTAACATAGACTCTGTTCATACTAGCACATACTTCCATGCAAACTAACACAGACTTTAATTCATGCTAACTCAGACTCTGTGCAGACTAACATAGACTCTATGCATACTGACATAGACTCTATTCACACTAGCTTAGACCTGATATGCAGGACAAAACATGCTGACACAGACTTGGATGCATGGAAACACATGGTAACTCAGACCTTACAGTACGCTAGTGCAGACCTTGATGCATTGTAGCACAGACTTTTTGTGCAGACGGCTCTAACTAGCATAGTCCTTGTTGTGCATATATGAAATGTACACGGACCTCAACTGCTATGTGCAAGATGTGCACTGACTTGCTACAGTGTGTGCACAGACTTCATATGCATTGAAAACAAACATGCACAGACCTTATATCTGTATATTGCAAATGTGCACCGACCTTGTATATGAAGAAGCACGGCTAGCATCGACCTTGAACTCGCAGTAAAAGTTGCACCGACCTCAAGTGCTCGCAACAAACCTGCACCGAATTGAGCTCGCAGCAAAAGCTGCACCGACCCTACATGTACCGACCTATATGCAGTTAAACTTAAGCATGCATCGACCTATATGATGC
Organism: Amorphophallus konjac; assembly: GCA_022559845.1. NCBI lineage: Eukaryota > Viridiplantae > Streptophyta > Magnoliopsida > Alismatales > Araceae > Amorphophallus > Amorphophallus konjac. Next base: position 141,055,841 of record CM040129.1, read on the forward strand.
ATAAACAAAATATGCACTGACTTTTGCTAAGATATAGGCATGAGCAGTAACATGCACCAATGCTAACCATGCTAACATGAAATGTGCACTTAACCTATTTGATGAAATGTCAATGCAACACACACATGTGCACAGACCATCCAATGCATGAAATCAAATATGCATTGACTGCCTAAAGCAAGAAGGCAGTTGTGCATGAACTTTGAAATCAATTGAGCAAGTGTAAAACTACACTTCATATCAACAACAACATCAAAGCAAACATCTCACATGAATTTGACAACATCAAAGCACATCCAAGCAACACATATGACCACATGAGTCATAGTGTTTATCATCATGAAAACCACAGGATTACAACAATCTCCCCCTTTTTGATGATGGCAACACTATGAGTCATGCACAAATAAAATCCAGACTCATATCAAATTATTCTCCCCCTTTAACTTCATCAAAAAGAAATCAATAATTTGATTAATGCAGTGATGTCGTGTAACATTCTCCCCCTTTATAAATGCAACCGTACTCCTTGTGAGAAATGAAGATCAGTGAAGAGAAAACAAGGGTAGGAATGGAGAAATTTCAGAAGGTAAACATATGCTCCCCCTTTTACAATAAAGGAATGGAAACCACAGCATACACAAGTTCAGCAAAAACACGGGAGAGTACACATGATATGATATGAATAATCAGATAGTTTGAAGATTGAGCACAAGAGTAATTTGACAAGATGAGGTGCAACAGAATCAGAACATGAACAAGAGAAGTTCCACTGAGCTTCCAAAAGTTTTAGAGAAGATTTTCAATGAGTTATCAGAGTCATAATTCCAAAGTTATAGGTATTTCAGATTCTTCCACTATAAACACTTATGACATATTCTTTATTGAACAGCCTGGTTTAAATATGATGTATTTAAAATTTGTTCATAAATTCTGTAATCATATCTGAGAATCAATCTTTTTAATACAAGTGAACCAAGCCTCCATATTAACATCTAGTTTAAACCTCCCTTCTTCTTAATCATTGAATTTCAATGGCCCCTCTAGGAGTTACAGGCAATGGTATTGAGGTTAAACATACAAGAATGCATCGATTATGTCTACCATTTCTGAAATTTTTCTGAGGAATTATTTTTTCAAAGCAGAATATCTTTTCATACTAATAGTTGGTCATGTTTTTCAAGAGCATTCAAGTTTTAGTGCACACCTTGTAGCTATAGAATACACGTTGTTTAGACACAAGTATTCCTAAGTACTCAGTATGACTAACTGTCATGCTTCACAATGAGTAGAGATAACTAGGGCACTTCATGACATAGGTTTATTCCATTTCTTTGATGAATAACCCAGTTTCTCAATACAACTCAGTCATTGCTCTGCCTTAATTCGATATTGCAATAATTTTCTAGTAGAGTTAACTATAGTACATCATGACACAGTCCTTTGGACATGGTTTCTCAGTAACCACAGTCATTGCTCTTGCCAACTCTTATCTTTTTGACATTTTCAGATTGTCAGATGTTTAAAGACAATACTCACTACATATAACTCTGTCAGAGTTAGCCATGATCTCAAAATTTTCAAATTTCAGAAGATCTTACAAGATATAACATGAACTACCTGGTTAAAGTTTATTAAAAGATTTGATTCTGATATTTTCAAGATGTTCAAATCAAAACTCATTAAATACATAGGACTTAAACCAGCTGAATAGTTTAGACATTCATAGTTCCTTATAATGGAAGAATCCTAGTTCAAATATTTTTAGATTTATGATCAAGATATCCCCATTAGAATCTTCATGAATTTCTAACAGAAATTTTCAACAACAGTCAAGAGTTCAGAATTAAGATCATTAGAAGGTATGCAAATTTGTGAAAAGTTTTCAGAAGGACTGACAATCAAAGATTAATCATAGAAGTTGGTCGATCAATTCAAGAATTTCATCAGCCAGAAAAGATTTTCAATGAATGACAGGTAAGGCTTCAAAGCAGAGTTTAAAACAATCAGCTCCCCCTTAGCAAATGCAACACAATGGATTCAAGAGTGATGGGAAAGATGAGCTTAAAGGAACTAGCTTGGTCGGACTGACATATTTTGAAGAAAATCATCATTCAAAGTTCAGAAGTTAAGAATAAAACCAAGCAGCAAAGATATCACTTGATTATATGGAAATTTGAAGCTTCGGTTGACCAAACTGGACAAAAATGCAATAGTCTGTTCTCTTTGAATTGTGCAAACAACCAATCTTTTTGGAATTTTCTGGATAAATGATATGCCATGAAATATGTATGCATATACATTAACTCTTTTTTACAGAATGCTTTGAGTCATCATATATGACATGAGAATAATGCATGGACTTAATCTAAACACATATGTATGACACATGAATTATCCTGATTGACTGTAGCACAAAAGATGAATGTCAGTCAAGTAATTTCAAGAATATGATTTGCTCCCCCTAAATGTGTGCATGAATCAATCAATCTTTTTGGAATTTTTCAAATGAATGAAATGCATTCATTTCTGAAATCATTATATGCATGAAAACACATGCACATGAGCAGATAGTGAAGTGTCTTACAGCAAAAGACAGAACACTTGCGAAGTAATGTCGACTCAAGGTGTCGACATTTCTAACAAGATAAGTGCAGTGATGTGTTTAACATTCATTAAGGCATAATCAGAAATTTTCTTGATGTGAACAAATAGTATGAAACATATGCAATGAACATAATGCTTTCTTGACATAAACTCCCCCTGATATTATGCACTATATGACTGAAATCTAAGTATAATGCATGCAATGAAATTTATGTTGGGAATTTAAAGAGTTATGATCATTAAAACTTAGATTGCTTTATATGCAATTTGACCCATGGTACTTGGCGGAGTACTTAAGTCCAAAGGACCACCTCACACATGATGTGGGTTTCTAGACATGCAGTATTTGCCCTTCTCCCAACATACCATTTGATATACCAGTAGATCAAACTGTGAAACGCAGTGCCAATGCAGTCCTATATGCATTAAGACCAATATCAATCAAATGCAATTGTCACATGTCCATATCAAATGCAATTAAAAATTTCATGACATGCAATTCATTTCTGATGTAAGACTTCCACAGACAACACATCATATGCATTGAGAGGTTCAACTGCAAATTACATATATACATGAGAACATGTATTCATGAGTTTTCAGATGCCAAAATATCATGATTTTGCAGTTATCTAATCAGAATTCAGTAAATACAAATATCAGACCAGAAAAGCACAAAAATGGGATTTTACCATACTTGGGTGACTTGGCTTATAAAACCCCTTTATTCATCAGCTTCCATGGCACTCCTGCAAAAATAGAATCTTATTTTGCATATTGAGGTACCCAAGAATTCTTGGGCCCTCCCTGGTTAGCAACTCCTCTGGCAGGAGTTCTCCAAGATTTCAGGGCATAGTGATCATCAAATTTCAACATGAAACAATTTTCCATGTCATGCACAAACCTACCACAGTAATGACAATAACCTGAGGTTCTCACAATTCTCTCAAATGAATGACTATTAGATTTTTATGAGTAAGCAGGCATGTTACCATTTTTGACATGAGATTTTCTTTTATCATAGTCAGCAAACCAGCATTCTCTAGCCTTATGACTTGATTTTCTACAGTTAAAGCACTGAATATGCTGACTGTTTGAAACAGATTTATTTCTTTGAAAACCATGATTTACAGAATATTCAGCATGAACATTATGAAAGTGAGGTTTCTTCTTTTGATTGGCAGACCAACATTTGGCTACCATGTGGCCTTTCTTACCACAGTTATAACAATAAGAAGAATTTCTTCTTTCAGCAACCGACTAACAGGGACTAGCCCTATGACCTAGCTTTTCACAATTGAAACACACAACATGCTGATTCATTGAGACAGAATTATTCCTACTAAAGACATGTTGATTCTCATAAGGATTTGTATGATGAGAATACAATTTACCCTTACTCTTAGCAGCATTCACATTTTTACAAGCATTCATATCATCAATTTTCATAACATGACAGTCATGCATTATACGCCTTGCCCTACCACAATAGTGACATGAATTAATTTTTGAGTTTGCATGTAAATGAGTTTGAAAATTTTTAACAGCATGCACTGATGAACTACTATGATTCTCAGAAATAGCAGAATGAATCGAGTTCATAGCACTAGCATAAACAACTCTAAATTTATCCAGATTGGCATTCTTTTTCTACTTTTCAGTCTTTTTCAAGTTCTTATTTTGGTTTCCAGATCTTTGAGCAGTAAATTGGAAAATAGGTGTAGTAGAACTAGAAACACAAGAAGTTTGAGTTTTATTTCCAAATTTCTTTTTATTGTCAAGATTATAACCCAACCCTTCCTTCTAAAAATTTATTTTAACTCCAAGGATCTTATCAAGATTGTCCTTCCCTTTAAAAAATTCAGACAGTGAATTTCTTAGATCTCGGATTTCAGATTGCAAAGATGAAACATTAAGTTCATAGCCAACAATTTCAGTCTCACATGAAATGACCTATTTATGCAATGCATCATTTAGATTTTTCAATGTTTCAATTTCCTGTTTTAGCTCTTGTTCCTTGTTGACTTCAGTTTCTTTCAAAATACATTTCCCTTTTTCAATTGTCAGCAATTTTTCTGATATAACAGTGTTTAAAACCATGAGTTTCTTATTTTGTTCTTTCAGATTGTCATTTTCTTCCATCATGGTTTCTTCAGATTGTTCAACGTCCTTTTTCTTTTCAAGCAAACATTCATTTTCTTCTTTTAAGGAAGCAATCAGATTTTTCTGCATTTCATCATCAAAATTAAGATCATCTATTAATTCCTTCAGAAAAACACATTCATCACATATAGATTCATTTGAACATGATTTTTCAGCTTCAAGGAGTTTAATTCTAATATTATCATTCTCGAATTTCAAGGTGTTCAATTTAGATTTCTCATTTTTAAACTCCTGTAATCTTATTTTAAGTTTGTCAATTTCAGCTCTCAGATTTTTGATCTCTTCATTCTCTGTTCTAGAGTTGTTATTTAGGAGAATCTTATTCTTTTCTCTTAATGGTGCAATTAAATCGTTGTGCAACTCAACATCAGATAAAAGATTTTCATTCAATTCTTTCAAGAATAAGCAATTATTACAAGATGAACAATCATAAGAGGTATTGAGCAAAATTTGTTCAATTTTCTTTTTCAACCTCTTATTTTCAGATTTCAGTTTCTTACATCTGTCTAATAGTTCTTCATACATGCTTGCTAATTCATCAAATGAAAGGTTTTCTGATCCAGAGCTTACATGAGACGATGAATCCTCATCCATTTGATTACTGCTTTTGCTGCTTCGATTGGCCATCAAGCATTTTTCTTCTTGCTCTTTATGAACAGCCATCACTGCATCCAGAATTTCCTTCCCATAAGTGTACCTGCAAGTAGAAGAAAACATGTTAGTATCAACTACAGTCTTCAAAATATTAAGAACCATTTTGTTTTCTCTGTCCCTCAATTTGTCCTCATTAGACCACTTAGTCTGGTCATGAGGCAGTTCATGTGGGCCTTTTGATACAAGATTCCATAGATTAGAATCAATGGAATTCATGTAAGTACATAGGCCGCCTAGCCAACTACTCAAGTTAGAACCATTTAAAATCACAGGAGAAGCCATTGAAAAATGGTTAAACAAATTCAAAGAAATTGACTAAAGAGCAATGCACCAAACATAGCAGGATCCTCTGCATATCATTAGATCTGGACAATCAGAGACCCTCTCTGATACCAATTGTTGAGTCTATAAGATGGTGCAAACCGATTCAGAGGGGGGGGTGAATGAATCTCCCCTTTAAAATTTTGCCAATTGAAACTGTCCTAATAAACTTTTACGGAAATGAATTTTGATAAGATCTGCAAGACAGAAGTTCTATTGAGATTCACACTAGAACACTTGTCTAGAAGTTCTAATGTGATTCTCACTAGCTTACTTGGATAGCAGTGAGAAGATCTCCTCAGATGGCAACTTTGCTTAAACACCAGATAGTAGATATGATGAAACCAATGCAATTTGAACGTAGAATTGCTTAAGCTAAATCTATACAACAGAAATGAACCTAAGCATACATCTATCGATAATCAGCATTGCATTCAAATCAAACAAACCACTGCACAGATGATTTTTAGGTGGTTCAGTCCTCCAGACCTATATCCACCCCACACTCAACCCGAGTGTGGATTCCTGCTGATACACAGCTTAAACCGCTGGGCCTCACAGCTTGCCTACAACCGTTGAGCATCACAGCTTGCTCCGATGGGTATTACAGCTTAAGCCACCGCTGATTCACAGCTTCAAACCGTTGGGACTTACAGCTTCGCCTCCGCTGATACACAGCTTAAGAAATGGAAAAACAAGATGGACAAAGTTCAGCTACGGAAAGCTGGAAATAAAACACAATAATGTAGCTCGCTCAGGAGCAGTGTAGCTTGGATCTGATCCAGAAGCTACTGATCTTATCCTTCTCCTGCTCTCTTGCTGTTGCACTCTATTCTTTTTCTTCCTTCTTCACTCTGGCTCTCTTTTCTCTCTCTCTATAATTCCTCTCTCAGAATTTCTCCTTCTACTTCTCCTACTCTCTCTCTCTCTCTCTCTCTCTCTCTCTCTCTCTCTCTCTCTCTCTCTCTTTTTCAATCTCATGATCACCCTCTTCTTCTTTTAACTCACTTATTCTCTGCTACTTGAATTGGACGATCTGCCCCCTCTTTATATGCTCCAGGAGATAGGGGCGTGACTACCATGTTTCCCGCCCAATTCACCAAGCATATCTGATCCAGACCTTTCCACGTGTCATCATCATTGGGCTTTTACTTTCCACGTGGCAAGATCACTGGCTCGATCATTATCTTGGATCACGTGCCATTCATAAGCTTTCAACCTTTCTGAGAGCACGTTCCTGCTTCAGTTTGAGCTCACGTGCTGCTGGAATCCTATTAGATGAAAGAGGGACATTTCATCAAACACCTGGTAGTCCAACATGTCTCTAATGTGCTCAGACTTGATTAGGCCAATGCAACGTGCACAGACCTTAATAAATTCATATGCACAGACCTATATGCATAATGCACAAAAACATGCACCGACCTATATATATGTGTGCAAGACAAAACCTGCACGGACCTTGGTGTGCAGTATGCAAAACATGCTCGACCTTGTGATGCATAATGGACATATGCACAGACTTTAGGTTGTGTTATATGCTCAGTGCAAGTATGCACAGACCATATATGCCTAATGAAGGATATGCACAGACTCTTTCATGCAGACAACAGAAATATGCACCGAGCTTAACATGCACAGACTCTTTCATGCACAGACTAATGTAATGTGTTACATGCTAACACAGACTCTATGCAAACTAACATAGACTCTGTTCATACTAGCACATACTTCCATGCAAACTAACACAGACTTTAATTCATGCTAACTCAGACTCTGTGCAGACTAACATAGACTCTATGCATACTGACATAGACTCTATTCACACTAGCTTAGACCTGATATGCAGGACAAAACATGCTGACACAGACTTGGATGCATGGAAACACATGGTAACTCAGACCTTACAGTACGCTAGTGCAGACCTTGATGCATTGTAGCACAGACTTTTTGTGTAGACGGCTCTAACTAGCATAGTCCTTGTTGTGCATATATGAAATGTACACAGACCTCAACTGCTATGTGCAAGATGTGCACTGACTTTCTACAGTGTGTGCACAGACTTCATATGCATTGAAACCAAACATGCATAGACCTTATATCTGCATAGTGCAAATGTGCACCGACCTTGTATATGAAGAAGCACGGCTAGCATCGACCTTGAACTTGCAGCAAAAGCTGCACCGACCTCAAGTGCTCGTAGCAAACCTACACCAAATTGAGCTTGCAGCAAAAGCTGCACCGACCTTACATGTACTGACCTATATGCAGTTAAACTTAAGCATGCACCGACCTATATGATGCATAAAGAAAATTTGCACTGACTTTTGCTAAGATATAAGCATGAGTAGTGACATGCACTGACGTTACATGCACCAACGCTAACCATGCTAACATGAAATGTGCACTTAACCTATTTGATGAAATGTCAATGCAACACACACATGTGCACAGACCATCCAATGCATGAAATCAAATATGCATCGACTGCCTAAAGCAAGAAGGCAGTTGTGCATGAACTTTGAAATCAATTAAGCAAGTGTAAAACTACACTTCATATCAACAACAGCATCAAAGCAAACATCTCACATGAATTTGACAACATCAAAGCACATCAAAGCAACACATATGATCACATGAGTCATAGTGTTTATCATCATCAAAATCACAGGATTACAACAGCCCATACCTCATGCTGAATGCAGTCTTCTCCACATCAGACTCACGAATCTGCAGTTGATAATAACTGGACCGCAAATCAATCCGCGAGAACACTCGCGCAGACTAAAGCTGGTCGAACAAGTCATCAATCCGTTGCAACGGATACTTGTTCTTAATGGTCACCTCGTTCAGCTGCCGGTAGTCAATACACAACCTTAGACTACCATCCTTCTTCTTCACAAACAATACTGGCGCACTCCAAGGGGAAAAGCTAGGACGAATGTATCCCTTGGCAAGCAATTCCTGTAACTGCACCCTCAACTCCCTCAACTCAGCGGGAGCCATACGATAAGGAGCCTTAGACAAAGGCCCCATACCCAGCACAACCTCGATAACAAAATCGATCTCCCGTTGCGGAGGTAATCCCAACAAATCCTCGGGAAAAATATCAGAAAACTCGCTAACCACCGGAATGTCCTCCACATCTGGCTTTGACTGGTCTACCACGACCATAGATGCAAGGAAACCCTGACATCCTGCATCAAGCAACCTCCGGGCCCTAATAGCGGAAATGAGAAAATGAGGAGAGGTAGATCGGATACCTTGGAAAGAAAACGCGGGTCTATGGGGAGGCTGAAAATAAACCCTCTTCGATCCGCAATCTACCATCGCTGCATTGGGCTCAAGCTAGTCCATGCCAAGAATCACATCATAATCCCGAAGGTGCAATGCATATAGCTTGCCCGGCATGTTCTGCCCCTCAATCCACACCGACACCTTCTCGAAGCAATACACGGTAAACATGTAATCACTGTAAGGCAACTCCATGGCCAAATCACATGACATCTAGGTTACCAGCTCCTCAATACTCAGCGTGAAATCCTCCGAAATAAACGAATGTGACGCGCTAGAATCAAACAAAACCCGAGCCACAAAACCTAAAATCACAATAGTACCTTTCACAAGCAGCGACGACTCTGCCTCCGCCCTGGTCATGTGTGCAATCTGGCCTCGCGACCTCTGCCTGCCCACACTCGCTGACCGGGGTAGTGGCGGATACTGCCCCTGCTACTGCTGCTGAGGATATTACTGGGGCTGAAATTGCTGCTGCGGAGGGTACTACTGTTGCCGCTGCTGAGGGTATTGGGGTGGCTGATGCGACCTCTGAGGACAGTCACGCGCCATATACCCTGGCTGATCACATCTGAAACAAATCATTGGCGCCGTGCACTGTCTACCTGGATGCGAGTCGCCACACCGGGGACACGACCCCCACGAACCCCCAACTGATCCCTGACGCTGATATGGCATCGGCTGCTGAACACTACCCACAGACGCTTGCCTCTGATCTCTGCCCTCCTTGCGCTTCTTACCAAAGTTCTTCCTGAAGAACTCTTAACCTTTGATTTAAAAGACGCAGACCCTGTAGCGGACACCGCTGGTGCCGATGCTCCTGAACTACCTGAAGAAGGCCGAAAAGTGCTCTGCTGCTGGGTAGCCATCTGCTGGCTGCGGCCTGACTGGGACTGCCCATGGCCCCTCGATCCTCTATTCTTCTGCATATCCAGCTCCAATGATGCCGCTACACGAGAAGTTGTCTCCAAATCGACGGTAGCGTTCGCCATCAAGAGGTGCCTCAGATCCTGCCTCAAACCCTGGATGAACTGCTTGCTCTTCAACTCCTCATTCTCCATGATATGGGGAGCATAGCGACCTAACTCAACAAACCGAGCCCTGTACTGCAACACTGACATGTCACCCTGGACCAACTCCAGAAACTGACGAATCTTCTGCGTACCAATATAGGATGGGAAGTAAGTACGCTCGAAGACCTTGACGAAGTCCTTCCACACAATCAACAGAAGAGAACGAGGTTGAAAGGACATCTTCCACTCTGAAGACCACCATGCTCGAGCCGAGCCCTGCAACTGGTTGCAGGCCAACATCACCTTGTCCTCCTCAGCGCAGTTCATGGAACTAAATACTCTCTCCATCTCATCAAGCCAGTCTCTAGCCACATCTGGATCTGGCTGGCCTCCATAACAGGGTGGATGAAACTGTAAAAAGTCTCTCACCGCACGGCTAGGCCCACCCCTAGACGACGAGCCCTCACCAGCATATCCACATAGCTGTTGAGCCATAAACTGATACATGCCCCGAATGAAATACTCTGCCCCCAGAACTCTCGATGTATCCCCTGCCTGGGTGGCAACTGGTGGCACTTTGCTCTGCTCCACCTGCTCATCCTGCTCCTCTGTCGACTGTCCCTGCTGAGAGCGAGGCCTCGGCCTCAGCGCCATGCTCTCCATGTTGCAAAAGACAGAAGACACGAAAAATGGTGAAATCAATAAAACACACGATGCCCTAGCCAGTACCGACTGTACATCATCATTGTGGACTAATGGACCACTGTAATTATTTATGGTTCTTATATATATCCACAACCATGCTCTGATACCAATTGTAACGACCCGAGATCCGAATACCGGGAAAGCCCGATAACCCGAATCCCGAACTGCCAGCCACGAGCCCGAAGACTCGGAAGGGTTAAAGGGATGGTGTGGAAGTACACAAGAATCTAAAATAATTACAGAAATACACAATTTATATGAATAAGCAGGAAATAATAAATACCATTAAGCAAATTACATGGTCCATAATATAACAGCAGTCTAGAATATAACAGTAGTCCATAACTAGTACAGTCTAGAAAGAAAGGTACAACTACACGGGGCATACCCCGGCTCTGGCAACTAGCAACTAACCCTGAGCAGTAAAACCACGCGGAGCCTTAGAAGCGCTCCTCAGAAGGCTCGCCTCACCTGAAACCACGGGAAACGTAGGGAATGAGCCTTATAACAAAAGGCTCAGTAGGGATCACTCAGACCCCTACCTCACAAAATGAGAAACTACGCGGGAGGTAGCTAAAGGCGAGCACTAACAAGACATAGAATGGGGAGTGACAGGAATAAGTAAACGAAAAAGCTCAGCTACATCTAGTACCGACCATACGGTACGAGAACCAAGGCAACGCGGTAGAAAACCAAGAGTCACCACTTGACAAAGACAGGAGTACCGCCCACTAGAAGCGCAGCCGGACGCGTCCCTTGACAACTTACACCGCACCGTAGTGTCTCCCTACACGCCCCAGGCGGAAACTAAGACACACACAAGTAACACTGACAAGGGTCTAGTCGGGGTCGTGCTCGTCAGCATGCGTCTGAAGTCCCTGACCACGTGTGCATACACTGACTGACTGCGCTACGTCAGGCCCTCTGGCTGGTTCTTCCTCCCGGCCTAGACTCGAGCCCCCACAGTAGGAGGCCCACAGTAACCAGCCTACAATCGTCTCTCTCGGGTAGCCTCGCCACCACTCCCTGGTGGGACCACACGCGTGTCGAAAGGCTATGACTAGTGGAGGGTCACTGAAGAAGTAGACTCTCTAGCCAACGGAAAACAACGCTTGAACCAGACAAAGTACAAGGACAGCTCCTCGTACCGACACCAACTCACGGTGACCACAGTCGAACTACGCCATATCTCGGGGCCTCCGCGACACCTACACACACGGCCCCCAGATGATGCCCAGCATCAGTCAGACCGTAAATCAGCACGGGGATCGAGATCCACTCACCCGGGCTTAGAATCGGCAAGAAATAAGCTCCGGTCGGACAAGAACACAGGTGGCAGTCCACACCGGACCATCCTTGAGTAAAAACGGTCAGATGCTAGACCGCATGACTAAGGTAGGCGGTCACCCATAGGCCGCCGCTCAAAGGAGAGAAATGGTCTCCTACAGACCGTTTAAAACAAAAAGTGGTCCACTCTGGGCCGCTTCACGTGTGAAACGGTCCCCCTTGGGGCCGCCACGCCATGGGACTGTGATAAGAATAAAAACGGTCACCTCATGACCGTTGGGCTTAAAACGGTCTCCCTTGGGACCGCAAATCAGGGTAAAACGGTCAGCCCATGACCGCCATTCCCAAAACCTTTTCAACTATCAGAAAGCAACGGTCAAAAATGCCTCGGGGGTCACGCTGGCCCCACGAGGGTAACTGTCGGCCACTTGGCCGCCGCTGGACCTTGGCGGTCTATCGCATGGCCACCAAGTCCCACCGACACCCAAGACCGGAAAATAGTCTATCTAAGGCCGTCTCTAGCAAAAACGGTTCCTGGAAGGACCGTTTTCGTTCCGAAAAACCGAGAACGGTGAATCACAGCAAAATTCACCATTCCACGCCCCGATCACCCCCGGTGATGGGGAAACAAAAGGGGAACTCGTCTCCAAATCCCAAGGCATCGTTTGATGCCATCAAACAACAAAACAAAGTGTTAAAACGCTAGATCCGGCGCCTAAACCCCAAAGCATGGATTTCCCTTCCCAGCAAGAAATAACCCTCTCTCGACCTCGCCTCAGCCTAGAAATCACGGGGAAGGTAAATAACAAGCTAAGGATCTGTCACTCTACCTCGAGGAAGCTTGAAACACGACGCATTGCCGCCGATCCTCAAAACTCCGCTCTAAACCCACGAGCTCCCACGAGCCGCACGTCGTCGCGATCACCTCGCCGCCGCCGCCATCGCCACGCCGTCGTCTCACCACCATATGCAGCGGGAGGGGAGTAGGCCAAAGGAGAGAGAGAGGGGTCGCGATCGGGCGCTCACGGGGGAAGAAGAAGAGGAAAGAAGAAGAAGGAAGAAGAAAAACAAGAAGGGGTATTTATAGAAAATTTGGATTTTCTGAAAAATATGAAAAAATAGAAAAATACATTTCATTGATCCTCGGAACACGCTCAATGCGCTGGTACGGTCCCAGAGTAGGAGAACGCAACGGTTTGCCCTACACAGGGTTCCGAAGGTTTGTCAGGGAAAATTACGCGTGAAACACAAAACGCGCTCCGGGGCCCCCGAAGGTGATCCGAAACCCACGGATCCAGATCTGAAAAATGTCTGAAAAATCTAAGACATTATAATTAAGAAGTTCATCCTTTAGAACAATTTGTTAACCTTTGTATCTTCTACCTACCTCCAAATTTCATGGATTTAGGTCAAGTGATTAAGGAGAACGAGATACGGGAAGTTGCTGGTTTAGCACATGACGTGCAGAAACTAGGGTGTCCTTCCAGTCCAAAATTCAAAGTCTAAAGCCCGTTATAAAGATAGGTTATCTCATGAAAAGGTTTAAACATCAAGTTAGGAGTAAAAGCCCTCTATTTCCATGTGATTTCATGCATTTTACACGGAGTATTTCATGGTTTACTACGACTGCGCATCTAGGTTATTTCTGCATGTATAGTCCTGCACCTTCTAATCAAAAATAGGAACTTTGGCATGATCCATGTATTTCCATGCACCCTCTTTGTTATAAACATCCTCTTACATGATTATCCATTTATTTCCCATGCTTTTTATGCATTTATTACCCTAGGATAGGCCTTACACTCGATAGTTATGTGCTGTCTGATGCAGGATAGAAGCGGTCTACCAACGACCACTACAATCTAATAGCGGTTCCCAAAGGACCACTACTGTGTAAAAGTGGTTCTGGCAAGACCGCTATTATGCTATGTTTTCTGCACTTTGTTAACTCTAAATAGAATGCAGAATTGCCCTAATAAAAATATGTTAAGCCTAGGTAAATAGATTTTATTCCGAGTTTTGGCTACTTATTCTGGATTGTGGTTATATTATGCATTAAATATGCTAGGTTTCATGTTTTTCATGCTTTAAAACATATTTTAAACTTATGCTATTTTCATACCAAAACTCTTATAGTCTGTATTAAAGTTAATTCTACATGGTTCATGGACTTGTCATTTTGTTATTTTGATCGTTGTTTTATCACGGTCTCACTCTCATCCTTGGAGTCTTTTCTTAAGTATATGGCACGTATTCCGGTACGATGTCATTAGTTATACTTTGCACTGGATAGGAACACAATATTAGACTTGTGATCCTCTCCGTTGGATATTCCTTCTACCGGACTAGGTGATCTTATTTCAAGGCCTCCGTAAGTCTCCGCGAGCCTGGGATTCCCACTAGGATGCCAAGCTGGTTGTACCCTCAAAGCAAATTGAACTAGAGAGCACTCAAGCTTACCAGCGTTTTCTATAGCCATGATAATAGTGGTTCTCAGGAGACAGCGGCTATCTAGTAGCGGTTCTGGAACGACCGTGTTATGCCAGACTGGTCCCTGCGTCGACCCTTCTCTCTCTGGTGTCGACTCTGTCTAGAAACGGTCCTGGCATGACCGCCTCTTCATAGAAACGGTCCTGGCATGACCGCCTCTTAAAGAAACGGCCCCGATATGACCGTTTTATGTCTAAGTATTTATTAACCTGAGGTTTGACCCAAGGGTTAATTTTCCAATGCTCCTAGATGGTCTATTGATTATCTAGAACCTAACACCTTATTCAATAAGTTATTAATGAATTATGAAAGTTAAGGAATATGCTGTTATGCTGTTGAATTCTTTCCGTAACATGACCTTGTCATTAAATCATCTTTGACCTCATGATTTCAATTTGGAACGTTCTTACCTTGTTATTGTTATCATGGAACTATTGTTTGAACTTTAGATTATTGGCCAAACTTTATTGATATTTCTTGTGGAAGTAGCTTGATTTATAACGTGAAGATGCAGATCGGACACTGATTGTGTCCAAGGGCTCCATGCTAGCCCCTTCGGCGGATTGTCAGAAATGTGCTGAAAACCATGGGGTACGATGATACTGGAGTCGCATTACGCTGGGAGTACTTGTTTTTATAGATGAGTGAAAACCACGAGACAATCTAGTGAAATTACATTCTTGCGTGTTAAGTGACTTTCTAGTGCATAGCCTTTATAGTTATGAAAAGTACATTCTCGTTACATTCTTGTTCGTGAAAGGCCATATTTACATTCATGTTATATTCTTGCTTGATCATATTCCCAATCTACATGAACTTTCATATCTCATCTTGATCATATCTTGTTACTTGTGTTACTTTGGTTTATACCGCATGTTTTACCGTATTTTCTTTATCTTATTTTCTAGAGCTAAAATGTTAATTACTTAAACATTTTCCTTCATGTTGATACGAAGATACCTACTGGGAAAGTGTACCCATACCCTACTTTTCCAATCTTTTCAGGACATTCTAGCGGGTCGGATTCAGATTATTCAAGTGATGGATCAGAGAGCGATTGATGGTTCGAGAGAAGCCGTAGCTAGTCTAGTCAAGAGTCAATTATGTAATTTTCACTTTCTTGAGTCTGGTTTGTCAAAGAGTCTTGTAAACTTTTAATGATAATTCAATAAAGTCAAGGTTTTTGGATTATACCCTCTTGTGTTCACTTTTATGTGTGAATGATTAGCGCTCTAATTGTTATTATCACTTGAGGTTTCTCTTGCCGGCTGTTCACGTTCCCGATTAGTTTCCGCTGGATAATCTCGAGGCGTAACAGTTAAAGTGGTATCAGAGCCTAGGCATAAGTAAGTCCTAGAAAAAAAATGTCATGTCATAGGCTAAGTCCAAGGTTTAAAGACCCACACCTATGAACTAAGGAAAGAAATTTCCCACCTATGAGAGATGGGGTAGAGCCCGGGATGAGATAGTTATTTAGAAAATATCTCTAGGATAACTCCCTTTTAATTCCATAGGAATTTGAAGTCCCGCGATCAATGACACCCAAGAGGGGGGTGAATTGGGTGTTTAAAATTTTTAAGGAAACTTTTGTTATTTTTAAAATATGTGATAGAATGCTAGTTAAGAGATTCAAAACTATTTGAACACAAATTAGATTTATCAAACTTTGTATGATGAGATATAGAATATGCAAGATATACGTAGATAAATCAGTAACAACAATTAACACATACACTCACTTAGAATGGAGGTAGAAGAAAAGAACCAAACCACACAAATCAAACCATAGTGCACAGCGGTTTTTAAGGTGGTTCGGATGCAACGACGGCAATCCTACGTCCACCCCTCACCAAGCCCGGTGAGGCTTCACTCGGGGATAAATCCCCAAACGGAGACGACGCTCCAATCACACATGCAGGACGACACCTACCCACACACACGGGGACACGCCCCAACACACACACACACGGAGACGAGGTCTCCAACACGATCTAACAAGCGGATCACCAACACAAACACCCGCTGCCACAAGTGTAGCAATCCGCACACGAGATAGAACGGATCTAAAAGACCCACACACACACAAACGTAGATCTAGGAAGATCCACGCATACATACGAATCAAATACGACACACACACGGCCACGGATCCAACAACGATACACATACACACACAAGTTCTTACAGTTTATGATGAACACAATTACAACATCCAAAACATAATGACGATGAGGCTTAGTTTAGAAAACTCTTGATTTGGGTTCCCTTTGAATGCATGCTGCGGGGTTGAGAATGGATGAAGAACACTTGCTGCACGGAGCACTGTTCACGGCTACAGTACCCTTCTTCTTCACTTGGACAATCTTCCTTAGATCTCTTCTTGAAAACCTTGCTTGCTTCTTGATAGCATCCCCCTTGATCTCTCTTTGTTGGTTGGTTGCTTCTTCACTTCATAGATGCTTGTTGGCTTCAGAAGTACCTTGAATGTGTTGGAGATAGATGAAGAACTTGTTGCACGAGGTACTGTTCACGGAGCTACAGTACCCTCTTCTTCCTCCTTGGACATCCTCCCCTTTGGATCTCTTGGATAATTAGGGTTATGACTCTAATAGGATATTTTATAACCCTTGGAAGGTCTATGGACAAGCCCTAGACCAGATCCACAAATTCTGGAGGGTTTGGTGGCTTTGGGATTAAACAATAGCAAGAGGAGATGCTTCTTTCGAGATGGACAAAAGTCAATATTTTTGGCTTATCGGGGCTGGCGGTCGACCTGTAGAGGCTGGCGGTCAACCGCTATTGAGAGAACTGCTGGCCATTGGTTTCTGGGAATTCCGGTCGACCGCTACTGGGCTGGAAGTCGACCGCCACTGTGAATCCCTGTAGGCGGTGAGCTGTTGGCAGGGGCGGTCGACCGCCCCTGAGCTGGCGGTCGACCGCCAGCTGCGTAGACCCCGAGTTTTCCCGGGTCGGTCCGTTAACCTCTTCAGCTCCATCGCTTAAGTCCTTTAGTAGCCCGTTCATGTCTGTGGCATCAGCCTTGACAGTTTAGAATGTGTCAACTGAGTTTTTGACCTTGTGGATTTTTACTGAGTGTTTTGACCTGCAAAAGCATACATAATTGATTAGAACTATAGCTTAACCATCCATATGATAAATGCATGAAGTTCATGCAAACCATTTGAGCATTAATCAAAATTTTATTCCGGGGGCTCCGCCCCCAGAAACCCCCGCAAGGGGCACTGCCCCCTTGACCCCCGCAACCTGACCGCGCAGGTCGATCCACGAGCGAGGGCGCACGATGGCCAGAAGGGTTTCATGTTTTAATGTGCATGAATGAGGTGTATGAAGGAGAGGTATATGAGATACACATGGTGAGATCGATGCTAAGACAAGGTAAGAGTCTCACCAATGGTTCTTGACAGTAAATGACATATACCACATGTTTTGGATTGTAGAGGAGCAGGGTGCTTATCCACACGTTTGGTTCACCAGGTGACTGCCATGTGTTTGATCCTGCAAGCAAGATAGTCAAGGTTAATACCATGCTTGTTCCCGTTGAAGATGTTATGAAACCTCTTGCCTCTTGTAAAACCAACATATGCAAACCAAGGATCAAGACCATGTAACCGTTCCCATTTTCCATCTCAACTATACATAGATAACAAGAGCATGAGCAATCAACCACAAGTTTAGTTATCATCACTTAATCACATATTAAGTTTAGTTATCATCAAAATCATAACTTAACAATCACAACAATCATCAAAACCATAACTCAACAGAATTAATTACTTGTTTATTTCTTCAGGCACTTCACTCTTACAATGGCCGCTGAACGTGCCACTAATCGCGCTAATTGGGAAGCAATGCAACAAACGGCTACGGGTCTTACCCAGGCCCTACAAACTGTGGCCCAAGCTGGCGCAAGGGCTGGCGCGGGTAATCTACATGAGAATTTTCGCAGTATGAATCCTCCATAAATCTCTGGATCTTCTAACCCCGATGAGGTAGAGAATTGGATAGATGAGATAGAGAGGATTTTCAACGTTATGCAATGCATTGACCAAGAGAAGGTATGTCTCGCAACATTTCAACTAAACAAAGACGCACGTACTTGGTGGAAGGCGCAGCAACAAAATGATCAACTTACATGGGGTGAATTTCTTACACTCTTTCGTGCAAAGTACTTCTCGGAGCACGTCAAAGAAAGAAAGGCCGATGAATTCGCCTCTCTTTGCCAAGGCATGATGTCCGTAGCAGAATATGAACTTCAATTCTCTCGGCTGGCACCATATGCTCCTCATTTGGTTAGCACGGATCTCTTAAAAGCTAACCGATTCATGGACAGTCTAAGGCCTGACTTTATTCAACAACTTGGGCCTCAAAATATCCGCACATATACGGAAATGGTCCAACAGGCATACCTATCTAAAAGGACCTTGGAGAAGGTAGAGAATATCAAGGGAAGAGATGAAAAGTCTAGCCGAAAACATGATAGGTGAGAGGAAAAAGAAGAAAAATTTAGCATCACGGAGGATGACGAACCCCAGCACAACAAGAGGTCCCGCAATGGGAACGGTAATGGTAAAAGAAATAGTAATAGAAAAAAGAATGAAAATGAAAATGGCAATGGAAAGAGTAAAAGAGCCAAGGAGGAGGAAGAAAAGCAGGTCATGGCGGCTTGCTCTTTCTGCAAGAAGTTCGGGCACACGGCCGAAGAATGTTGAAAGCGTCTCGGTGCTTGTCTCAAATGTGGAAGTCGGGAACATCGTTTGCCCATGTGTCCTCTCATAAAGGAACAATCTTCAAGAGATAACAATGGACACGAGCGACGAGGCCGACTAAATGCCATCTTGGATGGGGAAGGTAAGGCGATTGAAGGTACCACCTTGACTCATTTACATATTAGCATTGCCTTATGTATCAATCCGGCTAATTAAAACACACTCTCCATAAAACTCATGCAATGAATTTGGGGACTAAATTCTTTTTAAGTGGGGGAGGGTGTAACACGTACCCCTAATTTTTTTCTAGAAATAATTTAGGAATTTTCTGGGATTAACTATGATTATTAAGCATTTAAAAACGGCTTAATGGACCATTAAAATGAATTAAGGATTAATAAAATCAATTTAAAAGCCCTATAATAACCAAAGGACTAAGCCCAATTTAAATAGGCCTAGAGACCCAATTCCAAGACCTTTAGGCCCAAGTCCACTTCTAAAGACGTAATTAGAATAATTTACGGAATTAAATTGGATAAATAGGTTGATAAAAATGATAAATAGGAGATAATTAAAAAATCAGAAATTTTCAGATTTAACTGCCAGAAAGCGGTCTATTGCGAGACCGCCTTCTTACAATAGCGGTCGTGCAATGACTGCTACTATGTTCCGTGGACGGGTGAAGAAGAACCATGGAAAAATTAGATTTTTTCCATCCCGATCTCTATGATTCGAAGCTACCTGGCATGGAAACTGTAACACCCCAGTTAAATAATAAAATATAAAAGTAATATTTTAAAATATGTATTGGAAGTAAAGTTATTAACTTGCTATTTAATGACTTCAATGATTTTCTTATTTAAAGAATATTATTTATTTTAAAAGTGGCCAAATTATATCAATAAAAAGAAATAATTATTTTTCTACAATCACCATGAAAAGGCTTTCATATTCCAAGATGCAATTGAATTGTCTACGTTGATTTGAATTTAATTAGTATAAATCAAATTAATTGAATTTCACCCGTAGGTCAAAGTTTCGACTAATTTCTAAAAATATGAAAAAAATTATATTCTTGTAGAGAACAAAGTGTTTAGCAATAATGTCAACTGGGCCGACCCCTAATAATAATTTGATTAGGCTGAATTAAGGAATTAATTGATAAATTTGTTGTTTTAATAGGTCAATCTTTAACGATCAAATTAGAGCCCAATTCTTAACCGTTCGAGTCCAAACCAAGCCCAAATGATAGGCCCATCTTAGAAGCCAATTTCCCTTTCGAAAACCCTAACCCTAGACCCATAGATTGGCTGCGGCGGTGGCAGATTAGGCTTCATCCCATTTTTTTCACCGATTTCTCCTATCAGGACTCTTGGGTGGAATTCGATCTCTAGAAGCTTCAATAGGATCAATAAATAGAGGGCTTTAGTAGCCCTAGGCCTCTTTTTGTTTTTCCAACAGGTGGCGCGGACTTTCGTGGCCGGAGTTGAGCGAATTTGGGTGTTCGGTGGTGGCGTGTTTTAGGGTCCCGATGAGCACGTCTTCCCTTTCTTCTTCCAAATTGGTAGGTTTCACTCAGGCCAAATCCAAATCTGAGCATGCTAGTTTGTTCATCTTCGTGTCCCCTTTCCAATGATACTAAATTGCCCAATTTTTATTTAGTATAGCGATCATGATTAGGTCTTCAATCAAGACATGTCGAGTTAGGGTTCCGGCAATGCCCCTTCCTTTTCGATCAATATAAGGCCGGATCATTGTAGGCTAAATTTTAATTGATTGTATCCATCTTGTGTGGATTTTTCCCCTCTTTCATTTGATAGTGAAATGCCCAATTTTCATATGGTATGCCGAGAGATATGTCAAGTTTTCCTGAGGTCGGTCATGACTCGCCGGAGGTCGGTCTCGGATCTGTAAACGGTCTTACAGTGACCGCTTATGATCCTGGCGGTCTCGCGACTGACCGTTTTCACCCTTTCTTATGTACTTGAATCCATAGACTGTAGCGGCCCCTCGATAGACCGCAAGGTTTGGGGTAGCGGCCCTATACCTGACCGTTTTCACGGTCTAGCGGCCCCGCGATAGACCGTTTGCCTTGTATTGCTTCGTATTAGGGCTACGTTGGGCTTGACGGTCTCACAATAGACCGCTTATATGTCTAGCGGTCGCCCGATAGACCGCATGGATCCGGTTTTTGCACTGTTTCTCTAGCGGCCGTAAGTTTGACCGCTAGCTAGACTAAGCGGCCTTACCCTTAACCGTTAGGGCTTTTGGCAGTCTGCTCTGTGACCGTTTCCTACCATGTGTTGTTCATTTAATTACGGTGTTATGCATTGTTAATCGATGTTATATAACTTGCTGGTAGGACTTTCATGTTAAATATCACCCTGTTAACTAGGAAAAATAAAATTTTATGATCTAAGTTAATCTTCTTCATGATTATTCCTCAATGATCATCGTCATTCTTGATATCTTATGATTGAAAATGAGTAGAGAAATAAATGTTAGTTTCATTGTTCTTGCTATCTTATTAGCTCTGCTTTAAGGTCGTGCCACTCCGGTGGTGGCGACTGGACCAAATATCTAGTTTTCCGTTGATTGACAGCTATTGAATTCTTGGGCATTGAATTACCTCTCTGTCGGATATTCCTTCCTTCGGACTAGGTGTTCATGTTATGAGGCCTCCGTAAGCCCCCGCGAGCCTGGTATTCCCACTAGGAAGCTGGGCGGGTTATACCTACAAGCTTGAACCTTTTTGACTCGATCGAATCATGTATTTTTGCTAAATCCCGGAATAGGGACTGTTCTGTTGATGGCGGCCCTCCTGAGACCGTTTCTGTCAGTAAGTGGTCCAGTCATGACCGCCAGACTGTTTGAACGGCCATCATGTGACCGTATTTAACCGGCTGTGCATCGACCTTAGTCCTTTGGACTCTGTAACGTACACGGTTGATATTAGACCATTTATCTCTTCAAGCGGCCCAGCCAGGACCGTCTAGTCCTGATCACGGCCCACCTTGGACCGTTTTATACTCGTTCACTCTGGGTTGGATCTTTGACCCAGCTAGCCTTATAGCAGTCCATCTTAGACCGTTTATATTATGCATACGGTCCTGATTAGACCGTGTACCTATCTTAGCGGTCCTTTGCTGACCGTTTCACATTTCAATTTTTTCAAAAATTGATGTTTCATGGTTTTGATATGTGTAAGCTACTCTAGCCTAACTAGGCTATTGTACCTCGAGTTTTGACCTATTGTTAGGTCTACTGTTGACATTCATTCATTCGAGAGTCATTTCTTTAAATGGCTATTCCTCTCGATTAATGAGCTTGTTCTTAGAATCTCAAGAAAATCAACGTTCTTACACATTCTACCTTGATTACATGAGCTTGATCTTGGAACTCTTGGCCATGATATTCGTGGAAGCCTAGATTTCGTGGGATCTATGATCCAAACAAATCAATGCCAAGGTAATCATATTTAAGGGCCCAATCTGGTCCTGGGAAGAGCACTCAAAAAGTACTTGATCCCCAGGGAGGTGAATGACTAGGTGTGGCATTTGGCACCGAGTACTATCTAGCGTGTTGAGTCTATGACATTCCACACTCTCGTGATACTTGCTATACTTGCTTGAAAGCATGAAGTGCTTACTTGCGTGACATGACATGACTTAACTTGACTTGACTCGAAATGGCCATTCATGGAAAAGTTCTTGTTAACAGTGCTTGATATCTTGACTTGCAATATTTCTTTCCCTTTATCTAGCGTTTATCTTCTGATCTGGTTGGTTACTTAGTTTGCTTTAATGGAGTTTCTCGCATTGTTCATACATTCTTGAAAATGATAAATTACTTAAATTTTTCTGATGATAGAGTGTAATTTCTACTGAGCTTATCGCTCACCCCCCCTTATTTCCATCCTTTTCAGGTAACGCGGTAGATGAAACGCTTGCAATTGGGATCGGGTCAGCGTGATCGAGTGAATCTGGAGCCTTGAGACCCGAGTCTTTTATGTCTTGAGTCTAGATAGTATAGTGGTCTTGCTATTTCCTTTTCTTTATTTCTTTTATTGAGTCCACATTGTATTTAAATTTTTAAATATCAATAAAATTATATTTTTCTCAAAGTAATGGCATCCATGTGTTGAATATTATTTATTGTTTATTTTCCACTCTATTTATCATGACTGTTTCGCTGCCACGTTCCGAGCATCGCTTCGCGCTACTATCGGTTCGGGGCGTGACAGAAGTGGTATCAGAGCCTCAGTTGTTTGAGTCCTAGGTTCTTGCCCATAAGTATAGGTTACCCTAAGTAATATGTTGTGTGATTCTTATCATCCCCTCATGTCACCTGGTGAGATTGGGTAGTTGTCACGCCCCGAGCGCGGAAGATACTCGGATATGCGCGACGAGTTTATATCAATCATGTCAATCAGAGTAGTAGTGTATTCGACACCAAAACAGAGATGCGCAAAATAGAAAGATAACCCAATCCTTTATTTCATAATGGATAGACTATTACAAATCCAATACTCTATTCAATTAAAAAGGAAAAGTACATAGTTGACTCAAAAATAGGAAAAAGACTAGATGACACTTGGAGAAGTTCTATCTCTTTCACTCTTGACCATTCCTATCCGATTGACTTCCCTCGTCGTCGGAATTACCTGAAAAGTAGGGAACACACGGAGTGAGCGAACGCTCAGTAGGAAATTATATCTCAAGCGCTAGCAAGGGGTTTAAGTAATTACATTTTTCATGAATGTACTATAGCTATGCATGCTCGCATAAAACAACAAGATAGAGAGAGAATTTATCAATAAGACGGCAAGATGAACTAGTCATGAGCTTTCAAGAAAAGATAACAAGATATTCAAGCAAGTACTTTTTTTAGCAAGTCATGTCAAGAACTTTGGCTATCATGTATCAAGCAAGCAAGTAATTACCCTTTCTCGGGTCACGCAATTCATGTCATGTCAAGTACGAGTCAAGTACAAGATTTGTGTGGAATGTCCAATCAAGCTAGTCATGCACTCGGTATAATGCCAGATACCTTATCATTCAACTCCCATGGGCACAAGTACTTTCGGGTGCTCCTCCCAGGACCAGATCGGGCCCTATATGCGCAGTCATTTATCATGTATATTTGACATCCACTCTTGTATATATATATAGCCAATATGGAATTTCAATAATTTAAGCTTGTAGACACGTAGGATAACTTTGAGAGAATGGAGTCCAAAAATACGACATTGGACATAGATAGGCGATAACAACGGTACAATCACGATGAACGATGAAACTAGGTGGAATTAGGTTCCCTTAACTCGGGTACCATGACAAGTATGGACATTCTTTATATAGAATTGAGGTCCACATGAACAGTATATCAAAGGTAAGATACCCTCATTCTTATTATAGAATTGAGGTCTACAAGAACATCAACAAATGGCATGATATCATCATCCCATTAAGAATTCTCATGATATACTCTTTGCATATCATAAGGGCCGGTATACCATGTTTCTTTAGAGTGACATGGCATTCAATAGTGTAATAGGTTTTTAGGGTACAACCAGCTCAGTCGGCCTTGAGGGAATCCAAGGCTCGAGGAGTCTTACGGAGGTCTCTATGACTAACTCGCTAGTCCAAAGGAACGGAATGCCCAAAGGAGAGCTTGTATGTCAATGAGAATTGAGGGTGATCGATAAAACATCATGAAACGTGGGACTATACTCACGGATTGGAATATAGTGCCGATATACATATATATAGATATACTGAAACCATCAGTTATCAGAAATAGGGTAAAAACATTTTTACATGAAAATAACGACTTAAGTAAAGTCACTACTCAAGTAATTAACGCCTTCAGTATGGGCGTTTATCTATTTTACATTTTTGCAAAATTTCAATATTTCAATATTTTACCAAAAACGCGCCCTGGTAAGGGGCGTTTAATTACAAGTTGACGACGTATACAATGGTCGTTCATTCTTTACTTCTATTTTTACAGAATATATATTTTCAATAATTTATCAAAAACACGCCCTGTACAGGGGCGTTACTTTTCAATTCACGCCCTGAACAGGGCGTTAGTCAAGCAAGAGACGACCTATACAGGGTCGTGTATTTGAGCATTTTACAATATTTCAGGAAATAGAATTCCAAGAGACAAGAGACATGATCATGATAGAAAATTAGCAGGAATTCACAGGTCGAGTCATGCAATATATATTAGATTGGATATTTCATATCTATTGAATTTTTAAACGTGGATCAATTATTAATTACATGTGATTTTCCTGAGATTAACACCTACAGGACAGGGCGTCAAATCTGTAATTGACGACCTGGTTCAGGTCGTTTCTTTAAAGTAGCGCCCTAGTCACGGGCGTCTCTTGCAAAAATATTATAGAAACGTGTAGAAACTATCAGGAAACTTATATACATGACATGCAAGATGTGTTACTATGAATTTAACTTGTTTGGGCTACGTTGCTTGAGAAAACCTACCTTATAGTTGATTTGAAGATGATCGGATGCAGGTTCTGGGAAAAACGATACTCTGTTTATAAACAGAGTCTTCTGACGTACTGATAGCCAAGTAAGATATATGCTTCCCTTGGCAACAGATGAGCTTGGGAAGATGCAGAAGATGTTGGTTGATGACGAAGAATTCCCCGTTCTTCCCTGTCAACCGTCTGCAGATCCTATAAAAGAAAAAGAAACTATATACCTTAGTTTCTTCATCGTACGTAACAGAGGAGAAAGCAGAAGAACGTTACCTAGTCCTTCACCGGAGCTTCTCAACCTGTAAGCAGAGAAGAGTATGAAGAATCATTAGTTCTTCATGTGTTGATCGAACACAATATAAGGAAGAAGGAAGAAGAAGAACCTGCTGTTCTTCGTATACCTTAGAAAACTCCGAACGCCAAATAGCGTTCTCGGTTCAAGCAGTAGGTTATTTATAAGATATTGGAAATCCTAATAAGGTTAGTGTTCGATTGGAAGTAATACTTCCATATTAGAGTTATTACTACATTCGAACTCTTTCTCATAGTTATCAACTTACCCTGGATAGACTCCTGGGTCGAACGAAACTCAAACTGAATTAGCATCCTAAGTAAGGGCGTCGAATTTTGAATTGACGCCTTGTCAAACGTCGTTACTTGTTGAAACGCGTCCACTCAAAGGACGTTACGCTAACTTCCCCTTTTTATTTATTTTGGTCGTTTGAAATTTGACGCCTTGACGTGTGGGCGTCCTTTCTCAAAATTAGAGTTATTTATTTTGGTCGTTTGAAATTTGACGCCTTTTTATTTATATGCATGAGCAGTTTGATGCTTGTTCTTAACCATCCAACATTCAGCAGATTTATGGCCTGGCTTCCCACAGTTATAGCATGAAATTTTCACAACAGGTTTTGCAGGGAATTTGACAAAATGGGGTTTAACATAGTTCTTTTGAACATACCAACAGTCCTTGACTGTATGCCCATTTTTCCCACAGTGGGAGCATGCAAAAGAATTTCTTTTATGAAAACCATTTTTACCCCAAGTAGATCTAAACTAGCACTCAGCAGCCTTGTGCCCAGGCTTATTACAGTTGAAGCACACAATGTGCTGACTAGAATTGTGTTTAGATCCATATGGATCATAAAAGTGCATGGAAGACCTGGCATGTAGTTTATTGTCTTCTTTCATGATAAAACATTCATTCATGAGATGACCATGCTTCCCACAATAATAACATGAGGCATCAGGCTTCCTAGCAACATGGTTTCTATCAAAAGAATTTCTAGAATGTAAAGTTCCACTAGCATGCTCATCCTTTAACATCAATCCACAATCCTCCATTATGTGACCTCCTTTCCCACAATAATAACATGAACCCTTTTTAATGTGAGTGTGTGAGAGATCATGTGAATTGTGTGCAGTCTTCTTTACAGCAACAGGAGTGCCTTTTTCCTTTTCTGTGAATTTTCACCCTTTTTCTGTTTTGGAGTTTGTTCCACAGTTTTGGGTTTCACAGTTGATTTTTGTGCAGTGAATTTGAAGACAGAAGGAGCAGAGGTTATGTTCTGATTGGTGGCTTTGACAAAAACCGTAGATGTTTCATTCCCATTACTCCTTTTATTTGTCGGACTATAGCCCAGTCCCTTTCTCTCAAAGTTATCACTCTTTCCAAGAAGCTTATTCAGATTGTCCTTACCTTTGACAAATTTTGATAGAGAATTTTTCACGTCTTTAATTTCAAAATTCAAATCAGCAATTTTAGCTTCATATTTGGACAGATCTGTTTCACAGGAAATGACTTGTTGATGCAAGGCATCATTCAGACTCTTGAGTTTTTCAACTTCCTGTTTTAATTCTATTTCCTTGTCAGTTTTAGATAAGGACTTGTAAAGATCATCAACTTCTTGTTGAAGGGATGTGATAGTAAGCTCATATCCAGCTATTTTCTGTTCACTGCAACTGACATTTCCATTTAACATTAAGTTGATGGTTTTTAGACTCTCAATTTCTTGTTCAGCATTCATCAACCTATCAGAATTATCCACACTCACACACTTGCCTTTTTCCATTGTCATTAGCCTATCTGTCAACTGTGTGTTTAGGTGTTTCAACTCATTGATTTCCTCTTTCAATTTACTATTCTGCTCTAGGAGTTCATCATCAAACACCCATTTATCTGTTGAAGACTGACATTCATAAAACATTTCTTGTTGTTTTTCAGATTGAAATTTGTCAAGATTTTTCTGAATCTCTGAATTCATTGTTCTTTCAGCCTTCAATTTCTCAGTGATCAAACCATTTTCTTTTTCAAGGTTCATTGATTTATGTTCAAATTCTTTGGATTGGTTTTTGAGTTTTTCATTCTCAGATTTCAATTCTTCCAATTCAGAATTGATACACTCTAAATCTCTCACCAATCTTTCATTTTGAACAACGTCATTGTTATGAGTCTGATCAACGAAGCTAAGCCTTTCCTTTAGTTCAACAATTTCACAAACAAGCTTTTGACTCTCCTCTTTGTGTAGACCAATTTGTTTCATAAAAGTTTGTTTTTCAGATTTCAAATGATCTAGATCTGTAGTAATAGAGTCAAAGTCTTGTAGTTG
Source organism: Amorphophallus konjac (assembly GCA_022559845.1). NCBI lineage: Eukaryota > Viridiplantae > Streptophyta > Magnoliopsida > Alismatales > Araceae > Amorphophallus > Amorphophallus konjac. Next base: position 141,084,222 of record CM040129.1, read on the forward strand.
TCTTCTTAAGATTTCATTTTCAGTTTTCAGAGTTTCAAGATTTTCACCTCCTAGATTTTCCAGCTTCTATACCTCTTACTCATTTTTTCATGGGAGTGTAACAGATCAGCATAGGCATCTTCCCAGTCATCTAAAGTGAAACTAGAGAAGGGGATGATTACCTTTTCAGCATCTTGGAGTTCCTCTTGATCACTGCTATGGTTGCTCTCGTTAGCCATCATGCAGTTGTTCTTATTCATCCTCTGAGCTAGCTTCAGCTGATCCAGAATGTCCCTAGCGGACCTGCAGTCATAAAAATGAGAGTGTAGAGCCTTGTCAGTAGCTTCTTTCATTAATCTCAAAACTTTCTGATTCTCTTCATTTCTTGATCTATCACTTTTAGTCCATTTGGACTCTTCCTTTGGCAGTCTATGAGGACCATGTGAAATTAATTTCCACAGTTCCGGATCCATCAATTCCACATAATTGTGTAGACTGCTAACCCATGAATTAAAGTTAGAACCATTGTAAACCGGTGGAGAACCCATGGATTAGATTGGCAAGAAGATTTATGCAGCAAAGAGTAAAGTCAGAAAAGCACCAAGGGACAATAGGATCCTCTGCAGATCGTTGGATCTGATCAATCAGAGAACCCGCTCTGATACCATTTGTTAACTAGGTGCGATTGATAAACACTGATCCAGAGATGATAACAACTAGATCAGTGGACAATTGATCAAACAAGATATACAAACTCAATTAAACTCTAGGATGTAGATAATCAATTAAATCACGGTCCTAGCATGCATCTAGCGGAAGCAGGCAATCAAACAAACCATTGCACAATGATTTTTTAGGTGGTTCGGTCAACCGACCTACGTCCACCCCTCACTCCAAACCGGAGTGAGGCTTCCACTAGTAACACTAGCACAGCAGACTCAGTCTGCAACAAAATGCTGCCAAACAGCTTGACCAGGGGAACAACCTCCCCTCTTCCTCCCAACCGGAGGGAACCACTAGTGACACCAGTCACTAGCAAACCAGAGACGCAAGTCTCTCTTCCTCCAGACCGGAGGGAACACCTAGTCTTGCAACCCACAAGACTAGAACCGGAGGACCAATCCTCCCTTCCTCCAAACCGGAGGGGAACCTAGAGACCCAAGTCTCTCTTCCTCTGAACTCCAGAGGGAAACACAAGTGACACTAAGTCACCTGCAAACCAGAGGTCTCAGACCTCTCTTCCTCCCAACCGGAGGGACCCCTGGACTTGAATCCTACAAGCCCAGAATCGGAGGACGAGCCTCCCTTCCTCTAACCAGAGGGAACCCACAAGTAGCACCCAGGTACTTGCAACTGGAGATAGCAATCTCCCTTCTCCTGAACCAACAGGAGGGACCCCGACCTCTCTACAGAGAATCGGAAAAACAGCAAGTAAATAGATCAAAAGAAAAATGAAACCAGCAACAGAAAGCTGAAAAGATAAAAACAAATGTGGCTCTTGCAGGAGCTGACTGGCCTGGATTTGATCCACGGTCCAGCAGGAACAGATCTTCTGTTGAAGCTTCTATCACTCTAGCTCTCTCTTCTTCTCTATTCTTCTTCCTCTTCTTCTCTTCACACGAGCACTATCTCTCTCTCTTCTTCTCCTTCTGCTCTTCTTCTTTCTCTTTTCTTTTTCTCTGGATCGTGGCTCTCTATGTGGACATTTCTTCTCACCAACTCGATCAATCTTCTTCTGTGGAAGAAGGCTCATATATATAGCAGCAGCAGCAGCATCAGCCCTAATGTGTGACCTCCACATTTCCAGCCCTAAGAATTCGGACCACGTGGCAGTCTCTCAGCAGGATTCATTCCAGCCTCGGATCACGTGCTGCCAGTCACTGGGGAATATTTCTTCCTCGGACCTGCAAAGAGATGAAAAGCCATTAAAACTGAGGGCCACAATAACTAGATCTGCACGAAGTATGTAGTAGCAATACTAGATGCACTGAGAACGACACGAGATACACAAGGTGAATACATCATGAAGTAAGGAAAGAATGACACGAGATACACTGTGACAGAACAGACACAACAAGGAGAACGACACGAAGTGAGGTTAAAAACAACACGAGGTAAAAAGAAGAACAACACGAAGAACAACACGGTGACTGTAGCACGAAGTAAAAACGACATGATATAATAACCAGTAATGAGAACGGCACGAGGACAACATGGAGGTAAAACAGAAACCAACAGTAAGTGTGGTTTCAACACATGAAAGACACGATGTCTAGGAAGAACAACACGAAGAGATAATTCGGAAACGACACTAAGTGAAATCGAAATGACACGAAGTGCAACAGGAATGACACGAAGTGTAGTAGTGACAGAACACACACTACACAGAGAATGACACGAAGTTGCACAGAAAACAACACGGAGTGCTGCGATGTCCTGCACGCAATGGAACAAAAACGACACGAAGACGATGAAAATGACGCGAGGTGAAGTCACAAGGAGACAACGACACGAGGTGTAGAAAACAACACGAAGACGAAACAGTAACCGACACGAGTTGAAAACAGCATGAAGACGAAAACTGAATTCGACACGGAGTGTGGTCAAAGCGAGAAAGACACGAAGTCTAAAAACGAAAGACCAACACGAAGATGAATACAAAGAAACGACTCGAAGTAAGAACGACACGGAGACAGAAGATGCCACGGCTATCATGACACGTGATGAAGCAGTGGGACCAGAAAGAAACGACACGAAGTTCCTAAACTCAACACAAAGACATAACGACTTAAATAATACGAAAGACACGGACACATCACGAAGATCAACACAGAAACCGACAGGAAGTGTGGTTTCAAAAACAAACGAAATTGACATGAGATGAACAACTAAAAACAAAGGAAACGACACGAAATATAGTGGAAGCAACACGGACACACGACCTGAAGGACAGTAAACAAAAACAACATGAAGTATGATAATAAGTGACATGAAGACACAGTAAAGGGAATGACACGAACACGAGAGGAACAGTGCAACGTATAGACTTGAAGTTCAAAGCAAACGGCTGTACAGACTTGAAGATGTGAAGCCACTGTGCAGACTTTGAAGAACAGTCCAATGTATGGACTTTGTCATTGAAGACCAATTATGCAGACTTGGCAGTGAATGACACGGCTGTACAGACTTCATGAACAGTGCATGATTGTACTTGACGATGTATACGCTTAGCCTATGCAGATCAGTCCGATGTATAGTCTTTAAGGAAATGCATGCTACAGTGCAATGTCTAGACTTGCTATATGCACAAGATGCTGTCCACTGTCTAGACTTGCGATGCCTTCGCCAAATGCACACAACAGTCCAATCTATGGACTTAGACGAAACATGCTATGCAATGTACACACTTGACCGTGATCTCTGCAGCGAATGTATAGACTTTCAGTGAAGGGCGTTGTGTAGACTTTGGCTTGGAACGAAGGTAGGAATGAGGCTGTATAGACTTGGCCAGAACGTAGGGAAAAACACCAATGTGCAGACATGAACATCCAGCAGTGTATAGACTTCGTGAACAAAATGCAATGCTGACTGATGTATACATTTGGCAAATAGAGTAATGCATGAACAAACAATTAGCCACTATGTTAACCCAATCTAGCCATATTCATGAATTAGCTGTTCAAGCAAACAGTCAGATATTCAGGCAGTCAAACAATCATCTATAAGAATCTAGCACACCTCAGTGTGACTCATGGTGTGTCAGCCATCATCAAAACCACACAGGGGCACAACAGGATATTCCTTCTGTCAGACTAGGTGTTCATGTTCTGAGGCCTCCGAAAGCTCCCGCGAGCCTGGGATTCCAACTAGGACGCCGGGTGGGTTATACCCACAAGCTTGAACCTTTTTGACTCGATCGAATCGTGTATTTTTACTAAATCTCAGAATAGGGACTATTCTGTTGATGGCGGCCCTCCTAAGACCGTTTCTATTAGTAAGCGGTCCAGTAATGACCGCCAGACTGTTTGAACGGCCATCCTGTGACCGTGTTTAACTGACTGTGCGTCGACCTTTGTCCTTTCGACTTTGTAACGTACACGGTTGATATTAGACCGTTTATCTCTTCAAGCGGCCCAGCCAAGACTGTCTAGTCCTGATCACGGCCCACCTTGGACCGTTTTATACTCGTTCACTCTGGGTTGGATCTTTGACCCATCTAGCCTTATAGCGGTCCATCTTAGACCATTTATATTATGCATACGATCCTGATTAGACCGTGTACCTATCTTAGCGGTCCTTTGCTGACCGTTTCACATTTCAATTTTTCTGGAAATTGATGTTTCATGGTTTTGATATGTGTAAGCTACTCTAGCCTAACTAGGCTATTGTACCTCGAGTTTTGACCTATTGTTAGGTCTATTTTTGACATTCATCCATTCGAGAGTCATTTCTTTAAATGACTATTCCTCTCGATTAATGAACTTGTTGTTAGAATCTCAAGAAAATCAATGTTCTTACACATTCTACCTTGATTACATGAGCTTGATCTTGGAACTCTTGGTCACGATATTCGTGCGTGCCTAGATTTCGTGGGATCTATGATCCAAACAAATCAATGCCAAGGCAATCATATTTAAAGGCCCAGTCTAGTCTTAGGAGGAGCACCCGAAAAGTACTTGATCCCCGGGGAGGTGAATGACTAGGTGTGGCTTTTGGCACCGAGTACTATCTTGCGTGTTGAGTCTACGACATTCCACACTGTCGGGATACTTGCTATACTTGTTTGAAAGCATGAAGTGCTTGCTTGCGTGACATGACATGACTTGACTTGACTTGACTCGAAATGGCCATTCATGAAAAAGTTCTTGTTAACAGTGCTTGATATCTCGACTTGCAATATTTCTTTCCTTTTATCTAGCGTTTATCTTCTGATCTGGTTGGTTACTTAGTTTGCTTTAATGGAGTTTCTCGCGTTGAGCATACATTCCTGAAAATGATTAATTACTTAAATTTGCCTGATGATTGAGTGTAATTCCTATTGAGCTTATCACTCACCCCCCCATATTTCCATCCTTTTCAGGTAACGCGGTAGATGGAACGCTTGCAATTGGGATCGGGTCAGCGTGATCGAGTGAACCTGGAGCCTTGACACCCGAGTCTTTTATGTCTTGAGTCTAGATAGTATAGTGGTCTTGCTATTTCCTTTTCTTTATTTTTTTTATTGAGTCCACATTGTATTTAAATTTCCAAATATCAATAAAATTATATTTTTCTCAAAGTAATGGCCTCCATGTGTTGAATATTATTTATTGTTTATTTTTCGATCTATTTATCATGACTGTTTCGCTGCCACGTTCCGAGCGTCGCTTCCGACTACTATTGGTTCGGGACGTGACAGAAACCTAGTCTAGGACTCTTAGGGATCGATCCTACTCCTAAATAGGACTCCTAGATTGATCTAATCCTCGGCCCTAGGTAAAACCCTATAAATAGGTCTCAGATTCGACCTGCGCAAACCCTTTTTTTGGAGCGCGTTGTTCGAAGGTAAGGAGACATTATTTCAGGTTGGTTATTTAGAACTTTATGTTCCTTTTAGTATTAACTAACATCCCTCCAAATTTCGTGATAGGAGGTCAAGCATCCAGAAAGTTAGAAGCCCCCGAAGTTGTTGTTCCTCTGCAAGGTGCTCAGGAACTAGCATGCCGGTCCAAGGAAGATCTAGGAATTGGACGCCCTAATCGAGGTATTTAAAAGTTCATTCTTTAGAACAATTAGTTAACATTTGTATCTTCTACCAACCCTCCAAATTTCATGGATTTAGGTCAAGTGGTTAAGGAGAACGAGGGACGGGAAGTTGCTGATTTAGCACAGGATGTGCAGAAACTAGGGCATCCTACCAGTCTAAAATTCGAAGTCTAAAGCCAGTTACAAAGGTAGGTTTGTTGACACCTGTTTTTGGCCTACAAGTTTCGTTATTTCTCTTATTCATCAATTTTGGATGTCCCAAATTACCCATTATTTTGGAGCATTCCTTGGATGGATTTCGAGCCCATTTCATTATTCCATTCCCATTGAGCCTTGGAGATCATTATTTCTTAGAGCCTTGAAGCTTATCTTATCAACTTCCAGCCTTCTGAGTCGACTTACGGCCCATTTAGGTCGACTTCTCTCAAGCGTTCGCCCCCTTTCGCTGCGCAGTCTTAAAAAGCGATCCTTTTTCATCCTCTTCCTTTCTTATATTTATTAAGTGTCCTTCACCAAAGTTGTTCCATTTTTAAAGCCCTACATTTTCTTCTTCTACACCATTATCCAGTTCTCCACCGTTTTCAGGCCTCAATATTTGTCTCTATTCTCACCCTATTTTCTCTCTCCTATGATCATTTTTTCATCTTGTTCTCTTCATGAAAGTTGTTCCTCTCCCCATTATCTACAATTTCTTCTTCTACCACTTTTGCTAGTTCTGCACCGTTTGAGAGATACGCTTCAATTTCTAAAGTCGCGCGAGCTTGACAGCCTACCCTTGATAAACGGTCAACTGTTGACCGTTACTGTTCACACGGTCCCATGTGGACCGCCCAACACCTATAAATGGTCAACAGTTGACCGTCCATGAACAGTAACTTTTTTTAATTTTTTAATTTTTATTTTATTTTTATTATTTTTAAAATGTTTAAGAACGGTCTTCTTGAGACCGTTTATGTCAAAAAACGGTCTTTGGAAGACCGTTTATCTATTTTTGTGCCAAAGGCTCTCCGATCGCCCCCAGTCATTAAGCGGTCACTCCATGACCGTTTATATTAAAAGGGTGGTCCTTCCTAGACCGTTTATTTCGAAAAGCGGTCTATCGTGCGACCGTCCAACTAACAGAGAGTCCACAAGTTCCTGAACTCCGTCTTCTTCGCCGCCGGATTCTAAGGACGAACCTGTGCAACGAGGCCTCTTTGTTAGGGTTCTATCTTCTAGAATCCTCCACCAAATTGACCCCCGTTTGTTTCTATCTCTTGCCATTTGTATTATCTTCAATTTGATCCATAGGGAACGACTTTTCATGCACCGAATCTCCTGGAATCTGGGCCGCAAGTTAGGGATTTACTCATTTCGTGCAACCAAAAATCCATGCAGATTAGGTTCCAGAGCCTTCTTCCAAGAGCCATAACTTCCACAATCTTCAACCAAAAAGAGTCTCGTTTGTTTCTACCTCTTATCCTATCTATTATCTCGAGATTGATCCATAGATCTCGAGATTTGGTGGACTCTATCCTTTGAAATCGTAGCAGAAAGTTAGGGTTTTCACCTTTTTTCTATAAATAGATGCCCAGTTCGCCTACGCGACGGGGGGCTCTTCTTGGACTTGGGGCGAAGCCATGCCAAATCGTCATCTCAAACCTTTGACCCCAGGCTATTGAGGGAAGTATAGGCTTCATTTTGATACCTTATTTGCTGGATTTCATCTTTTTTGCTCTCCTAACTTCGCCTCTACTTTTAGCAAATCATCACAAGTTCGTGAACCTGTGCGACGGGGCGCCCTTCGTCGGCTCGGGGCGGAGTCATCCGGCATCCTCTTCGTCCTCCATTGGTCTCATCTTGAATAGGGGAGTATCTTCTTTGTTTTCCATCTCTTCGGGCTCTCTTTCTTCATACCTAGGCTTAGTTCTCTCCCTCTACTTTTCACAAATCATCACAGTTTTACACTTAGTTTTTTTGCGCTGTTTCGGCACGTTCATGCATTTTTCTCCGTTTTACACAACATTTTTCTCCCCCATTTCTCCATCAAATTCCATGATTTCAAATCCTATGCATGCACAACATTCCCACCTTGCTTTTGCACCCACTCATAGGGGTTAAAAACCCTCCCCCGGTGCGTTCTCCCCCTTTCTTTCATGCTACTTCATCATTTCGGGACATATGCTACACATGTTTCTAATGGGTTTTCTCTTATGTTTGTGGCTTTGTTTTACAGGAGACTATTGATAGAACGTGAGGCCCTTGCTTTCTAGCCGGCTAGGAAGTGAGGAGGTGCACCCACATCGGCTCCCCGCATCCCATTTCAAGTGCGATCACACGTTGTAGCGGCTTCCCATTAGGCCGCGTCTTCCTCCATATTTTCCAAGGTACACGGCGCCATCTTCATCCTTTCTTCATCATTTTGGTGCTGTAAGTCCTTGGTGGCGATCACGGTCAGGTTCCTCTTCTTCGTCGCCCCTTTCCATTTCATGCACTTTCACGCCTATATGCATGGTTATATTATTTAGTTAGGGGGCGGGGTAGATTACATTTACATCCTACAATTTTTTGGCGATCACGGTGGGACACCTAGTGCCCATCACGTTATATTTTTAGTCTCTTGCATGTTGGGTGGGTGTTCATGCATGTTTGGATAGTCTTCTCCACGTTTCTCTATCATTCTGTCCATTTTCAGGTCTATCAAGGTTGCACGGTCTATCGTAGGGCCGCCTAACGCGTTAAACGGCCTCTCCAGGACCGCTCAAACCCTCTGGGGTTATAAACGGTCCTCCTTGGACCGTCCATCAGTTGGGCGCTCATCTAGTAGACCGCACAAAGGGTATAAACGGTCATCCAGGGACCTTTTAATGGTTCGCCTTATTCGTTTGGGCATAACTTTATCTCCCGACGTCGGATTGGGCTGATTCTTTTTGCGTTGTGTTGTCCTTTGTATTGTCTTTCCATACATACAGAGTTTGCATCAATTGGACATCATTTGCATATTTAAAAAGTGCCTCTATTTTTGCATTTTTGCATCTAGTTTGTAGGCAGATTCGGGACAGATTCATAGGGCCGTTTTGTTTGCTGATTTAAATTACCTTCCAGGGTCTGTTCTGCCTGTTTTTTGGGTCCATTGTGTAGTCTTATATATTATCTTTACATCCTTATATTATTTGCATGCATTGGACTTTATTTGCCTACTTAAATATTACCTTCATTTTTGCATTTTATGCCTAAAACTCACTTGTAGGTCTGGGGGCAAACACAAAGGTACGTTGTCCTTTGATGATTTTTCTTATCTTTTAGTGCCTAGTTGTCCCCATTTTAGGCCTTGCATCATTGTTATTTATATTGTTTTACATTTTTCAAGCATTTTTGTGTTGTTAGCATGATTTCATGATTGTCTTGATTTGCTAGACTTAGGTTAGAAATTGCATGCACCCCGGTGCACATAGGATCATGCATATTGGCATATTGTAGTTGCATCCCCCCTCGGTAAGTGATCCTCTCGCTCCCATATTCCTTGGGCTCGACTAGGTGATCTTATCCGAGACCTCCGTAAGTCCCTGCGAGCCGTGGATTCCCACACGGACGCCGGACCGATTGTATCTTTCCACCCCTCAGGCTTGAATTTGCATACTTTGTGAAGGAATTAACCTTAGTCAAACCAAAGTTTGGACCTTATTCCTTATAGGACACCTATCTTGAGGGAATTAATCTCAATTCAAATCATTAAAAGGCCCACCCAAAACTTTGACAATAAAATACTTCCCATCATATTAACTTGTTTGACTTGGGTGAAATCCTTCATATTGTTTGTGTTGTGTGGGCTTGTCTAAGCCCACTTGTGTTATTTTGTGTTGCATCCCCCATCATCCATATAGGTTTTGTTGTTATGCCCATTTAGGGTAGTCCATTCTGTGTGTCCATTTGTCTAGTCTCATTGTCCCAGGTTTCTTTTTCTTTTTCTTTGCATTATTGAGTCAGCCCCCTCCTTTGAGCCCTTACTTCCCTCATTGTATTTCCCTGATTTTCATGTATAAAGTCTCCATTTGCCCTCATGGAGTGTCATTTTTCTTCTGTATATTACCCCTCTTCCTCCCCGTCTTCTTATCCCCGCGTGGATTCCTCTTCCCATGCGGGCCCATCTCTTTATTCCTCCATTGGACCCTATTCTTCTAACGGGCCTTCTTGTCCTGCCTGTGCTGCTGTTGGCCCAATCAATTCTCATTCCCACCTTCATAATTCTTCCAGGCCCATGTATTCCTCAATTCCCGGAGCGGGCTTTCCTTCTTCTCAAGCCGGATCCCCTTATCCGGCCCATCAACATTATCCTGGTCTAAATTCATCATCTCTTGCTCAAGCTGGCCCATATCTTTCTCAGACTCTTCCTACCGAGGAGATGTTCGCTCAGGCCCAACGCCAGCTTGATGAATTGCAACGACAAATCAGTCCTCAAACTTCTTTGGATATCCCATTTGCATTTCGAGGTCTTCAGCTTCCCCCACGTCAACAGATTCCGGCTTATCGTCGCTATGGTAGAGTCGGTGACCCCTACGTGCATTTGAAGGAGTTCTTATATGAGTCGGCCCAGTTCCAGCATGATCAACGCTTGATGGCCTATTTGTTTGGCCTATCTTTAGAGGGCCCGACCAAGGATTGGTTCTTCACGTTATCGCAAGAGCAGATGATGAATTTTCAAGCCGTTCAAGCAAGATTCATTCAGCAGTACCAGGATCAGGTTGGGCCCAGACATTCTTTGGTTGATCTGGCCCAAGAGAAGATGATGCCCGACGAGGAATTCTCCCAGTTTGCCGACCGCTGGCGTCGCTTGGCCGCTCAAGTCCCTGGGTATATTCTGGAGGGAGAGCAAATCAAAATGATCATTTCTAATGCAACGCCCGAGTATCGGTTCATCTTAGCCTTGAGTGATATCACCTCCTGGCAACAGCTTTATAGCCGAGCCCGCTTCATCCACCAACAACTTTTAAGTTCCCTTGACCCAGAGTCCCCTTCACCTTCACCTTCAACGCCCACATATGCCACCTACCCATCATCTTCCATGAGTCATCCCTCCACCACATATCCCTCCATGAGTCGGCCTTCCGCTCCCCCACACCCATATACCTCCACATATCCATATACCTCCATATATCAACCCTCCACGAGTCAACCTTCCGCCTCTTCATACCCGCATGAACCCCCGCCTCCGGTCAAGGAAACACCACACCCCGAGCAGGTGGATGCCGTCTATATACCCCCTCATCCTGCTCCGCATATACCTTCACCAAATCCTTCCCTTAGCCATGCGCCATTGCCTACGCCACCTCCGCTTCCATCCCCGCAACCTTCTCTATCACCTTCCCATATCCCTCGGCATCCACCGTACCCAAAGCGGGCTCCTTCTCCGCCGTTGCCGGAGTCTTTTACAGACATTTTTAGGGCTTTGATGGCCGCTCACGCATTGCAGATCCCTCTGATTGTGCCTTGCCGACCCGGGGCCGGGAATGTGTTTCAGTATTGTGAATTTCACCGCCAGCAGGGGCATTTGGTTGAGGATTGCCCCGAGTTTCAGGAAATTATTTATGGTCTCGAAGGCAAGAAGATGATCGATTGGGCCGCCATGCATGAAGCTATCTTAAATCTCCGTAGCTAGCAGCAACAGCAGTTGCCGCCCAGGCAGCCGTTTCCACTACAAGACCAGGGGCACCCCTATGATTCTTTATCGGGCATTACACCTGCTCCGCCACCTACTCCATCACCTATGATTTTGCCTACCTCGTTGCCTACCTCGTCACCCTCTTCATCTCAACCTACCCCCTCACCTTCACCATCTCCTATTCAACCTCCAGAACCTCCACCATCCCAAGCCTCTGCTCAGGCTAGTGCTACCTCTTCTTCCTCCTTCATTTCCACCATCGCTTTTACTCCCGACGCCGCTCGACGTGTCGTGTCGATACGTCGAAGGTGGGCGCCACGACCCTCCAATTCCTATGCCTCACCACCACTTTCACCATCTTCACCTTCATTACCTTCATTGACCACATCACCCTCTCTACCATCTCTAATACCCCTATCGCCATCACTCCCGCCCTCACCGCCTCCTCTCCCAAAGACCCTTATCCCATCACCTCCACCATCTCCACCGCCTTTGCCCTCCCCTTCGCCATCATCGCCCGAGCTTGAGCAGGCTATACCTATAACCACAACTCCACCTTCGCCTTTACCCCCTCCTACGCCGCCACCTTTGCCCTTACCCCCACTTACGCCTTCTGAGCCTTTACCCACACCTTCCAAGCCTATTACCTCCACTTCTCCATCCCCTTCCACCCCACGGAGCGGGTGTGCGTTATCTTTGGTGCCCCTTGGGTCTGGTCCTCAGGGAGATAATGAGCCGAGCCAGGTTTTGATTGTGCTTTTGAAGATTCAAGATGTCATTTGCCGCATGCCAATCTGGGTCCTAGTCCCTAGCTATTTTGGGATAAAGAGCCTGCATTTTCAGAAATGTTTGCAAAGAAGAGTTCCCTTGCACTAGTGCCAGTTTCTTCACAAGCAAGGCCGGTGGCAATCTCATTGCTCGCCGGAGGATTCACTATCGATGCTGTTATTTCTCCTCGCTCCATTGCTATTCAGTTCACTGGCCAAGAGGGGTTCTCTACCCAGATGGTGCTCACTCATGCGGCCGCCAAGAGCCTGATGAATTCTATATGCAAGGGGTAGTTGGCCGTGTTTTCTGCATTCTCTAAGGACATTCTGCATCTGTTATGCAATCTCCCTCAGTTTATTGGTAAGTCGGCCACGTCAACGCTGCACATTACTCCCCCTCAGTTCTGTCCTACTTTTCTGGTAAGGGAGTTATGCTTCGTGCCCAGTTGCCGAGTAGAGTTGTCGAATCTCCATGTTCTAGTGCCAAGAGATAAGACTCCATGGTTCCATGATACTCATCATCTTGAGGAGTCAGTTGCTCAAGAATGTCCACAGCATGTTAGCACCGTGAGTCTAGGGGCAACCGCCCCGATGAAGCTGCATATTCATAACCGGGCTAGGTCGTCTGCCAGGTGGGTCCGTTATTTAAGAAAGTATTGCAAGACAAGAAGCCCGAAGGCCCGAGTCCACGCCAGGCGGAGTGGTTTCAAGAAGATTTCTGCCAAGAAGAGGTGGCGACATAAGTATAAAGGCCGTCAGTTGTGCATTCGAGGGTCCACTTCCTTCTCTCCTTCCTCCATCCATTCATCTTTTCTTTTGCTCAGTTCTTATCCTTGGGTGGTGTACCTTCCACCACCTGACTACATTTCTACCATCTTCTCCTGTCCTCACCATTCTAGGTCTCGGCCAATGTCCTCCTCTTCCCTTGATCCGGGGGCATCTTCTAGTTTTTCTCCCCGGATACATCCGGATTCCGCTTCTCATCCTTTTCCCCCGACCCTATTGGGATTCCTTGCGCTCATTGCCCGACCTTGTCGGGTGGTTTTTCTGATTCTCCCCCAACTTTGTCGGGTGGTTTTCATTTCTTCTCCCCAACCTGGTCGGGTGTTTATGCTTCTTCTTCCCCGCCTCTGGCGGGTGATCGCTACTCTCCTTCTCCGACCATGTTGGATGATTCTTCCCCTCGTCTTTCTATTCTTTCTTCCTCACCCTTTCGGGGTTCTCACCCTTTTTCTTGTTGTTTTCGAGGCTTTATCCCGCCTTGATCTCAGTTAATCCATGTTTATTCTGTATCGGGTTCTTTGTTATCAGGGCCTCAGTGCCTTAACGAGGGAGTTTTAGCCCTCGTCTCTCTTCCTTTTTATCCCTTCTTCGTCCAGTATGATGTCTGCCACTCCTCTGTGTCGAGGAATCCAATCATTTGCTCTCCTTTCATCCTTTATCCTGGCAAGCAAAGGAATGCAAAGCTACTCGCGCTCCTCAAACCTTGATGATCGAGATCGCTTCAGGAGGCCGGTTTCCACGCCATGGATTTGCAAAGGTATCTTTGATTTTGTGCCGAAACGTGTTATCATTGCTATTACTATGTTATTTCTGCACGCGCTTATAATGTTGGTTCCTTAACATGATTGAGTGGCTTTAGGAGTCTTTGTTTAATTAGATCTTAACTTTGTGTCAAATAAAAAAGGTTATCTTCTGTAACATCCTTAGGCTGGTGATAGCTCCGCGCTGGGAGTCTAGTTTCTTTCCCCGATTGTTGAGGGTGACCTTTAGGCATGGGTTTTTCACACACAACACAGCGAGCCATAGCCGACCTCTCTAAGGCGCACCGTTGCTGCTTTGGCCATACTTTGGGTATGCACGAAGGCCTTTTCTCTTCTCTGCTCGGCCAAGTGCAGGGGCAAAAGATGGATGGATAAGATGACCAACCTAGGCACTCTACGAGAGAGGTCTCAAATAGGGGCAGTCTTGACCCTCAAAAGTGAGCTTTCATACTATATCTGGCCAATAAGGGCTACCAAAATGAGAAAATGAGTCAATGCAAAATTATGAATCAAAGGCATGGCAAGAGTGGCAGTACAGTTCCCCGCGGGACGTAATGAGCCCGGTCGCATGCGTGCCTGATAAATATGGGTCTAAAAATCAAAGACACAAAGCCCCGACGCAACAGACCTACTCTTTGAGGGGTAGTGCCCTAGAAGGAAGTCGAACCCTGATATCTCCCATCCTACATAAGGCTTGTCTCTAATTATTCTTCCACTTCTCCCTCTTAGGTTGGGTTGTATCCCGAGTATGGCCTTAGTAGGGGCACCGTTCTTTAGAGACAGTTGATTGTGGTGAGCTACCATCACATGCACGTCCTGCTTAAGGGAAGCCTTTAATGAGAGGGGTAGGAACGACGATCCCGAGCCAATAGTTTAAGTCCGTCTTGGGTGCTGCAGATTGCTATTTCAAAAAAATCTAAAAAAATGAAATATTATCAAAAAATCAAAAAAAGAATGAGGTATTTTCAAAAAAAATCCAAAAAATGAGGTATTTTCAAAAAAAAATGAGATGTATCAAAATCCAAAAAAATGAGATATTTCAAAATCCAAAAAAATGAGATATTATCGAAAATCAAAAGAAAAAAATTAGATATGTCAAAATCCAAAAAAATAGATATTGTCAAAACTCCAAAAAAAATCAAATATGTCAAAATCTAAGAAAAATCAAAAAATTACAAAAATATAAAAATATGTCTTTTATTTTTATGCATTTTTTTATCTTAAGGACAGATACGTAATCCGTTTGCTAAGTGTGCAGGTTACAAGTACTCAGGCATTCCTCGCTATATCTTTATGCTCTGCCTCCTGTCCACATCTTTGATCTGTTCTTTCCTTCTTCGATCCACTCTCTCGATCTGTTCTAAAGCTCATGTCCTTCTCAGTTTTTGTTTGCAATGATCATATCTTTATGAGAGGGCTTTACCTCACGATTATGAACCTGGCGGTTCTGCTTCATTCTGATCTTGGGTTTTGATTGAACGGCGTATCTGTTTATGTCTTTTATCCCGCCGTGTCCTTGTCACGTGTTTATGTCCTACCGTGTTGTCCCACACATGTTGTTTTGTCCCTCACCGAGTGTTGTTAGTTATCTTGCACATGTTGTTAGTCACCCCTTTATGTCCCATGTTCTTGTCCCAACCGTGTGGTCATCCGTCATATTCTTGTCCCAACCGTGTGTTGTCCCACCGTGTTGTTGTCTTGTCACACCGTGTTCATGCATGCATGTTGTTTGTCCATGCCATTGCATATGTGCTCGTGTGCCTTTGTTATGTTATGTTGTATTGTCTCCCATTTCATTTGACTGTTATGTTATGTCATGTTGTTTGTCATTCAATTGATAGTTATGTTTATCATATTTGTCTTATACATGAAAAAATCAAAAGAAATCAGAAAATGAAAATCAAAAAATGCCATTTCGCCTGCACAGGTAAGTCAGGTATGGTCTTCTATCCCTACTCATTGTTGCATTACTATATGGTATCTATATTATTATATTATCTCAAGAACCAGTTGGTTATCTACGTGTTCCAGGATCTGATGTTCCCCTCTAACAAAAATGATGATGATCTAGGTGCACATGTTTAATCATCGGATAGGCCGTTAGGTTGGGAAAATTAGGGAACGATGGTTCTATCACGCACGCCGTGGTTGCAGATAGTGTCTTGACCCTGATTGTTCCGGTCTAGCAATACTATTCTCGAGTACTTTCTATTTTAACTTTTTTTTGCATTCGTTTTGATGATTTCTTTATTTTAGCCCAGCATGCATCATGTCATTTTGAGCACGCATGCCTCGTGATCCGTTCAAGGTTGTTCCTCAGTAATGGTTAATTGCACTTCAATTCATTTGGATAAGAGATTCTCAGTCCACTCTGAATTTGAACGATTTCTCTGATCTTGCCGCTTGGTCTGGTTGGCCAGCGTGATTCATGTCTAGATTTTATCTCAGTTATATTTCTCCTGCTTTTTGCGTTGTGCTCTTTCCGACCCCCTCATTGTCTGTGGATTGTGTCCCCGATGAGGTTGGTCGTGTTTCCACTTCCTTTTATTAGTTTAGTTCTCCAGACATGTCTCATCCTTGTCAGCCATTCCAGGTGGGTAGTTCAACGTTCTCGGGAGAATTCCTGTCGCTTGTTGGTTATGACGGATGTCTTTTGCCTTAATGCCCGCTTATCAGTTCTCTCCGCTTCATCTCCATTTCACGTCGCTGTCGCTTTCACTCCATCTCCTTTCCATTTCGCCTCCGCATCGCTTTCGCTCGCTCCCTTGCAAAGCGGACATCAAGGAGGGGCATCTGTTGACACCCGTTTTTAGCCTACAAGTTACGTTATTTCTTTTATTCATCAATTTTGGATGTCCCAAATTACCCATTATTTTGGAGCGTTCCTTGGATGGATTTCGAGCCCATTTCATTATTCCATTCCCATTGAGCCTTGGAGATCATTATTTCTTAGAGCCTTGAAGCTTATCTTATCAACTTCCAGCCTTCTGAGTCGACTTACGGCCCATTTAGGTCGACTTCTCTCAAGCGTTCGGCCCCTTTCGCTGCACAGTCCTAAAAAGCGATCCTTTTTCATCCTCTTCCTTTCTTATATTTATTAAATGTCCTTCACCAAAGTTGTTCCATTTTTAAAGCCCTACATTTTCTTCTTCTACACCATTATCCAGTTCTCCACCGTTTTCAGGCCTCAATATTTGTCTCTATTCTCACCCTATTTTCTCTCTCCTATGATCGTTTTTTCATCTTGTTCTCTTCATGAAAGTTGTTCCTCTCCCCGTTATCTACAATTTCTTCATCTACCACTTTTGCTAGTTCTACACCGTTTGAGAGATACGCTTCAATTTCTAAAGTCGCGCGAGCTTGACAGCCTACCCTTGATAAACGGTCAACAGTTGACCGTTATTGTTCACACGGTCCCATGTGGACCGCCCAACACCTATAAACGGGCAACAGTTGACCGTCCATGAACAGTAACTTTTTTAATTTTTTAATTTTTTATTTTATTTTTATTATTTTTAAAATGTTTAAGAACGGTCTTCTTGAGACCGTTTATGTCAAAAAATGGTCTTTGGAAGACCGTTTATCTATTTTTGTGCCAAATGCTCTCCGGTCACCCCCAGTCATTAAGCGATCACTCCATGACCATTTATATTAAAAGGGCGGTACTTCCTAGACCGTTTATTTCGAAAAGCGGTCTATCGTGCGACCGTCCAACTAACAGAGAGTCCACAAGTTCCTGAACTCCGTCTTCTTCGCCGCCGGATTCTAAGGACGAACCTGTGCAACGAGGCCTCTTTGTTAGGGTTCTATCTTCTAGAATCCTCCACCAAATTGACCCCCGTTTGTTTCTATCTCTTTCCATTTGTATTATCTTCAATTTGATCCATAGGGCACGACTTTTCATGCATCGGATCTCCTGGAATCTGCGCCGCAAGTTAGGGATTTACTCATTTCGTGCAACCAAAAATCCATGCAGATTAGGTTTCAGAGCCTTCTTCCAAGAGCCATAACTTCCACAATCTTCAACCAAAAAGAGTCATGTTTATTTCTACCTCTTATCCTATCTATTATCTCGAGATTGATCCATAGATCTCGAGATTTGGTGGACTCTATCCTATGAAATCGCAGCAGAAAGTTAGGGTTTTCACCTTTTTTCTATAAATAGATGCCCAGTTCGCCTGCGCGACGGGGGGCTCTTCTTGGACTTGGGGCGAAGCCATGCCAAATCGTCATCTCAAACCTTTGACCCCAGGCTATTGAGGGAAGTATAGGCTTCATTTTGATACCTTATTTGCTGGATTTCATCTTTGTTTGCTCTCCTAACTTCGCCTCTACTTTTAGCAAATCATCACAAGTTCGTGAACCTGTGCGACGGGGCGCCCTTCGTCGGCTCGGGGCGGAGTCATCCGGCATCCTCTTCGTCCTCCATTGGTCTCATCTTGAATAGGGGAGTATCTTCTTTGTTTTCCATCTCTTCGGGCTCTCTTTCTTCATACCTAGGCTTAGTTCTCTCCCTCTACTTTTCACAAATCATCACAGTTTTACACTTAGTTTTTTTGCGCTGTTTCGGCACGTTCATGCATTTTTCTCCGTTTTACACAACGTTTTTCTCCCCCATTTCTCCATCAAATTCCATGATTTCAAATCCTATGCATGCACAACATTCCCACCTTGCTTTTGCACCCACTCATAGGGGTTAAAAACCCTCCCCCGATGCGTTCTCCCCCTTTCTTTCATGCTACTTCATCATTTCGGGACATATGCTACACATGTTTCTAATGGGTTTTCTCTTATGTTTGTGGCTTTGTTTTGCAGGAGACTATTGATAGAACGTAAGGCCCTTGCTTTCTAGCCGGCTAGGAAGTGAGGAGGTGCACCCACATCGGCTCCCCGCATCCCATTTCAAGCGCGATCACACGTTGTAGCGGCTTCCCGTTAGGCCGCGTCTTCCTCCATATTTTCCAAGGTACACGGCGCCATCTTCATCCTTTCTTCATCATTTTGGTGCTGCAAGTCCTTGGTGGCGATCACGGTCAGGTTCCTCTTCTTCGTCGCCCCTTTCCATTTCATGCACTTTCACGCCTATATGCATGGTTATATTGTTTAGTTAGGGGGTGGGGTAGATTACATTTACATCCTACAAGGTTATCTCATGAAAAGACTTAAACATCAAGTTAAGAGTAAAAGCCCTCTATTTTCATGTGATTTCATGTATTTTACACGGAGTATTTCATGGTTTACTACGACTGCGCATCTTGGTTAGTTATGCATGCATAGTCCTGCACCTTCTAATTAAAAATAAGAACTTTGGCATGATCCATGTATTTCCATGCACCCTCTTCGTTATAAACATGCTCTTACATGATTGTTGTACTTGGATAATTTCCCCAGTAAAACACCCAGAAATAAGAGTTCGGAAATTTTCTCGAACACCTTCAAGGCATGGACTATCCAGCCCCTCTGGCAACCCAGTGGGCCCGACCAACGGCCCTAACCCGCTAGCAGGGGCGTACGGCGGCATTAGCAATCAGTCAGGACCACTCCCGACCCCTCAGTTGTGGATTTTGTCCACGTTCTATACAACCACCCTGGCCAACCCGGGGGCGCCCCTACTACAAGCCACGCCACGTGGCACCCAGTGAAGAGGTCAGGGGCTTACCTCGGGAAGCCTTTTTTCAACTCGCCAAGGTTAATGGGAGATCTAACTAAGTCAACCACAGGCTTTGGAGGCCCGCAGCATGTGTATACGGCTCACACACGAGTGTCGGGCACTTCCCCGAACATCTTGTGGGCGCATATGTCCCAACCCTTCTACAACAAACCGCAGGTCAATCCACGGTTCCAGCACACCAGTCGGGTTCCACAACAACCCTCCAGTAAGTCAGGACCGCTCCTGACCCTCAGACACACAGCGACGAACCGTTTATCTTTAGCTCGCGGGTCGACCTGAGGCTACACCGCTGACTAGCCATGTAACGCGGCTATGGACGTCAAAAAATGACGGTGACGATCATATGGTATTCGCGTGTACGTGCGAGCAGAAGACGGGAAGGCCGAACAAACCTATACCTCACCCGGTCAGGATGAGAACTCGCCCAGTGGCCCACTACCCATCATGGGAGCCCCTTCGAGCGGAAGATACCACCACAATTCTCCAACCGGCCATGCCGAGAGCAGAATCAAAGAAAAGTTGGGAACTCAGGCACAGCCCGGCATGCACCGAAAGTCACGCAAAGTCTGGACCGAGCCCCAGAAGCTACGAACGGAACATTGCGGAGGCCATGCATCGTAACTAAAATATTCCAAGAATGCCAATGTTCATATAAATGGCCGCGACTTCGAAAAGAATCCATTCGGTGTTTAAAATGACGCAGAAGGGCCTTAAAACGGCACGCCTTAAACCGGCACGCCCCTTGCTTTTACGGCACGCCCCCCTTACGCTCTAATACGGCGCCCCTTTGCAAAGAGTTAATCCGGCGCACCCCCGGCCGCTCCGTTTTAACCGAAGTACCCATTTGCCCATTTTTAAAAGCTTCCCCTTCAAATGCTAAAGCGGCGTGGCCATTTGAAGGCCAAAAACTTAATACGGCGAGCTACTTTTGGAGAACCCATCACAATATCCTCTTCTTAATACGGCGTGCCAAGTGCAAATGAGTTTAACCTCATCCTGTCCCGTCTGCCGACCGATGCTCTGTTTGGCATAAATGCGACGCACAAAGAACATTCAATGCCCATGGCTCTGCTTCTACCTCCGTTCGACAACACAGAAGCGGCAACGGCGAAGCAACCCCCGGCAGACCTGCGAACATCCCGTCCTCGGACGAACGGCAGCGTACGGCGCGAACCAGCATAGTCCAGCGCATCGAGTCAACTCCCAACTTTGTGGCGGACGAGGTGGAAGTGGCAGGAACTCTCCCCAATGGCCGTTCTATAAAACGACAAGTCTGAGGAAAGAAAAGGGGCTGGTTGGTTCGGCGAAGCTCTCCGACGTCCGAAGAGAAGAAGAAGCTCCATCCATTTACATCTGCAAGGTGAAGAAAAAAAAGAAAGAGGGTGAGAGAGAGAGAGGGGAGAGAGTGGGAGGTGCTTGTGCTCTGTTCCTCCTTCTCCCCCACCGGTGTATCTTCTTCTCCCCCCACCTCAACGCCTAGCTTTTTTTTCTTCTCCGTTGTATTCTTCCCTGTGCTTTGGGGGTAGATCCCCTTTTGTACCTCTCTTCCCTCTTTTCCCTTGAGGATGAATAAAAGAGTGACTTTGTAAGCATGCGCAGTGTTTTATTTGCTCTGATCTGGCTTCCCCTTTCCTTCAGTTTTCTTTCTCTCAATTTTCTGCATCACCTGGGGTCCTCGGGAGCTTGCCCCTTTTGTGGCATGAACTTTGAGGGAACCCGTTCAAAGGGTGAATACTCATAGCTATTCATGGCGAACATCTGTCCCTTTGGAACTTCCATTAAATCACCACATGTAAGCTGCTGGAACTCTTGAAGGTTGGTCCTCGAGTCTCCACATGCACTTATGGGTTAACGGAGGCCTCACTCCGAGTTTTGAGGTTCACCCCGGAGCAATCCGTTTGGTGTTCCCCATTTTTTCTCTGGCAAGCTTCAGTCCGGGGGAGATGCTGCCCAAATTTCTCCAAGCCAAGAACACTTGAGAACAAGCGAACAAACTAAGTTCTCTGAAGATAAGAACAGCTCATGTCCGAAGCTGCCTCTGAAGCAAACTGAACTTCCAAGCTCCTGCATAATAAACCCCTTCTACCAAAAGCACTCAACTCTCGTGCTAATTCACCTTAACAAAAATTCAAAACACTTACACTTCCTCTCTACAAACCCAATCCATCAATGGGATGAGCAGATCAATTATCAAAATAACCTGTGGGTGAAAGAAAGAAGAAACAGAACATAAAACTCGCAAGACCTTATCCGACGCGGGGCTAATCCGGCGTGGGCTAATCCGGCGCGGTACCCCCCCGCGCCGGTTTAACCCACACTCAAAACCACTCTCAAACTCTTGGAATGAATAGTGTGCGCTCCCATTACTTTATGAGTCTAAATCCGGCGCGCCCCCCTGTCCTTGGCCTTAATCCGGCGTGCCCCCCTGTGATCCCTAAACCGGCGCGCCCTCCCTTGTATCATGCTAAACCGGAGCGCCCTCCCTTGTATCATGCTAAACTGGCGCGCCCCTAGTGTCCTGCTAAGCTAGCGCCCCCCCCCCCTCTCTTCCCTCATACCCATTTAACCGGCGGGCCCCTTGGCATTCCTTAAACCGGCGCGCCCCTCCTTCATTTGTTAATCCAGCGTGCTTCGTAAGAAGTCAATCAACCAAATAAAAGAAATAATAGAAGGCTTTAAGCTAATGAGTAAAACAAATGAAAGGAACAGGGAGCCGATAATCAAAGTTCCCCACCCCGCGACCTGACCGCGCAGGTCGATCCGCTTGCGAGGGTGCACGTTAGCGAGCTTGGGCTTCGCACTTAACGATTCACTTCCCCAGACTGTACGTGAAGAGAAAAATAATGATGTCCCGTGACATCGGACGTGGTCCTCGGAAACCCCGTTATGGCCATAGTCTGAAACCATCTCGGGCCAATAGTTCGTCAAAACTGACCCACCTCTACCAGGATCCGATCCCGCACCCACATTAAACTTGCCGAGCCTACGGCAAACATCTACGCAGTTTTGTCACCGTCTTTTATGCTACAAACACGGACTTCTGTCCGGAGATGAAACGGTCCATGAGTGACCCACATATATGTATCTATGAACATTTACGCCCCAATGCGGGTTTGCTTAAACGTGATCTGAGATCTTTGCTCTCGCTTTGTTACCATGAATTACAGGCCGTAGGGCCCTTATTCTCGGTAATCAATCAAGGGTGTTCTTCCGTATGGGGGATGTAAATAACGCCATGGCCTTTATGGCACGGCGGGTTTTGGTCCCGACCCGAACCACACAATCGTCTGACTGAGTCAGATCGAGCGCACCATGGGCTTCTATGAAGCCCGAATAAATTGTCACTTTGGTGACTGGCACGCCCATGCATTTAATAAACCCAATAAATGAATAACCAACGATCTTTAACAAAAGTGCGTCCACAGCGGCACACGCCTCGAGGCCGAGTCTAAGTGCCCAAAGTGCCTCCTCTCAGTTCCCACAAGCTCACATCCTCAACCCAAGGCCCATTCCAAGGCCTCTCAGCCAGTTACCCAGGCTGTTCGACAACCCGGGATGTGTCCGGCATTTACCCGAACACCTTGCGAGCGGCAACTATGACTTCACAACAACAAGCCCCCATGGGATAATCCAAGCATCCCGGAGCCCTCTGTCCCTCAAAGGACACCCCCAGACAACAACAGAAGACCCCCGGGGGCCATCCCTCAGGGTTGCGGCTCGCCCGGGGCTGGTTCTTCCCAGGGCGCGGCCGCGCCCCCCAGGGAGGGTGAATTCCCTGTGGGGCCGCGCCCTCTTCCCTGCCCGGTGGCCCCACGGCCCCATTCAGTCCGAGTCCATACCATTCCCTAATCCCGAGGTGCAAGGTTCACACAGGGATTCGTTCGTCGTACCGGTACGTGGAAGAAAAGTGAAGGACGCACGCGACAGCACGAGGGGTTCAACTCTCAGTCAATGTGCACGAGCAAGCTCCACGTATCCTCCTTGTCCTTTTCTTCTTAGCCAAATTAGGAAGAAAATACATAAAAATAGGGATTTTATAGGGGTGGGGCCGCCCTCTCTCTCTCTCCCTAGCCAGTCCGCCTAAACCCCCCTGGGGAGGGGTTTAAGCGGACCAGTCTAGACCCCCAGGCTGGTCCGCCTAAACCCTTTGTATAATAAAAAAAAGTTTTTTTAAGAAAAAAAAACCTGCCCAGTCCGCCCAAACCAAGGGTTTAGGCGGACCAGACTGGAGGCCCAATCTGGCCCGCCTAAACCTATGGTTTAGGCGGACCAGCCTGGACCCCTAGGCTGGTCCGCCCAAGCCCCTTCAAATAAAAAAAGGTTTTTAGTAAAAGAAAAAACCCTCTGTGAGGGGTTTAAGCGGACCAGACCAGCCCCTTTGGGCTGGTCCGCCTAAACCTCACTTGCCCACTCCGTAATACAAAAAATGTGTTTTCTTAGGGTTTACCTGGACCAAGTTGGACCTCCAACTTGGTCCGCCTAAACCCTACCTCTGCCCCTTCAACTTCCTATAAATTCCACCCCTTAGAAGCTCAAGGGGCACGGACACACAGGCTCAGATACACAGGCACACGCAGACAGCTACGCAGGGAACCCGACCTAATTGTCGCACCCTCGGACTTCCGAGGCTTTCGGCAAGGGTCGGGAACGCAAGGAGCAAGGCGCGCGCGTGGGTGGCTTGTAGATCGGCTTGAACACGCCGAGGGTATGTCCATACTCCCCTCATGTGGCGTTTAGCCATCATACACATGTCCACTCCCGTCGCACGTAAGGCGTTATGACAACGGCGAACACACCCGCGTCCCAGGTCCGCTCGTGCATGACAACCCAGGGTGGCTACGCTCATGACACGACACCGCACCTATGACCGACACGGAACCTCGTGACTATCGCTCGCCTCC
This sequence comes from Amorphophallus konjac, assembly GCA_022559845.1. Classification (NCBI taxonomy): domain Eukaryota; kingdom Viridiplantae; phylum Streptophyta; class Magnoliopsida; order Alismatales; family Araceae; genus Amorphophallus; species Amorphophallus konjac. Next base: position 141,108,467 of record CM040129.1, read on the forward strand.
GAGGATCAGACCCGACCGCTCACCCTGAGCAGCATCCTAACTCTGTTAGGTGCCAGCCCACAACTGCCCCCGTCATCTAGGCAGTCGGGCATGTCTCAATCTCCCCATAGGGAACCTCTATAAAACACGCGGATATCCGCCATACCACGCATTGACCCGAGGACCGACTCACACGTCAAAATTATCCCGCGGCTTGTGCCAGTTGTACTCTGGCCTCCTCGGCCCATTTGTAAAGCCCATGTGGCTCTCATATAGCATAAAACCAACTGAATGCATGCGCCCGTATAAGGGGCCCATTTTTCTACCTACACCACTCGGGGCACGTGCCTAATATCCCTGACCCCAGCCATCACCCCCCAGACAAAAGTGCACCCACAGTTGTGGAATGCTCTCGGCCCTCCATCCATGGCTTCAGACACATACAGGCTTCTCTTCAGCACAGAACGAAGGTGTTCGGATTCAATCCGATGTAAATAAACATCGATCGCTTGCGGTCGGTGGGGAAAGACGTCCACTACACGATTCTCACAATCGCCTGCGCACTCGCACCCGTGGAACCCCCTCGATCCATGTGTCACCTGACCTCTCAAGCCCACGTGCCGCGTCCTGGCGACGCTTCCCTAGTTGACCCTCGGTTCCATCGGTGATGGTCGGGAAATCGACTGGCACACCCGCATCCTGTCCAGTTAACCTACACCCCCACATTTCTGTGCCATTTGACCCTTCTCGGCTTTCCGTAAAAGGAGAGTGCCCGGTACCGCCGTGAGAAGCCTACGGCCATGAAGGAGGATACCCAAGATACATCAAACTCCCGTATTTTCCTCCCCCGTTGTATTCCTACTTTCACCCCAGTTATCGGCATAAAAACACACCAAAAAAAAAACCCCGACGACAAAGAGGATGGCACGCCGGGTGGGACGTTGATAAGTGTGTATTTTTACGTTTTAATTCATGATTATCCGTATTTTTATGAGCTTAAATAATAATAAATATACACTTCTCACACTTACTGTTGATTTTGAATCAAATGTTTAATTTTCTAAAATTAAATAATTTTAATAACGATTTTTATGTATTTATGCAGGCACTCGGTACGAGGAAAGAGAAACAAAGAAAAAGAAAAAGAAAAAGAAAGAAAAGAAAATAAATTTATATGTTAAACTGAGCCAAAAGCCCAAGGACTTGTTCAAGAAAGAATAGAAAAAAAATTAGAAAAAAAATAATTATTTGATATTTTTTTGAATTTTCTATACTTATATATGAGATATATACTTATATATACTAGATATATATATATAATATAATTAAACAAAACAAAAAAAAAAGTTTAAAAAAATCGCCCCCGCCCCCTTCCCGCCTTCGCCGCCCGCGCACGGGCGACGAGGTCGGCGAAGGGGCGAAGGGGGAGGGGGGGTCGTGGCGACGAGGTGGGCAGCCCGGTGGGGCCACGCGGTGGACGGCGAAGGGGCGAGTGCCCCGGTCAACGCACGCGGGCGCATGCGCCGCGTGCGACACGCGGCGGCTGGACGGCAGGTCGGCGCACGGCGGGCCCACGCGGGCGCTTCACGCGGAGGTCGGCGACGGTCGGCGCGTTGCGCCGGCAGAGAGAGAAATAGAGAGAAAGAGAGAAGAAAAGCCTAGAAAAGAGGCCAGAAAAATTCGAAAAAAATTCCAGAAAAATGTAAAACGTGTGCAACACATGATAGCACATAATTTGGGTCAAAATAGCAGTCATTTGGTTGATTCACATTGACAAAATGTTCACACTATCTAAGGTGTTATATGTGACCCTATATAAAGGGCATTCATTTGTAATGTTAGAGGTTGTGAAGGAGAGAGGTTAGCTTAGGAGTAGGAAGCTATGGATTGCTAAGAGTTCTTTGTGTTCTTGAAGTTATTTCATGTTGGCCTTAGTTTGGTTTCATAAGGTGTTGTTTGTAAGATCATTTGATGAAAAAGTTGTAAGTTGAATTTGTTTTAATGAAAGTTTGATTTGAGCATTCAGTCTTTTCTTAGTCTAATTATTTGTTGTTGTGATCCCTATTTCAAATTCTTGTCTTCATGAAAGTTGTTCGTTTTTACGTGTTCTTCAACTTCTCTTTTCATTATTGCTTCCAATTCTCTCTAGATTAGAAGTTATTTCCAGTTTACTTAAGTGTTGTCCTATGTAATTACTGTTCATCCGTGGTGATACCTTCTGCCATTTCTTCATTTTGAAGCCTTTCCCATCTTAATTTTACTCTGAGTTCTTCATGAAAGTTGTTCCTTACTTGTAGATCTAAGTTTTGTTCTTCTACCACTTCTCCAAATTCTGCCTATTTTGTGTGTTAGAATTAATTTTTCAACGTTCTGATTTTTGCTCTGTTACTGTTCATCCGAACCAATAGGTCATAGTTTTTCAAGTTTTTCATTATTTTCCTTTCATTTTCTGTTTCTGTGTTCTTCATAAAAGTTCTTCATCTTTGTATTCTCTACAACTTTCATTTAGTTCACTTTATCTAGATCCTTCTAAATTTCAAATTATTCTTTGCCTTCCAAACCTCTATTTCAATAGATTTCTGTTGTAATTGCCACTTGTGTTTCCACTTGTGTTTTGTTTCAATTTCAATCCAAACCTTTTCTTCATAGTTTCATCACACATACCCAAAGCGGTAAGTCTTCTTCAAATCATCTCATGGCGTCGACTTTCAAGGCGGAGCGATCTTCATCAAAGGCTCGGCGTGGAAACGACGGCATTCTTCAATCAATTGGCTAAATTTCCTTTACTTATCTCTTGTCATTTAAAGTTGCAATTTCAATTTCTTTAGTGATAACCGCACTCCACAAACAAAATTTGATTTTCTAAACATAAGGGTATTTCCAACTTGAACTAAAATCAAACTTCTCTCCCCGTGGGATCGACCCGTATTCACCACTGTACTCGTATTTTCAAAAATCATTCGAGTGAGTGAGTGCGGTTATAAAATTTAAAATTTGTGTGGCACGGCATTTTTAAACGATGACTGTCGAGCGCATCAAATTTTTGGCGCCGTTGCCGGGGAGTGAATTATGTTGACAGTTGGATATTCTTGTGTTTGGTGTATATATGTGAATATTAATTTTGCTCTTTTTACTTGTGCAGGAAAAAGAAAAAAAATTCGAAAAGCAAAGAAAGAGGAAGATCGGACCTGAAATCCTCAGAAAATGAAGTGTCGTTAAAAGCCCGGAAGCATCGCTAAAGAGCAGAAACGTCGGAACAGGTTCTATTTTTCCAATTTCTGAAAAATCTTTACAAAAATTTAAAAAAATTCTTGAAAACTCTATAAAAATCCAAAAAAAATTAAAGCAAAAGAAATTTTTATGCTGGCTACATAGGTTCATTAATTAAAAATAAAAAAATACTTGCACCAAAATCTAAAAAAAAATCATTTCAAGATTAGAAACCACACATCATGTTTAGGACATGCATCATTTAGCATAGAATTTTTCTTTGTTTAATTTCTGTCATTGCATTTTGAAGATTGCGAGGGGCAAGGTACGTTCTACTCACCATATTCTGGCATTCATTTTACATAAAGAACCCCTTGTTTGAAATTGTGGTGTACATTTTCATTTCAAAATACTTTAAGGGCAACACCCCTAACAACATAAGGTGGAGATTTCATCACCCTCCCTTAGCCCACAAACCACACTACCCTTGCATATCTGTATGACCTACGCCATAAATAAAAGTCAGTAAACGTTGGCCCTAGGATCACACTGTGGTTCTTGTGTTATTTGGGTTTACTCTCATATGAAAACCGGTGTCTAAGGTAAGACGGTCGGACGGCAAACGCCTTAAGCGGGCTAGTGGTTTGGCATAATAAGGTCCCTACGAAAGTAGGGGGAACCTCCCACTTCCCCACCCCTTACCTGGCTGGTGGTCATGTTGAGGGTAAATTTAAGTTTCACTTTAATCACTTTGTGAAACCCTATTTGTAGGTCTAAGTCGCATCTAGATTATTAGATAAGTTGTGTTAACTTGTTTGTGGTTGCATAAAACAAAAAAAAAAGAGTAAAAAAATAAAATCACAAATCCACGCCTATGCTGAAGCACTTTTATCCTTCTACTTACAAGCCCTCAACCTGTATTCAACACCCTGACATTCTAGTTGATCAATATGAGATTCGCCCTAGTCTCATCCAGATGCTCCCATCTTTTTATGGGAATCTCAATGAAAATCCTTATAGGCATCTAGATGATTTTCTAGAAGTTTGCTCCCTGATAAAAATTCAGAATTTTAATGATGATGCCCTTAAGTTGATCTTATTTCCATTCTCATTGAAAGATAAAGCAAAATGTTGGTTAAGGAGTTTTGGAAAAACTATCAGGACTTGGGATGCTATGCAGTTAGAATTTTTGAAAAAAATTTACCCCATAGGCCAAACCAACATGATGAGAAGGGCGATTACAGGATTTACTCAACGTCCGGGAGAGCAAATTCATGAATCGTGGGAGAGACTGAAGGATCTAATAAGTCAATGTCCACACCATGGGCTGCCCAAATGGTAAATTATATTTGTATTTTATGAGGGGTTATCCGATTATGATAGGCAAATGGTGGACATATATTGTGGAGGGGCATTTTTGAGCAAAGGTGAAGATGGGGCATATGATTTGTTTGAAATTGTGAGTGAAAATTTGATAAATCGTGCCTCCATCTCATCTCATCAACAACTCGTAGGACATGTCAAACAGGCGGAAAACCCAATCCACACTTTCACGGAAGTGTGTGAATTCTGTGCCAGTCTCACTCACCATGTGAGTGAATGCCCTACTATAGCCCAACTCTCTCCAGTCATCCAAGCACAGGTCCAAAATGCCCTAGGATTCTCTCAGCCCAAGCCTGCTACATTTTCAGATTACAATCTTGGCTGGAGTAATCACACAAATTTACCTTGGATGGATCCACCATTTCAAGCCCATATGTCTGAATTTTCACCCCAAGCAACCTACGAGCGGCCCATGTGTACTCAACCTCCGCTCAACTCATCTCACCCAAATTTTGGATTCAACATGGATACTAGGGGTGATTCACCGGGCCACTGCTTTGACCCTCAAAGCGTGTACTCTCAGTCTACCTATCAACCCTCTCCTTCAACCTTACACCAACCCCCTCAATATGTGAACGATGATGACGATGACAGTCTTCTGCCTGTCATTTTGGCTCAAGATATCACTATTGAGAGTGAGGGGGTGTGTGCACGTAATACCATGATAAATGAAGGAAAGGAAGTAGGGGGTGAATTGACGGATAATGATGCTCATAATGATGATCATATCACCTCATTCTCTGAATGTTTTGAGATTGAGAATACTACGGTAAAGGATAATGGCCCAAACAACTCAATTGAGGAAATGAATCAAGAGGAGGATTACGTTGTAAGTAATAAAATTGTTGATTTAATGGATCCAAATTCTGAATATCCTTCTTCTCTGGAAGAACATGATGATGGGGCCTTATTAGAAAAGTTTGTGTTTCATCTACCGACCCCATTTCTGAAAAATTTGAGTGATAATTCTCAGTTGAGTACGGAGTGTGATGAGTGGCCCGTCTTAGAGAACTTCACATTTGATATGACCTCTGATGAAAGGGCCGGGCTAGAATTATTTACATTTCCTCCATCCACCCCATTGTTGGACAATTTGGTTAACAATCCTCAGATGAGTGAGGGGTATGATGATAGGGTTTCATTAGAAAATTTTAAATTTGATCTAACCCCTGAGGCCTATCCAATGACATCTGAATCTGTGGATGAGTTAGTGCTTCCTTCTACTTTTCCCCTTTCAGTTGAGCCTCTCCAATTTGAGATTCTCGGACCTGAGGAGGATGTGCCAACCACATTCATCTTCCATTTACCTTCCTCTCAGGAAGATAAATTGATCAATGCTCTTAAAGTTCATGAGGCTGTTACTGAAAGAAACGTGGCTAAGGATGACAATCATGTTCCTAAGCTACCAGGCCCTAAACAAGTATCCATGGAGGAAGTCATTCCTAAAGTGTTAGTCAGGAAGGACGATACAGACGAAGGGGATCAAGGGATTGATATGGTGCAAGGGTTCCACCTCGATCTTGACAAATTAGACATTAATCATTTCTGGATCCCTACAGCTGAAAACTGGCTCGCACACAGGGTTAATGTTACAAACAATCATGTGCGAGTCCTACCTCTTTCTAGCCCCGGTCCATACATGGTTACTCTTGTCTCTTAATGGATTAAGGGCTGGAATTTGAAGGAAGGCAAGATCACGTGGTGGCTCATTCTGAATGCCATGCGTTGGTTAATGAGCTACATTGCGTCTGGCTGAAGACGTTAAATTTAGTGCTTTTTGGGAGGCAGCCCAACATCTTCATAGTTTGGTGTGCAAATAAATGGCTTCTTAGGAGACAACCTAAGTGAATTCTGTGTGGTAATCAATTATTTTGGGAAGCTAGATGTGTTTAGGGATTCGAGAGACTAGGACAACAGAGAACCAAGCAAAAAGCATTTTATTCAAACTCTCAACAACAGGAACAAACAAACAAAGAGATTACATCAGGTTCTAGAGGGTGTTCCTCAACGCCGATCAGTGGGGGCAGCAAAGAAGCTACTGACACGAAAGCCACGCTCTCGTGCTCTTCGATAGCGCTCCTCACCATCCTTCAGCCATTGATCGGCAAGGCCGAGACTGGTCCTCAATTCAAAAACTTGGGCCTCCAGGGCCCTCTTCTCTTCTTTCTCGGCCAATCTCTTAGCTTTCTCTCTATCTCTATCCCTTTCTCTTTCAGCTCGTTCTCTCTCTCTGTCTTCTCTTTCCAGCTGAAGGGTAATCCTCAGCTCCACAGCGTCCCTAGAAGAGTCCTCATCAGGACGACGCTGTAGTTCCTTCTCCAGCTCAGTTATTCTCGCTTCCTGCTGGGTGGTAAGCGCGAGCGCCTCCTGTGTTTCCTTCTCCTGCCATACATTTAATCTCAGGCAAATAGCAATGCTTGCACAAGGGATTTTAAATAGTGAAACCCTCACCTGTGCAGAAAGCATCCCTTCTGCCTCCGCAGCTCGTTGCGTGGCATGAGCAAGCTGCTCATGGAGTAGATCTAGCTCTGCAGTAGGAATCCATAGGCTGGAAGAAACACCATCTGCCCCCATCGCAGATGAAACTGCATCGAGCTGGGCACGCTGTAACACATATGAGATGACATTAAGTGGATAGCGTCGTGAATCTCAAATCATACCTGGGGTGAATACAAAACACTTACTGATGAACCGAGAGCCGCTTGGGTGTCACTCAACTCTTGCTCAGTGTCCGCCAGACGAGCTCGTAAGTTCATTATTATAGTATCACGGGCATCCTACAGGTTATGACTTATGAGTTCATACAAACAAAAAAATCAAAAACAAACCAATGAAAGAAATGAAAAAGACAAAAACATGGTTTCTTAACCTCTATAAGCCCTCCAGGCTGGAGCCTCTCTGCATACATTGCCCTATAGAGGCGTAGGCAATCCTCGCTGTCTTGTGCTTCAGATTCCACGAGCGTGCCACCCCTTTGCCAGTCTTCATATTGTTCGGGGAAGCGCACCCTCCAATCGACACAGGTTGCCGGTCCACACGTCTGCATTCCGACGCTGGGAGATATGGTCATATCTACCCATTCCTGGGCCAGCCCTATGGTCCTCATAGCTAATCTCAGTCTGAGGGGCTCGATTTCATTCAAGCAATGGAGCCAGAGGTCCCGTCCGAATCGGGCGTGACTTCCAGTAACCCACGGTTGGTCAACATCGACCATTTTCAAGAAAGGCCTCCAATTCACCTTTGATGGGTTGTACGCATCTTCTTGGTTAGCTAAAAAATGATGATCAAACAAAACAAACCAAAGAAAAGGGAGAAAAAGGTATCATACCATCGCTGCAGGGAACTCTTGCAACTCCCGCCTTACCACCATCAGTTGATAGGATAGAGGTGCTGTACTCATGATGGATTGCCACCGTCTAGCAAGCGGGACCGTCAGTGGCCGGCAGTGACGAGCTCTCCCCATTGGAAGGTAATAGCAGCTCCATAGCTACACCATCATGTGTCATTAATATCAACAAATTCAAGAAAAAAGGGCATAAAACAAAACAACGAAAACATTCTTTACCTGGATGAAGGGCGTAAACCCACTGAGTGTCATCTCTCGGTCTGCCCTTTGTGACAAACCTGTAAACAGATGAGCCAATATGGCAGCACCCCAGGCGTATTGTCCTACTCTCTCCAGGTCTACAAGCAGCTCTAAGAAGCGACAGTGGATACTGTCGCCCTTGGAGCCCAATAGCAACTTGCCCAAAAGAAAGAGGAGGAACCACCTAAGATCCATGTTAGTCCTCTCCCAGTTGCTGGTGTCCACACAATATACCGCACGGGCACCTCTTTCTGCCCTTTCCATAAATTCTTCAAGGGATTCGTCATCACGAGGATGCGTGTCAGTAAGCCCTAATGCCTCCATGATCGATGCCTTGGCTACTGACCTGTTCTTCCTGCCGTCTAATTCCATCCCCAATAGCTTGTGGGCACCTTCTCGGTAGTCCGCGTAAGTAACGCCAGTCACTGCTTTCCCATCTACTTTGAGGCCCGTAATCCGGACCATGTCTTCTAGGCTGGGCACCATGTGCCCCCACGGCATCAGAAATGCCTGACTTGCCGGATTCCATCTTTCACGTAATGCTTGAATCAGGGCTAGGTCGAGCTTGATCGGCTCGATTCTCAGAAAGGCCCCGAACCCCATCACGTCTAGCCTTGCCTTCTGGAAGGCCGGGAGACCTCGATAGGCCGCCACTACCAGCTCCCACGATATGTGCGATCTCATCACGGTCTGCACATACACATGAAGTGAGAAATGGGAGCTTTGCAACGGAAAGAACGGAGACGAAAGCATGAAGTAAGGAATGCAAGGAGCCACTTACAAGTTGTGATAGGGTCCTCTCCCTCGGTTGTCCTTCGACTTCTAAGAATCTCCTGGCACTGCTGCCCGATCTGCTCCTCTTCGAGGAGCGAGAGGACTCACCTTCTGCTCTGAAGCTCGATTCACCCTCCATTCTGAAAATTGAACATCACTCACTACTTCCCTTTCCAACCTTTTACTCCTCAACTCTACTCTTAAGCCTTCGATGTGCCTAAGATGAGAGGAAAGGGGGGTATTTATAGGATTGGAGAGACGGTGATCGGCATCTGTCCTCGTCACCTTTAGCAACAGCCGTGGCAACAAGTCCTCCTCCCTTTACTCTCGCGCCCACTCTACCATGTGGAGTGACCGAGCCGGAGGCATGCTTTATTGACTTTCTGGCCCAAAGATTCCATGTGTTCATTGTCCCGTTGTGACTGCTTTTCGCAAACACATGCCATAAGGGGACATTTCTGCGAGAAATCCGGATCCGTGACCCATGAAGAAATCTGTAGTCAATTCCCTTCGTAACTCCTGGACACGTTGATCGGCCATGCGGAGAAGGAGCCTTCATCACTTCGCCCGACCCATCAGGTTGTATCCTTCCATCCCAACTATATTATCTCTTTACTTATTCTCTGCTCTATCTACTGCTTATGCCATTAAGGACAATGTCATTTAAGTTGGGGGGGGGAGATAAAAAAAATTTTGCTCTCTTGTATTGTCATGTTAACCAACAGTTTTCCCTCAGTCGAAATTTCTTGATTCATGTCGCATGAAAAGTGACTCTTGAATAGAAAAACCTAGGGAAAAGGATGATGGTAAGTTTATCCGATATAGCTATGGAAACCTGATTTAAGAATCTCTTTAAAGTTCGGATGCACTTTAGAAAAATGAAAATCACTTTACACGCTAATGAAATAAGAAGGACAAGCCTTCTGCTATTTTAGAAAGACTGTCTGATATTCTGCACTTTCTGAAGAAGAGATCTTTTAGAAGCTTTCTGTCATATAAAATTATGAGAAAAAAAAACACACCATGAAAAATGCTCCGATTCTGAGTAACCGGGCCTACTTCACCTAAGACGTGTTGAGGTTCGTGTCAAAAGGAAAAGGGAACTTTGATCTGTGGAACCGGGCCTACTTCACCTAAGACGTGTTGAGATTCGCGTAAAACAGTTAAGGGTAGTGCAGCATCATGTGTGTAGAAAAACAAAGGAAAGAGAAAAAGAAAGAAAAAAATATATATATAGTGATCCCAAAAGGGACATAGCAATAAGGCAGACAAAAAGCTAGTGTGCTGAACACTCTGAGTAAGAAGTGCAGAATTGAAAGGCATTTGTTCAGAATAGCAACTGGAGGATGCAATTGTCTTTACTGTGAATTTAGTATTCCACTTGCACAAGTGCTACTGAATTTTGATTAGAATTCTTGATCATGTACCTGAATTTTCAACATAAGGCTAGTCGGTGGTAATTATTCCAGATTCCTGATCTTTAGTTAACTCTATGAAAGATGATCTGGAAATGAGGCCTGGATACTTTACCCTCTTGTTGGTCCTGAAAGTTTTCATTAATTGCATTGCTAAGGGACTAGCAATGAGTAAGTTGGGGGGGGGTGTGATAAGTGTGTATTTTTACGTTTTAATTCATGATTATCCGCATTTTTATGAGCTTAAATAATAATAAATATACACTTCTCACACTTACTGTTGATTTTGAATCAAATGTTTAATTTTCTGAAATTAAATAATTTTAATAACGATTTTTATGTATTTATGCAAGCACTCGGTACGAGGAAAGAGAAACAAAGAAAAAGAAAAAAATAAAGAAAGAAAAGAAAATAAATTTATATGTTAAACTGAGCCAAAAGCCCAAGGACTTGTTCAAGAAAGAATAGAAAAAAATTAGAAAAAAAATAATTATTTGATATTTTTTTGAATTTTCTATACTTATATATGAGATATATACTTATATATACTAGATATATATATATAATATAATTAAACAAAACAAAAAAAAGTTTAAAAAAATCACCCCCGCCCCCTTCCCGCCTTCGCCGCCCGCGCACGGGCGACGAGGTCGGCGAAGGGGCGAAGGGGGAGGGGGGGTCGTGGCGACGAGGTCGGCAACCCGGTGGGGCCACGCTGTGGACGGCGAAGGGGCGAGTGCCCCGGTCAACGCACGCGGGCGCGTGTGCCGCGTGCGACAGGCGGCGGCTGGACGGCAGGTCGGCGCATGGCGGGCCCACGCGGGGGCTTCACGCGGAGGTCGGCGACGGTCGGTGCGTTGCGCCGGCAGAGAGAGAAAGAGAGAGAAAGAGAGAAGAAAAGCCTAGAAAAGAGGCCAGAAAAATCTGAAACAAATTCCAGAAAAATGTAAAACGTGTGCAACACATGATAGCACATAATTTGAGTCAAAATAACAGCCATTTGGTTGATTCACATTGGCAAAATGTTCACACTATTTAAGGTGTTATATGTGACCCTATATAAAGGGCATTCATTTGTAATGTTAGAGGTTGTGAAGGAGAGAGGTTAGCTTAGGAGTAGGAAGCTATGGATTGCTAAGAGTTCTTTGTGTTCTTGAAGTTATTTCATGTTGGCCTTAGTTTGGTTTCATAAGGTGTTGTTTGTAAGATCATTTGATGAAAAAGTTGTAAGTTGAATTTGTTTTAATGAAAGTTTGATTTGAGCATTCAGTCTTTTCTTAGTCTAATTATTTGTTGTTGTGATCCCTATTTCAAATTCTTGTCTTCCTGAAAGTTGTTCATTTGTACGTGTTCTTCAACTTCTCTTTTCATCATTTCTTCCAATTCTCTCTAGATTTGAAGTTATTTCCAGTTTACTTAAGTGTTGCCCTATGTAATTAATGTTCATCCGTGGTGATACCTTCTGCGATTTCTTCATTTTGAAGCCTTTCCCATCTTAATTTTACTCTGAGTTCTTCATAAAAGTTGTTCCTTACTTGTAGATCTAAGTTTTGTGCTTATACCACTTCTCCAAATTCTGCTTATTTTGTGTGTTAGAATTAATTTTTCAACGTTCTGATTTTTGCTCTGTTACTGTTCATCCGAACCAATAGGTCATAGTTTTTCAAGTTTTTCATTATCTTCCTTTCATTTCTGTTTCTGTGTTCTTCATAAAAGTTCTTCATCTTTGTATTCTCTACAACTTTCATTTAGTTCACTTTGTCTAATTCCTTCTAGATTTCAAATTATTATTTGCCTTCCAAACCTCTATTTCAATAGATTTCTGTTGTAATTACCACTTGTGTTTCCACTTGTGTTTTGTTTCAATTTCAATCCAAACCTTTTCTTCACGGTTTCATCACACATACCCAAAGCGGTAAGTCTTCTTCAAATCATCTCATGGCGTCGACTTCCAAGGCAGAGCGATCTTCATCAAAGGCTCGGCGTGAAAACGACGGCATTCTTCAATCAATTGGCTAAATTTCTTTTACTTATCTCTGTCATTTAAAGTTGCAATTTCAATTTCTTTAGTGATAATCGCACTCCACAAACAAAATTTGATTTTTCAAACATAAGGGTATTTCCAACTTGAACTAAAATCAAACTTCTCTCCCCGTGGGATCGACCCATATTCACCACTGTACTCGTATTTTCAAAAATCATTCGAGTGAGTGAGTGCGGTTATAAAATTTAAAATTTGTGTGGCACGGTATTTTTAAACGACGACTGTCGAGCGCATCAGACGTCTCCCGCCTTCCTTCTCTTTGCTGAAGAAAAGCCTATGCCAGTCCTGAAGCCCTGGTGCCCTTTTCCTTTCCTTGCAGGAGAGGCACAGAAGGGTACTTGTACGCATATTCCCCAGCTGCTCTCAGTCCACGCTTGGCGACCGTCGCCCCAACAGCACTCACTACCCCGACAACTATGGCGGCCGTTACCTACGGTCCCATCATCATTGCCACCCATGCACGGGTAGGTTATTTGGCGACGCCGATCGCTTTCGGCAGCTTCGCCCCAATCATCGGATCACCCTACTTTTTGGGCGTGATTCTTACGGCTGCTTCTCAGCCGATCTCAATTCCTCTGCCGACTCCGGTGGCCAATGCGCCACGCACACTCCCACCGCCGGTAGCCCACCTGAGCACCAGGCTCAGGACCGCCACCACCGGCCCCTGTAGGGACCCCAGATCATTTTTGGCCCGGACAAGCGTTAGCTCCCGAGGCTAGCCTCGGCCGATCTCCATCACGGGCCCCGCTCCCCGGATTTCGGTCACTACTCCAGCACTCCGCTCGGGCTCCCAACCCCGAGCCCCAGTAAAGCCGACACCCGACACGGGCTCCCAGCCCCGGGTTCGCGACCCCTCAACATCTTCCTCGGGCTTCCAACCTCGAGCCCCAGCAAAGTCGGCACCCGACACGGGCTCCCAGCCCCAGGTTCGCGGCCCCTCAGCATCTTCCTCGGGCTCCCAACCCCGAGCCCCCGCAAAGTCGGCACCCGACACAGGCTCCCAACCCCGAGTTCGCGGCCCCTCAGCATCTTCCTCGGGCTTCCAACCCCGAGCCCCCGCAAAGCCGGCACCTGACACGGGCTCCCAGCCCTGGGTTCGCGGCCCCTCAGCATCTTCCTCGAGCTCCCAACTCCGAGCCCCAGCAAAGCCGGCACCCGACACGGGCTCCCAGCCCCAGGTTCGCGGCTCCTCAGCATCTTCCTCGGGCTTCCAACCCCGGGCCCCAGCAAAGCCGGCACCCAACGCGGGCTCCCAGCCCCTGATCCGCGGCTCCTCAGCATCTTCCTCGGGCCCCCAAGCCTGAGCCCCAGTAAAGCTGATGCTCGATACAGGCTCTCGGCCCTGAGTCCCCAGTTCTTCGGCATTGTACACGGGATCTCGTTTTCGAGCACCAGTTGGACCGGTTCTCCCCGCGGGTCTCCTACCCAGGGGCAAGGTTCCTCAGCATCTTCCTCAGGCCTTCCGACCTGAGCCCAGACCACGCCGATACCCAACACGGGTCCTCAACCTAGGGTCACCAGCACCTCAGCACTTTGATGGGGACATCGAAGCAAGACCGTCCACCTTTTGTTTGCATTTATATCCTTTTATATTTGTATGTATACCCTTGTGTTATATGGGGTACACAATTGTAAGTCTTGGTGGGTTTATTTGCAAAAGGCCATTGGGTTTCTTTGCAAAAGGGCATGTAGGCCCAGCAGGGACCCCCTCCCTCCCTCTTATTGGTCCACATGGACTCTAGGGCCCATGGGGGCTGGTCCATGGTCCAAATGTGGACTTGGACCTAGATTTAATTAAAGAGCACAAATCTAATTTGTCCTCCTAGGGGGGGGGCGAACCTCATTAGATTAATAGGTTTTATTGTGTGTTTTTTTTTACCACCTCCCACTCCCTTGTATGCCCCTCCCATAACCCTAGATCTGGGGTCATTTGGGTCAATTATGTGGAACTATATAGCCTATGTAATTTCCATTTTTTGTGAATTAATGAAGAGAAAAAGCTTGTGAAGCCCAAGAGCATTTGCGCCCCCTCCCCTCTCCCCTCTGGTTTCATCTTCCCCAACCCCATTTCTAGAGTGGTATCCCTTCTATCCCCTCCCCTCTACCTCAGGTTTTGATCCGTGCCGCCGCCGCCGCCGTTCGTGCCGCCTTCGAGCAGCCACGAAGCCATCGTCGGAGTTCTGTCCACTCAGGATAGCAGCATCTTCCACGAATTTCTGCTCACACCTCCGAGATCTTCTGAAGCCCTAATTTTTAGGGTGTTTTCTAGAGGTTTCCCCCATCCTCCAGAAAAATTGGTTTGGCCTCTAGATCCCGTTTTATATTTTCCCATTTTCGTTCATCATCTCCTTCCAATTCTGTCAGCTTTCTGTTCACTGTTACAGCCAGCTGAAGAACACCTTCTTAGAACCCCTTTTTGATTTTTCTAGGAGTCCCCAATTTTATTGGAGATTCTGTCCACCTTCCCCTATCACCATGAATTTTCGTGATTTTCCTGCCAGCCCTCCACATCTTTTCTAAAATTTTCCCAAGTTCCCAAATCTGTTCTATCTGCCTCAGTCCAGATCCGACCCTTCGCCAGTATAAACTCTCTAGAAAATCCAAACCTCCATAATTTCCAGATCTAAAAATATCTCCGATTTCCTCTCCTGATTCTCTACAACTTTTTTGAAGAACCCAACTTTAGATTCGGAGATCTACCTACCGGTCAACGTAGATTTACAGGAAAATCAGTTTCTGCCTGAGCAGATCTGAAATGGGGGACAGCAGCCTTCAAAATTCGTCCACCAGAAATACAGAGCTGGTGATTTTTTTGGAATCCCATAAGGTTGAAGCCCTTCGAAGCAGCTTTCCAACGGCGTCAGTTTCGTTGCATTCTGACATCGGTGCTGGTCGCAGCAAACGATCTCGTCGGGTCACGCGCCTGAAAACAGAACATGCAGGTCCATGGCCGTAAAGTCCGGCGAGTGACGATCGGAGCCCCCCGGCCTCCGACCAGTGGTTCAGAGTGCCGCCGTCCCAGGGAGCGTCCCTCCAGGCATCCCCACTATAGTGGTGCCGCCCGGTCCCACACGGCCCCTCCGACCAGTACGTGGGCCCCACGGTAGCGAGTACGTGTGCTGTCGAAACGTCGCAAGAAGCTGCCCGTCAATCCGGAATCGGTCCTCCCGGGCCCACTTGTGTAGCCCTTTACCTCCCTGCGTGGAGTGGGCAGTGGTTCTTTGCTGTAATATTTGTGTATTACTTGTCCCGAGAGTACGAGTCCGGCCGGGTCCGTCTTCCCCACGCCGAGAGCGTGGAGGTATCGTGTTCGCTCATACACTTGGCATTTGCTTTATTCATATATACTTGTTTATGCCGCTGCTAGATATCATGCTAGGATCATAGCTCGCTATATATTGTGATATCACCGCTGCTGCGAGAGAGAGCGTGATCGTCCCGTGACCCGATCTGGGCACAAGAGAGAGCCGACCACCCTAGCTCACTGCCGATTTCTCAACCGCGCACGTCTGACGCTTCCCTCGCTAAGGGACAATCACGAGCTCACCTAGAGTCCGAGGATCGTATATCCAATTGGTGTCGAGTCCGTGTCTCGTCCCGCATCACACTTCCAACGGCATTGCTCCCCGGTGCAAGAGTGTCATCTCGAGCATCAGCAACGCTTCTATCGGCACCGGCAAGGGCTTACACCCGAGTCGCCCAGCCATCGACTCCCGGCGTGGGTCTCGTACCCTGGGGGCCAGTCCCAGTACTTCCGATTGACAGCTCCACGATGCCGGTCGCTATAGGCTGGGTCTTCTTGGTCTACCATCTCAAGGTGGAGTCTTCCTCCACTCCTCAGAAGAAGTGTCGCCACAGCCGTAAAGGCAGGCGGCTCGCCGCTGCAACTAGCAACTTAGGCAAGACTATTCTTGTTGGTGACTTACAGATTCGCCTCGATGGGGGGGAACCAATCACACCCCAGGAATGGACCGTTCCCACGATCCCTACCTCCAATCGTTTTGACCTCCTGCGGCAAACGCGAGAGGACAAGGCAAAGCTCAGAGGAGCGGGCACCTCGGTAGCAGTCCGGGGGCATCCACATCGGCCCGACTCACGAACTCCCAAGACAACCTGTCGGAGAAACGGTGACAAGGGAGATCAACAATCCGACCTGAGAAGAATTTTGGTCACCCCAGAGGAAGCTCAAGCCGTTCGAAGGGCGCATATTAGAAACCCCCTCCGAGCGCTCAAATGTGATGTCACGGAGGATGCCACCGGTCCCACAGTAGCACCGTCTGACGACGCCCAGTCGTCTAATGTCCCCCACACAAGCAAGCGGAGGCAAAGGCGAGCCCACTCCCGGGCCCTCCAGCGGCCTATCCTGGGCTCTCCTCCGACCGATATCGGGAGTGAGGCCCCTCTGCAACGTACCTCGATCTTCGACAGACTAGGGGCGCCTGTCCGCCCCGAGGGGCACCCGCGGAGGAAGCGGATGGCCCGGTTCATCAACGACGTGGTTCGAGTGTTCGCGTGCTATACCACCGGACACCCAGTCTAATGACCTAAATCAGCCCATGTCCCATTATAGGAGGTCGCGCCATCTGGTCCCGCCACCTCCCCCAACAGGTCACATCGGCACTTCTGCCGGACCGTAGGCGTCGGAACGTGCAGAAGAGGTCCCGGTGGAGGACTGCGATCCTCCTATCAACGCGGAGCCGGTCAACAACGACCCTCCTGCGAACGAGGCTCAAGAAGTTACCTTCGAGACTCTCATGAAGGAGAACTAGCATCTGAAGACCCTCCTGCAAGATCTCCTCCAGGAACGGGACCTTCATCCTCAGCAACATGCTAGGCCTCCGGCAGAAGCGTCGGCACCACCGGCGGGGTGCGATGCTGCCAACACTTCAGCGGCAATTGCCCGGACCCCGTTGGCAGCTGGGTTTGGTACACCCCCAGTTGAGGCTTAGCCACGAGCATCCAATACGCCAATGCCAAAAAATCTCCTGGCACAACGCCAGATGATCGAGCGGATTGTCGAGACAAAGCTCGCCCAGTATGGTGAAGGGGTTGCCACGGTAGATCTTTACAGTGTACCTTACCCGCTTCACCGCCTGCTAAAAAAGCTTCCTCCAGAGTACGCCAAGCCCCTGAAGCTGCAAAAGTTCGGCGGGCAAGGGTCGCCACATGAACACTTGGCCTACTATGTTATGGCCATGGGCGAGTTAGCGCTGGATGAGTCGTACCTCCTCCGCTACTTCGCTACTTCGCTTACGGGAACGGCCTTCCAATGGTATTCCCGCCTGAAGCCCAGCTCAGTCATTGACTGGGCAGATCTCCAGAAGAAGTTCCTCAACTGCTTTCAAACGGCCGAGCGAAAAATCTCTCTGACCGAGCTCTGCTCTCTCCGGTAGAGGAAGGGCGAGAGTGCCCTCGACTTCATCAAGAAATGGCGAGACCTCAGCATGAGGTGTGTCAACCCGCCAGTCTAGGAAGATGCCATCACCATATGCCGACGGGGTTTGGCAGCTGAGGTCAGCGAGAAGCTTCTCGGCGTCAATATTAAAGGCTTTGACCAACTCAATTCGGCAGTAGCCGAAATAGAGATGTTCTTCGTCGATAACCCAAGCTATACTACCGCGAATGGTAAGCAAGCGCGAGAACGCCAGTCCGGTAAGGAGGTGAATATCGTCGAGTTCACCCCCGCCGCCAAAGCCGATAAAGAGGCCGAACCGAGTGGCTCTGACAAAAAGTCGATCGCTCCTTCCTTCTCTGAGCGCATGAAGACACCCTTCTCCTTCAAGAAGGAACATACGAAGATGCTCTTCGACCTCTGCATGGCCCAGAAGATTGTCGAGCTGCCAGAAATCCGCAAGCCGGACGAGGCTCTGAAGACCAACGATCCCAGCTATTGCCCGTATCATCGCATGCTGGGCCACTCAATTGAAGATTGCTATGTCTTCAAGACTTAGGCGAAGAAGCTGATCCGAGACGGCCTTGTTAAAATGAAGAGTGGTCTCGTCGATCCCCCGCAACCACATACGTGGTCCAGGCCAGCTAAGGCAGGGTGTGTGGTTCACTACTCGGCCAACGTGATTCATATGATGGCTGCATTCTACCTCTCTAATGACGAAGCAGGGGAGCCCGGTACCAATCAAGGCGAACATTCGCTCTGGTATCCGGGGTGGAGGCCCTGGCATGATCGCAGACCCCTCTCCTTCCCCAGGGAGCGGACCCGACGACTCTTTGATATCCTCATTGACAGGGGGTGAATCATGCCCCGCGATTCACCGGCGGACAACACCCATTGGGACCTTAGTCACCCCCAATATTGCCCTTTCCACGCCAGAATCAGCCACCCAATCGAGTCCTGTGAGGAAGTTCAGTACCTCATACAGGAACAAATCCAGGGGGAGCAGATCGATACGGAGGGGAACTCCATGTAACTTGTAAGACTTCGGCAAGTTGTCGAAGAAACCCTGAGCATCGCTAAGGATGCTCCAGAGCGGCCAGACTCCCCTCAAGAAAATGGGCACGGGCTGCCTTACCAGCATACTCCAGAATGGCTCGAGTTTCGGGCCGACAACCAAGAAGCGCTCGAGCGATTGCGAAGGTTTAGAGAGCAAGATGCTAGTCAATAGACGGAGCCGAGCAACTTCTCGATCAACGTCATCCATTCCCCTGTTCCTCCATCCCCTTCGGGTTCCCAGACACTAACATCTGGCCAGCCAACCCCGGCCACTTCGGCTGTGCAGTGGCGGCCATGGCGAGAGCTGAAATCTCTTCCTTTCTCCGAAGAAGACACCGCCAGGCTCCTCCGGGTCCTTCTTGGCAGAGAGGACGTTCTGGTGGGCGAGACGATGACGGGCTCCTCAGGTCTCCCTTGTTCTTTTTCTGCCCTATCTCTGTCTCTAGCATCAGTGAATAGGAAGGGAAAGCAAAAGCAGGGTGAAGTCTCGGCCCAGTCGTGTCACGCCCCCTCAGCCGACAAACCATCGGGTCCTCCCCGCTTACCCTTTAACACAATCCAAAGTACAAAGAAGACATCTTCGGAGTCTTCAGCGGCTTCAATTCAAGCGGCGGGCTCGCCGCTACAAGACCCAGTCAGTCCGCAGAGTTGGGGTAACTGCTCAGAGCAACAATGTCCTGCGATGCCTTCGGTTGTCGCCAGACCCAGCCCTCAGCGTGATCACAAAGGCAAGACTAAGGAGCAGGACAACAAGCACATCCCTCAGTCCGCTTCTCAACAAAGGTTGTCGCCACCGCTGTTAAGGCATCAAACCGCGCATACGTCTTCAGACGCCAGCACCAGTCTGTCGACTTCTCGTAGGCTCTTGTCGCCACCGCGGTTAAGGCATCAAACCGTGCATACGTCTTCGGATGCCAGCACCAGTCTGCAGACTTCCCGTAGGCTCTTGTCGCCACTGTGGGTAAGGCACCAAACTACGCACACGTATTTGGATGCCAGTCCCAGTATCCCAGCATACCAGGAGTTGCCACTCGAGGTAATCGAGCAGGCGATCAATGCCACCTTCCAGATACAACAAGCGGAAGGAGCCTGGTTTGAAATCCGGGCAAAGAAAGGTCGTCGACCTCACCCTGCCAAGACACCAGCTCGGGGATATCCTCGTGGGAATTTATCAACTCCGGCCCCAACGCCTCTCCCTCCTACTCCCTTGGAGGCGGCCATCGCCAAGAAACAGGAGAAAAATAAGAGGAAGAACCTTAGAAGGTGGCTCAAAAAACAAGCTGAACAAGCAGCCGCCCTACAATCACCAGCCGAGCCAACGCCTCTCCAGAGACTCCAGCGGCTCATTGATGACCTGATGGAATACGTTCCTCCTCGCCCTACCGGTGCTCTCCCACTTGATAGCTATATCCCATGGGGAGAAATGCAGAAACGAGCCCGCCTCAGAGATTGGGTCCAAGAGATGATCCAAAAGCTCAAGAACGGCAAAAGGCTCCTGATCCCAGATGAGCTCTCCTTGTGCTATAAAGACAAGGAGATCACGACAGAGCAGCTGGAAGAAATGCTCCGGGGCTGTAGCTGCAACATGGTGGCCATCCCACCTCCTGATAACATCAATGCTTCTAGACGAGGCAAGCCAGTGGCCTTCCAAACCAGACAGAGAACCATTTCCCCGCTTGGGCTACAGCCAGCTCTAGAATACATAGGCCGTGGCCGAGGTCATGGCCGGGGACGCTGTAGAGGCCGCAGGAGAATTCCCGAGCTACCCCTTCACCCGTCCACCTTCTACCCGGAGCAAATCATCCTCTTTCGAGAAGAGGAACTTGCCCCCATTCCGGAGGTAGAAGTTTGGAGGGGACCTGGCGTCTTCGATCCTTCCGGTATTGAAGAGATTCCTGCTAGCCTCCCAGTCCCTACACTAGTTTTGGCTTCTTCTGTAGAATAAGTGGTACCGTCTGGCAAGGACGGGCCCACCCACTAGTCACCCCTAGAAGAGCCATGATTGGCACCCCTATTCCAGAGTCCACCAGCGATCAGGGCCAGTCTGATCCCGGTGGTAAAGGGAAGGCAGTGCGACTTCCCGATAGGGAGCAGCACGGCAGCTCGCAGAAAGGCCAGCTCGACATACTACCCTCCTTGGAGGATGCTCGAGCCCGAGCTGACCGGAAGGTCCTCCACCAGATGAAGCGCTTCCCTGCCAATATTACAATCTGGGAAGCCATCGTTTGGAGTAAAGAGCTAAGAGAAACTCTCATCAAGATACTCCAAGAGCCAGAAGCTTACGAAGCGCATGTCGCGGAAATGAAGGCGGCTGCCTATGAAGCCTTCACAAACACCGTCTCCTTCATGGAGAAGGACATGTTGCTATCCCCTCCGTGCCATAATCGTCCTCTCTACATGAAAGGGAAGGTCAATGGGAACGATGTGAACCAGATTCTGGTGGATGCTGGCGCCGCTATCAACATCATGCCGCTCAAAACATTCAAGACTTTATATCTAACCCCATATCTCCAGAAGGTTCAGGCGGTCAACATATCTGGCTTCAACCAAAACACCGAGGATGTCCTCGACCGGGTGGACATCGACCTGGTGCTCGATGATTTCACCTCCCAGGTGACGTTCTACATCATCGATGCCAACACATCATATAAGATGCTATTGGGTAGACCCTGGCTCCATGAAAATTAGGTCGTCCCGTCAACTCTTCACCAATGCAACACACAGTCTTTGCGAACATGTCACCGTTCACGCCAACAAAGTGCAATCTGGCTGACGCTACGCTCTACTTCAAGGGGATTAGTTTGTGCCCTGTGATTAAGAGCAAAAGCAACGGCTGGCTCTCAGAGAAAGATGATGATGATCTCTTCTCCATTGATGAGGAGAAGGCCAAGCTCCATGCTCCAGGCCGACCCCCGATCGCCCCGAAAGGCGCAAAATCGACTTTGAGGCCAAGCTCATTAGTCGAGCTATTGGAAAGAGTATATGCTTGCCCCCAGAATACATCCAGTTCCCATGTGCATCAGAGGAATATAGTGTTGAGTTGTTGACGATGTTTGTCGTCACCTTCAAGCGACAACGCAAAAATAAAAAGAAGGCCAACAGGGATAAACCCATTATCTTCTATAAGGGAGATATGATCCCTCAAGCCCCACCAGAGGATGACTTTGGCTGGTCCAGGTGAGCCGATGATACCCCTGAAGCAGTCCAAGTACTGGACGACCTGCCGCCGCATATTCGGGAAATGTGTCTAAAGCAACACATCCCTCAATGGCAAGATTCTACGCGACGTGAGTATTTTCACCGACTGTGGACCCCTTCCCAAGTCTGGGGGCAACCCCCGTCCTTCTATAAGGATACCAAGGGACTTGGCTATGACCAAGACCCGGGCTTTCACGCCTACTAGGCAGTCAACATCATAGGCTTGACACAACCAGCTGATGACCGAGCTAAAGTCGAAGCTAAATTCGACAGCTCTGGGGACGAGGAAGAAGAGATCCTGATCCCGATCCCCATCAAAGCCGGCACTCCAGTCCAAGCAGTCGAAGAATCATCCTCGCCTCCCTACCAAGATAAAGGGGCCGAAGAAGCTCCTCCTTCGACCCAGCATGTCGAAGGACCTGGTTCAACAAGCTCCCCCAACAAGGGAGGTATCCAGGATGCCAGCTGTAAAGGATCGTCAGCTCTAGCGGATGACCCCGGGGAGACCTCAACAACCCCGGTTGATGACTGCTGGCCAAAAGCCGGCGGCCCTGACCTACCCCTGGAGGATCCCAGCGACAACCACTCTCCAGTCCCATCGACGTCAACTAGTGGCTTCAAGGATCAAGAAATGCTCGAAGCTGACACCGATGATGACGATTTCATCGACTTCCAACCCGCTCCTTCCGAGCTAGAGGACGGCGGCCAAGCGACCGTTGATGAGCTCGTTGAAATCAACCTGGGTGAAGATGAAGCCCCCCAGCCCACATTCATCAGCGCTCTCCTTACTGAGGCAGGAAGGTAGGATTACAAGTAACTCTTGCTTGAGTACAAAGACTGCTTCGCTTGGACGTACATGGAGATGTCGGGGCTAGACTCCTCCGTAGCGGAGCACGAACTAGCCATTTCTCCCTCGGTCACTCCAATCAAACAGCCGCAGCGGTGCATGCGCCCTGAGCTGGAGCTCCAGGTCGCAATCGAAGTCGATAAAATGGCGGAGGTCGATTTCATCGAGCCGTGTATCTACCCGATCTGGCTCGCCAACATAGTCCCAGTCAAGAAGAAAAATGGTCAAGTCCGCATCTGTGTCGACTTTCGGGACATCAACAAAGCTTGTCCGAAGGACGACTTCCCAGTCCCAAACACAGAAACAATGGTCGACATGACCACTGGACATGAGGCCTTGTCTTTTATGGACGGGTCGTCTGGTTACAACCAAATTCGGATGTCCCTCAAAGACAAGAACCACACAACCTTCAGATCCCCCAAAGGGATTTTCAACTACAAGCGCATGCCCTTCGGTTTGAAGAATGCCGGCGCTACTTACCAAAGGGCCATGACCAAAATATTCGACAAGATGTTGCACAATACCGTCGAATGCTACGTCGACGACCTCGTCGTCAAGACTAAAAGGCGCGAAGACCATTTACGCGATTTACGCCAAGTCTTCGAGCATCTTCGGTAATACGGGCTCAAGATGAACCCCATGAAATGCGCCTTTGGCGTATCCAGCGGCAAGTTTCTCAGCTTCATTTTCTGATACCGAGGAATTAAGGTGGACCCCAGCAAGATCAAGGCAATCCGGGGGCTTCCACCACCCAGCAACATCACCGAGCTCAGGTCCTTCCAAGGGAGGCTGACCTGCATTCGGAGGTTTATCTCTAACCTCTCCGGTCGATGCGCGCCTTTCGGCAAGC